>OX424443.1:22886546-22989699 GCA_949152495.1 Lasius fuliginosus | reverse complement strand
CCGAGAATCGAGAGAAAACTAAAACTTCTATTTTGCATTTAATCGGCTTGAAAATAATCTTAATGGATTAATGAGATTTTTGCGATTAAAACGACATCAAACACGACATAAATCGGGTAATTTTTAACTAGATAGATAATTAAAATTTTGATTACCTATCTAGTTAAAAATTACCCGATTTATGTCGTGTTTGATGTCATTTTAATCGCAAAAATTTTATTAATCCAGTAAGATTATTTTCAAGCCGATTAAATGCAAAATACAAATTTTAGTTTTCATTTCATAGAATGTTTACATATTTACGAATGTGTTTCGATTCTCAGATCAGCTTATCTTTCCGAGCTGTTCTAGCGCGTCGAGTGTGAGAGCGAGAGCGAGATCGCGAGAGAGCGAGCGAGATGACCTATCATCAAAGAGTTCCGAAGTCTCTTACAATGGGCTCTCCCCATCCATAGCAATTCACGAATGTAAACATTTTTTGAAATAAAAACTAAAACTTCTATTTTGCATTTAAACAGCTTGAAAATAATCTTAATGGATTAATGAGATTTTGGCGATTAAAACGACATCAAACACGACATAAATCGGATAATTTTTAACTATATAGGGTGAAGAATCTTACAATTAGTCTTCGAAGCGAAAATATTACGTCAAGCGGAGCGCACCATTATATGTTTATTTTTAAAAGACTTCGCATCCAATCGAATTTATAAATAAAAAATTAATTAAATTAATAATAAGTAAAAAATAAATTAATATAAAAAATTAATATAAGAAGCTATAAATTTAAATCATAATTTGATTAAAATGCATGATTGCTTAAATGCTTGATACCTTTGTTCTAAGAATAAGAAAAAAGTAATTTATTGCAGATATTTTCTACATTATATTCAATTAAGACTTATTAAGAAAAATTGATTTAAGAAAAAATTTATTTCATTGCACATGCGGATATACGTAAAAATATTTTAGTAATAATTTATATCGCTGTATTTATATCGTATTATATACTAGAATGCCAAAACGTTACACGCATTTAATAAAACATATTAATAAGTTCATGAAGTTTCGATATATATATTTTTGATCCACAATTATATATATGGATGTAGCACGGACATGAACCACTAAATGATCGACAGTATCGAAAAGTGGATGTATATTAGCACGGACATGAACCAAATGACCGACAGTTTTGAAAGTGGATGTGGATCAGTGATTCCAATTCCTAAAAGTGGATGTATGGCGCTGCTCTACGGCCTAGTAAAAGCGTCTCACGAAAATCGCCGGCATGACCGCTCTCAGGCTTCTCTCTGCTGACAGTATCGAAAAGTGGATGTATATTAGCACGGACATGAACCAAATGACCGACAGTTTTGAAAATGGATGTGGATCAGTGATTCCAATTCCTAAAAGTGGATGTATGGCGCTGCTCTACGGCCTAGTAAAAGCGTCTCACGAAAATCGCCGGCATGGCCGCTCTCAGGCTTCTCTCTGACAATACTGAGAATACGTAGAAGACTACGGGATGCAATTTACATTCTGTAAAACATGAAAAAACATTAGTCAGCATATAATAAAATTGATTATAAGACTGATTATAAAATTGAGGAGGAAAATTATGTCATCATATTTGACTTTATTTCAGCATTTATTTAATAAGAACGCAAAATCCCTAACAGCACATGATATCATTCGAATATTCTACACTCATACTATGAATATACGTAATATACGTAATATACTCAGAACATTCTTATAACATCTCTTGTAGTATATTATTTCTCGTATATCCTCGTATATTCTCAGAATATAGTTTTGAGTTACGCAGAGGATATGTAATTTGGATACGTAATTTCTGATACTGCCGATTGTCGGCGCTGTCTCTTTCTTGTGCAGCACAAGTTGTGCTTGCTTGTGACTAGTGACTGGTGACGAGTAATACGTGATTTTTTCGTAGATGTGATTAATCGCAGGTAATCCTTTTCATTTCTTTTAAAATATATAAAACATAAAAGATATTTTCGCATGAAAGATATTTGTCATATTTTTTATTCATACTTAATAGTTTACGATAAAATGCGTTATTATTGCAAATTAACCTCAAAATCGGATATTTTAAACTTGTCTATTTTATCGTGAAATTATATTTGATATGTAGATAAAAAATATTTATTCTTAAATAATTATTATAAAACTCTTGTTATGTTGCATTACCACAAAAGAAACTTCTCTTGCGTATTGCGTATATATCATATCTATAAAAATATGACATTTATTATACAACTTAATATATATACATATTAAATCTTGATGCTCAATCTTTTAGAAGTATTATCCTTATGTGAGATTCTTGTTATATTGCAGCGTTGCCACAAAAGAAGACTCGCACCAACCTTTAATATCTGTATTCCGCAGATAAGAACAGATCTGCTCTCTGCGCACACACCTAACAGTGGAATATGGCACCGGAATCGACAGCAGAGACTGTGACTCTCCATGCAGTGATCCGCGAAATCCAGCAGCTGCAGGAGGAAGGGCGGCGACAGCGAGCCGAATTCGAAGCGTTATTACGCCAACGGGACGACGAGTTTCACCGGCTCGAGGAGAGATTCTCGCAGCAGACACAGCTAAGTCGAACTAATATGGGTGCTTTCCATTTAGTGACACAAGTTGACACAACCTGACTCCTAGTATCATTTCTGCTTTCCATTACATTTGTGTCGCTTTTTGTCGATGACACAAGTCAACTTCGAGTGACTCTGCTTAGATGGTGAGTCAAGCGTGATCAAGCGTGGCTTTCCATTTATCGTATTGAGGTTATTAACTTGAGTTCACTTGAGTTAACGTAAGTCGACACAAGTGCATGTAAATGGAAAGCACCTTATAAGAGAGATCGCTAGACATAGGGAAAATAACGGAACAATTGATTTCGGGTATAAGTTAAAGCCCGACTTTTATTCGAATGATTTGAAATGTAATGTATATATTAATGTTAATTTTAGACAATTACTGCTTTGTTGTTTTTGGGCTTCTGTTGCAGTAAAGTGTTAATGTTGGTGACATTTGGATGGAAAGTGAACTGCTTCTTTTTACATAAAAATAAAGATCTGCTCTCTGCGCACCTAGCTAGTGGGGCACAAAGCATAGAGTAAGTACAATAATCAAAACTATAAATGTACTGTGTCTATTCTGTTGCGTATTGCATGTGTATATATATATAACTTGTAAGGTAAAATCTATTTATGTAAAAATGATATAAATAATATATATAATGTAACATTGTTTCATTAATTTTATGTTAGATGTACAATGTACTGAAAATGTACAGCCCAACGCTGAACAGTGGTGTGAAGCTAGTGAAAATGATGACGTCCCGATATCAACAATATCAAGTCCGAACTTGATTTCTGGAGATTTGTATGCAAGTAATTTCTATTTTACTTTCTATTTTATGATTATTCATTTATATATTGTAGAGTTATAACGTTATTTGTTTTGAAACAATTTGACGTAATATTTTTCTTATCCTTTTTCATATTTTTAACCTATAGTATTTTTTTAATATTTTATATTTTGTCTATACATCTAAATATGTATTTGTATAATGAGAGTTTTCCAGCAAGAATACAGTTGAAACTGTGTTACACTCATCTATGTTTCTTGCTAGTAAACGCCCGACCTTTTCGCTATTATATAAGTTAAAAGAACAAAATGTCATTTGATAGGAATATAAGTATTATATTAATTATAAAATAACATATAACGTACATAATGTGCCTAATGTTGGAAAAAATAAGATGTATTTTATAATGTTATTTTATATCTGATATTAAAAATTAAATGAACATTGTATATGTAACTAAATCAATGTTAAAATTATATTGAAATAGTATTGGTAACATTATTTTGAATTTTAGATTTACATTGTGTTGAAAATGTACCCAACGATGAACAATGGCGGGATAATAAGGATATAATAACGAGGAATGTTAACGTCTCAGCAAACAATACGGCAGCATCAAATTTGAGCTTAAGTTTTGAACAAAGTTAGTATGCATATAGTTTCTATTTTATTTGTGATTATATATTATATAATTTATATATATAGAGTCATAATAGTTATTTATATTCTGGAACAATTTTCTGTTATATTTTTCATCTTTATTTTTTATTTTTTCCATATTTTTTAACTGTAAAATTTTTTCAAAAATGTCATCTTTTGTTTTTACATAAATATGAATAAATTATTTTGAATGTTTTAGAATCGGAAAATTTTCAACGATTTGTAATTCGAAAACTAATTAATTTGGAATTAAAAATGAATCGTATCGAAACAAATCAAAAGCTCATTTTACAAAAACTTTCAACTACTACTTCAGTTAATACTTTTGAAACGGAAGAAGAAGAAAAAATTGCTATTTTTCAAGATCTACCATTAAGAGATGAAAACGATCTTCAAGCTATGGAAATCAAATTAAAAAATGATTCATTTTATCGAAATCAAATGGTCAAATGTCTATATTTTAATATTACAAAATATCTTTGAAAAAAAAGGAAGGACAACAATTTAGGATCTGATAGACAATTCAATTCTGAAGAATTCCAATATAAGTCGTTAAAAAATTTTGAATATCAATTTGTTGAATATTATTTCTTGTATAATAAAATCATCTACTACCTTCTGGATTGTGTAACGTGATCCATGCAACAAATTTCTCAAAGATAGCAGATGGATATGTATAGAAATTATATATTTATATGGAACAAGCTTTTAATAGCAATTTTGTAAAAAAGCATTTACAAACGTATATTTATGGAATATTTTTATTCAGAATTGCAGATCCTAAGTTTATACCTTTCTTCTTATTTCGAGATGCTCTATGCAAAGAATAGTTTAAAAAATAAAACTATTTAATTTCGAGTATACATATTTCGAAAATAACAATTAATAATGCTAATTTAAAATAATTTCAGATTAAACAATTAGCACATGTTAGATGTAATAATTTGAAAACTTCATGTTTACGCTTAATGAAAATTATGATTTCAAACGAACTTGCTATAAAGTACAGTTGGTATGGAGCAAAAAAAGGAGATCTTTTCGAAATTAGATGTATGTAAAATAATTATGAGTAAGTAAAATATTTAAAAGCAATCTTTATTTTTTATCAATGAATAAATTAGAATTTTTCTACAAACTGAAAGACATATTCATAAATATTTATAGCATTTATTAATTAACAAAACATGTTTACAATTTGTTTTAATTTATTCATAAATAAGGAAAAATTAATGAGAATATGTTACTTTTCCAGGTGTGATACGAAAATTCCATGCTGATGCGACTGATGAGCAGATATCAGCCCCCATCAAAATATGGCTAGCTCATGCTAAAGAACGAATGGAGAGACACCGAAATACAAATCAAGAATTTTGATATACATGTGCCTCCTCATCAAGGAAGATTATCCACAAAGATTTAGGGCTTACACATACACACACATACAGTATATATACACACAATATACACATACAGTATATGTATATATACACAATATACACATAGGTGTGTATGTACCACGGTCTTACATACAGGTCTCGCATCTCGGGTGGAAGGGGTGGTTCGCTTGACGAAGTCAGATTTCGTTCGGTATTGCGGCCGTAAGGAGCGGTACGATCGAGGGATATCATGTAACATATATATATAAATATATATATATATGAAAACAAATTATGTTCGAGGCAGAAAATCGTAGATAAAAAGAAATAAATATCCATAAAGTAAATGAATTCTTATACGATTAAATAAAAGTCAGCTTATTTTGGATTCGATTCCGGATATATATATATTTTGTTAATGAATAATGCTACCTTAATATCGCACTTTCTGTGAAAAGAAGATTTGAATGAAAGAACACTATACATTCTGTAAAAAACTTTATTATTATTTCATGTGTTATTATTTATTTATTATTATTTCATGTGTTGAAACTTGATCAAGATACTGGGGAGCATTGTGGTGTTGTCTAATATTTTATCAAGATCCGTTCCATCTACGTTGACGAGGTGTCCGTAGATGTAATAGCATAATTTTCTTTCCTTGTCGAGAGTAACAGATTTTTGTGTTATAGGAACCGTGATTCCCTTCTTCGTTAGCGTTACTGCGTAGGAAAATAACAAATTGTGGCCTGTTTGTGGAAATAATTCACTAACACTCCATGACGTAGGTAAGTCGCGGTATAGTTGTCGCTGACCTCGTGATGTGTACTTGGTTCATCTATAACAATATCAATAATCGATTGTGTTATGTTAGCACATAGCATAGCATGAAAACATTTAGAAGGTGGCATCGACGAAACTTTGAAACATTATTGACACTATCGATGAAACTTTAGTTGCAAAGGAAAAAAAAATTGAAAAAGGACTTACATTCGCTAATAGTAATTCTTGAAATATTGAAGGTTTTGCGACAGTTTGACAGGCCTGAACTTCCTGCAGAAGTTGGTACTGTGTTCACTGTACTTGCGAGTTCTGTAGTAAGAATCGTGTATGGTTGAGGGTCCAAGCGTGCACTTATCTCTGTATCATCTAAACAAATTCCCATGGAATCAATAGGAACAATATTATTCAAAATCGAAGACTGCTCATTTGAGGTATCTATAATGAAAGTGCAATAAGTAAATTTTAATCAATCAAAACAGAACATAACAATACAGTGCAACAGCAGTGCAGTATAACATACTTTCTGCAGAAATCGAAAAATGTGTTGCGATTCTGTTGTTGTCTGGTTTATCCTTCGTCTCCGCCACTTTTTGAGTTTCCTCATCGCTATCAAATATGCTTGGAATAGCGGATTCGTGCAGACGAGGATGTATGAATAAGACCTTTAACAAGAAAACAAGAATAAAGATAAAATATTCTGAAAAAGTTTCTCCGGAAATTCAATTTTAAAAGAGAATATAATAGTCACATTTGATAAAGGCAGAAACGAAAATGCAATTAGCAGTGTCAAATGAATTAAATAAATAGAAACTTACCTCTGCGATAATTTTACCACTCGCGTCTTGCTTCACATACTTTCTGTGGATGTATTGTTTATCAAAATGTTTCTCACAGATTGCGATGAGCTCAATTGCTTTATGCCGGGAATCGCCGCTTGCCACTTTTTGCGACGTTCTACATTCGTTGGCGCTTTGAAAACTGAACACTTCAATTTAACGCTTTTATATCCCGTTTTGCACTTTGGTACACAACACGGTTTTGTCATCGTTGTAAATCAATACGATCATGACATGTCATCAGCACAGCGAGAATGCAGTTTATGGTTATGTTTTTACAACATCCCTCGATAGCAGCGATGCCAAGCGCCAACATCAAAAGTTAAAAATGCCTTCAAACCTGGAGTCATCCCCACCACTCGAAATTCGGCCGAGATGCGGGACCTGTATGTAAGACCGTGGTATGTACACATTTACATTTCCATTCGGAACGGAAGGGGATATCGCGATTATTGTCTTCATTGTCATATATGTATATAATTATAATTGTATTCTTTTCTCTTAATTAATTTCTTTTTCTAGATCTGAGAGTGCCTAGACCACAGCGGCCGCGATGGATGGCAGCACGTTAATAGAGGCTCTCCACAGTAGAAGCATCAACGTTCGTTATCTCGGTAAATTGGCGGCTTTATTAGCCTCAGTGCCGCTACAGTATCTTAATCGCATCGCTGTTATCCGAACTGATTCTTCGATGGGCAAAACACATTTTTATCTCTTACATGCAGGTGTGTGTGTGTGCGTATCTATACAACATTAGGCTGAACTGGCTGCACTAGTTCAGAGTTTATCTTTTTTCTTCCAATGTGGAGTAAAAAAGATAAACCTGAATTAGTGTAGCCAGTTCAGTTAAAGAACAGACCTACTATTGAACATTTTCCTACACAATCGTCAAGTATATTAATTTTAAAGGATAATTATATAATATATAAAATATTTTAATATTGTTAAATATTAGGCCCTGCGCGCACAATAGAGAAAATATTAGGAATAGGAATACATATTAAATATTAGGAATTATTTTATTTCAAAACAAGAAAATGAAATGGACTAACGCAGAATCCATTTTATTCCTTATTCTTAATTCTCAATACATTGTGCGTTAGTCCATTTTGTTTCCTTGTTTTGAAATAAAATTCCTAATATTTAATATTTATTACTATTCCTAATATCTTCTCTATTGTGTGCGCAGGGCCATAGAGTTATATAATATAAAATATTGTTGAAACAAAATATAATAAGCATATAATAATAACATTATAATAACATAATATTGTATAAAACATGATAGTAATAATTTATATATCTATATATTGTAGTTTATTATAGTTATAAAACATTTATATTATATATTTATATTATAGTTAAAATATTGTATTATATTATAGTTAAAACATTTCACACATGTACAAAAAATAAATAAATTATATTTATAAAACGTAAATAACGTGCAAATTAACCTAACCGAACCTAACCTAATCAGTATATATGTATGTATGTGTATGCGTGTGAGAGCGCGCGCGCCTGGTTGTATAATATACCGGTAACATACTGGCGACATTCTACGAATATTCTACAGGATATTCACAGTATATACTACGAACTAAAATAAATGGGACATAGGAACGTTCGTAGTATGTATACTCAGTATATCGTAGTACGTATATCGAATGTTCTGAGAACATACGCAATATACTTTTGCGATATTCTCCGAACATTCTCAGAATCTACATGTGCTGTCTGGGAAATAATCCTTAAATTTATTAATTTTTATTGAGAATTAGATTTACGATTTTTATAAACGATACGAATTTGATTGAAACTAATGTCTTTCTTTATCGCACTGTTATCTATTAAAATATTAATCGTGATCAATATTACTTAATAAATTATGATTATGTATTGTGATGCGTTCAATATGTGATTGATAATAGGCCACACTTCTAATTGATGTTGATTCAGTATTTGCGCACTTTTACATAATATTTGTTAATTATATTTAGGATATGGCAGAGAACAAGATGTAATCGTCTCGTTCTCTGCCATCAGCCTTCGTGAAAATGTGAGATCACTATCCCGGAAGTGCCTAGTGATCTCGCAGTTTCACTCGACACATCCGTAATTGGGTGAACAAAGTCACGTGACATGAGAATGTGAAAAGTGAGTGAGCTCACCCAAGAACCGTAATAGGCCCCCTGATTCCGAATTGATAATGGAGACCTCGCGCGGTGACAATGCGAAGCTCCGGTTTCAGGGTTACCAACGCTGAGATATAAATTATCGGTCTGTATGTAGTGGTGTCCGTTTACGTACATACACCATTGCATCGCTCGCGTGGTGCCGCACCGTAGAGAAAGCACTAATGCAACAAGGCTAATGGGCGCTCCCAAAATAGAAAACTTCTATTTTGCAATTAAACAGCTTGAAAATAATCTTAATGGATTAATGAGATTTAGGCGATTAAAACGACATCAAACACGACATAAATCGGATAATTTTTAACTAGATAGGTTGAAGAATCTTACAATTAGTCTTCGAAGCGAAAATATAGCGTCAAGCGGAGCGTATCTAATATATGTTTATTTTCAAAAGACTACGCATCCAATCGAATTTATAAATACAAAATTTATTAAATTAATAATAAGTAAAAAATAAATTAATATAAAAAAATTAATATAAAAAGCTATAAATTAAAATCATAATTTGATTAAAATGCATGATTGCTTAAATGCTTGATACCTTTGTTCCAAGAATAAGAAAAAAGTAAAAGTAATATATTGCAGATATTTTCTACATTATATTCAATTAAGACTTATCAAGAAAAATTGATTTAAGAAATCTTATTTCATTGCGCACATGCGGATATACGTAAAAATACTTTAGTAATAATTTATATCGTATTATGTACTAGAATGCCGAAACGTTACACGCATTTAATAAAACATATTAATAAGTTCACGAAGTTTCGATATATATTTTTGATCCACAATTATATGGATGTAGCACGGAAACGAACCAAAAAATTGTGGATGTAGCACGGATATGAACCAAAACTGGCTTTTTTATCGACATCGAAAGTGGATGTGGCCACTTAGTTCCAAGCGGCCGTAAAATGGATGTACGTGACGCTAGTGAGCGGCCTAGAAAAAGCGTCTTACAAAAAATGACGGCGTGGCGCCTCTCTTCCTTCTCTCTGGTAAAGCGAATCCATAATTCACTGCCGACTGATTGAGGTCTCCACCGGTCTCCTGCCTGTGGCGTTCCTGTTTCGCTTTTAGGGATTTTTATTATTACCAACTTTTAAGAATGAAGTTGTTACCAATTCACTTTAATATTTTATTGATTTAACAAACATTTTTATTTCGCTTGACAACTGTATATTTTGTTATAAAATATTTATTCATTCGTTTATTAGTCCTCTTATTGTACACATCATACTTATTTATTAAAAGTTATTAATTAATTAAAAAGTCTAGTTATTATTACTAAAAGTTTCCACAACTGGTGACCCCGTTACTTTGGATTACATAGATTTAAAATCGGTGAATTACGAGAACTTTGAATAATTGAGTTCCGGTCGCTGCTGTGATCTTTGTGTGGTTTTTCCCTGTGAATTTCGAGCCGACGAGATCTTCGAGTCGTCGAGTTTCAAGGATTTCTAGACTTCGTGTACTTCAGAGGAATTTCAAGATGCCTTTAGATCGATCTCTGATTCAGACTCCTACAATAGCATCAGTTCCTGCAATTAATGAGGGAGACCTTCAACAATAACAGGCAAACGCATCTCAATTTTTACATTTCATTGGTGATAATCAACACTCACAAGGTCAGTCACATGAGATCCATTCAAATGAATTTCGTCTAATTAAATTGCCGAATTTCTGTCACAAACAGCCTAAGATATGGTTTGCTCAACTTGAGAGTGAATTCACCGTTTATAGAATCCGTTCTGATGATATTAAATATAGTTCGGTGATTCGACATTTAGACGAACAAGCATTAGTCGCAATATCTGAAATAATTGAGAATCCACCTGTAAAAAATAAATATTTACATATTAAAAATTTGCTAATTAATCGATTTACGGATTCAGAAGAGAAACGATTACGTCAATTATTAGCCGGAATTGAGCTTAATGATAAGAAACCATCTGAATTATTAAGAGAAATTAAACAATTAGCAGGAGGTACTATTTCGGATAATATTTTACATTCGATATGGTTGCAAAGATTACCTTATCAAATTCAAGCTACTCTAGCTGTTGTTGAAGAATGTCCTTTAATTAAGCTTGCTGAGCTAGCTGATAAAATTATGGATCGTGACAATTGCCTTCAAGTAGCGACTATAGCTTCTCCTTTAAAGAAAGACGCTTCTAAAGTTTCTGATCTTGCTGAACTTGAAAAACGGATTGCGGCACTCGAGGTTAGACGTCCTCGCAGTAAATCTAAATTCAGATATAAAGGGAAAAGATTTAGATCTTCTTCTAGGAATAAATCTGATAAAGAAAATAAAAACATTTGTTTTTACCATAAAAAGTTTGGTGCAAAAGCGTTCAAATGTACTATTCCTTGCGATATGTCAAAATCTATTACAGAGAAGGAAAACTAGTTGCACCGTTGGATTTTGAGGCGGAAAACAACGGTTTACCGCATAATCGTCTCATAATTTCTGACAAGTCCTCAGGGATACATTTTTTGGTAGATACAGGAGCAGATGTTTCGCTTATTCCCAAGAGATTTGTATCAAAAATTCAAGTTTCTTCTCTCAAGCTTTTTGCAGCTAACGGAACCAGGATTGACACCTATGGAGCAAAAACTTTAGTTTTAAATCTTGGTCTTCGGAGAACTTTTAAATGGAAATTTTGTGTAGCGGACATACAAAGACCTATTTTAGGTGCGGACTTTCTAAGTCACTATGCCATTTTAGTAGATATTAAAAACAAAAGACTTTTAGATAGTGTTACCGGACTTGCTTTTAAAGGGAAACTGTCAAAAGTCGATCATTTAACTGTATGTACAACTTCTCCGGATTCACCTTTTCATAAGATTTTAGCTGAATTCCCTGAACTGATTCGTTTTGCTCCGATTTCCACAATGAAGATTCATCAAGTTGAGCATCACATTGTTACGAAAGGTCCTCCAACTTCTACTGCTCCTGGAAGATTGTCACCAGAGAAATTGAAATGTGCAAAAGAAGAATTTCTCTTTATGGTGGAACAAGGAATTTGCAGACCTTCTAGCAGCACCTGGACAGCCCCACTTCACATGGTTCCAAAGAGTGAGCCAAATTCGTGGAGACTTTGTGGTGACTACCGTGCTTTAAATGCAGTAACAGTTCCTGACAGATATCCGCTTCCTCATATCCAAGATTTTACTATTTCCCTACATGGCAAAAACATATTTTCAAAGATCGACTTAGTCAAAGCTTACTATCAAGTTCCAGTGGCTAAAGAAGACATACCCAAAACAGCGGTTACTACTCCATTCGGTCTTTTTGAATTTTTGGTAATGCCTTTTGGTTTGCGGAATGCTGCTCAAACGTTTCAGCGTCTTATGAACATAATCTTGTCAGGTCTTGATTATTGTTTTTGTTATTTAGACGATATTTTTATCGCTTCCGTGGATGAGGAGGAACATGTTCAACATTTGAGGAGGAACATGTTTACCATTTTCTCCAGACTCAACCAATTTGGTATGACAATCAATTTATTCAAATGTCAATTTGGTAAAGAGGAAATTCCTTTCCTTGGATATTTAGTTTCCAAGCAAGGAATCAAACCGACATCTGAAAAAGTTAAGGCAATTATTGATTATAGAAAACCCAAAACTATACATGAACTAAGAAGATTTATCGGAATTATTAATTTTTATCGAAGATGTTTGAAGAATGCAGCGTCTCATCAAGCAAAGCTGACTGATTATCTTAAAGATAGTAGAAAAAGAGACAAGAGGATAATTACTTGGACTTCTGATGCTGAAGAAGCATTTAATAAATGCAAAGAAGAACTTTTGAAAGTTGCAACCTTGTCTCATCCTGCTCCTACTGTACCTCTAATTCTTACATGTGACGCTTCTGATTTTGCTGTTGGAGCTTCTTTAGAACAAATAGTAGATGGTGTAAATAAACCCATTGCCTTTTTCTCGAAAAAATTAGATAATACCCAAAAGAACTACAGTACTTACGATCGAGAACTTCTCGGAATTTACTTAGCCATCAAACATTTTAGATACTTGCTCGAAGGACGACAGATTATTATTAGAACAGATCACAAGCCTTTGATTTATGCCTTTCAACAGAAATTGGACAAAGCTTCTCCCAGGCAGTTTCGACATCTGGATTTTATTGCTCAATTTTCTACGAATATAGAACACATTTCTGGTAAAGATAATGTTGTAGCTGATTCTCTTTCAAGAATTGAATCTGTGTCGATGCCGATTATAGTCTCTCTGGAAGAATTAGCTGAATTTCAGAAAAAAGATGATGAATTAAAAATACTTCTTACTAATTCTTCTTTAAAGTTACAAAAACTTATACTTACTGGCTCGACTACTTCCATATTCTGTGATTGTTCAACTACAAATATTCATCCATATGTTCCTCATCAACTTCGAAGAAGGATTTTTGATGTGGTTCATGGAATGGCTCACCCTAGTGCTCGTTCTTTTTGTAAGATGATTCAACAGAAATTTATTTGGCCTTCTATGAGGAAAGATATTAAAGAATGGACTAGAACTTGTCTTTCTTGTCAGAGAGCAAAGATTCAGAAACATACCAAAAATTCACCCCAGAAGATTGTTGTTCCTGATCATCGTTTTCAACATGTTCATCTTGATTTGATTGGTCCTCTTCCTCCTTGTAAAAATTTCCGATATTGTCTTACTATGATCGACAGGTTTTCAAGATGGCCTGAAGCGATTCCTTTAACTGAGATTTCTACGGAGACTGTTTCCACAGCTTTTTATTCTCATTGGGTTGCAAGATATGGCGCTCCGCATACTATTACAACAGATCAAGGTCCGCAATTTGAAGCTGCACTTTTTAAAGCTCTCACCAATTTAATAGGTTGTGAGCGTATTAGAACTTCCGCATATCATCTTGCTTCTAATGGAATTTTAGAAAGATGGCATTGGACATTGAAAAGTGCTATTATGTGTCACTCAAATAAAAACTGGATGGAAATTTTACCTACTGCTGTCTTACTTGGTCTTCGTACTTGTTTTAAAGAAGATTTGAACGCTTCTCCAGCAGAGATGCTTTATGGTTCTACGCTCAGAATTCCTGGAGAATTTTTTATTGAAGAGGATTTTCCATCTGATCCTGAAATTTTTATTGAAAAACATAGAGTACACATGAGGGAGATAAGATCAAAACCTACTGCACATCATTGTAGAAGAACACCTTTTTATCATAAAAACCTTTATGATTGTACTCATGTTTGGATTCGTGACGATTCTGTTCGGAAATCTCTTCAACCTCCTTATTTTGGACCGTTTCGTATTGTTGAAAGAATTAATGATAATTTATTCACTGTTGATGTTTCAGGAAAAAATGTAAATATTACTACTGAACGACTTAAACCAGCCTTTTTACCACAAGTTTCTGATGGTGTTTTTGAGATGCCTTCTCTTACGAGTTCTACACGTTCTACTTCTACGAGTTCTACTTGTTCGAATTCAACACCTGCTATTTCGACTTCTCGCGGAACACTCAGAACATACTCTGGTCCTAAAAGAGTCAAGTTCGCAACGTAGTACGTCGCTGGGCGGGGAGTACTGTGGCGTTCCTGTTTCGCTTTTAGGGATTTTTATTATTACCAACTTTTAAGAATGAACTTGTTACCAATTTCACTTTAATATTTTATTGATTTAACAAACATTTTTATTTCGCTTGACAACTGTATATTTTGTTATAAAATATTTATTCATTCGTTTATCAGTCCTCTTATTGTACACATCATACTTATTTATTAAAAGTTATTAATTAATTAAAAAGTCTAGTTATTATTACTAAAAGTTTCCACGTGCCGACCCTTAACCAATGCGCGCATTGGAAGCGCTTTGGTAGCGCTGAGAATTCCCTAGATAGTACTAATCGTACTGAATTCTTAGCACTCCTTCCACCAGCGGGAGCGTCCCGTTTGACCACGTTGCTTTTGACCACAGCCAATTATATTGACCGATTTATAGGGTTTTTAACTAGGTCTACCTATCAGAGGGTTCTGTGGTCAAAAAAACGTGGTCAATCGAATCCCACTATCCCACTTCTTCCGAGTTGCGCATGAAACGCATAGACTGCATTACTGTTGCGCAGCGCTTTGAAATCGTTCCGTTTTGTCAATGCGCATGAAGCGCTTTAGTTATTAGGAACGGTTACCTAAGCATAATGCGAATTGAAAATGGACGCCGTGCAAAACGTCAACAAACGAATTATAATTGTTAAAATGATTAATATTGGTTTGCTTTATATGAAAGTTATTCAAGTACCAGTAAAGTTATTCAAGTACTAGAGGACTTGATAAGTACGCAAAAATAGGGTCACAAAGGACACGCGGAAGAACGCGTTTAAACGTCCGTTCACGTTCACGAATCACGAACGACAACGGACTTTCGTTTCGAATTACGCAAGAAGCGCATAGACTGCATAAACGCATCAGACGCATCAACTGCCTCAAGTCGAAATAGAAGCAGTCAATGCGCTGGAAGGAATGGGATCCGATTGACCACGTTGCTTTTGACCACAGAACCCTCTGATAGGTAGACCTAGTAAAAGACCTTATACAGCAGTCAATATAATTGGCTGTGGTCGAAAGCAACGTGGTCAAACGAGACACTCCCGCTGGAAGTAGTGCTAAGAATTCAGTACGATTAGTACAATCTAGGGAATTCTCAGCGCTTCGAAAGCGCTTCCAATGCGCGCATTGGTTAAATCGGAACGACTTTTTATGCAGTCTACGCACTTCATGCGTAAGGCCCGTTCTACAATACGTCATATGTCGCTGTCGGGTGTCGGAACGCAGCCGATGGTCCAATGAGAGAATTTCCTTTTCGAGAACGAGCTCTCCTCATTGGATCATCGACTGCTTTCCGACATCCGACAGCGACATACGACGTATTGTAGAATGTGCCTAATTCGAAACGGACCCTTATAAAAGGTTCCATTATATATGCATATATATATAAAAGTCCTTAAGGACCTTAGGCCCGTTCTACAATACGTCGTATGTCGCTGTCGGGTGTCGGAACGCAGCCGATGGTCCAATGAGGCCCGATTCCACCTATATGAAGCTAGCCGACGGAAATTATGAAATATGATTATTTTCAATTTTTCTGAATATATTTCGTTTGTAAATCGTTTGTGATTGATTGTGAGTCCGTTTTTAACGTTTGTGACGAATTAGGTTTTTTGTAATTAATAATTTTATTTTAATCATGATGTCAGCCGACACTTTTTAGTAATAAACAGATTTTGTAATAACTGATAATTGTAATCGATAGGAAATCGTTTGTGATTTACAAATATATCAATATAATTGTTTGTGAGTTAATAATTTCTTCATTATTTGCAATAAATAATTTTATAATTGTAGTGCGCATGCGCAAAGTACTAGGGCTCTAGCCAATAGCGCGTCGACGCATTACGCGCGGCGGAAGTCGACACGGCAGCCAATCATCTTTCGCTTTTCTGAATGAAACTAGCGGGAAACGCGTTCTATGTTATATGTTCTATGGGCAAAAGTCCTATTAATTTTTTGGAGCAGCTGTCATATTATGTTGAAAAAATTATATTTGTAAATTGTTTGCGATGTGAGTATATTTTCTACAATTGTGACCGGTTAATTTATTTGTAATAAGTATATATATTTAATATATTCATCATGAGGCCAGCTGACAAAATCTAATTAACAAGTTTTTTCAATTGTAGTTAAGTGAAGATAAAATAAGTTAACAAGCAAGAATTATTTAAGGAATTATATAACAACAAGAATAACACACAAGGATATATTAGATAAGTATTATTTATTTATAAAATGATATTAATTTATAAGTTGTAAAGTATGATAAAGTATACTTTGTGTAAAATTTTGTCCTTTACAGGAGGAAACAGAAGCCAAGCAATCATTTTGACCTCGAAAATAAAAAAAATAGAAATAACAAAAATAACAAATATTTAGAACTTAAAATGTACATCTACAAAGAAAAATATATTATCTGCTATATTTTATTATATATATAATATTAATATATAAAAATATTATTTAATTTAAATAAAAAGTATACTGTTTTTTAATAATATAAAAGCATGTTAAGTTACTTAATAATTACTGGTTTTTATTTTTTATTATATATATTGCAGCATGCGGTTCTATATCTTGATTAGATGAACATGATTGAACACTTTTTGAAAGATCATTATATACTTCCCAACGAGTTGTTGTTCTCCAACAATAAGCTAAATAATGATTTGGTAAGTATGCTGCAACTCCTGTTAATCTATATTCATTCTTTCCCAGATTCAATGACGTAGGTATTTCAAATAGTTTACATCTTTCTGTTTTTGATAAGTCATGTGAAAGTCTGACATCTAATTCAATGAAAATATGCTCATTTAATTTTGTTGTTTCAATTGTAGATCCACCACAAGAACATTTTTTGTTGTAAATTTTAAACCTAAACTTTAATGCATGCTGTAACGACTTGAAACCATTTTTTGTAATAATTGAATGATTTGGTGATAGCGTTGGTATATTAATGATAGATATAGCACAATTATTGCAATCCTTTGTTATAGTTGCACTAAACTGGCCTTCACATAATTTAGTCCACAATTGTTTAATATTATCGGTAGCATCTATTGTAAACAAATTTTTTCTATTCACAAATATTTTGTCAACATAAATGTCACTTAAGATTGCAGCACGTTCTTTTAATATGTTTGTTAGGGATGTGTTTGTTATTAGTTTTTCAATAAAATTAAAAAATTTATTATTTTTTTGTTCAATTTTGCCAAAATAATGTGGATTATCCACAGCGCCAGTGAGTATAATTTGTGCAATTGTATCAAACCCACATGTATTTTTTATGTGTATTATATTACCACCAATTGTAACAGGTTTACACAAATTTCCATTTGGAAGAAAAACCAGTTTAATTTTTTTCAAATTCTGAAAATTATTTTGGAGCAATATTTCAGGAAATGGTCTCAGAAATTTGGATTTTGTTTTAACGTTCATGTTCTGTGGTAAATCTTCAATATTATTGAGAGTAGTCGTAGCATAAGAATGTTCATTCATTGTTTCACATATCTCTTGAATAGTTAAATCAGCTGTGTCTTTTTCAGTTGTAATATCTGCAGTACCTTCATCAATTATTTAATGAATAAGATTTTCCGCTGAGTTCTTAGTACTTTCATCAGTAATAAACTGTTCAACATCAGAATTATTGCCAGTAAAACAAAGATCTGTGTCAACATTCGATTGAAATATAGGAATATCTGCCTTTCCACGCCAATTTTCTTGACTTACTGGAGAGATGTTATAAAAAGTGTTCGATGTATAATTATATTCATAACTTTTTTTTGTAGATTGAAGCGGATGTTTGTTAATAAGATCAGATTCAGGACATCTCTTCATTTTAAAATTAAGTAATTTTGACGAAAAAATACGTGTTCCTCCAATTAGATCTAATAAGTGAATTTTAACATATTTATCGACACGTAAATTTTTATGATATTTTGATAATACTCGCTCTTTTATATCTCCAAAATTTGTTTCACAGGAACTGGAAATTGCATGGTCAGAAAAATATGGCGTTCCAATAGCTGACCATAATGGAAATTCTTTTCCAATTCGTTGAAGCTGATCTACAAAATTTGGTAAATAGAACGCGTTTAAATTTACACCAATACTTTTTGTTTCTCGTGCTTCTTCAATTATATCTTTAATAAACTTTTCAATTGGAGAATTAGTATCGTTTAAATCTTTATTATTTATGTGAATATTTGTGTCATCTAAATCAGTAATTTGTAAATAATTATCTATATTTATTGGTCTAATAGCTATATAACTCTCTAATTTTTTCGCGCATCTTTGGCAGAATCTGCACATGTGGATTGAATTAAAGCATCCTCATAAGATTGCAAAGCTACAACACAGGTTAATTTAAAAATCTCTATAAAATCGTTCAATGTTTGACAATCAATCATCAGAGCAACGCAACGCATATAAAAATCTTTAATAATGGAATGACGCAGATGTTTAAAACAATTCCATCTACAAATTAAGTGTATCAAATGAGATATATCAATTCTAATGTAAGTTTGAACAATGTCAGTTGTCATACAGCCATTTTTCATAATGCACTTGAAACAATTATCAATATAATTTTTTAGAGATTGCTCATTAAATGCTTTTACACATGCTAAAAGAAGAGCCCTTGAATAATCTATCACAATTTCTGTTGGTTTCCGTGTAATTCGTCGCAACCATTTACGCAACCAAAAATGTATTATATCTGCATCTTGTGCTTCTGTCAACATCTGATATATGGATAAAATAGTATTATCAAAATTAATTACTATGCAGTATAAAAAAATATGAGCTGATTTTAATTCTTTTGGCCGTTTTAATTTTTGCACAATACTGCCAGTAGCATCAATACTTATTTTCGATTTCTTTACAGTACTGCAATATTGCTGAAATACTGAAATTTGTTCTGGCGTCCCATAAAATAAAAAAAATGGATTATATGCAACATCTTGAATGCAGCCAATAAACGGTGGCTCAAATTGCATTTTATATAAAGCTTTGATTGGATTTAATCTATCTTCCTTTTTTATATTAAGATCTATATCTATACATTCACTCTTTGCATGTCGTAAAACATCAAGTGTTGGTATTATTGGTCCCTCAGTATCTCCTATTTTTAAATTATCTCTAGCTAGTTTTTTTAAGACATTAGCACAGCCTTCATTGACACATTCCTTAGCAATTTCTTTCCTCCGAAGTCCTCTCAAAGGTCGTCGAATATCTTCATGTTCAGTAAAAGTTGTATTTCGAGTTTTTACACGAATTAACAAATCACAATCTTTCTTAGGTTCATTATCAGCAACAGCATAAAATAAATTTTTACATTTGTTACTATCACATTGTCCATTGATTTTTAGAAAATATTTTCTATTCAGAGAAATATTGACCTCAACTCTTTTAAAAAAATAAGCACAAGGAAGTCTATGTTGTTTCCAGAAAGCTGTGGAAATTATATCTGTCCATACATATGGTTTTAATGTGTGATTGGATCGTTTATAATCTATATCAACAGGTTTAATTTGTAACCATTCTTCCGCTGTTAAAAACAAATCGAACCAGCTTTCTCCTTCCAGCAGTAGAGACTCATTATTTAATTCATTTTTACAATGAATTACTTCTCCACTAGTCGACAAAACAGAATCATTAATACAAGAATCATTAGAAAAGCATGAAATGTTAATTTTAGGTGATTCGGCAATAATTCCCATTCTTCTTCGTGCTTCTGTCAAGATATCTCGTCGATTATACTTAACATTTGTGTACCAGCAACGAGAATCCCAAACATTATTAAATTCTTTGCTTAAATCTTTCCAAACTTGTGATGTAAAAATAGGAATACCTGTCTTAAAATCTTCCATGTGTCTTATGATACCATTAATAGCATCCTCTTTTGATATTGCACATTTACGAGGCATTGTATTGATATAATTAATAATCTGCAAAATTAAAAAAACAACATATATTAAATATTTTTTTTTACCATTAGATATATTATCAAAAATAAAATTTTACAAATACTTACTTTTATTTATTACCAGATACTAGGTTAATAAATAATATTATCATTCCACTGTGTTTATAGTTAATCAATAATTATGTCGATGATTAAACGACGTTTAATGACAATTCTTGACAATAAACAGTAGACAATAATAAAGTTTTCACCTAATGTACGGCGTTTTTAACTGAATTGATAAATCCGAAAACATTTAATTGTAAATTACCATGAAATTATTACTAGACACTAGCGATTAACAAATATTGTTATTCAATTGTTTATGGTTAGTCGATGATTTAGATGATTTAATTGGGAGCGTCCCGTTTGACCACGTTGCTTTTGACCACAGCCAATTATATTGACTGCTGTATAGGGTCTTTTACTAGGTCTACCTATCAGAGGGTTCTGTGGTCAAAAGCAACGTGGTCAATCGGACCCCACTCGATTTAATTACGTTTAACGGCGTTTCTTGACAATAAACAGTAGAACAGTAGATAGTCGACAATAGTTTTTCTTAATGTATAACGTTATATACTGATAAATCCGAGAACAGTTAATTACAAATTATCATAAAATCATTAATCGCTTTAAATTCGCAATATAGATCGATTCAAACCCATTCAATTAAAAACGCAATAACTAATAGATTATAACAGCCAAAATTAACTATTTAACCAATTAAAAATTAATATATATAATATATCAATAATAAAATAAAGATATTGTAATTATTATATTAAAATCACAATATTCTTAAAATCAATATTATTTTTAGCATATATACAAATTAAATACATACAATAAGTAACAATTTAATGTCAATACATTATGCTTAAATAATAATTAGATTTTATTATTATTTTACAGTTAATAAAAAGGCTATAATTAACTATTAGGTTTATTATAAATTTAATAAATATAATTAAAATAAATTAAGCAAAACAAAATAACTTAAAAACCAATTTACAAAATAAAGAAAAATTATCGATAATTAAAAGAAATTCTTATTTTCCTAAAATATTTCCCCAAAATAATTTTCAGAGTTTGAAAAAATTAAACTGGTTTAATGATTGCTTGGCTTCTGTTTCCTCCTGTAAAGGACAAAATTTTACACAAAGTATACTTTATCATACTTTACAACTTATAAATTAATATCATTTTATAAATAAATAATACTTATCTAATATATCCTTGTGTGTTATTCTTGTTGTTATATAATTCCTTAAATAATTCTTGCTTGTTAACTTATTTTATCTTCACTTAAATACAATTGAAAAAACTTGTTAATTAGATTTTGTCAGCTGGCCTCATGATGAATATATTAAATATATATACTTATTACAAATAAATTAACCGGTCACAATTGTAGAAAATATACTCACATCGCAAACAATTTACAAATATAATTTTTTCAACATAATATGACAGCTGCTCCAAAAAATTAATAGGACTTTTGCCCATAGAACATATAACATAGAACGCGTTTCCCGCTAGTTTCATTCAGAAAAGCGAAAGATGATTGGCTGCCGTGTCGACTTCCGCCGCGCGTAATGCGTCGACGCGCTATTGGCTAGAGCCCTAGTACTTTGCGCATGCGCACTACAATTATAAAATTATTTATTGCAAATAATGAAGAAATTATTAACTCACAAACAATTATATTGATATATTTGTAAATCACAAACGATTTCCTATCGATTACAATTATCAGTTATTACAAAATCTGTTTATTACTAAAAAGTGTTGGCTGACATCATGATTAAAATAAAATTATTAATTACAAAAAACCTAATTCGTCACAAACGTTAAAAACGGACTCACAATCAATCACAAACGATTTACAAACGAAATATATTCAGAAAAATTGAAAATAATCATATTTCATAATTTCCGTCGGCTAGCTTCATATAGGTCCCGATTCCACAATTCGAGTTAACCTAACCCTAGTTTAGTGCGCTAAGGGCCTTCACACATGCTTTCCGTAACCGTAACGTAAGGACCAATCGGGTTGCTTAATTCGGTTACGGACAGCATATGTGGAGGCCTTTAGTGCACTAAACTTGGGTTAACTCAGGTTGCTTTCCTTTTAGGAGACACAAATCGACACAGATTAACACACTCGAGCACAGTTTGTCACAGTTAAATGGAACGCGATACACAGAAACGGATACACAGTGTCCACTGAACTTTTAATACCTAACCTTACAAGATTTATCGTAAAATTTCTCAAACGTGTTTTCAAGTTTTATAAATGTATGTATAATATATTATACTGTATATAAATATTTTTATCACTCGAAATATATTATAAAAATAGTTTATTTTTATTTTTTATTGTTTATTTTTTATTGCACAAACAATTCAAACCTTAATAAGGACTAGATTCAAAGATTCTATCGCGAAATACTGGGAACGGATACGTTCTTCGGTCAAAAGCACATTCCAACTCTCCTCGCGAGCAGAGTCGAATAGTGTCGATTGAGTTTGAATGAAATTCTAAATGGAAAGCGTCGTGTGTCGATTTGTGTCAAAAGTGTCGACTGTGTTCCCTAAAAGGAAAGCAGCCTCAAATTGTGGAATTGGGTCTGAGAGAATTTCATTTTCGAGAACGAGCTCTCCTCATTGGATCATCGACTGCGTTCCGACATCCGACAGCGACATACGACGTATTGTAGAACGGGCCTAAGGCCTTAGTCCATTGTCGTTCGTGAACGTGAATGAACGTGTTTAAACGCGTTCCTCTGCGTGTCCTTTGTGACCCTATTTTTCTGTGCCAGGATTAAGTCCTCAAGTACTTGATCCAACCCGTTTCGTATACATATTTAAAGAAGTAATCTTTACTACCTGTTGATGGCCTAGAGTGTGAAAATTATTCACACGGTGCCAATAAAAATAATAGAATAGAATATATGCATATATTATTCAAAATGAATTTACTTGTTGTAACTACTTTGAGTTGCATTGTGGACAATATTGCACCCTTTTTTATTAAATTTGTGAGTATTTTTGAAATCCACCTGTTTCATTTTTGGAATCTATGTATAAAAATAAATATATATTTTGTTATCGAAATTCTAGAAACCGCAGATAAATCTAATAAATCATCTTTCATATATTAATTTTCGAAAGATTTATATTAAAATTTATAAAAATTTGTATTTATTTTTATAAATTTAGGTATTTCAATTTATATATTTGTATAACTATAAAGTAATTATAAACCTGTAATTATATATATATATAAAGTGGCTGTTTCATATTTCAAAATTCTAATGTATAAAATACAGATTTTTTCACATGTATTTGCACAAAAGAGATATGACATTGAGTTGCGAAATGAACTGAGCAATTTAAAGGAAAAAATGGCAAAACTTTCCATAATGAACGAGTTTGCCAAATACGCCAAGCTTCAACGCAGAAATAACCAATTGGAAAATATATTGAAAGAGAACAGTAAGTTTATTCCTTTTTCTTCTTCATGATACCAATATAGGGAATTATTTTGACAAGACCAGCTAATTTTTATTATTTTTATTTTTTTATTTTTTTAGAGCTAATTTTATTAGATTACAAGAATCAAATAATTTCTTATAAAAATAATCAGTTTGATATAAAATAAAAAACGGATATTCTTTGTACCGTTAGGGGAACTATATTAAAATATCTATAAAATAAAAATGTATTTTGTCATTACATGAAAAGCTATACACAAAGTGCTATATGTATTTCTATATTTGCAATATTTTCTATATGTTTTTTTTTTCTTACAGTGAGTCAACGACTGAGTTGGAGATTAAAACTGCAAATATTGTTAACTTACAGTTTTCGTATACTGAATGTACGTAGCTTACTTGCTTCCCAAAGGCTTTCGATCCCCCTTTGATCCTACTGTAGCCTTATTAGATTATGATATCAAAACTGAGAAATTGTACAAATTTTTGTCACAACTGTGTTGTGGCTTGGGATATTTAGAAAACTCATTGAGAATTTCTTTATTTTTTTTTTCCAAATCAATTTATTCTATAACTCAACATTGTCTTTTTTTTGAGTCAGCATATGTAATAAAGTATGTATTTTATGTAGTAAAATATTATGCATTATATATTGAAATAAATTAATTTTTTCAATATATTATTACTCGCTTTAAATAAATTTTACATTAAAATACTTATTTAATTATTTTATAAATGTAATTCAATTTACACCTATTATTCCAGCAAAAATAAATCTTGTGATAATTGATTTATAGTTATTAATCCATAAATCAAAGATTGTCCTGAACATTCTACATTCTATTTTTTCTACTATTCTATCAAATAAGTAGTGGCATACATTGATTAATGTATTAATATATAATATAAAAAAAATTTGCACAATTTCTCATTTTTTATTAACTTTTATTCTTAACATTATAATCTAATATTTACAGTAAAGAATCAGGATCTTTATACTTATAAAGAAGTACTTATTTTTTCATGATTCTTATCAAGTTTTATAATGCTTTCAGGGTATATTAATCTTATTACTTTTGTATATGTATAAAAAAGATCCTGTGATTATCCTATCGGAAGGAGCACTATGGCCAATACAGGATTTCCTGAGCTGGCCATGTCAACATGAAAATGCTATTTCTCTGTTAGCTTGGATTATGATCGTTCGATTAGGAGTATCCGCATACATAAAGCTCCATGTGTGAACTAGTGAAATATTTCGTGTAAATAATTATCTGTATTTTGTTAAAAATATTTATCTTAATGTATATCTTTATTATTATAATTAATAAAACACTATTAAATACCTTTGTTAAGAAATACTTTTTATGTTGGTAAACTATTGATGAATAATCAAAAAGGGAGATTGAATAAGAGAGAAATTTTTCTTTGGAAGGAAAGTTAATAATAGAGAAAAAGAGAGGGGAAAAAGACATGCTTTAAGATCATACTTATATTTATCTATTTACTTTGTTATACAAAATATAAATTACAATATCCTTGCGATATAAATATCTACAGTAAATACCTGAGTCTTGACTTTTTATTGTAAAACTCAAAGCATACATTGTATCACAGTCAGATATTTACAATCAGATGTGAGTGATTAAAATTACTAAATATGTGACATAGGCTCATGTGAGATGTGTACAAATAAGATTGTGTGCACATATCATTGAAAAACTTGGGTTAAAAAATTAGCATGAGAAAAGAAAATTCAATTAGAAATATTTATAGGTAACAATATCCCGGTTTTTGTAGCACTATTGAAAACTATTTACATTGATATTCTATCAATAATCTCTTATCATTGAATCAATTATTCTTCTACATTTCACGGTACTCCAAAATATCTCTGCATACGTTCTAAAGTAGTAGATAGTATAAATATTCTATTTAAATCTCATAAGCATGTTTACCACAAATTTCTTTATCAATGCTAAATTTAATATAAAATATCTAAATTGTATACAAGCGCAAGAGCATACTCACTAGAATGGTCTTTTGAATGAAGCCTTCTTAAAGTAATCATTTTTTTTCCTTTAAATTTTACTTTTAACTGTATTTAATAAATTAATATCTGGAAGAAAGACATTGTATTCTTTATAGCCTTAGCACTTCTAACTTTAATTTTTTAAACATCTTTTCCTGTGCTGTCTCACTACTTCATATTTGCCACTTGCTCACACATGCATAATATAAAAATATGCACATGATCAAAACGACATTTTCATTTTGCATGTATGTCATTAAAATAGATGATTGAGCGAATATGATAAGAATAAAGATAAGAAAAAAAAATTGTTTTGATATGTTAATGATTAAGAATAGGGAGGTTTGATTGTGTACAAGACAAAAAAAAGGCTAAAACCTTCTTAACTGAACTAATGAAAAAAAGCCAATAAGAGATTTGATTTTTATGTATTATTTAAGCTTCCTCTGCATTATTCTGCATAACGCGAGAGTTACTTGTAGTAGTTATTTGCAGAGGTATCGAAAATAACTCTTCCCACGAAGGCTGTATAGAACTGATGACAGCTTCAACAGCACTAAGAGAAACGAATTCTAAGTTCCAGCTCTCCTCGAGTCCCGCAATCTCGTCCAAGAAATTTAAAGTCAACGAAGTGTCACAATGTTCCTAAAATTATATCATTAATTCATTATCAAATAGACAAATAATCATATACTAAAGCGCAATTATTTATTAATTAAAATATTAATTAAAATTAAATCTCATTGGCGTTATTTTTTTTTAAAACAATAGTAAACAATAATAGAAATTGTCGAAAATTACTGACTATTGCAATCAAATTACTGATAGTTTGCTCCCTAGCAATCAGAGGCGCTTGATCGCTGCCTGGTATAAGCCATTGAACATCGTCCTCCAGTATCACCAATAATGCATTTGTCAATATTAATCCAGATAGTTTAATCTTGGTGATTACATTTTGATATTTCAGAACTGCAGAGGAAAATATCGCTAATAATCGTACGACATCTCCGGTCTGATAGTTGCCAGTACTCGTTAATAAATTGTGCATTGAAATACTAAAATACTCTGGAATGGAAAATTCTACTTCGCAACTTGGAGGCAATTGCAGATCTGTAAGCAGAAAAACACAACATGAGCACAATTTAAAACTTAAAAGTTATTATTGCTTATATTAGATGCCCTTATTCTGAGATCTCTGCAATTAATAAATCTCGTTGCACTATACAGGGTGATTTGCGAGGTTTTGAAGGGCCGGCAAAACCTTGTGAATCACCCTGTATTTATCGTTGTTTGAACACATTTTGTACCTGTGATGTAAAATAAGAAGTTTGATGTTCTCTGTAAATCTTGCAGAATACAAAGCACTGTAATAGCGGAAAGTTCTTTACTGGTCTTGCTGGGCTGTTGTAATTCAATCAAAATACCCTGCTTAAATGGCAGCGATACAAAGGATCTTAATCTGTCCGTCGTCCAACTGATTTCCTTGTGAAGCCAATGCTGTGGATCCTCCCTGTCGTAAATTTTTTTTTGTTTATTATTTGTTTATTATCATAACTTGTTTAGGTTTTTCTATCTAAATTCTTTTATTTGTTCATAACTTCTTTAGGTTTTTCTATTATACAATTGGCGATGGAAAATGAAAAGCTTTTCAGGAATTTAATGGGTCAAAAAAAGAGAAAATTGATTTTTCTTTTTTACCTACTGCACGTTAGCTCTCATTGCCAATTTTTTACCTTGATATGATTATATTTATTTAAGAGAGCTTATTATAACTTTGGACACTCAAATTTTATTATCAAGTGAGAAAATTTATATTAAGCAGGACTTACCCTTCTGGCCCATCAATTCTGAGAATATAAACTTTAGATGTAGATAATACTAAGCATCCGGAAAATGTCTCTTGCATAGACTGCATCAAAATCTCTGCCTATATATATATATATATATATATATATATATATATATATATATATATATGAGAAACAAAAATATAATACCATCAATTATATGATTCTAATTATTAACATTAATTAATAACACTTCAATTTGGATTTAGAGGTTTGCTATATCTAATTAATTAAATTAAAGAAACTTATATCAAGTACTTTGAGAAGAAACACCAGCTCTTCGTTCTCGTGCTCGAATATATTTAAGATTATATGCAGCTTGATTCTGTGATCTATACTACTGAAGTCAGTATATGAGTATTGCACATTGCTACTGAAAAAGTTCGAAGCCTCTTCACCTCTCAATATTTTATTGCTGCCAATCTTGATGCTCTGAAGTAAACCTGTGAAAGTGATACAATACGCAAATACTATAGAAATACTAATATTTAACATTACAACAATATGAAAAATGATTCCAAAGGGTTTATATTGAAATAAAGCTAAAACTTAAGCAGAAGCAAGACATTTGCCTTTGTCAGCTTATTTTACTCATATGATCAAATACTTTCAATATTGCACAATGGTATGAGATTATGGATTCATTGACTTTACCTCCCAGCATTGATGTCAAGTTCGTCCCAGGAGCAGGCATAATTTCCTTTTCACTGCTATGGGATTTCGTATCATTCGTTAATTTGGCCAGTTTATTTTCATATGCTGTGCATATACTGTCTGTCAGCGAACCTGTAAATAAACCTGGCTTTACAAATTATCATATTAAAATGAAAATTAATCCTATTTGTATGCCGCCTATGATGCAATTATATGAACAAAAATTACAAATTATTTTTTATGATATATTCAATTTTTTATATGATATGGTTTCTTTTACAAATAGATCTATTTAATTTTAATAAAAAAGATCTAAATACGAATCATAATTATATTAATGAAATAATACATACTCTATTGATTTATTAATTATATATGATTATATGTAATTAGAAGATGTATATACGAGATAAAATACAAACGAGGAAACTACTTACCCGAAGAACTACTTTCCGTCAAGCCTGCCATCACTGGTATCGCATCTGGAATTGTTATTAAGGAAGGAGCGATCGCAATACGCTTTTCCTCCATTGAACGTTTCCGGCTTGGTGTGACATTTGCCCTGCACCAATGAATATCATAATGAAATATTAGCTTAAACATATGATGATTGCCTGCGATGATAAGTAGGTGATGAGATGATGGTATCATACTTGTTTGCCCTTTTGTTGCATAATCTTATTATACAGTCCTATTTAACTATATTTGTGAATTGTACAGAACATTATCATAAACATTGAGTATCATATATACTAACTTTAGCGTTTCATCTAAAACCTCGATGCTGCTCTGACTCGGATTGCTGAGTACCTCTATGTCGCTCTCGTATTTCTTTGTCAAAGCATTTGTAGACGGTGTAGACTCGTTTGATTCTTCTAAACTCGTTGCTGAACCTGACAATGATAAATAATTCAAAAATAAAGATTAGTAATATATTTTGTCGCGTTATATCTTCTAAAAATTTAAAAAGAAAAAAAGATATGTATATAAATTGAAAAGATTTTAAGATCAAAGAATATAGTTTTTCTTTTAATATGTCACGCGCATTACATTTCTAAAAATAAAAATTAGAAATTAAACGCTTGTAGTACTAAATAGAGAAAAGTTAAAGTAATATAAAAGAATGATAATATATGTCCCAATTTTTAAATTAAAATGTTTAACTCAGCCGTCGGGCTTCTTTTTAAAGCTGCAAAATTGTTTTTAAACAAGAAGATAAGAAAGGAAAGACTCAACTTTCGGCGGCTGAATGATTCACAAAGAATATGCAGAGAGAAAAAAAAGAGGGCAGAAAAGAGAGAGGAGATGAAAGAAGGTAAAAGGAAAAAAAGGAGTAGGACAAGAGGTAGAGAAAAAAAAGAAGAAAAAAGAAGAAAAAGAAGGAGAAAAAAAGAAGAAAAAATGTGAAAAAAGAAAAGGAGAGGGAAAAGTAGAAAATAGAGAGAGAGAGAGAGAGAGAGAGAGAGAGAGAGAGAGAGAGAGAGAGAGAGAGAGGGAGGGAGGGAGGGAGGGAGAGGGGGGGGGAGGGAGAGAGAGAGGGGAGAGGGGGAGGGGGAGAGAGAGAGAGAGAGAGAGAGAGAGAGAGAGAGAGAGAGAGAGAGAGAGAGAGAGAGAGAGAGTAAGAGGAAGTAGAATGCTATAACATAATTATTGTGGCTGAAGCTTACAACAGATTTGAGCTTGGATATGAGAGTCGGAGTGTACCAGAGAAGTGGTGACGGATTTAGCTCCACCCTCCATTCCACCTGCACCGGTATTAGTATGTTATAGTTCCCATTAAATGTGGTAAAATACAAAAACGCGCGCGCGTACATGCGTGGCCATGTGTGTATATGTATATATATATATATATATATATATATATATATGTATATATATATATGTATATATATATATGTATATATATATGTATATATATATATGTATATCATATACAGGGTGTTTCAGGGTTAAATGTCCTAACTTAAAATATGAATTTAGGACCTCAAAACAAGAAAAAATTTTCCTCTGAAGGTATGCCCGTAAACGCTTTGTTTAGGAGATATTCACATCTAAACATTTTCATTATAAAATTTTATGAAATTATTATCAGGTTATATTAAATAAATTAATAGTGTGTTCCAACTACTTTATTACTAGAAAATATGAAAATTTTAACATAATTATAAATTTTGTTTAAAGTGAAGACCTTGAACATTGAGACAGGCTTGGCATCTTTCTTTCACGGCAGCAGTGGCAGAGCGGCACTGGATAGCTGTTATTGTTTCACATGTTTCAATAATTCTTCTTCGTAAAGAATTAATGTCATTAACCGGCCTTTCGTAGACTTTTTGTTTAATAGCACCTCAAGCAAAAAAATCCAATGGCGTCAAATCTGGATTGATATGTCGAAATGGTGTTTGTGTATCGTTTTTACAATGTCAATATTGACATGTACAGTTAGGGAAACAAGGTCATATTAGCAGTCATACAATAAATTTATCATTCCTACCCGTAACTTTTGATGTTAATATCTATTAAACAAAGCGTTTAGGGCATACCTTCAGAGGAAAATTTTTTCTTGTTTTGAGGTCCTAAATTCATATTTTAAGTTAGGACATTTAACCCTGAAACACCCTGTGTATATATATATATATATATATATATATATATATATATATTAATATACACAATAAACTATCATTAGAACGCATTTGCAATCACTCGATTGACTAGCAAGATTGTCAAAATTGGAATTTAATTCTTCTCGATAAAGTCAAATAATTATTGGGTCAATTTCAACATGATTAAATGCTTTGCACGAGTTGTACAGTGTAATAATTAAATTTCAAAATCAAAATATTAATTCGAGAATTATGAGAATATAAACGAAGTTTTCTTTAATGCAAGGAAATAATGCAAAAAATCCATTATTATGAGATCTTCATTATTATACGATTCAAATGTATATTCTTGAAACTTTACAGATAATATTTATATATTTAATATTATAATATTTAATATTAAATAATATATATAAATTTAATATTTAATATTTACTAACTTAATATTTTTCATGATTGTCCTTCATGCAACAATCTATAAATGCTTTTTATTACTTCTAATCATTGTAGAAATTAAAGTAAATATTATCAATATACAGGATGATTCGCAACGTCCATACAATATTTTAATAGCATGTTACAGAAGCAAAGAGTCAAAAATTCTAATAAATATTAGTAAATATCTAGTAAACATTCTAATGTAACTATACTTATACCGATTTATTATCTATTATTGATTTTCACAAGTCAAAACGGTTAGCTAATAAATATTAACAAAATTGCTATATGCAAAATATTTAATTTTTCTTTAAATAACAATTTAAATGTTCATTAAGTATTATATTTGGGTGATTAATTATTATATTTAATAGTTAAATATTAAATAAATTAAATAGAATTATTAAACCTAATGTTTTCATATATTTGAGAAACAAGATTTATTTTTGTCTTGAGAAATATTTATGGAAAATAATTTATTATATTTATTTATATTTATTAATTTATTATATTTGTTTACTCATGCTCTAAGAGAAAAGTAAAGTTAAGTGGTTTTTAATAAATCAAGAAAAGAAGATTAAATTCCTTATATTTTTTGCATCAATTTGATCTCATGTTTTAAATTTTTATTTATAAATTGCTTCTCATTTTTTTCTTAACATCACACAATACTCCTTTTATTCTTTCCGCAAAAAAATTTGGAGAAAAGATTAATAATATAATAATAATTTAATCTTCACATAAATATAAGAATAATAATATAATAATAATTTAATCTTCATATAAATACTTTTTCCATTTTTAAAATAAAGATAAATATTATTTTCTTTAAATTAATATTAAACTTAATAATTACTTCTAAGTGACGTAATTGAGTTCTTAAATTTTTATGAAAAGAAGAGATTAAATTGTATAATCCTTAGTAATTATTCAAATAAAAATAAAAAAATAAAATTATCGCAAAATATGAGTGATTTAATCTTATTTCTTTGATTTATTAAGACCATATAATGTCCCTTCCATGTGAACAAACTGGCAAAAAAATAATAATAAATTAATTTCCGTAATTATATTTCTCTGATCAAAACGAAATACATCTTATGTTTTAAATGTGTGAAAATATTAGGTTTAATAATCCTATTTAAATGTAATAATTTGACAGTCATTTAAATTGTTATTTAAAAAAAATTAAACAAGCGCATAACAGTTGCATATAATATGTTAATAAGTTGATTGTCACACACATATGTATGTATGTACATACATACATATAGTATCCACAAATAAGAAACAAAATAAAATCAACTGTGTAATAAAAAGCGATATCATTTCATTGGCAAACTTTGATTACTTATGACTCAAAAATTATTGTAGTCTCGTTATTTTCGTATTAGAATTTTTGATTGTATTTTATCTCTAAAATATGCTATTAAAGTTTGTACAGATATGTTATTAAAGTGTTGTGTGACATCCTGTATGTACAGGGTGATTCATTTTAATCTTAACAGGCAAACACTTCGAAAATATGCAATTTTACAAAAAAACTTTTCAAATATAAGTTACAGCTGCTAGTTGCAAATTACATACTTTTTCTTAAAAATAACTGTGTTTTTTTACACCAATTGATTCCTCTCATTATTTTATGCATAATAATATTGAGTCACCCTGTATCAGATTAAAACTCAATATTTCGTATCAAACGAATTTCAATACAATAGATATTAAGAACTGTACAGCCCGTGCACATTTTCAATTCACTCTTATAAAGGATACTGCATGTTATAATCATAAAGAAGCTTACCAATACTGGAGAATGATTCAGAATGTTGCAAGTTGATTCTTGCAGAATTCTCCATTAGCTGATTCTTTGCCATCTGATTGTTCATGTTAGACAGATTCTCTATTTCGATGACCAAACTGCTCTCACAAGTGGGACACTTAAGTTGCTTCATACCTAAAGGAAGCACGATTTTCATTATCATCTTTAAGAATGCTGCTTCGTCATAATACAAACCCGTCATCGATTTAACAGCAAGCGTCACATATTCCGTATCCTGCGAGAATTGTGTCGAGCATTTCATACATTTAAAAACCTGCAGCAGTATCGGCCGCATTTCAATCTGCTTGTTGATGATTGCCACAATTTTCTAAAAACAAAAATGCTGTATATATTGTAAATAGTATTTACATGCTTTTCTCAGTACCTTCGCATCTTCCAACTCCGCGAAATATCGTCTATTTTCTTTATCTTTTCTTGTAGTATCAAAAATAATATCGACCGTGGGTGGATCGCTCTTGCCCAAGACGCAAGACAGAATTGAACTTATCGACCAATAAAACTTTACTTTTCCAGTAATCGTATCCCTTTCTTTAATATTCCTACAAAAGTTGCAGTAAAATTTAATTTTATAATAACATTATATATAGTAAAAATATAGTAATCTAAAGATTCGTTCGGTTTGATGCTACACAAATTTCCAAGTGCTTGATTAAGCAATCAGAGCAAAGAAATCTTTAGTCTTTTTAGTCTTGATTGATCAACTAAACGATAAAAAATTTTCATAGCATCAAACAAAGTGCAATTTAACATTGGTTATTCTAGAAAAGTTGCAATTATTAAACTATAACAGAGTGTCTACTCAAATCTTGTAAAAAAATTTCCTGATCTTCCAGGTATTTTCGTTTACAATTCCAGGTAAAATAAGAAAATTTGTAGATGCAGCTTTTTAAAATAAGTTTTTTTATTGTATGTGCTTTCTAATGTTTTCTATTCATATGATTACAAAGAAAGTTGTCAAGAATGCAGTTTTTCTAGCATTTGATATAAATTAATAATAATTTATTAAACAAAATTAATTTGGACAATAACAAAGTGCAATATATCACTATATCTAAACGCTAAAGATGTATGCAAAAATATAAAATAAAAATATAAAACAAAAAATAATTATAATTTATTATAAAGTTTTAAGGAATACTAATTTATTTAAATATTATTAAAAAATTGAACAATTTTCCATGAAACTTACATAAGACCTTGATACTAAAAAGAAATCGTCAATAAAATGATCAAAAACACAATTTTTGAAAAAATTTCCTGAGTCTCAATAAAATTCCATGAGAATTCCTGTGTTTTCAGGGTAAAAAAAATCCTTAACAATCCCCGGTTTTCCCAGGGAGTAGACACCCTGTATAATTTCTAATTTTTTTATAATTAAAAATGCTGTAATCCAATAAATAAGTAGAATTCTACTGTGATTGTACACAGCAGAACAATGATACTTACTCGGCAGTTATCATTAAAAATATAGTCTCCATCTCACTATCATTTTTTCTTTTCTGAACAGTATATAAATCTCCAGCTTCTAAGACAAAATAAGGAATAGTTTAAGATCTATTGCGCCATTGACAATATTGTTTAGTATCCAACTAACGAGAAAATGAGTCAGGTGCGATTGGCATACAAATGTATGTTTTAGAATTAATCAATAAATTCTCTCTCTCTCTCTCTCACTCACTCACTCATACACACCCACCCACACACACCCATACCCACACACCCACCCACACACACTAGAAGAAAAAGAATCTACGCTTTTTGCTAACTGCGCCTGGCTCTTAATAGCCCATTTTCCCATTTAGTTGAATATTCAATACCAGAGCCTTAGACTTCGTTTATTGTTTAGTATTCATTTCATGCAACTTTCACCTTCACTAGGATCATATATCATAGAATGAGTCATATGTGTTTCCGGAGTGTATATTTTATCCGAGATTTCTTCATTCTGAGTAATGCTTTTGTCATCTTCCGTACATTCTGCAATTTCTTGTGATTCAGGCTCATTGGACAATTTTTCATTATACATTGTACAAATTATATTATCGTCAACAGACGATGCTATATTAATATCAGCCAAAGTCTTGTCAAACACTTGTGATGTTGGAAATTGTTCAAAACGGAGACCCATAATGTCTTGGACGGAGGTTCCTGCGTGACTGCTCAGCCAATTATTCTCACCAAACTTCTCTCGCAAGTCTAAGATGCGCTTTTTCGTCTCCAAATGATCCTTTGATGACTCTAGAAAAACGAATATAGTGTTACAAAAAATATATGCCATTTTATTACCATACCTTCCTTTACTATTAATTATTTAATAGTGTTTCAATCATTTATCACACAATAGTTTTATCATATTATATTATTAAAATTATATTCTATTACTATATATTAATTATATTCTATTATTATAAACTATATTACTATTACTATAAAAAATATATTTTATTACTATTGTATCCTAATAAAAATATATATTTTGCCACAATTACCTAAATGAGACGAGGCAACCACATCAGGCAGTTTCTTAAATTCTCCTTTTTCCTGATCAATTTCATCGATAATCGCTTCTTTCATGTTCGGCTTCTTTTTATTTTTTGTTACGTTTTTTTCTGAATTTTCAGATAATGATGTTACTGGATGATTCGATCCGTCTTCATTGAATTCATATGTATCGACGCACATAGATACTGAGCTGGTCAGAGATATGGATTGATTCGCGTGTATTGTAAAAACCCGATTTTCCGCCACAAGCGATTTTTCCGACTTCGAAAGAGATAAACGATCTAAAACAAACTGCCAGAGTTTACTCAAACTCATGTCATGTTATAATTAATAATTACCAGCACTGGTTCTACATTTCATAATTTTCGATATATTTATTGTCATGTAAATACCTTGCTATCTGACAGACTCAGATGCAAATGTTTTATAGATAGTATCCGATGTTTTGGATGGTAAGATAAAGGATTTCCTTCCAAAGATAGCCACAACAAAGTAGACATTTTTTGGAGCGGCCAAAGGACCATGTGTTCCATTAAACAATTATATGATAAGTCTAATTCTGTCAAACATTCTAAACCTTCAAGACCTGTTATACAAATTCATGATAATAAGAATAGATAATTCATTCAAGTTTATAGATAATAATATGTAAATTAATAAAAAATATATAAAATATCCCAAAACTACCATGTTCTTTTAATAAATGGAGCTATATAATTTCTTTTAAATATAGTAAGTCTTCTAATTCTGCTTATAAAAATATTCAGATAAAAGCATTGAAAAATGAAAAAGTTCACAATATTATATAATTTAAAAATAAATTATTTATATTTTATAATTTATTTTAACATATTAAAATATGAAATATCTTGTGAAGTATTGTAGGCCTTTCCCGAGTAGATAAAAAATATCAAGTATTCTTTCTTTCATTAAAATATTTGTTAAAATTTTAAAAGACTTTTTTTTGTTAATAAATGTACAATTATGTGTTATTATGTGTTATTTTGATAATTATGTATTATTTTTTATATATAAATTATTATATCTCATTACAATTTTGTGTATAAAAATATTAAAATAAAATCACCAAAAAGTATAAATATGTAGTTTAAAAGATATTTTATGTTGCAACATGCCAAAATAAATCATCATATATTATATATGTAACATAGAGACAAGCAGTCACATTTAAACATAGCTTATGATTGGCCATCTTTAAATCCTCGCATCTCTAAAATTACTGCTTGAAATAAAAAAATTGCAGATATTTTTATAAATTAATTTTTTGAAAACTATTTTAACTTCTTATTTGCTGTAGTATTTTAATTCGCAAATTGTGGAATATTCAAAATGTATATATATTCACAGTATTAGATTTAAAAATTATATTTAATAGAAAAAAATATGGCAAACAACTTTATACTATTCAAAAATAAAAACTTTCAAGTAATATAATGTCGTTATCGCAATAATAACTAACCATTAAGATTGTCAATGTAGTTATTCTTCAATACTAATATTTGTAATGAATGTAATGCTGCCTTATTGAATACAGGCACTTCTTCCAGTTTATTGTAACCCAGATTAACATATTTCAAATTTGATAAGCAGGATATCTCCTTTGCATTAGTTATCATATTATGATTTAAGTCCAATATCTGAAGCCAGGGAGCCAATTCTAATGATTCATCCAAACATTCAAGAGCATTATGAGGCAATACTAAATGTCTCAAGGATGCCCACACAAACCCGATGCCAGCATCACCTCCACATGTAGCTATAATAAGAAATATAGATATAATATCAGAGAGAGAAAGAGATAATATTTAAAAATAATCTTTTATATATATACAGGGTGTCACAAAACACCCGTGCCAACACTTGTGAGAAGGTAGAACGGATCGAGATGAGTAAAAAAGTCCTATACCATTTTGCTAAATTCGCAATAGTTATTGCGTTATTAATTAAAATATCTGAGCTAATGAGCGCGTGGAAAGCGGTAGGCCGGAATCGGTAGGCATGTAAAATAGCTTACTTGTCTACGTCTCTTAGGAACGGAAGCATCATCTGAGCGAGAGGTGGAGTCACGCAGCGAGCGGCGAGCGACGTGTGATATTTGTTGCTAAGAGATGTAAACAAATAAGTAACATCTTACATGCCTACTGATTCCGGCCTACCGCTTTCCACGCGTTCATTAGCTCAAATATTTTAATTAATAACGCAATAACTATTGCGAATTTAGCAAAATGGTATGGGACTTTTTTGTTCATCTCGATCTGTTCTATCTCCTCACGAGCGTTGGCAGGGGTGCTTTGGGACACCCTGTACACACACACACACACACACGCACACATACACCACAATATATGTATATAGCAATTATACATGTCTATTATATATAATAACAATTATATTACAAGGTGATTAATTTTAATCTTGACAGGAAAATACCTGGAAATCATGGGATTTTAGGAAAAAATGTATGAGACAAAAGTTGTAGGATTTTGAGAAGGACAATATCGTGACTTAGAATTGTCCTTGAGTGGCGTTCTTCAAGGTCATTTAAAAGTCAACCTAGTTTTTTTAAAATGGAACTATCCTAATTTGTTTTATATAAATCGACTCCTAGATAAATATGCTAGTTGCAAATTACATACTTTTTCTTAAAAACAACTGTGTCTTCTTCACACCAATTGATTCCTCTCATTATTTTATGCATAATAATAAAATCATCGAAAAATGAATATTTTATGAGATATTTCATAGTTTATGTAAAATTATGTAAAATTAAAGTATAAAATATTTTGTAAACTATTCACTTTTTGGCCATCCTACCCTTAAAATTTTTTATACCGAATATTGCGAGAAATCGATTTATATAAAAAATTAGAATGGTTTCATTCAAAAAAATTAGGTTGACCTTTAAATAACCTTGAGTCAAACCAGGATCACCATTGTGCATCCCCCGTTACAACATACAACTTTTATTCGAAGTCTTTTTGTAAAATTATTTTCAAAGTATTTGCCTGTTAAGATTAAAATGGATCACCCTGTGTATGCTATTATATATAATAACAATTATTATATTATTAATTATTGTTATACAGATAAACACTGATTCCACGATCCAATTCTATATTACGTATTACTATAAAAATATTCGTATAATGTATATTTATATAACATATTGTTTTCAGTAAATTATTATGTTATTATTGATTTGAAAAGCTACTGTAGCAGGACAAGTATCAGCTTGTTGATTACATATTTTTCCAAAATCGATCTATTATCTATAACTAATATCGATTTGTTCCGTGGAATTAGATAATTGCCTGTTTATTGTTACTTAGTTTTTTGTCTAATTCTACTATATGTACTTAAACAAACCTAATAATTGATAGATTGTAGATACTCCCTTCCTACCAGCACACACAATACTTTCCAATTGACCTCTGACGCTTTGTAAACCTTTCAATAATTCGATAGATACCTTCTTCAACTCCAAATATCTTAGATGTCTAAACTTGGAGATGTCGATGATAATTTTGACGTCAGGAGAACAATGCGTCACCTTCAAACTTATAGTTTTCTGCACAAAGTCGTGTAAAAATTTTATATCACGAAATATGTCTATTTTGGAACTATTGCATACACGAAATGAAGAATCCAAATCTTCAGATTCTAATGCAATCAGCGAGAACGCTTGATTGAGACTATGCAGTAGCTTCGTCGATAAGGAAAGCTTGCTTGTGGCACTCAAGATCTTGTCGCCATTCTGGCGAAGGAGTTTCACCAGTTGTATTATCTCCTCCATATTAACCGTATCCTGTGAGTGGTTTGACATTGTATCGTTTATTCGCTATTATTAAATAAACTTTTTATATTGCGTTACTTGATCGTTGCATTCACACAAGAATACACTTTTCTAATATGATCTCATGTTAAACTAAAATGGAAAAAATATATATGTCAAATTGCTATAAAATATTAATTGGTTTTAATATTTATAGGTTATAAATTTGAAAAAAAAGACGAGAAAATGGAAGTTTTGGAGTTACGAGATGTAAATGAAATAAAGTTATAACCAGCTTAACGATAATAACAATAATAATAATTTAATATATTGTATTCACACATACCATGTTATAATTAAAAATTTTTAGTATTAAGCGGGGAGCACACAATTTGCATAGGTGCACAAGCGTAAGTTAAACCAATGTGATTGGTCCATAAACGTATGCATAAGAAATTCAACCAATCGAATTTCTTATGCATATGCTTATGCGCCTATGCAAATTTGTGTGCTCCCCGCCTAAATATCCACACATATATAAAATAATATCCATATATTTATATCCTCCTCTTTTGTAGCTACTACACGTAGTAATGTTTGATTGTGATTGGTCTTCTTCCTCTCCTTCTTCTTTGATGTTATTGGCTCCAGATGGCTAGGTTTTTATTACAATTGATCAATCACAGTTGAATGCGAGAAGAATAATCGAATATGATTGGACGGGTTTGTAAGTCGTAGGGTTTCGCGCGCATGCGCAGTTTATTTTTGCCCCCACCCCCTCCGCCAACATCAAAGTGCCGACAAAGAGCTGCGCTACATACAGTGTCCTTACTGTATACACTGTGTATATATATTGTATCTATAAAGGGGTCTATGGCTATGGTCGATGTCGATGGTATGCGTACAAATTATCCATGTATATATATAGATATATATGTATTATGAGAGACACGTGTCTATATAAAATATTCCATGAATTTGCGTGTGATTTCGTATATGCCTCTGACAATGAGATAGCTTCCATTAATTGGGTCTCTTGGAGGCTGAAGAAAATTGCGAATGAGAATGAATAAAGTATATTTATTATGATGATTTTATCTTCGCTTCTCAGGTACATCTAACCATTGTAACATAAATGTCTTCTATAACAATCATTTTTACAGGATCTTGTCTGTACGTAACATTGTGCTCTGTTTTTTATTTAAAAAAAATAAGAGCATGCTAGCGTACAATTGAGAGAATATTTACACAAGAAAATGTGTTTTTCGTCTCTTTTATTGTATCTCGGAGAAAGAGCATGTAACAATTGTATTAATGGTATATCTATCACAAATATTGCATAAAGGAAATATTAAGACGCATTGTGATTATTATTACATGAAGCTAAACTTGTGGTAGGAGAAGTTTCATATTTGTACATTGTATGATCGAAGATATACAACCATATTCATAGATATTCACGATGCAAGGGTGGAGATTCATTCAGCTAACGATGCTTGTTATCCTGGCGTCAACATTTGCATTTATTGCAGGACAGCCTTTAGATGTACGTAATATAATTTCTTTTATTAAAAATTTATTATAAGAAATCGATTCATTTTTTTATAGATTTATGGAAATGAATAACAAAGAAAATAAGATAAAAAAAATTTTTTTTCAACTTGTATTTTATATCCAGCATGCACATCACATATTGCGTATTCTAAATAAAATTATAAGGAAACTGTTATAGTTATTTATAGTTACTATAGTTACTTGCTTATGCGATTAAAATTTGATTTAAATATTTATTATTAGAGTCTTAACACCGAACTGGTAGCGGAGCAAGATGATACACTTGTATTTTTTACCCTTGAAGGATCGTTTATTGGTGTTAGTCAGCAATCTGGAGAAATACGTTGGCAACACAATGATGGTAATTGTTTTGTTTGATTACATTAGGAAATTAATTATTGTTTTTATTGGTTTTATCTATATATCATGTTTCATCACATTTCAGAACCAGTAATCAAAGTGCCTTTCAATCTATCGGAACCTGAAGTGTATGTTTTTTATATATTACATTAAATATGTTACGTATAATAATATAAGATTGTCAATAATATTTTACAATTACTTTTATAAAATATTTTGATTATTTATAGTTTTGTGACATTTGTTAAATATCTATATTTATTAATAAAACTGTCTCTTGTACGTCAAGTAACATACTCTGAATTATTATTAATTGCTTTCTATTTCTAGGCCAATTTTTCTGCCAGACCCCAGAGATGGTTCCCTCTATCTGTTTTGTAGAGATTCAGAAGAATTAAAAAAGCTACCATTTACCATTCCTGAGTTGGTGGCCAACAGTCCTTGTAGAAGTAGCGATGGCATACTATATACTGGCAGAAAAATAGATACCTGGTTTAGTATTGATCCAACAACTGGTATAAGAGAACTTTTAAGTTTTAATAATGTGAAAAATATTTGCCCTTTGGAAATGCAGAATGCTATTTTTGTGGGTCGCACAGAATATAACATTATTATGGTCGATAGCAAGCGTAAAGACAGAAAATGGAGTTTAACATTTAATGGTTACTCTGCTGCAGAAATGGAACCTGATGTAACAAACAATTATGGTATGTTATCTATTTTTGAAACAATTACGCATTTTAAAAATTCTCTTAAATTATTTTGTATGGAATATTAAATATATATATTTATGACATTTTATAGTACAAGACATTTATTATAGTATAAGACATTTTATAATATAAATTTTTTTTCAGATTTGTTACATGTTACTGCAAGTTCAACAGGTCGCGTTGTTACCTTGGATAGGAGATCAAGCAGAGTTCTTTGGAAATTAGATCTCAAAAGCCCAGTGATAGCAATGTACACTGTAACTAAAGACGGATTATTAACAATTCCTTTTACAAGTGTCGCTGATTCTTTCTTGGAGAGGTTGGCAATGGAACCAAGTAACAACTATCAGTTGTTGTAAGTTACAGATTATTTAAGAAGAAAAGATTTCATCTTGAAAAAGTTAAATCTTAAAGAAGATTTGTATATTTAAAGGTGAATCTCTTGTTTCAGTACCACTGTATTTGTTGGAAAGCATCAACATGGTCCCTACGCGTTACCATCGCTCGTCGACTCGCTCACGATGGTATCGAGCAACATTGGACATGTATTATTGGAGGGTCCATTATTGACTTCACATATGAATGAAATGAATCATAATAAATTGCCATTGCCAGGGGATTATGTTTTATATATTGACACAGATAACAATGATTACCAAACTGTCGAACAGATAAAAAAAAATATGTTAGGTAATATGCAAATCATAGCTGTATTTATACATTGTATTGGTAAATCAATAATTATTATAGCATTGTACACATTTCTTACTTTTTGTAATTTAGATTTTTACAATGTATCTGCAGGATATAAATCACAGAGTCAACTCCTTCAAATAACCGGGCGGTCTGATCCGATAATTTTGGAGGCGTTGAATGCCACTGAGATGAAGTTATCTATTGCCGCGCAGTCGAATATATCAAATAATACTCTGCAATCAGAAAGCAATCAAAATTTGCAGAGAATTATATTAGACATGTACAGCATGAGCAAAGTTTGGATCAATCAACAAGAAAATAGTGGTATAATATTAGTCCTGATCATATTTGCAGGATGCGTGATTGCAGCATGGTATCTATATGTACGATATAAGGAGCAATCTCAGCAACTATCACAGGTAAGATGTTTAATGTATTGTGTGTGTGTATTGTGGAATTAGAAGAAGGACAATACAATGTTAATTATTTTTGGAAAAAGAATTTTGATATTACATATGATACAATTGCTTTTCTCTTCTAGGATTCTTCTATTCTAAGTTTTTCTCTATTTCAAGCTAACTGTTTTTTTTTTCTTTTTACCGAACTAGGAGTTTTCTCTCACACTGCAATCTTTCACTACTTACATTTATTTACATAATTTGTAATTATGTTGGCATGGAAAAATAAATGAAAACATGTGCAACAATTTTCATTCTGTGCACATACTATTAAAATAAAAATAAGAAAAAAAATATTAAATGAGAAATATTGAAGTAAGAGAAACATTGAAAAATTGAGAAAAAAATATTGGAATATAGGAAATTATCAATCTCAATGAGATTCTAGAATAAGGAAAATTGTATCAATATGGAAAGTAATAGAGGTTTTTAACTAGTCTCATTAATTTTGTAATTTATAAAATGTACACGAAAAGTGATGCGATTATTACTGGACATCCTGTATATATCTGACAATGTTTAATAATTAGTATTTATAAATATAAGAATATTCGTTCGCATTGCTGAATCGAATTTTGTTAGTGGTGATAAAAAGTTTCTATACGTCTATTGCTAACTTATTAAAAATAAATATTTCAATACAAACAGAAATTCATAAATTAAAAGAAGAAGAAGAAAATATGTGATAGTAACGTAGTAAAGAACAGTAAAAGAAATTTAAACAGTTAAAAAAGTTAATTTATATAAAAGTCAATTAATATTATAAAAGTTAACTCATATTTTATTCTGCTATGCATTGTTATATACTGGCAGGGAGAGTTGGACATATCAGCAAAAATAGAAACTAAATATGGACTAGAAAAAAAAATTAATATTTGATATATGTATATCAGTTGCGACTTGTCATTTACAACATATTATAATTATAGTGTGATTGAACAGTGTTTAATTTTTGTATCTTTAATCATAATGCAATCTCAATTGTAGCTTTTAATGTATAGTCTAATACGAGCTTTATTAATGTATATATTGTTAAATTGATTGTTAAGATTTCGCGTGAAAGCAGTCGCACGAGTTATTCTGGTAGATCAGGCAACTCGATTATTATGGCAGAAGATATTGGAGAGGGCTTAGTGAAAGCGGGAAAAATTATTTTCGACACTGGACAAATTCTCGGTAAAGGATGCGAAGGAACATTTGTGTTTAAGTAAGTTACATTTCTAATATGTAATATTTGTAGCTAATTTATCACGATTGCCTTAAACATTTTTATTCATATAAGAAAAGTGAGTTAATTTTTAATACGAAAAATCTCTTATTTTTTGTTTCTTTATCCAGAGGTGAATTTGATGGTCGTGCTGTGGCCGTGAAACGTCTGTTGCCGGATTGTTTTACGTTCGCAGATCGGGAGGTGGCGCTGTTGAGAGAATCAGATGCGCATGCAAATGTAGTCAGGTATTTTTGTACCGAACAGGATCGTATGTTCAGATATATTGCCCTGGAGCTAGCCGAAGCCACTTTACAAGATTATGTGACGGGTAAATACAACAGGGGAAAGATATATATGAAAAATATTTTGCATCAGGCTACCTCTGGATTGGCGCATCTACATTTTTTAGATATCGGTGAGTCTAACTTCGGAACGTATCAACAATGAATTTGTCATTTTTAATTCTTTATAATTTTAGAATTATTAATTTATCTTTTCTCCTTGATGTTTGTATTAAATCAGAAACAAAGTCTCTTATTTTCATAATATTGATTATAATTGGATATATGTGCGTGCGTGCATTTGTAACATATTAATTCTTTCGTTTACTTACTTTTGATAAGTCTTTACTTTTGGAAAATTGATGATTTCAATTAATTTATTAAAACTTATATGAACTTTGTATATAGTCCACAGAGACATTAAGCCTCACAATGTGTTGCTCTCTGTTCCTGGACCTCGAGGAGAGGTACGTGCGATGATATCGGATTTCGGATTATGCAAGAAACTTCAGCTTGGGCGCGTATCATTTTCGCGGAGATCTGGCATTACTGGGACTGATGGTTGGATAGCACCAGAAATGTTGAATGGAGAAAGAACGACATGCGCAGTCGATATCTTTTCACTTGGTTGTGTTTTTTATTATGTTCTCTCTGACGGCAAACATCCTTTCGGCGATCCGCTACGCAGACAAGCCAATATTCTTTGTAAGTAGCAATTGCAATGAAATTTTAAATTTTCTATTTTAAACTTTAGTATTTCTTATACACTAATCATCTATTCTTATACACTTTCTTATGTATAAATTGATATATAGTGCTTTCTAACTATGACACAATCGTACACAACAATAGATTTTCGAACAAATACTCTATTATGGCGGATAGAAGCGCCAATCAAAAATCATTATCAAAAATCATTATATCTTAATTCTTACTTGAGAAACTCTAATGCGACAGCGCCGCGTGCGGCATCTAGTGACGTAAAATATAAACTCAAGTTTTCCTCATCTCAAAGCGTATTGCAAGGAGAAGACGACGACGGAGATGACGACGTTCTGAATGACAAAAATCGCACAGAAAAATGCATGCATAAATTTATATCTCTATAATAAATGCATCAATTACCGTTATTTTTTAAAAATTACTTTATTGAAAATAAAATAATTATTTCTAAATTATGACTTTAAATATATTTAGTAAATATATTTAATATTCAACTAATGAAAAATGGGCTATTAAGAATAAGGCGTGGTTAGCAAAGCGCAGATTCTTTTTTTTTCTGATGAGTATTTATTGATTAATTTTATAAATGTACATGTTTCGGTTCCTGGACTATCATCAGCAAGTAAATAAATTATGAAAAAGTTTGTGTCATTTTGATAAACGATACGCTGTAACGTCGCTATCATGGAATTGTACATATTATTATGAATTATATATTATTATATATTTGGCGTGTGAGAGAGGACACTCTCTTGATGTATTTGTGAATATATTCACAATATTATTTATTGGATTATTATCAGTAACAAACAAAAATATCTTGATAATTCGTTTGTTATTATTATATATAGTTATTCTTCCTTTTTCAAATATCAACTAATATCAACTAATCATCAATTATTAGTTTATTTTGGTCTGTTTTATTTTTGCAGGTGGCGAGAGTAATTTGACAGCGCTCCAAGGAATATCCTCGAGTGACAGAGAATTAGCATTGTTATTAATCAAGGCGATGATATGCAGTAACCCTGCCGAGAGACCTCCAGCTTCGGCAATTTGTAACTACCCGATCTTCTGGAATTCAGGAGAGATTTTGAGTTTTTTCCAAGTATGTAAAATGTTTTAATATTTTCGAGATCCATTTCTGTTATTTGGATTCCAAATAGATAAAAAAATATGAATGGATAAATGAAAAAATATATTGCGTTTCCTTAGGATTACAATTATTATAAATACACATACAATTATTATACACGGTCATTAGCGCTCGTAACCTTATCCACTTACATTCTTCTCCCTACATCCTCTCAATATCTACTTTCCCCCATTTCATTCCCTAGCCTAAATCTTGCTATCCTCCTGCATCTTACTTTCGACCAACTCTTTTTAGGATACTCTGGTATTCCCTTTTCTTTTATCATTTTATACCATTTGTTGTATCTAGAATTTTTGATCTTTATTTGCCTCTCCTTCTGCATCTCTTCCTCCTTCTTCTATATTATCTAAGCTTTATTCAATCCTCTCTTCCAAAAAAATTCCTCTCTTTTCTCCTCCCATTCTGTGAGGAATGGCCCTTTTCTTCTCCAGGCTTTTTTATGTAGACTTTTTTCATTTTGTCCAATTTGTCTATAGTCTTGATTTATAAATAGTAATTAGTAATAATAGTTAAATACAATATATTTGATTGAAAAGTATCTATTTAATAGAAAGTAATTATAATTGATATAACTAACAATTTTATTATTAGTGTAATATTTGTGACAGGATATTAGCGATCGAGTGGAAAAGGATCAACTTAATAGCCCAGCTTTGGTAGCCTTAGAAACTTGCAGCAAACGCGTAATACGCGACGATTGGAGATCACACATAGACTTGGAGGTTGCAACAGACTTGCGAAAATATAGAAGCTATCGAGGTGATAGCGTAAGAGATCTGCTCAGGGCTTTACGGAACAAGGTGAGAAAAACATGAATATAAGTAAAAATACAAACATTGTGCTGTTATATAGGGTGTCCGATAACAATCGCTGCACTTCTCGTGTGCAGAGGTAGAACGGGTTAAACTGAGTAGGAAAGTCCTCTACTGTTTTGCGATCTTCCCAATAATTAATAAGAAATTAATTAAAAAAGATCCATGATACTTGAAAATGAAGGAAAAATATAACGTAGTTTCAGCAATATCTTAATTGTAATTTTCTATATTGATTTATTATTAGTATTATAATGTTGCTGTGTTTTTAGAAGCATCATTACAGAGAATTAAGTCCAGAAGCACAGAAGAGTCTTGGCGAAATTCCTGGAAAATTTACAGAATATTGGCTGGCGAGATTTCCGTGCTTATTGTGTCACGTATGGTGCGCGATGCAGAGTTTTCGAGACGAGTCGAGCCTGAAACAGTATTACCATTCGCAATATATTTTTGAGAGCGATTACGAAGAGCAACAATTAAGCCAAATCATACATTTAGAGCGATATAGTAATGTGCTATCAACGCCGACCAAAGTGCGACAGAGAGATAAAGTCGATTGGAGCCCCAATCGAATGAAATATCGTGGTCAGAGAAGAAAGCAGGAGAAAAGGAAGCAAGAGGAACCCTCGTCCTGGATATTGCAATCGCCGAATTAAATAATTCCGAAATAGTTAAACAATTATGAATTAAAGAAAAATAGTGCGAGTATCTGGATCGAAATTTTCTATTGAACCATAATTCGATAGAATCGATCTGATAAAGTTTCGCTTTTGGTTAAAGAAAAGAACAAAAATCATTTGAATTATAGATCTTTTTTTACACGATATCGCGTGCATATTTAATATTTTAATAACAATTTTATATCAGTTTAAAAATCTGCCATTAGAACACAAAATTAATGCAGCCTTTCGAATTATTTTTTTATTAATTTTTGGTAATCGAATTTTCTTAGAATTTTTAAGAATACGTTGTTAAAGCTGAAAGAAATGTCACATACAAATATGTTTCAGAAATTAATCATATGCACTAAAAAATCGTTTTTGCGGTTGAAATATGTCACATAATGAGTGAAGCACTGATTACAAGTATAAATAAATTTTTTTTGTAATATACCGCGAAATAAATGAGTCTGCACACATGGCAGAATTAGAAATAATTTAAAAAATCGTAGAATTTATTAGATCTAAAAATAATGATCTTATAAAAAAAACTTATTTAATGCATTTCCGCAGATAACAGATGGATGTTGTCTTTCAGTTATTATTGCAATCAAACACTTTTGACAATCACAGATGGAAAAACCGCAGGCTATGTGTGTATATACACATATGTATATATACACGTGTGCTCGCGGATACGCCACATACATGTGTATTTAAAATTTTTATTTTCATGTTTTTTCTTCTATTTTCTGATTTTATTATATAATATAAAATTTAGTATATGAAAACACACACTCCTCCGCCCCTCCTCTCTTTCATAATGAGAAAGAGAGACATAGAGATGAAAAAAATATGTCATATAGTATTATTATCTTCAATTATTTTGAAGTAATTATTAACATAATTTTTTGATAAAATAATTTATTTCTTCTATTTTCTATGAATATTACTTATTTAGATATTTAAAGTTTATATATTAATTATATTGTAACTTAATCGAGAATTGTGTGTGCAATCAGTTTTTAGTCGAAGGAATAAAAGCTAAGGATTTAATAATATTAAGAGAAATTGATTCTTAGGAAAAAGTTTATAAACGTATCAAAGTAGGAACAAAATTTTGACTCGGATTACACTATTTACCCCCATCCCCTCCAAAAACTGTGTGTGTGTGTGTGTGTGAGAGAGAGAGAGGGGGAGGGGGAGAGAGAGAGAGAGAGAGAGAGAGAGAACAAGAGTACAAAAAAGAGTGCAAAAAAGTTGACAGGATAAATGTAGGATAAATATAGGATCTATTACAAGAAAATTGTAAATTAGACCAGTTGATTACTTATTTAGAATTTATTACTTATTGAAATATTTTTCAATATATTTATTCAAACATAAAGGTTTTCCAGGATACTGAATACTTTAAAATATGTCGAAATTAACAAATTCAAAATAACGAAATTAATATAATAAATGTCAAAATTTAAAAAACAACTTTTTCATTAATTTCACTATTTTAAATTTATCAATTTTGATATCGGACTCCTATTTAACAATCTGGAAAACTCAAGCTTGAATAAAGGGATATAGAAAAATATTTGGTGGATTCTCTATGATTTAATTCATTATTTTATAAAAATAGATAGATCCTATATTTAATCATATCTAATTAATACAACAAATCTCTTTTGAGAGTTGAAAGTTCTAATGATATATTTAATTTAGTGAACTTTAAACTACTACTAGTAAAATAGGCGATCATTGAAAGTAGCATTGTAAGCGTGAATGCCACATAAAATAGAATGTACTCTAGATAATAGTGTTAATTTTTCTGTGAGCAAGATGTTTAAGAATTTAATTATTAATCTTATAGTATTCATCTGTCTTATTTATGACATACAATTATACTTTATCTTTTAAATTCGTGGTATCTTGAGTATGTTTAGAGATTAATAGAACAATCACAGGTATACACCTTAGATACAAATGTCACTAATATCCGAATAATTCGGTCTCGTGTCCAATAATAAAATAATATTCATCCGAAAATATCTCCTGAGACTTTTCTCACTCTAGTCAATTAAAATTATAAAGCGAAAAATTATGTAAATTTTTCCTTGCACTATATGTCGAAATAATTTATACTATCGAGCACACGAAGAAATTAATTTCTTTCAATGTATAATGTAAAGAAAAAAAATTCAGATGATTTCTAATGTCATAATCCAAGATGACAGTAATGAAGGAGATCAGGTTAATATTTCTACCATATTTCTTTAAAAAAATTCAAAGATTACAAAAAATAAAAAAATAATTCGGAAGGCCGCATTAATTTCGTATTTCGTGTTATAATTTATAATGGCAGATTTTTAAACTGATATAAAACTAGTAATAAAACGAAAAGGCTCTAATATATAAATACAAATTCATGTAGGAATATACAATGATATGAAGAACAATACTGTCTTGTATATTCTGAGATCAGGACGCTCGCTCCTTGTTCTTCATCTCGTCTTTGATTGCTTTGAGGACTTACCAAGGATGTAAGACGGGGATATGGATCAAGACAATGTGGATTTTTTTGCTAATCGATCCGCTGAAGATGGTCCAAAGGAAGAACCGAAACGTTAAAAATTAAATAGAGATGAAGAATTTAAAAACAAGTTTGTTGCGCCTAACTGCCCTTTTTATTTTTCCTACATAAATTTGTATTGATATAAAAATGTTCAAATTTCCGTTACTAAACTAAATATAATGTTTGCAAAGTGTGGCTATTATAAAAAGACGAGTAGTATCTATTCTTATCATAATATTTTAATATCTGGTACGCTCCCACAAAAAATTCAGAATTTTCAAAAATGGTAAAAAAATGCACCTAAAAAAATTTTGTACGAAGAAATGTTGAAATATATATTTTATTGATTTGAAAAGTTGTACACAAATTATTGCTTTAATATATAATTTATTGCTTAAAATTACTTTTTCGACAAAAGTAATATCAGAAAATTGTGCTAAATAATGAAAAGAAACATTATACTACAAATTTAATTCTTTTATTACTATATTTTAATATTAAAATTGTTATATTCAATAGAGTCACAAAACAATGCTTGTTTACACAACTTTTTACATATAAAATTTATATTAAAGTAACAATTGTATGTTTTGTTAAATAGACGCGTAAACTTTTGACGCCTTTTATCTCTTTTTTTGGAAAGGTAATTTCTTAATAATTAAATAATACTCTTTTTTTATTACACAGAAATTATCTCACTCACTCGCTCACTCATTTGCTCATACGCGCATGCTTACACACATATCTATTACTGTAAAAGAGTTTAGTATCAGGAATTTTAATACAATTTTGGAAATGAGAATTTGCATCATTTAATTTTAATGTTATTGTAGAGATATCATCACATTGATGCACATTGTATAAAGACATTTCACTTTTTTTAGAACTATAGTTTAGAACTACTAGAACAACACAAGCGTGCGCTACACGCGCGCTCTTATTTATGGACGTTGTCCAATTTTCAATAAATTATTCTCTAAAAAAAGGCATGTTATGTCAATACTCAAAAGTCTCAAAGTGTATTGTTGTCGCTTTTCCACGGCTCTGATTAGTTTTTATTTTGTGTCGCATGCATCGACATAATAATAATTCTATGAATTAAAATTATTCAGAGACTTGATTGTAACTATATGAACTAAAATTACGTAGCGACATAACTTGAATTCTATTGATTAAAATTATATAGAGACAAAATTTTAATTCTATAAATTAGAGTTATGCAGCGACATAATTCCAATTATGTGAATTAAAATTACGTAGCGATATAACTTTAATTTTATAAATTAAAATTATGTACGGACATAATTTTAATTCTATGAATTAAGAATATGTAGTAAAATTATTTCAATTCTATGAATTAAAATTACGTACGAAACATAATTTTAATTACATAAATTAAAATTACGTACAGACAAATTTAATTTTATGTAATAAAATTATGTAGAATATAACTTTAGTTCTATGAATTAAAATTATGTAGCGATATAATTTTAATTCTATGAATTAAAATTACGTACGAACATAATTACAATTCCATAAATTAAAAATATATACGGACATAATATTAATTTTCTGAATTAAAATTATGTACGGACATAAATTTAATTCCGTACATAATTTAGTAAATAAATTACTAAATTTATTGTTCAATACAATTTTTTATATATAATTATTATTTACCTTATTCTTTGAAGTACACTCCTAAAAATTCCTCTTCTTTAATAATTTCTAATATATAAAATATATACACTATACTATACTACACACTTAATTTTCAATATAACCAAGCAGCCAAATAATATGAGTATTGTCTATGTCTATGTCTATGTCTATGATTTTTATTGGCACCGTGCGAATAATTTTCGTACTTTAGGCCATCAACAGGTAGTGAAGAATACGAAACGGGTTGAATCAATTACTTGAGGACTTGATCCTGAAACGCAAAAATAGGGTCCAAACAAAGGACACGCGGATTAACGCGTTGTACTTTTGCTAGTCACTTAGCTATCTTCTCGACATTGCCCGGGGTACACCGGCAGAGTATAGGATGGAAGGCTAACTCTGCACACTAGGAGGTAGACTAGCTGAACCGTACCCCAATATGAGTATTGAATAACTTTTAAAAAACTATTAAGGGTAACTATCGACAGGAGACACGGTGGAGACTTCTATCGGTCGGCCGTGAATTATGGATTCGCTTTTTGCAAATTATGACCAAAATAATGAGAAAATCATATTAAAATTATGATATTCCTAATCAGGAGGATTGCCCGCAAGTCGGTTCAGAGCGATTTTCTGAAAAAAAAGGTCAAAATAAAACTTCTAATAAATGTGGGGAAATGCGTAGCTAGCAACGGGTTAGGTTGGGTTAGCTACGAGTTCGTATTTTATTTTTTATAAATTTTTAAGAGCCAAAATACAAAATCCGGCTCTTATACGACTTACGTTATTATATAAGGAATATATTAAAAAAAGTTTCATGAGGCAATATAACTTCGCCGAAGAAATATTTGCAAAAAGCGGATCTCACCAGAGAGAAGGAGGAGAGGCGCCACGCCGTCATTTTTCGTAAGACTTTTTCTAGGCCGCTCACTAGCATCACGTACATCCATTTTACGGCCGCTTGGAGCTAAGTGGCACATCCACTTTCGATGTCGATAAAAAAGCCAGTTTTGGTTCATATCCGTGCTACATCCACAATTTTTTGGTTCGTGTCCGTGCTACATCCATATAATTGTGGATCAAAAATATCGAAACTTCGTGAACTTATTAATATGTTTTATTAAATGCGTGTAACGTTTTGGCATTCTAGTACATAAAACGATATAAATTATTACTAAAGTATTTTTACGTATATCCGCATGTGCGCAATGAAATAAATTTTCTTAAATCAATTTTTCTTGATAAGTCTTAATTGAATATAATGTAGAAAATATCTGCAATATATTACTTTTACTTTTTTCTTATTCTTGGAACAAAGGTATCAAGCATTTAAGCAATCATGCATTTTAATCAAATTATGATTTTAATTTATAGCTTTTTATATTAATTTTTTTATATTAATTTATTTTTTACTTATTATTAATTTAATAAATTTTTTATTTATAAATTCGATTGGATGCGTAGTCTTTTGAAAATAAACATATAATAGATGCGCTCCGCTTGACGCTATATTTTCGCTTTGAAGACTAATTGTAAGATTCTTCACCCTATCTAGTTAAAAATTATCCGATTTATGTCGTGTTTGATGTCGTTTTAATCGCCAAAATCTCATTAATCCATTAAGATTATTTTCAAGCTGTTTAAATGCAAAATAGAAGTTTTAGTTTTCATTTCAAAAAATGTTTACATTTGTGAATTGCTATGGATGGGGAGAGCCCATTGTAAAAGACTTCGGAACTCTTTGATGATAGGTCATCTCGCTCGCTCTCTACTCACGGTCTCGCTCTCGCTCTTACACTCGACGAGTCGCGCTAGACAGCTCGGAAAGATAAGCTGATCCGAGAATCGAGAAAAAACTAAAACATATTTTGCAATTAATCGGTTTGAAAATAATTTTACTGGATTAATCAGATTTTTGCAATTAAAACGACATCAAACACGACATAAATCGGATAATTTTTAACTAGATATGTAATCAAAATTTTAATTACCTAGTTAAAAATTACCCGATTTATGTCGTGTTTGATGTCGTTTTAATCGCCAAAATCTCATTAATCCATTAAGATTATTTTCAAACCGATTAATTGTAAACCAGAAGAAAAGCGACAACAATAAACTTCGAGATATTCGAGTATCGACTTTACATGCCTTTTTTAGATGGGGACTAGCACGCAGCGCGCGTTTACGCGCGCGCTTTCCACGGATGTTACACCTTCGGATATTACATCACAATAATCGTTACTTCGATCATCATTTGTCTCGTCCTTCCTTTGTCTATCAACCGAATTATAGATTGTCACTTATCTGTTATTATGTATATAAAAATGAATAACAAATTATGTTAGAAGATTATTCCTTGAAATTATTTCAATTAATTTTTCTGCAATACAAATCTTCAATAAATAATTTTTTCATTCTTTATCTTTTTTATTCAATATATAATATATGATAAATAATTGTGACACATTATTCACCTTTCCGGTTTCTATTCCTCCCATTATATTCATTTTAAAATATTCATCCCACTCCCTCACCATTTCTATCATTCCGTTAACTCATTCCTTTTTTCTCCTCTTATTGTTCACCACTTCCCACTTTCCTTCTCTGCTCGCCTCACACACACCCATACTCTCCCATCTTTCGTTTTCCTTTTTCTTCTTACCTCTCACATAACTTTTTACACTTCAATCTTTTCGCCCTATACTTCTCCTTTCCACCCCTTCCGCAGTTCCCATCTTTCTTTTTCCCTCCTCACATTCATTTTCCCACTATGATCTCGCTTCCTCTTTTTCCCTCCTCCTGCCTCTTGACTAACTCTTCTTCTATCATCCCATCTTTTCAATCTCCACCACCACCACCACTAAATTATCCCCATATCAGTCCCTATCACCTTCCTTTTACATTTCCTTTCCTTCCTTCTTCTTTTCCCTTTTGACATATATAAATACCCAACTAATGGTATTAATTTAAACAAATGTAGGATATGAATAACAAATATGTTCATTAATTGCTAATTATATGAATCTAATTGTATTCTATATTATTCGAAATATATTCTATGTACACATACATGTGTCCATTCCATTTAAATTTATATCCCAGGTAGATAAATTGAATCACCTCCAATTTACTTTCCTTCCACCGCCATATCTCCTTCCTCCTACTACCTCCCCTCTTTTCGAACCTCAATACTTTTGTTTTATCTTCACTCAAAATCAGTCCTTTTCCTTCCAGGTAATCCTCCAACCTCCTAATTAACCATTTCATTCCCTCTTCCTCCTTCGTCAAAATCACTATATCGTCTGCATATCCCAGCACTCACAACTTCTCTCTCCCCGCCATCATCCCTCCGCCCTCCCTAGGTACTCTATATCCGGTATGACGATATTGAATAGCATTGGATTCAGCGGACACCCCTGTTTCATCCTTTTTGACGTCGAACACCTCTTCCCATATTTTCCTTCCATCTTTACAACATTCCTCGTTTCCCTGTATATCTCCACAATCCTCTCCCTCAACTTCTCCCCTACACCTACTTCCACCAAACGCCTCCTCAGTATCTTCCTGTCCACTGAGTCAAATGCCGCTCTAAGATCTACTAAGGTTGCCACCACCTTCTTTTCCCCTCTACAAAGTTCAGTATATGTATATACTGAACTTTGTAGAGGGGAAAAGAAGGTGGTGGCAACCTTAGTAGATCTTAGAGCGGCATTTGACTCAGTGGACAGGAAGATACTGAGGAGGCGTTTGGAGGAAGTAGGTGTAGGGGAGAAGTTGAGGGAGAGGATTGTGGAGATATACAGGGAAACGAGGAATGTTGTAAAGATGGAAGGAAAATATGGGAAGAGGTGTTCGACGTCAAAAAGGATGAAACAGGGGTGTCCGCTGAATCCAATGCTATTCAATATCGTCATACCGGATATAGAGTACCTATACATATATTATCAATTACTCCTCTCCCCTTCACACACGCTCGGCACTCACATGAACACACCTATACGAACAACGTGTTTTTTTTCACACATACTCTCTTGCACACACCGTCGCTGCTTAAAAAAATAATATGCAAAAATATATAGAATTGTTTTCTCCGCCTTTAAGTACTCTACATATTTACTATATATTTTATTACAATACATTATATTTTACTCTTTTTTAAAAATACTAATTATAATAATTATATACTTATACTTATATAATTATAATAATTATATGTTAAAAGTAATCTAAAAAAATATTGAAATTTTATGCAGTAATTTATAAAGATGAATACTTCTAAAAACTTTCCTTATTTATATACTGATAAAATTCTTTCTTCTCTTTTAAAGACAAGACAATGTGTAAATATTTAGTACAATAATTAATAATAAAAATACATTAATTCATTAATAATCAACTTTATTAATCATTATTCAGTACATATTTCAAAGTTCCAATATGTTTAGATATAACAGTATAGAAAACATTCAGATGTTTTAATCATAAACAGATCCTTGTAAATTATCGCCGTACATTTGCCAAAAATACACAGTGATATAATATTTGCAGGATAATATTTTTCATTAAACTCTAGTAGTCTATTTCTAACGTTAATGCCTTTGCTTCGATATTATGTCTAACGTTTCTCTATTACGTGTGCTGAATTTTGAAAATGGATGATCAGAGTTCACAGATCATTTATCTAATTATTTAAATCGCCAGGTGTCGTCCGATAATTTCTGCTCGTATTTCGAACATATATTATTTAACTCTATATCAGTCAAGATCTTTATAAAAAGAGATTATTTATGTAAGATTATGTCAAATTAAATTATAAAATATTTCGTAAACTATTTACTTTTTGACTATCTTACTCTTATAACATTTTATGCAAAATATTGCGAGAAATCGATTTATATAACAAAAATAAAGTGGTTCCATTTAAAGAATTCAAGATGACTGCCCTGACCTTAGCGGCGCCAACTAAAGTCAAACTGATAAGTTTAATAAATAGATATTTTTAAACCCTACAACTTTTATCTGAAACATTTTTTTATAAAACATATTTTTCTAAATATTTTAGAGTCCCGATATTTTTTGCGCACCCTATATACATACATACATACATACAAACATATGTATATATATATATATACAGGGTGTCCTAAAACTACCGTACTTCCTTTTAATGGCAGATTCCTGAGGTTATTTGGAGACGATTTTTCCTCAACGAAAATGTCGAAGCACCAATAATTTTCGAGTTATAAGTGATTAAAAATGAAGGGCTTTTTGCAAACTAAATTTTATGGAATTAAAATATTAACAAAACTACATTCTTTATTTAATTTCAGGTCGAGTTTAATTTAATAGAATTTTAATTTATAGCTTAGTTACAAAGATATATGATGGCAAAAATTGGGAGCTTGCAAAAAATTATAACCTCCCTCGACATTTTCGTTGAGGAAAAATCGTCTCCAAATAACCTCAGGAATCTGCCATTAAAAGGAAGTACGGTAGTTTTAGGACACCCTATATATGTACATAAATACAAACATAAATAAAATATAATTACATCCAACTCTATTTTTTACGTTGTAGATGCGTTGCATAAAGAAATCGCGTTATTTCGATACCGCAAAAAAAAGAATGGAAAAGCTTTTTTTCCATGGTTATATTACATGGTATGTATTAACCGTATTAAATGCTTCTACTTAAGTCAACCGTGTGACAAAATTTTATAATATTTATTAAGAAAATGAATATTTTACTTTTTCAAAATTTGTTGATAATATATAAAAATTTTAAATAAAATGATATTTATATATAATTAATCAAACAAAACTTTATTTTATTATCATATGATTTATTCGCTTATATGTATAGTTTGTCTAAGATATTACTCGCTTTTTTAAATATAATAATATGGTACATTGAATATATTCGATTAAAAAAATTTTCATTAATTCATTATTAGAAATTAAAATTAAGATTTGTACATATACACGAAAGATTATAAAAATTGTTCGAAAAATCGCATTTAAAAAAATCGTAAAAAAATTGCTTAAAAAAACGCGCAAAAAATCGTGTAAAAAAAGAATTGGATGTATATTAAAATAATCTTAAAAAATATATAAACCTTTTTCTCTCCTTTCTTTTTCTTAATCTTCCTTTTTTCACTTTTTCCTTTTTTTATAATTTTCACTCTCTCTCTCTTTTTCTCTTAATCAAATTTCTGCGAACAAACTGCGAAAAGCGAACATTTAGATGTTTAGTTAATATCCTATAGACATTAAATAAATATTTATTGGAGATTTATAATCTCCATGATGAATGTCTATTAGACGTCTAATATTTTAATCTGTAAATAGTATAATTTTATTTATAATTAACTCTTAAATAAACTAATGAAAATTTAATAACGGACAATATAACTACCTTCAACACGAGATATACATAGCATATAAACTTTTAAACATACACAAAATCCTATCCAGACAGCACATAAAAGATAACGAAAAAATGTTTTTTTTTAAGTTATCTTTTCGGTAGGCCTAAAGAACATCTACAGGATATCTTTCTAATTCCACAAAAATTACATTAAAAATAAGGAAAACGAGTGATAAAAATTCTCCCAAACATAAAATGAAAAAAAACCCTTTTTTATATTATTTCCATATATTTCATAAATGGTTTAAAAATTTTATTTTTATAAAATAACTATTTTCTTTTCTTAAAATAGTGAGGAATGATTCTGAATTATAACAAGTTGAACAGCAAAAGATCGAATCTATTAAAGAAAATCAAACTTTAAGCAAAGGTAATAACAAAATTTAAATTTTTTTAGCTTTCTTAAATTTAATATTAACTCAAATTTAAATTTAACTCATTTCGAGGAACAGAATTTGCGGCGGATTACAAATGTTTCAACCGCCTAAACAAATTCATTAAGGTACACAAGGACATTACACCCACAGAATGTAATAATAATGTTATTTATAACATCCAGTGTAAAGATTGTACAGCATCTTACGTAGGACCAAGCGACAATTAAAGACAAGAATACATGAGCACAAGATAAACATAAGACAACATACATCAAACCAATCGGTAGTATCCCAACATATCACTGATTATAAACATAACATGGACTGGGATAATGTAAAAATCTTAGACCATGAAACTAATTATTATAAAAGATTAATTGCTGAAACTATTCATATAAAACAACAAAAAAACAGTCTTAATGCTATGGATGACACGGAATATCTAGATAGATCTTATTTTCCGTTACTTGAATCCATCGGCAATACAAAAACATAACTTTCAATAATTGTTTTTGAACCTTGGTCTCACCTACTGAAAGATATATAAAGCGCGGTTCTACACATATACCTTTCTGTCCGTATCGAACGTCCGCAACAACAATGTTATCAAATTTTTATATACTTGACAAATTTTATCATACATATAACTCTAAATCATACTGTTACAGTTTTATTAAGTGACTTTAACTCTTACATTTAAATTCTTTGACAATTCACAAACAAGGTGAGATAAACTATTAATGTGAAAAGTGCAACAGTACACCAAATTAGTCCATTCACGCAATATTTTTATAGTTTGACAAGCTACTAAACGATGATATCGACACAGACAACACACCATCACCCACTTAAACCACATAGGGTGAGTCAATATAGAAACAACACAACACACACAATGTCGACACACAAGATTTGCGCAAAAAATACCCAGCGTTCCACATTCATTTACATTTAAATATTTAATTTACCATCATTGTAAAATTCACTCATTAGATTACGGCTGAAGAGACACAAGTAAGTGACGAAACGCTCCGTTCTAAGGATTTATGTATATTTTTTATTAACGAAATAAAGTTATTTTAATTGTAACTACCTTATTTGCTCATTCAGGCCTATTTTATATTTACAATTTAGTTTTAAAACACGAGCTTATCTATTATTAATTTGTTAATCTTTTTTATGTAAATATAACTTTTTTACAGAAGAGACTTTTACACTGGAAAAATATTTAATATCGATAAATAAGAAATTAGATACAATTTTAGTTATACTTAACGATTAAAACTTCCCAGCATCAATGAATGTTTTATTTTAACTTATTATCAACTTTTCTATTAGATTATATAAAAAATTATTAACATTTTTGTAATGAATTATATAAAATAATGAACTATAAGAATATAGTAGAACATAAGACATTTTTTAGTCATCTTTTCGTCGATTATATTCTCAGACTGAAAGAGATGTCCATACAGAAAATCTACTATCTTTTAAACATTTATGTATTGTGTAGGTAAGCTAATATAAATTTAAATATTTTTGTAATATATACCCCCCTCTCTCCCCCCTCACTCCCTCTACATCCCTATCACTCCCCCCCCCTCTCTCTCTATCGTTCCTTCTTCTCTTCTCTTTCTTTTTTCCTTCTCTATCTCTATCTGTTTCTCTTTCTATCCTTATCTTTCTATCATCTTTACACTTTCTATTAAACAAAATTCTCCTCTTCCTCTTTCTCCCTTCTTTATCTTCTTTAACTTAGAAACTTTAAATACAAGATATATAGCACATAAATTTTTAAACGTACAAAAAAGTAAGCTGATATGTAAATTTAAATATTTTCGTAATATATTTATCTTACTCTTTATCGTTCCTTCTTCTCTTTTCTTCCTTTTTCCCTTATACATCTATATTTTTTTTCTCTTTCTATCCCTGTCTTTCTGGCGTCTTTTCACTTTCACATAAATAAATCTCCACTTACACGTATTCTCTTCTTTAACTTTATCTTCTTTATATAGGAACAAAATTGTCAGAACCTCTTACTGATGACTGATACGCACGAAGTAAGCTGCGCATAAGACACGCAGTAAACAAGATAATCAATTAGCATCGTGGAAAAGAGACTTGATTGCGATACGACTTCGATACATTCGAGTTCGAGTTTTCACGGCTTTTTGAGAAGGGAAAATATACAAATTAATCATTTTTAGGAATAAAAAAAATTTGAAAAAATGAATATGACATAAGTAAATGTAATATATAGTAATAATAAAAGTAATATATAAACAATATGCAGTAAAAGCAACAAAAGTATTCAAAGTAATAAATGAAATATATGGTATAAATACGAGTCAATAATTAATTACTTTCATTAATACAAATATTATATTGGATATCTTTTATAAAGTAAACAGGTTGCTTGGTGTTTACTGTTGCTTGGTACTTACTGTTCTGATTAATTATCAGACGAAGTGCATTATATTCTACAATAATTATTGCGCCATTATTTAAATATAAAACAATGACCAATTTAAAACAAAATCCAAATTTTATAAAAATTATCCAAAAAATTATATCTAAAAAATTATAAAAAAACAAAAAAATTAATAATTTACATCATATATCATAAATAAATGTTATAACTATACAAATTAACAATTAACAATTACTACTACTTAAGATTACTTTTTTACATATAGCATGGTTGATTGTATATTCAAGAATACGCGTCTAGTTAAAGTAAATCTTATTTACATATTTAGAATTTTATTCACAAGATTTTATTAAAGTCAAGTTTTAAAAGTTATTTACATTAATCACAACGTAACTTTTAATTCTCACATTTGTAATTACTTTCACTCTTACCCTGATTTACGTTGAAAAAAGATATATACTATTTCAATCTATTAAAAGTATGATACTAAGATCTTGCAGCGATCTTAAAACAATGTCAAGAATGAATAAAATAAATCTAGAGATTAAATAATAATTATAGCATTTCGTATTAATATTCATTTTTCCACCAAACAATTAAAGGTCATCCGTTGCAAAAATATAAGAAAAAAACAACGATCTTCCTTATATAATTGTTTACGAGTTAATTAATGTACGTAGGATATGTAGTTAAATCAAGCATTAACATTTTGCTTTCCAAACATTCACCTACCTGAAATGCAAATAAGAATCTTATAATCAACTATAAACGAAAACATACGTAATACGATTCACGTGTAATCGAATAATTTACTTATATCTGGACAAATTCCAATAAGCGCATCTGCGTGCGAATAAAATTCCTCTTTCAATAATATAACGATCGTCTGCAGTGAAGACGTTTTGTCACGAATGTAACTCGCCACTTTTCCTATGTTAGTATTACCAAGGGCTACATCGATTTCGTCCAAGACGAAAAATGGCTCAGGCTGGAAGCTGAATATGAATAAACAACGTATGGATAAATATTAATTTGTTCAAATTGTAATTTGTTTTTGTATATTCAACATATATTACCTGTGAATTACAAATAATAAAGCTAATGCCACGACTATTTTTTCTCCATCAGATAGATTGAACATAGATTGAAAACGTTTGCCTGGAGTTACACAATTATACTTAATGCCGTACAAGTAAGGTTCTTTAGGATTTTCTGGCCCAAAGAATGCCTGTGCGGACTGATTCTTTGCTAAACTCTGAAACAGACTCATTATAAATGTGCAAAAATTATGTATAAATACTTTTATACAAATTCATTAATCAACAAAATTTATAAAGAGTTCTGATTTACATTTAAAAAAAGATTATATATATATACTATTTCAATCTATTATAAAAGTATAATACTAAGATCTTGCAATGATCTTAAAACAATATCAAGAATGAATAAAATAAATCTAGAGATTAAATATTAATTATAGCATTTCGTATTAATATTCATTTTCCCACCAAACAATTAAAGGTCATCCGTTGCAAAAATATAAGAAAAAGACAACAATGATCTTCCTTAAATAATTGTTTACGAGTTAATTATTGCACGTAGGATATATAGTTAAATCGAGCGTTAATACTTTGCTTTCCAAACATTCACATACCTGAAATGCAAGTAAGAATCTAAAAAAGTATATCTGTAATACCTCTCTATTGCTGACTTTCTAATGAAAGCTCCATGTATAAGTTCATTGATATATAATACATTTCGTATTAATATTCATTTTTCCAATTTTTAACAATTAAAGGTCATCCGGTGCAAAAATATAAGAAGAAGACAACAACAATCTTCCTTAAATAATCATTTACGAATTAATTAATGTGCGTAGGATATGTAATTAAATCAAGCGTTAAAGAAATTAAGATTAAGATTAAGAAAGAGAAAAAATATTTCTATTATTTTAAATTTTTATACATTTTTTTGTTAATGTCATATTCAATGTATATTTTTTAACATTTTTTACAAACCTTTATATTTAGAACTTGTATGCACTGTATTATATTTTATAAATCATTGATTATTTTCATTAACTTATCAGTTATCTTTTTGATATCTTCTTCAATATCTTTCAAATTTTCCACTGTGTACTCACTGACAAATCAATATTTGTTTCATTATCATTCGTCATGCTCGTTTCACCTGCTATATCTTCCATATTTCCATGCAACATAGCAATGTTTTCCATCTGGATATATTATTAAAAACACACATTTAGTAATTTAAAATAATATATAGTCTATATAATATACACAGTAAAATAATCATCTCTTATAAAGCATAGTCAACAAACCTTACATTGCATCAGGATAGCATGTTGTTCGACTTTTTTCTGTTCAATTTTAATATTTTAATCTCATTTTAATCTCATTTCTTTTATTATTATAATTATATTATTATTAATATAACCGTTTATTACTATTAAAATATGACTATTAACCTAGCAATATAACAATATAACCTCACAAAACGAACTAATCCAACATTTACTCAACATCATCGACCATCAATGGCTGCGTTCAGCAGACTCAACAGTTGGGCAACATTACTAGATTTTCCGCTGACATTCAACGCTAATTTGCTGGTTCTGAAAGTAGAAACCAATCACGTTCGATTGCTACCTAGCGGTTTTGCCTGCTGAACGCGGCCAATCAAACACGCATTTTTATAAATATATTTTAAATAATTTATATTAAATTAATGAGTTCACAAATAATACGTACGTTAATATCACAACGTCCAATGATTGATATTTACTAAACCCGCTCACGATGTGTATACACGAAATGTCACCGAACTGCCATCAAACTATCATCGAACGACGAACTCGATGAAACCACCAATCACATGCACGGAAAAGCGGCAACAATACGTGCGATACATTTCGACTCTGGAGGTCTATTACGGTTCTCGGATTGGGTGAAAATGACGAAAGTGAGTAACTCACCCAATTACGGTTGATCTCACCTCGTGAAAATATGAGATTATTCGCGTGAGCGGGCTCGACATGAAATTTCGAAATGAAAAGGTGAAATCCAGCAAAATGGAGCACTTGTTATTAGTGATATTTAGGCGCAATCGTGAAAATACAATATTGAGGATACGTAGAAGACTACGGGATGCAATTTACATTCTGTAAAACATGAAAAACATTAGTCAGCATATAATAAAATTGATTATAAGACTGATTATAAAATTGAGGAGGAAAATTATGTCATCATATTTGACTTTATTTCAGCATTTATTTAATAAGAACGCAAAAATAATCCTTAAATTTATTAATTTTTATTGAGAATTAGATTTACGATTTTTATAAACGATACGGATTTGATTGAAACTGATGTCTTTCTTTATCGCGCTGTTATCTATTAAAATATTAATCGTGATCAATATTACTTAATAAATTATGATTATGTATTGTGATGCGTTCAATATGTGATTGACAATAGGCCACACTTCTAATTGATGTTGATTCAGTTTCATTTCATTTGCGCACTTTTACACAATATTTGTCAATTATATTTAGGATATGGCAGAGAACGAGATGTAATCGTCTCGTTCTCTGCCATCAGCCTTCGTGAAAATGTGAGATCACTATCCCGGAAGTGCCTAGTGATCTCGCAGTTTCACTCGACACATCCGTAATTGGGTGAACAAAGTCACGTGACATGAGAATGTGAAAAGTGAGTGAGCTCACCCAAGAACCGTAATAGGCCCCTGAACGCTCACTTCTTGGTACTGTGACGTCCCGCCGATACTGTGACGTTTTTCGGACCTCTATTTTCAATAATAACTAAGCAACATTTTTATTTAGAAATAAGTTAACAATTATGTAATCTATTCGCGCTATTCTTAAATATTAGTTATTCTTATTATTGCTTATCTGCTATCAATTGGTTATTATTCTTATCGCATACGCCTATTCCAACTTAAAAATTAAATATACTTTTAGTTATAAATGGGAAATCCAAGATTTCCCCATGACAAGACCAATGAGCGAGCTTTAGTTTAAGAACTAGCGACGCGACCAATCAGGCGCAATCACTAGACATGACTCTCGCGCGCATAACGCTCTAGAACTAACTAGCGGTTAAATTAGTTAGAACAGACCTGCGCGCGGACTCTAACCTTTTGCGAGCTTAGGACTTAAGTAATATTAAATACTTCGACATAGAATTGAAGAGATATGCGTTATGCCTTTATGAAATCATGAAAATAATAACTTGTTGAAGCAATTCTTTTTACAAAATAAATAACTAATCGTTTCGACTCCACCCATGAGATAAAAATTCAACTTTAAGATAAATAACTAAACAAATAACGTAGTTATATTATCAAAGACAAGTTATTACGAAAATGATTCCATGAATGAAAATATAATAATAAATTAATCCAGACCAATGTTTTAATATCTATAATAATCTATAGTTATTAGGAAACTTTGAACTATCAACCGAGCTAACATAAAATTGCAATTATTCCTTTAACAAGTATACAAGTATATATATTTTAAATTATGAAGTCATAACGATTTATTGGAAATAACTATCTCATAAACAATTAAAATAACTAAGAATGAATTTTGAAATCTATGTTAAAACTTTTCAATTAAGCAGTTAACTAATAGTTTCGATAGACTACAGTTACGACTTCATAAATCAGTTACTTGTATAAAACGTTCTATTCTAGCTTGATAACTCATTTAAATATTACGCGCTAGTATATTTATTTAAGACACCAAAACGCTTCGCTCGTGGGACCAAAATTCACCCGTAACAAATTGCAAATAACCTCATATACGTTACCGACTCTGTAACGATGACAAATATTGATATTTAACTCTTCTTAGATTTTTCACTCAACGACCGAACTAACGATGTATTATTCGATTCCACGAACGCAAGTGTCGGCTACAAGTAAATTTAATTCTATTGTAACGTCTTGTCGTCCACGCGCCGACCACCGTCTTATTTACATTAGCCCGGAAATCAGACAATAGTACTCGCGTAGAACTCCTTTGTGCGGCCGATATCCGGTGGATGAAGTCATCCAGAGCACACGCCGACAGGTGCTCTAATTAAAAAGACACCGTAGATGTAAGAAATGTAAAATTCATCTCCCCGAAACACCCCGAATCGTTTCACACGACACCAATGTCCGATCTCAATACCTTTGTCTCGACAGTATATAAACCGCAAAATTCGAGCTCTTCAGTCAGATAGGCAGATCATCTCATATAGTCATGGTCAGATAGTCATATAGTCAGAGAACAGATCATCTCATATAGTCATAGTCGATAATTCGATCAAATTCATTCAGATCTGTTCAGAACATTTTCATCGACCATTTTCGTTTAATCTTATCATCGTAATTTACTTGCTACCTCGCGTAGTACTTATAAAATTTCTGTATACTGCATCGACACTTCTTTCATTCTGTCGGTCGTGCGTTAGACCAAGACTAAGTGTACAATTCAGAAATAAAAGACATTTGTGCATACATCTGTGTATTTCAATCCGGCCTGAATCGTCCATGACCGAGGTCCTCCAGGAGATGCAAAGGTTCGAAATTGCACAGAAGACTTGGCAAAAAACCTGAGATTTGTCGCAACGATACGGTAAGTAATCATAATTTCCCATAAATATCAGAATATGCCGTATCATTACGAAGATTAGGAAATCTATAAACGACTGACAACCTTTTCTATCTCTCACCGTCTCGCATTCCACATGCTTCCGGTGACATCTTTATATCCTTTACATAATAAAAAGAACCCCCTGTCAAGCACTAGCATGCAGCTGACAGTTTACAGTCAGTCGTTCCTTTAGAATCGACATAAAATTATCATACGACCCTCCTTGCATCCATAATAATAATATCGATACTAAACGACATAATTAGACTTGAAAATAGAATACGTACTCCTGTTGTTATTCGGACGTCGTCCAACCTTTTATTTACCCAGACGCTGTGAGCACACCCGCTGTGCCCGTGCGTCGTTCTCACCCTAATCCAAGATTCCTCTCGTTTTCGAGCACCCAAGGCTTGTGCACCGAACGACATTTCATAAATCATCACCCAATATAATTCCTTTCGTCATCGAGCACTATCGTGCCCTTGATCGTCAATTTTCCTTATACCTTTACTCTCCAATAAAAAATCGACAACAGGAAGTGAAATAAATCTTAATATTATATTGAATATAATCATTCAATACTCTTTTAACTCGGACGTGGTCCAATCTTTTATCTACCTTGTCGTCGAGCATTTCTATGCCCAGAGCGACACTCTATACCAAAGTCCCGAGATTCCTCTCGTTTTCGAGCACCCAAGGATTGTGCACCGAACGACAATTTCCTTGCGCCCTAAATCTCTCCCTTTGAATTAAGTTTAGGATAAAATGGAAATATATGAGTTTATTTAATATCGATATTATACTCCTTATAAAAATAATTATTCTCCTCTCCCTTTCTAAGCAATCAACATCTTTTCTTTCCGCAAATTTTAATAAATTTAATCTCAAATAAGTTTTCTAATCTTCTACTCATTTCAACGGCATAAATCTGATATAAAATTAGATCTAAGTATATTGAATAAAGTATATGAAATAATAGCATATAAAATACATACATACATATATATATATATATATATATATATATATATATCATACATTAATTCATTATTAACCTCAAACGTTTTTTCTTAAATTCAATATACTATTTCTATATCATCGCATGATATTTCTTTTAATTAATTTGCTTGTCGTGATCAATTGCATAAAGCTTCATATTATTCTTCCGCGATTCTTGTAGATGTACAATCAACAATATAAAAAAGCTCTCCGAAAGAAACGGAATCACAGAGCTAGAAGAAAGACGCGTGCCAACCGTGCAGCTTCCCATTTGCGTTGGCTTAACCGACAAGATCTTAAATCAAAACTTAGAATCAAATCTATCGAAGAAATTTCTTTGACTCCAGAAACAATAGCACGCTTAAAATCGTCAGTGACTAACATATTCCACTTTGAAACTTGTGCTAAAAATCCAGAAACCGAACGTTGTATTAATTCTGAACCATCACAGCCATTCTTAATCGATCATCTAACTCCCGGAACTTCCCAAGAAGATAATAAAACCGAAACAATTGTCAAACCGCCGACACTAAATAATTTAACGAGCGTATCTATTAACTCGTCTGAATCATTCCCAGAATTGGATCAAAATATAAATTTTCCAAGGGAAAACGTAATTAATTACGAAGATTCATTGCCTAAAGATTTAATATCTCAATTAAGAACTCAACTACCAGAAAATTATTTCGTCATTGATGAATATGCGAGTTATTTGAACTTTTAAGAAATCGCTGACTTTAAGTTATTATAAGTACAATTGTGTAACGATTATCAATGAATAAAATCTCTAAATTAATCATTTACGAATATATTGCGATAATTCAAATGAAGCCTAGAATTACCGACGAAGAAGCCGAAGCTATAAATTTTGTTCTAAATTTATTAATCAGATTACTTTCTGAGATTATCGACGATCAATTAGACATAGACGAATTAATTTCTTTCTTAGAAAACATTGAAAAACCTTAAAATATATGTACCCAAAATACACTTAAATTATACTAAATCTTATACTCGATTATATTTAATCATATATAAAATATTGTCTTAAATTTAGTAAGTTACTAATATCACCATTCCGTACCATCTAGTTCACTTTCCCTAGATCCATAAGTCAAGTCCTAGCTCTCGGCGTCCCTAGGGTATAGCCGGTGTATGCAGGTTGCCCTATAAAAAATAGAGAGCTCTCTTTCTTTTTCTAACCTAGGAATAGAAGAAGAAAAAGGTCACCCAGACGTGACAGTACAAATGATTTTTTTTTATATAGGAATCATCGCAAAATTCGCCGCGATCTCGATCACCGGCATCGACCACCAATCACATACGCGGAAAAAAGGCAACAATACGCACGATACATTTCGACTCCGAACGCTCACTTCTTGGTACAAATGACTTTTTTTATATAGGATACTTTAGATTTTATACACAATATGATTCCAATACATATGATGTATTATAAGTTGATTTGTCGAAGTATGTCCAAAAGCGAAGCATATTAGTTGAATGTTTGTTTATTTTTTAACGTTTCATAATTTATATAACATTATATGTGTATATACTGACATTATAAATATGAAACTTACGTTATATTTTCTTCGCAAACCTGATAATACTAAAAAATAGAATTCTTTTGAATAAGATATTATCTTTACATTTATTTACAAAAAAAATATAGAAACAAATTTAAGTAAAAATCTAAGGAACTTAAATTGTTAATTTTGTAATGATGTACTTTCATATTGCTACTCTTCTTCTTCTTCTTCTTGGAGTTTTAATGGCACCGGACGGCTAAAATTGCTCCGTCCATTAGACCAACAACTGATGTAAATGGTGTTCTGTAGTTCTTGATATTATTCTCGATGTCTCTGATGAGTGAGAGACAAGTGATGTGAGATTAACCACTGACTGTGTGGTGTACTAACGTAAGAAAGTTCTTTGTACTGTTGTAACTGATCAACTGATAGCTTATTTAAAGAAAAATTTTTATATTTGAAGTTTGCTTGATTTGATGAATGAATAGAGAGCAAACACTATTTTAAGCTTGGGATTTTGGAGGATAGTAAGAATATCTGTAGGAGAGGATATATTAAGTTTTTGCAAAGTTGAAACTTTCCTTTTTGGAGGCATCCGTGAAGAATGAGACGTGATTGGCAAAGGCATTATAAATGTTTAGAAATATAATATAATAATATAATATGCGGAATTGGTGCATTTTTTATATTTTCTACTTCATGTGAAGCTGTGAATAAGACGGAGGATTTAAAAATTAGAGTCTGATAATCCTTGATGAAGGTAGGACAGTCAAAGCTATTCTTGATTTGTAATTTGAAAGGTTTTCAAAAACTTTAAATAGTAAAAAATTGAATGACGGATGATTGATTTTACAAGAGTTTCGAGCGTAATAGCGGAGAAAATATAGCTTGTCTAAAACCGGATGACTATTTTGAGAGAAGGTTCTGATAATGAATCTAGAGGCAAGATAAAAGAACCTTGCGTCTAGCGGGCTCTCACTTGACTCGGCCAAAACGTTAGTTTTGGGATGGTTTTACGTAAACCTAAACAAAGTCTAAGTGCATAATGTTGAGCAAGATTTACCCTTTTCATAAGCGAGTAATGGTTATAAGGGAATAGGAAACATCCATAATCCACTGTACCTCTGATAGTAGTTTTATAGATTTGAAGAAGGGTGCGGGGATGAGCTCCCTACCAGATGCCCCGCAAAGACCTTAGAATGTTAGTAAGTTTAAAGCATTTAGAGGAAATATGTTCTCCAGTAAGACGGTGGTCTAAGATAACACATAAAAATCTGAGATTACAAGTTTTGATTGGAATATTATTTAATTTAATGGAATGAGAACTCGGAGCTATTCTTCTTTTAGTGAACAAAATCAGAGCGGATTTTTCAGGAGAGACTGTAAGACCTTTAGCAGAAAGAAGCTTGAATGCTTTATTGGCAGCTTTTTCAACTATTGAGAGAGTGAGTTCAGGTTTCGATGAAATAGAGAAAATGGCAATATCGTCTGCAAATTGTACAATTTCGCAATCTGCATTGACTAGTTTTTTAAGATTTCTTAAGTATATATTGAAAATAATTGGACTGAGGATAGAGCCTTGCGGAACTCCCTTAAAGATGAAGCACTCATCAATAAAATTACCATTATAAAAAATTTTTAGCTTGCGAGAATAAGTAAGGTTAAAAATAAATTGGCAAAGATGCGGAGGAAGGCCTAAGTCTGGTAAATCAGAAAGTAGAAGATGTGGAAGAACATATCGTCAAACGCATTAGACAGGTCGAGGAAAACGCAGGCTGTCACACGACCTCTGACAAAGCTAGTATGAATTTCCGTTGAAAGAATCGAGAGATTGTCCAGACAAGATCTAAATCTGCGGAAACCAAACTGAAAGTTAGGCAAAATTTACCTGTCCTCCGATCATCAGCTCAGTCTCTGGAGAATCATTTTTTCGAGAAGTTTTAATAAGCAGAAAGTGAGAGAAATAGGACGGAATTTCCCCGGGGATGACTTAGGTATCATATGTACAATGGACGTTCTCCAGGCATCAGGAAAGAGGCCTTTGAAGAATATAATTCTATTTAAGATAGAAAGAAGAAGAGAACGATAATTGGAAGGGAGGAAAGATAAAATGCGGTAGTCAACTTGATAATGTCCGGGAGATGATCTCTTTTTTAGCGAGTTGTTGAGTGTCCGGAAGACAATAAAATCCTGTACGGTCACAATATTGTGTTTAATGAAGAAAAATTTGAATTTGAACCGACTTATGTGGAAACGACAGTACTACTCGACGAGGAGATGGAAAACTCGAAACCGGAGGAAGCTGAACAAGAAAAAACCTCTACTCAGAATACGGAACAAACACATAGGGAAGAAACACAAAGCGAAGTCAACGATAAAGATACCGAAAGTGATCAAGAGCACTTACGCAGGAGCGAGCGGAAAACTAAAAGGCCATCATATATAACAGATTACTGTGTCTTGGCATTACAGGTTGAAGCATTTATAGATAACGTACCACAAGATTTTGAGGATATTAAGACGAGGGAAGACAAGGAAGATTGGTACGGAGCCGTTGACGAGGAATTGAGTGCCATACGTTTAAATAATACATGGATTTTGACAGAATTGTCTAAAGGTAAAAAGGTGATTGGTAGTAAATGGACCTTTAAACATGTTGATGGTCACGATGGAACAGAAACGACCGGGTAAACGAGACGGATGTAAAGCCGAATGTTACTCTACTTTATTTGTGAAAATTATACACACTCAATATAAAAATGTAGAACGATACAATATGGTAAGCGTACGTATTAGAATGAAGTCAAAGGAGAATAGAGATAAATCAATAGTAATAAATAAGTTGTCAAGGTAACGGTAGTTAACTTTTCGCAGGATGTAACGCATGGCGGTTTCCCCCGCGACATCGGTAGCGAGTATGAGAATTTGTAATATCTCTAACACCCTCCCTCAAATTTGAGTGCGAGAGATGGCAATGTCCTTGATTCCAAATCCGTTGGTACAAAATATGTGCTTGTTGCTTGGTAGAGCCTTGGTTAAAATATCAGCGACCATGTCCTCCGTAGGTGTATAGATGAGATCGATCCGATGCTCCACCAGGACGTGTCTGATAAAATGACATCTGATGTCTATGTGCTTTGATCGAGAATGGAAGACTGGGTTGACGGCCAACTTCGCAGCACCTTGATTGTCGTTGTGAAGAGTCACCTTCGAAAGTGATGGTAGACCAATCTCCGATAGAAATCTTGATAAATAAATGGCTTCCCTAGCGGCATCGCTAAGAGCGGTATATTCCGCCTCGGTGGATGATAGAGCCACGGTTCTTTGCTTCCGCGACTCCCAAGATATGGCAGCGTTGGCTAATAGGAAGACTGAGCCGGTGTATGATCTGCGATCCAGGCCACAATTTCCCCAATCAGCATCCGTATATCCAATGAGATTCTTGCCAGTTTTTGTGTAGAACAATCCGTTGTTGATGGTGCCCTTGAGATATCTGAGTACTTTCTTGGCACATGTCCAATGGATTCGCTTATAAGATTTGCACCATTGACTTAGTGCGCTCACAGCATGAGCAATATCCGGGCGAGTTCCTTGTGCCAGGTACATTAGCGACCCCAATAGTTCTCCGTACGGTAGTTTCGAATCATCTCCATCCGAATCGTCGACAGCATCGTGTAACTTGATGTTATTGTCTAGAGGTGTGCGTACCGGTTTACAGTCGGTCATCCCGAATCTGTCTAGCACATCACGAATGTATCCTGCTTGTGAGAGATGTATCCCTTTCTTGTTTTGAGATACTTCGATCCCCAGACAATACTTGATGTGTCCGAGATCCCTGATCACGAAGTTCTTGGTGAGTTCTTCTTTCAGGCGTCTGATGTTAGCTTCATCACGTGAGGCTATGAGAATGTCATCCACGTAGACTAATAACAGCGTGAGCTTCCTTTTGTTGTAGTAGACGCATGGATCGGCATTGGTTGGAGTCAGTCCGAGTTTCTTGAAAGCCTTGTCGAGTCGTTCATGCCACTGACGACCGGCCTGACGAAGGCCGTATATTGTCTTGTTGAGTCTGCATACCTTGTCGCCTCCATTAAGTGAAAACAACATTTTTCTGGCTTTTTCTGTCAGATCAGTGTCTTGTTCGGTTGCGACGATTCTCTCGAGCATCTCTTGCAGCATTTCCGGCTTCTCCATGTAAACCAATGTGTCCATCATGCCATTTAAGTAAGCGGTTACAATGTCTATTTGCGAAATCAGCATGCCTTGTTCAACAGATGCAGCTATGAGCGTTCTCAACGAACTAAGGTTGCTTTCCTTTTAGGAGACACAAATCGACACAGGTTAACACACTCGAGCACAGTTTGTCACAGTTAAATGGAACGCGATACACAGAAACGGATATACAGTGTGCACTGCTTTTAATACTTAATCTTACAAGATTTATCGTAAAACTTCTCAAATGTGTTTTCAAGTTTTATAAATGTATGTATAATATATTATACTGTATATAAATATTTTTATCACTCGAAATATATTATAAAAATAGAGTTTATTTTTATTTTTTATTGTTTATTTTTTATTGCACAAACAATTCAAACCTTAATAAGGATAAGTACTAGATTCAAAGATTCTATCGCGAAATACTGGGAACGGATGCGTTCTTCGGTCAAAAGCACATTCCAACTCTCCTCCCGAGCAGAGTCGAATAGTGTCGATTGAGTTTGAATCAAATTCTAAATGGAAAGCGTCGTGTGTCGATTTGTGTCAAAAGTGTCGACTGTGTTCCCTAAAAGGAAAGCAGCCTAAGCCTTGCTACCGGTGCGAACGTGTCATGGAAGTCGATACCAGGACGTTGAGAGAATCCTTTCGCGACTACACGGGACTTCCTTCGCTCGAGCTCTCCGTTCGCCTTGTATTTGTTTCTTAGAACGGTTCTGTACCCGATTACCTTTTCGTCGCTTGGTCTGTCAACGATCGTCCACGTGTCATTATGTACGAGGGATTTGATTTCGGCGTACACAGCGTTTCGCCACTCATCGCCGTCTGAACCTGAAACAGCTTGAGAAAATGGTATTTCAAATGCAGTCATAGCTAATTGTGCGTCGAACCACTCCGGATCGTTGGCGATATTTTCATCGGATGAGGGATTATTCTCATTGGCTACGGGCCGATTCGGTTGCTGGATCGGTCTTTTTATGTGATACTGTTTGGCGGGACGGCCGGGTTTTCCCGTGTGTAATTTCTTTGGACGCCCTGGACCTCGTGCAGGCGGCTAATCTTCTTCGAAGTCGTCGTTTTCATCAGCTTGTTCGTGTCCATCTTCAGTCGTGATGTCCGCGTCGTCTGGATTTTCGGGTATTTGATGATGTAATGTTTTATCATCATTTGCGATCTCTACCGTTTGGTTTCGAGATAAGTCAGCATCATCACCGAGGATCTCCATCCTGCCATTTATCGTGTTATCATATATGAAGTCCTCGTCCGTGGCTTTTGTGTCGAATCCGTCCAGGAATTTTACATCCCTTGCGACGATAACCTTGTGGTCTTTCGGTATCCAGATACGGTAACCCTTGGACGTACCTGCATAACCAATGAAAATGCCTTCGATGGCTCTGGATTCGAATTTTCCCTTATTCGGATTCTTATTGAGAACGAGCGTCTTGCTTCCAAACGATCGAAGATGGCTTATATTAGGTTTGCCGCCTTTCCATAACTCGTGAGGGGTGTGTCCGTTCAAACTTTTTGTGGTGCATCGATTCCGTATGTAGTTCGCCGTGTTGATGGCTTCTGCCCAAAAATGAGTGGGGAGTCCGGATTCTGCAAGTAGACAACGTGCCGTTTCAACCAATGTTCTATTTTTTCGTACGGCGACCCCATTTTGTTCTGGAGTGTGCGGAATTGTCAGGCGTCGTTGAATTCCAGATTCCTTCAGGATACGATCCATGACGGAGTTACAAAATTCCTTTCCATTGTCCGAATGAAAAGCCTTCACTTTGAGACCCGTTTGATTTTCGACGAATTTCTTGAATCCTATAAATTTGCTCGTTGCTTCATCTTTGCTCTTCAGAAAATAGACTTCACACTATCTTGAATGATCGTCGATGAGTGTCATGAAGTAGCGAGCGCCTCCTATCGAGCTGGTTCGCATTGGTCCGCAAAGATCTGAATAAATTATTTCGAGGCGGTGCTGAGATCTGTGAACACGAGATGAAAAAGGAAAACTGGTTAGCTTCTGTTATGCATATTTCGCAGTTCGAAATCTCGGAATTGTTCTTGAGCTTTAATCCAGATAGGCTTGAGTTTTCGACATGTGTAATAATTCTCTTAGATTAAGATGACCGAGGCGTTGATGCCAAATCTCGGTATCGGAACATTTCCTCTGCGTGGCCGTATTTGCTTGTTCGGTTGATCCTCTTAAAATATACAGATCACCTTGTCGATCAGCAGTGAGTTTAATGTTTCCTTTGTGATCCCGTACGGATGCTCGATTTGGGCCGAATACGACTTGATAACCTTTATCCACAATCTTGGCTACAGATAGTAAGTTGGTTCTCAAGTCTGGAACATGTAGGGTGTTTTCCAGCCGAATTCTTTTAGTTTTATTGTCGATGCTAGTAAGGAGCTCTACATCCCCCTTCGCATTCACCACGCTGGTTGCGTTATTGGCTAATCTTACGTCGCTCCGTGTACGTACCGAACTCGTTAGCATTCGAGCGTCTTTGCACAGATGAGATGTGCACCCGCTGTCGAGACACCATTGATTTGCGTCCGTGCCCCTCGTAGGATCGGGTGATGTATATTGGGCGACTTCCGCAAAGAAATTTTCTACCTCCATATTGTTCGCCTTTTCCTTTTCGGCTTCTTGCTTCTTTCTTTTATGACAATCAGCGTATTTGTGTCCTGTAATTTTACAGAAAGAGCATTTGTATTTGGGACGAGAAAATGCTTTCGCGTTTGTTTCGTTGCGTGACGTCGATGAATTCTTGTCGAATTTCGAGTTCCAATTGTTTTTGCTATAATGTGCGAGCATTGCGCCTGACTCGTTGACGGTTGCTTGATTTCGCGCTTCGTATTCTTCTACGATCTTTACCTTCAGTTGCTCAGCGTTTGGCAGCGCGTCACGAGATTCGATCGCGCATCTGAAGTTTTCGAAGCTACTTGGTAGACTGTAAAGAAGCATTATAGAGAGTAGATCCCCGTTTATCTGAACATCCATGGACTCTAACTTGTCGACTGCATCAAAAAATTGAGCGATATGTATCTTGACGTCTTCGCCTTCTGACATCTTAGTTTGTATAAGACGCTTAAGTAATATCGCTTTACGCGTGGGACTTTTCGAGTCGTATATGGATTTAAGTTTGTCCCAAACATCTTTAGACGTTTTGCATCCACGTACCTGCTTTAATTCAGAAGGATTTATGGCTAGGATTAGATCGGATTTCGCCTTGCGATCCTCGTTTTCCCACGCCTTGATAGCAGCCAGATTTCTTGGATCGTTACCGTCGCCTCGAATCTGCGGACATGACCTTTCGCCGCTTACGTAGCACCAGTTGTCATTTTTCACGAGTAGGGCTTCAACTTGTATCACCCAAGTGTCGTAATTGTCCTTAGTTAGCGTTTCCAATCGCGTAGAATTAATGTTTGTCTGCGTCATCATTAATCGTTCGTTTTAACGACTGTGGTTTATTCCAATGCGTCACGGACGGTATATCACGTTCACGATGTATCACGCCCGATAGGAACAAAGAGTATTCGACTCTCGCATAGACAGCGAATTATAAGTCGGAAAGTATGTATTCACTTTGTCGTTGTGTCTCTGGGCCCATAACCTGTTGATGGTCACCATGGAAGAGAAACGACCGAGTAAACGAGACGGATGTAAAGCCGAATGTTACTCTACTTTATTTGTGAAAATTATACACACTCAATATAAAAATGTAGAACGATACAATATGCAATATGGTAAGCGTACGTATTAGAATGAAGTCAAAGGAGAATAGAGATAAATCAATAGTAATAAATAAGTTGTCAAGGTAACGGTAGTTAACTTTTCGCAGGATGTAACGCATAGCGGTTTCCCCCGCGACATCGGTAGCGAGTATGAGAATTTGTAATATCTCTAACAAAACAAAATATGACGGAACTGGAAAAATGCGTCACAAGGCAAGGCTTGTCGTGAAGAGATGTTTACAGAAGAAAGGACTACTCGGAAACCTACGCCCCTGTTGCAAGGATGACAACAGTACGAATCCTGCTTTCTATTATCAATAATCAGAATCTTTTAGCAGAACAACTGGACGTAAAAAGTGCATTCCTGCACGGAAATCTTGAAGAAGAGATATACCATGAAGCAACCAGATGGAAGCAACGATGGCACAATAAGAGTATGTAAATTGATTAAAACACTCTATGGATTAAAACAATCCCCACGCGTCTGGAACGCCGAATTCGTTAAATACATAAAAAATATTGGTTTGAGGCAATCAGAATACGACGGATGTCTATTCTTTGAGCTGCAGAAGGATGTCTGCAGTTACTTGCTATTATACGTTAATGATATCATTATTTAAAGTAACCAACAAGCGAAGATTGATGAACTAAAAGACAAGCTAGGAAAGCGTTTCTCGAATTCAGATATTAAACTGATTTTTGAAAAATCGAACAGATAAACGTCAGACTTGTCGATGACTGGTCAAAATTTAAGCATATTTTTAAGTCGAATCGCCTACAAATTTCGATCGTCGATTCGATCAATCATTTTTGGTTGGGTGATGATTAAACCAATTGTGATGTTAGATGTAAGACTAATAAAAAGATAATATTTTTATTGTTCTAAAATAAACATTGAATTTATCTGATTATATATATATATATTAAATTTATTATCATTTCCTGCAATATTTATTTGGCCCGATAGAAATCGACTTGACGTCGATTAGACGTCGACTAGACGTCGATTACGCAGTTCGAGTCGACAGGAGATCGACTTGAGAGACAAAAAAAGATCGATGTCGATGTCAATTTCGATCCCATTTCGAACCCGCATATCGGTGTCGATTCGATGTCGATTCGACCAATTATTTCTGGCTGGGTTTAGTCATCTTTTAGACGACTTTGTGCTGTCTGGGAATATTTATATAAGTTATGCGATAAGTTCCGAGTCCATTTTAGATGTGCATAGATTAGTTTTAGGTCTTCTTGTAACTTTGAGGTCGGAAATGGAACTTTTTTATATCCGGTGTGTATTTTGAGGACAGACCTGGAAATACTCAATACACATATAACCCGATGCATTCTAGGACTTTTTATTATTTTTAGACCTGTATATCATCATTTTATATTATATAATATTTACCGAGTCTTTGTTTTTTATGTAATTGTTATAATTATTATGCTTAAGATATATAATTAATAAAAAACTTCTTATTATAGTGAATGGTTATGATCGAAACGTAAATATATTTATATTGTATATTAATCATAATTACATCATTCAATGTGGTATATTTTTAAATACAAAACAGAAATCTTATTTATTATTCTATAAATCAATCTTATAGATTAATTTTTAAGCAATGTTATCAGAAAAATTATGTAATTTCAATAATCCGACCCGGGCACACCAAATTTATATTCGTTAATTTATAGTTTTAATCCTTTTAATGTCGGGTTTAAATCGATTTGACTATACAAATGATAACATCATTCTTAAAAATATAAAGGTGATTCTGTAATTTTATCACTTTATATCAGATCAGATAATAATCTGCAAAAATTGATACACCACTTATACTTGGCTTAGTTTCAGAATCGTGTAACTCGATCAAAAAAAATCGTAAAAAAAAGCGTTCTGTAGGCAAAATGTTTATAGAACTTGAGTTGAATTTTTCGAGAGAAATTTTTTTATCGAGCTGCAGAGTGTCAAAGATACATAATTTTAAGGAACAAAACAATGTGATCTTTTTTAAAACACAAACGAGGAAGATTAAAAAATTTTAAAAAACAATCGTTAACGCGTTAAAATTGAAACTTCAAGTTTCAAAATGTTTTTTTTATTTTTTGTCTACGATGATTTTTTATCGAATCTCAGCGGTTTGAAAATAACCCAATTTTTAGGGTATGAAAAGTGTTCCCTATTTTTTTTTTGAGTAGTATATTTTTAAACTTTATTTTCAAACTTTGATTTTGTATGTGTATGTCTATTTTTAAACAGTATTTTGTGTATGTGTAAAGTGTCTTTTTAAAAAATACTTTTGCTAGAAAAAATTTTGTAAAGGCATATTTGTTTAAAATTGTGCATACAATGTCGAATTTTTTTATATACTTGGCGTGTTTTTTTCTTTTGTAAAGATTTCTTTGTAATAATATATTTATATATGCCAATGTTAGATTGATTTCTATTTGTACCTTCTTTCTTTTGTAAAGTTGATATAGCAAACATTAAATTAAAATAATTTAATCAAAAATAAGAAAATGGAATTTTGTGTAACACATAACATTAGAATCATTATTTCTTTATATCCTTATCAAATCGCTGATTATTTTAATCTAAAATTTATTTAAGTTTAATATTATTTAATCTTATTTAAATATTAGAAGTTCTCGATATCTTCCACGTGTTACACTTGACATTTCAAGAATGATTAACGATTTTATTTTCTATTATCTGAATAATCTAAATGGCGCACTGATTATTGCATAAGTTATATTTTCTTATCATTTGTTTGAGTGGGAGAAACATAATAAAAGCATTATTGAGTTGATGATATCCGCACATTAGTAATAACAGATATAAAACCATATTATTATTATATATATATCGCTGTTATCATTGTTCAGTACAATGATATTTGTAAGTGTGATATTAATTTTTATCTTAAGTTATTTTATCTTAAATTACCGCCGTCGATAGTCTTCTATTAAAACAGTAAACACTCTGCCTGGTCCAAAAACATTTCCGCTTATTGGAAGTGCCTTCTACTTTCTGCAGCGGAGTCCTGATGGTAATATTAAAGAGATAACATTATGTTTAATTATAGAATAATGTGCTCAATTTATTTATAGAAAAATAATGAAGGAATTAGAGGAATAAAATTTTTAGTACATCAGCAATAAAACTTTTACTATATCAGTAATTTAGAATAAACATTAATTTTTGTTAACTTTGCATTAATGTGTTCAATATAATGAAATGTAGATAAATGATTTTTCTCGCGTAATATATCATAAAACATTTTTTTTAGAATTTTTGGATATTTTAGTTGAGTTAACAGAAAATTACTCGACCCCATTACGGTTTTGGATAGGTAACAAATTATTCATTGGAATAAATGAACCAGATCAAATACAGGTAGAAAGATAGCACTTATGTTTTACTAAATTACTTATATGTTTTACTATAAATGGATAAGTATCTATATTTATATATAGAAAACTTATTCAAATAAATAAAACTTCTTATATATATGTATTTATATATAGAAAAAACTTCTTATATACAGGGAGACCCATTTTAATCTATAAATCAATATATATTTTGGAAATGACTTTAAATTAAAAAAATTGAATACATATGTAGGTGTTGAAGGAGATCGAAAGGGTCGTTAGAATATCGCAGAAAAAATTCGATAGATGGAGGAGTCTTGGATATTTGAAGGTCATCTTTGTTTTTTTAAATGGAACCACCATAATTTTTTTATATAAATCGATTCCCCGCAATATTTCGCATAAAAAGTTATAAGGATAGGATGGCCAAAAAGTGAATAGTTTACGAGATATTTTATACTTTAATTTGACATAATCTTACATAAACTATGAAATATCTCGTAAAATATTCGTTTTTCGATGATGCTACTTCAATACTTTTATGCGCAAAATAATGAGAGGAATCGATTGGTGTAAAGAAAACACATAGTTGTTAAGAAAAAGAGTAGTTTTTCGTTGCAAATTACATATTTTTTCTCAAAAACAACTGTATTTTCTTTATACCAATCGATTCCTCTCATTATTTTGTGCATAAAAGTATTGAAGTAGTATCATCGAAAAATGCATACTTACGAGATATTTTATAGTTTATGTAAAATTATGTCAAATTAAAGTATAAAATATCTTGTAAACTATTCACTTTTTGGCCATCCTACCCTTACAACTTTTTGTGCTAAATATTGTGAGGAATCGATTTATATAAAAAAATTATGGTGGTTCCATTTAAAAAAACAAAGATGATTTTCAAATCTCCAAGACTCCTCCATCTATCGAATTTTTTCTGCGATATTCTAACGACCCTTTCGATCTCCTTCAACACCTTTGTCTCCAATTTTCTTAATTGAAAGTCATTTCCAAAATATATTGATTTATAGATTAAAATGGGTCACCCTGTATATACTTATATATATGTTTTCATAATATATTATATCATTTATATCTAACCAAAATGACTTTTTAAAGTGTATGTTAATTTTCTAAATGACACAAACAGATATATATTAGAGAAATATTTAAAAAGTTTTATATGACATTGTAGATAATTTTACAAAACAGTCGTAACTTGGATAAAAGTATTATATATAAATTTGTTGAACCAACACTTGGCAAGGGATTAGTCACAGCTCCTGGTAAAGTATCTTCAATCCTTCTGTCAATAAATAATTTTTCACCTTTCCATCAATGTATGGATACCCGGGTATCAACTGCGTATTTTCGACACATTGCAATGCGACAATTTTTTTATAGTAGCTGCTAGGCATCGAACATTTTTTTCCGTTATATTTTTGGAGGTTTCCGAATACAAGGCCTTTTGTATTTTGTTTCGGACGGAGAAAATTTTCGACAAATTTTTAACATTTAAAGTTGCTTTGGATACCCGGACACCCATTCATTAACAGAAGGATTAAAAAAATAAAAAAAACTTATTTAGTTACTTTTAATAAATTGTTGTGCATAACAAAGAAGTTATAAGTCTCTTTTACTGATTGTGAGTAATTTATTTGCATTTTTATAATTGTAAATATTTTTATTCACACTTTCACAATGACGTAAATTTCAGGCTATTTATTAACATTTTTTAATATTATAATTTATATGTGTTATCTTCTCTCACTAAATTTTGCGAAAAGGTTATACCTCACCGATTACTTCGAGTTTCATATAGGAGAAAGTTGCTAAATCGTACTACTTAAGATATTTTATGTTATATTTCCTAATTTGGCACTAATTTGTACGTAAATTAATATTGCAAATTGTAACTTGATGTTTAAGGCATCTACTATGTTGTAAGGCACTACATGTTTAACTTTTGTCAAGAACAAATTAATGTGTTATAACCCTTTTTATGACATAGTGTAAAAGATACGATTTAAGCAACCGGTCTCCTAAATCGTACCTTCTTCAAAAATAGTAATTTTTGCGAATGAAAATAATAAAAAACTGGTTGCGAAAAATATAGTTGATTTAATAACATATATTTTTACATAATAAGAAGAAATAAAGAAACATCCAGCATACAATAATTAAAAAATAATATATTAAATATTAATATTAATACATCTTTCATATTAAATTATATTTTATAATAACAAACAAATATAAAATATCCAGCATATAGTAATAATTATTAAATAACATATTTATGACACTTACACTTAAGACAATAATAAATTTTTGCTTTGATAGTACGATTATAAAGGGGTTAGCTTGTGATGGTATTTACGATTTAGGAAACATGATCAATTTATTCATAAATATCGATTTTAGCTTTATAATAAATGTAATATGTACATGAAATGAATGTAAAATATTCTATGAAAATATTCTATAAACTTACTTTTAAAAAAATATATAAATGCTAAATAAAAGAGCGAAGCTCCTGCACTCCCATCCTGAAAAAACTAATCTAACCCAACCCATTCCTAGAGGTGAAGCATTATTCGGGGTAAATAGTTCTTCGAGAATTTTACCATTTAATGTTTAAGGAAATATATCATGGAATATATACGTCGTAGAATTATTTTGAGAAATAACAGGAGGGGCTTACCATATAGGTAAAACTTTACAAAATGGATCCACCCTCAATTATTTTAAGTAATAATTCACCTTTCATATGTAAGAGGGGTTCAACCCCTTCAATTATTTCTCAAAATGATTCGACATATATGCATGATATATTTCCTTAAATATTAAATGGTAAAATTCTTGAAGAACTATTTATCCCGAATAATGCTTCACCTCTAGGAAGTGAGTTGGGTTAGGTGAGTTTTTTTAGGAGGGGTGCAGAGGGAGGGGCTCCGCCCCACCCCCGCCCACGCGTTCGATTTGCTACACATAAATAAATGAATCTGGTAAGGTACGTTCTATTAGATGTATGTACATGGTGTCAGAAGAATTACGTTTTGTATAGTAAACTTTTTTTGTTAATAACTTTTTAATAAATAACAAGCGATGCTTAAAACCTTCTAGAGGATACTCAGGACAGTGACTTTGACAACATATCACACCCTTAGAAGAATACTGTCACAACTCAAAAAATTTAGCCCAAAAATTAAGCCCACAGGAGGTATGCCTGAAACGATATATACGTAGAGGAATGAAAATCATGAAAATTTGTATTCTTTGAGTTGTGACAGTATTCAAGATCAAGGTCATGAGGGCTGGGTCCTCTTTTGTAAAGTTTTACAACTTTGGATAATGTGTTGCAAACTCATGTAAAATTATACAATTATAACATTGAAAGTACTAATATCTTTGAATACGATATGTCAAAGTCAAAGTTATTAAAGTTGATAATCGCGCAAATAATTTACAGATGTTACACTTGTTACAAGATGTCAGTATTATTTTGTACACCATTCTGTAAACATAATGCTGAAGATGATCGAAGGAAGGACCGAAACGTTCAAGTTTAAATAAAGAAGATTACAACCGAGTCTTAGCGCTTGAATTCTTGCGCCCGGCTCTCACTTGCCTATTCCTCTTATCCTGATACATGAGTATAATAGAGCTTTTTACTTTAATTTATTATAAGATATACTATTTTTAATAGATTTAAAAAGTGCAAAACTTAAAAGTGACATATCTCAGAAACTCAGAAGAGTCGTGTCGTGATTCAAAGTGTTCGTGAGAGATTCAAAACTCTATCCACTATAATATATGTGAAAATCAAAGTGATCGGTGAGCTTTAACCTTTTCGCAAAATTTACCCTTTTTTCTTTTCCTCTTATAAAATTTACTTCAGCATCTATATGGACTGAACACCGAAAAATGATAGCGCCAAGTTTTAATGCAAATATGTTACAAAAATTTTTTGATATATTTGTCAAACAATCCTTAATATTTACGGACAAATTAGAAAAAGTTGGATTAAATGGGAAGGAAGTTTTCTTTCTTCAACATATAACAGAATGTAATTTCATCATTGCGTGTGGTAAGGCCAAGTATTTTTATTTATTTATCAAACATCTCATATCATAATAATTATTATAACGAATAATCGGCATCGTTAAAATAAAAAAAAATTCAGAAAGTTTGCTAAGGATAAAAAAGGCATATACAGTACAACAGTAATTACATTTTATAAATTAAATAATATTAAACGCTATGTATTTAAAGATAAGATTCAAAGAGTATCAAACTGTGTACTAATTTTGTAACACTAGAATCAGATTTATAATATTTTATTTAAATTAAATATAATCATAATTATAATCATAAGTTTGCATCAAATAAGTATAAAATATAAAATAAAAGTGTCAACTTATGATTTTGGGTTTTTATATTTTTATTTTCTAAAACATTTTAATGACAAAATTTGCGAAATATGCTGTAAAAGATCGTTCGAACATTTGACATTAATAATAAATTAATAATAATAAATTGATGTTGCAAAAATTATAACAAACAACAGGAGCAATAACTATTATTTTCAAATATTTGGAATAAAAGCATTCATTTTCAATTTTGAAATTTCATATCACATTTGTTTAGTAAATGTAATGTTTAATACGTAATTGAATATAATTAGTTAGTTATTAGCTAATATCTTGAATAATGAGTTTATTTTTTATATGACGTTATAAAGCTACAATGACGGACGTCAAAGTTGAATATCTATCAAATCTAATCAGCCAATATTCTAAAGCATTAATAAGGTAAAAAAAGGTTTCTTTATTGTAACTTTATACAAAATTCATACATAAACCATAAGAATAAATCACGATTAATTAAATATGCTTTTATATCTTATAAAATATTATTTTAAAAGAAAGATGTTTCAGCTGCAAAGAAACTATAAGTATAAGAATACGAAATATATTCTTACACCCTAATTTTATATTTAATCTCACTGCTACGGGGAGAGAACAACGAAGGTGTATAAACATCTTCCATTCTTCAATATTAGATAAGGTAAATATTGCAAATATTATTATCTTAACTTGCACAGTATATTATATATTACACAATATGTTATTACACAGATAATACAGCAGCAGATATATGCATTAAATGAATTAAGTGTGAATACTAAGACCAAAAGTGAAACAAGTTGTAAGTTCGTTAGTATTTTATTTGTATGTTTTGATTTCTGTATTATAATGTTGCTCGGACAACAAAATGAATTTTTTAATAGCTTTAGATAAAATATTATTAAAGAGTATTTCGTGTTATTATTAAAATGCCGAATTTTGTTTGTTGATAAAGGATCATTTTTTTCGTTTCTGCTTTACTTTCCATATTAATTTTTAAAATAGCATATGGAATCCTCTTCATAAAATTGAGAAAATAATTAACACACTTATACATATATATACATGAATGTACGTAAGCACGCACGCATTTACAAAAAAGTTTACATACTTTAAATTGCGTTCCTTGAATAATATAGATAAGACACTTCTTCACATTCTAATGGAAGCATCTTATAAAAATAAGCGTACACAAGAGATGATATATGATAACATGATTACTACGTTAATAGCGGTATGTAAAATATCTTTACATACAATTGTAATTGTATGTAAACAGAGAAGTAAATAAAATTTTTATTTATTAGGCCACCGACACAACCGCTATTACAATAACCTTTGTGGTCTTAATGTTAGCAAATTTCTCAGATATACAAGTAAGTATATATATTAAATTCATTCAGATATAATTTATTTTCTTATTTAAAAAGCGAAGCATTGCGAATGATAGTTCTATGTACAGGAAATACCGAAAACATTTTTAACCAATAATCAAATAAATTCTCCTTCGATAAATTCTATTTTTTGGTGCAACTGTATAAAAAACAGTCTAGCCCCAATTATCTTGACCTTGACATAGTTGTCAAGGTCATTACTATAACTAAGCTCCAAAAGGTTTTAGTCGTCGCTTCAATTGTTTATTCATAAATTTAACAAATAAAGTTTCATGCAAGAACCAGATTTTAACGTAAACTGATAATGGAAACACTCAATGTTAAACATAGTTCATATAAGTATCACTACACTCTCTCTCTCTCTCTCCCCTCTCTCTCTCTCTCTCTCCCTTCTCTCCCCCCTCTCTCTGCCTCTGCACATGCACATACACGTAGAATTTTGTAAGATGTTAAAGAATATAAATAATGTGAAAATTTTTAATACACAGGGTACAGTAATAATCGTACGACTTCTCGTGTGCAGATAGAATGGGTTAAACCGAATAGGAAAGTTCTCTACCGTTTTGCGATCTTTGCAATAATTAATGAGAAAGTAATTAAGAAAGATCGGCCAATCCGCGCGAGTATAGACGCGCAAAAAGAAAAGACATCCCAATGTCACGCGGGCACGACAAAGGGTTGGGAGAAGCGCTCTACAAATGCAATGGCTATGTACGAACGAGGCGTACACTGCCCTTACGGAAAAAACACTCAAATATTAAATGTTTACACTCAAAATTGAGTGTTAACACTCAATTTGGGGAGTTTACTCTCAAAATTGGATGTATACACTCAAATTTTGAGTGTTTACACTGAAGATCGAGTGTTTACACTCAAACGTTGAGGGTGTACATATACCCAAAGATTGAGTGTTTATACTCAAAATTGAGTGTATACATTAAAAGATTGAATGTGTATGTACACCCAATGACTGAGCAGTGTTCACACTCAAGTTTGAGTATAAACACTGAACATTTAAAAGTTTATTCTCAACACTTGGATAATAAATGTCTGATTATTGTTATAAAAACATTCAATTTTACTTCATTCTCATTTAATGTACGCTTTTAGTGTATATGCATTTTATTATTTTCAAGAACTTAATGGTTACAACAAACAATTGTTAACAAAAATGTTTACCGATAGTGTTATTCATTGTTATCATTAAAAAATACCTTAAATTAACATTTTATTTCATAGTGTAGTCTGTCAAGTGCTGTATAGTTTATTAATTGAACTGCGTATCAAGCTTATTGTTACCCCAAATCTTAGTGTAACAATCGCCGCTTCAGATTAAAGTACAACTTCAGTGTTACCCTCAACTTGAGTGTTAACTTCAGTGTTATTCTCAATTTGAGAATTAATTTGAGTGTTATTTTCAACTCAAGAGTAACAGTCAAATTAACTCTTAAGTTGAGAATAACACTGAAATTAACTCTCAACTTGAGAGTAACACTCAAATCAACACTCAAATTGAAGGTTACACTCAAGTTGAGTGTCACTCTCGAGTGATCGAAATAACACTCAAATTGAGTATTATTTTGAGTGTTTTTTCTGTAAGACTGGGGTCTTTCGCGCTTAACATCCGCGTAACATTGAAATGTCTTTTCTCGCCGCGCGTTTATATTCGCGCGCATTGGCCGATCTTTCCTAATTATTTTTTCATTAATTATTGCGAAGAACGCAAAGTCGGTAGAGACTTTCCTACTTGGTTTAACCTAGCACACTACCTGCACACGAAAGATCGTGCGAATATTACCCGTCACCCTGTATTGGCGCGGAAAGATTTCTACATAGTTATTCAACTTTTTGCGCAAAACAAGGCCCACATCACTAATACTTTTAGTATGACAAGGTCAATAATTGTATGGTTTACATAAATTTTGCAACTACCTAAACAAAGTTGCAAACCCATGAATACAATGAACCCATGAGCATAAATTTTACATTATTTGCATATTTAAATGCATGAGTCAACTGAGAAGGGACAAAGCTTTTGCATCTCCACGGCGAAAAAATTCTAACCTAAATCTAATTTTAATTTAAAATCAGAAATAGATTTGTGTTAGATCAAAAGTTTATTGGATTAAGGGTGCAAGGGCAGGACAAAAGGCGAAACCTCTTTCCCGTCCACGCATTGCAAATGCGTCCACCATGCAAATAATGTACAATCCACCATGCAAATAATGTACAATTTATGTTCATGGATTCATTAAATTCATAGGCTGACAATTTTTTCTTTTGCTTAGTTGCAAACTTACGTGTTATTTTTAGATTTCATCATACTGAAAGCACCGAGTGATGTAAAATTTGTTCCGCGCAAAAGTTGAATAATCATGTGGAAATTTTTCAGCACTTATACATTTACCTATTAAGTGTGTGTGCGTGCAGTATATGTATATACATATAGTGATAATAATCATACCACGTATATAAATTATGTTTAATATTAAATTTTTCATTGTGTTCGTTTACATGTTAGAAATTTGTTTTGCATAAGACCTTATTTGTTAATAACTTTTGAATTAGTAATGGGCGACAGTTACTCAGAATGATGATTTTGACAACATATATGTTAAGGTTAAGATCACTGATCCCCTTTTGTGCAGTTTTATCTATTATTCAAATAATAACTTGCTCAGAGACACACATCTTTTGATATACTGTTATATAAATTATACAAAATAACAATTTCTAACATAGTTTTCATAAAATTATTATATAGTTACAGTTTTGTTCAAATTCTAACTTAAACTTGTGTGTGGTTTGTATAAACATTTTTTTTCAACATAAATATGCTTATGGCAGATGTGTGTGTGTCTATGTGTGTGAGCAAACGGAAAATGTAATCCTAATAGAATTATCCTATACGAACTAATCTGATCTTAAACTTATCATAATTTTATATAAATAAGAATTTTATGTGTAATGTTTTAATTAAATTAAGAATCTTAATGAAGCCATACAAAAATGTCAACTTTAATCTTTATCAATATCAGCATTTTGATACCAGAATGATGCGAATTCGTAAATATAATTAATAAGATTACATTACTCTTATAATATACAGAGTGTCTCATTTTAATTGCCCCAGGCAAATATGTCGAAAAATATGGAAGATACGGAGAAATGTTTCAGACAAAAGTTGTAGGATATCAAGGAAGATGTCTTGTGCACTGTCTTATTCAAGGTAGAGGTATTTCCGAAATTTCGAGATCATTACTTTTTTTAAACGAAATCATCATAATTTTCTTACATAAATCGATTCCTCGCAATATTTTGTGCAAAAAATTGTTGGAGTAGAATAGTCAAAAAATGAACGGTTTACAAGATATTTTATGCTTTATTTTGACACATTTTGACAAAAAATATGAAATACCTCGTAAAATATTCATTTTTGAATAATCCTCCTTGATATCCTACAACTTTTGTCTGAAACGGTTCTCCGTATCTTCCATATTTTTCGAGATATTTGCCTGGGGCAATTAAAATGGGACACCCTGTATATTGCATATGTTTATATTTATATAACTAAGTATTTTATTTAATTTTATAATAGGAAAAAGTATATAAATAAGAATTAAGGGAAATTTATGGAACAGAAACTCCGAAATCTGCCCCAATTAAATACGAAGATTTACAATATATGGATTACTTGGAGCGTGCCATTAAAGAAACTATGAGAATATTTCCTGCTGTTCCTGCAATTGCGCGATACCTAACAGAGGACGTAAAAATGGGTTTGTTTACATTCAAATATAAATATGTAGTTATTTTATATGCATATTATTGTATTATTATTGTATATAGCTGTATATTATTGTATATAGCATATTATTGCATTATTATTGTATATAGTTTAAATGCGGAAAAAATCAACTTTAAAAGAAACTACATTATAACTAATGTATCTTCAAAAAATTATTAAAAATCAAATGTATTAAAATAGCACAAGAAATTTCACTTATCAAAGTTTAATATAAACGAATTCGGAAAAATTTATTTCAAATTTTGACAAGAAATATCGTCTTGCAAACCAAATACACACTTGCCTGTAGAATAAAAAACAAAAGTGGATTTTATTTATCTATTTCTCATTATTTTACTTATAAACTATTTGTTACACTTCTATTATAATAACATTTAAAAATAAAAATATATAATACAAATATAAATTTCAAACGGGCTATAAGAGCCAAACGCGGATGATAGTGCGTCGATTTTAGCGAAAAATTAATTTTTCCACTGAAATTATTAACTGTGCACAAGGTACAAATTTTTCTTGCTCCGATACCAAGTAATTAAATTGAATTAAATCTCACTTCGAGATTTTTAATTCGGATAAACCCTTCTGACCGTGGGAAAATTAATTTTTCACTGAAATCGACGCACTACCATCCGCGTTTGGCTCTTATAGCCCGTTTGAGTTTATATTTGTATTTCATATTGAGAGCCTTTATTTCTTAGTAGTTATAAAAATATATGTTTCAGGAGATGTTATTTTACCAAAAGGTTCTAACGTCGTCATAGCATTATTTGTTTTGCATCGAAACGAAAAATATTGGCCCAATCCGTTGGTATTTAACCCGGACAGATTTCTTCCTGAGAGAATAGGAACATCTTATAAGCATTATTACATGTCGTTCAGTATGGGACCCAGAAATTGTATAGGTAGATATGAATAAATCACAAAAACAACATGTATCATGATAAAATTAATTTGCATATAACTACTAAACTTTGAAGGTATAAAATATGCAATGATTTCAATGAAAGTTATACTAGCTACTTTGATACGAACATTTACGTTCAAAGTAGATAAAAGCATCGAGATCGATAAAATAAAGTTAAATTTTGACCTAACACTATCCACTGTTGAGCCTATATAAAAGTCAAAATTGAGAAACGAGGTCTGCATTAAAACGGAGCAACAATTCATTCATTGGATGATGTAATATTTTATATATATATATATATATATATATATATACATATATATTATATATGTATATATGTATGATATTTTATATATAGTATACTCTATACGGTCACGGAGGGGAAAAGATAAGCCGCAACTTATTTATAAAGCGTTTACAATTAAATAACAGCCCACGATAGCGCTACGAATAGTTGAAAAACTGAAATTAATTAAAAAAGATCGGCCAATCCGAGCGAGTATAAGTGCGCGGCGAAAAGAGACATCTCAATGTTGCGTTCTACATATATACACGTATATATAATAGTTATATTCAATAGTTATATACAATAGTTGAATTGCATTTAGTGAATGTGCGTTAAAATGAGCGAGTAAAGTATTTTTGTTGCATAACGTTAATTTTTCGCTTTCTAATTAATGCAATGATTAAACTAGCAGAATTTTTGAGTGTATTTGATGCTCAGTTTAATAAAACAATTTTTTTTAAAGAATTCAAATATACGATTAGACAAAATCTTTCAAAGAAGAATGAACAGCAGAATGAAAGATGAAGAATGAAATGAAGAATGAAAGTTATTCTTGCCGCCTCTTAAGTTTTGCACTAGAATGAATCAGAAAGAATTTGAGAATCAGAGTACAAAAATTTTTATAACTCTGGTTTAATTTTTCAATTACCTGAACGAGAGAAATTAAAGTTATATCTGAGCGTTGTATTGAAATACAGAAAAATTATGTAAAATGTATTTAATTATTGTAATTTATCTTTAGAAATAAACTTAAATAGTAAAAAAAATTTTGTTTATATTCTGATTTAAACCATCCTTGTATATTAAACAATATTACTATATATAGTTCCATAATTATGTTTTTAATTTATAAATATATTTATAATATTAATAAATCTTTTTATAATATTAATATATTATAAATATATACACTATGATCAAAAAGTTCCGGGAATTTGTTTTCTTTGATTATCGAGGCGTTGTTCATTATGAGTACTTGCCAACGGGTCAAACAATCAATAAGGAGTATTATCTGGGCATAATGAGGCGTTTGAGAGATGCTGTGCGTAGAAAACGACCGGAATTATGGAAAAACAATTCTTGGATTTTGCACCATGATAACGCTCCCTCTCACAAAGCACGCATTGTGGCCGACTATTTGACCAAACACGCAGTAAATACCATCCAACAAGCACCGTATTCTCCGGATATGGCACCCTGCGACTTTTTCCTGTTCTCAAAACTTAAATTACCGCTTCGTGGAAAAAGATTTTCGAGCATAGATGAAATAAAAGAAAATGCGACGAGGGAATTGAAAGCCATTCCTTCATCGGACTATGAAAAGTGTATGGATGAATGGGTTAAGCGTTGGCATATGTGCATCGCTTCAGATGGATGCTACTTTGAAGGCGATAAAATAAATGTACCCGAAAATTAACAAAAAATCTGTTTTATTTACCAATTCCCGGAACTTTTTGATCATAGTGTATACACGTATATATATTTATATATATGATAATATTTGCACAAAATAAGAAAAAATATATTATGTTAAACTCTATTTATCTTATACGTACATTTTTGCGTGTATATATGTATAAATTCCAAAGATTTAAACATTTTTTAATTTTGACTTTTATATAAATTTTCCTGTTCTAAATTTGTTACAGACACACAATTTGTTAGATACACACACGGTGCTATTATACATTATAAAACCAAACTTTTGTTAGTTTTTATTTGTCTAGCGTCAATAGATAGATTTTTATTATAGACTTCATTTTTTTGTACACAGCTCACTTAACCAGATTGAACTGTATTATAACTGTATAATATGAAAAATAATATAATAAATAAATTGGAAAATGAAAAATAATATAATAAACAAATATATGATTACTCTGTATTGACATAAAAACAACATTTCAAAACAATTTTACTGGATAAATTTTATAAAGACAAAGCAAATAATCAAATCTATTATTCTTTATTATTATTATTATTATTATTGTTATTATTATTATTATTATTAATCCAATATAGCTATATATTCTAATAATATTAACTCGAATCTCTCATAGCAATCTAAACGTTGACCTGTATGATTCAAATATTTAAAGTACTCGTTTAGAACTGAGGAAATACGTCAATTCGATAATCACCTTTCGTCGTAGCTTTACAGAATATGCATTGATATCTTCAGCCGGCATCAATAAATTGCATAAATGGGCACATGCTTTAGAACGTTTTACAACGCTTTACAACGCACTGCGATTCATACTCTCCTCGTATGATACGAGCCATTGGTTTTATCACATGTCCAAAGAGAACATTGGTCTGTGCATAAAAGATGTAAATGCGTCATCGTAATGTCGAACCCAGTGAGAAATTATCAGTTGAAAAGACGTCGAATCAACGACTTTTCAACCGAGGAGATCGGTTGATATAGACGTCTAAAATTTGGTCGATTAGAGGTTTTTGTGTCCTTCAAATTAGATCTTTATAAAACGTGAGAAATAGGATCGAAATAGACATCGACCTCTTTTGTCTCTCATGTCGATCGCCTATCGACTCGAACTGCACAAATCGATTTTTATCGGGCCAGATAAATTTCTATTTTATATCTCAAGTAGATAATAACAAAATATCTTCACTTACTCGGATAAAAATTGTCCGAATAAGTGAAAACCGGACATTTATCTGTCCCATTTTCCAAAAATCAGTTCAATATCTGAATTCCCCTGTACGGGAATCGTATGAAAAATTAAACTGATAGAAATAATTACATATGTTATTAACCGCATTTTGCAGACTTTATATACGCTCATGACAAGAACTCGAATACGGGTATAGGAAGTGAATAATGCACCGCATAGCGGTAAGCGAATACACTACACTATTTTAATAAATTATATAAATGGCTAAAAGCTGCAGATTCTGCTCACTTCCAGCTTTGTTTCGATGTAAAATTGACTGAAAGACAATAGAAATCTTATAGAAATATTCGCAATATTTTTAATATTTTTGGCTGGGTAGAAACAAAATTTTCGATTAGTTGAAGAATGGTTTAAATAGATACTAATTTCAACCATAAACGACATAGTCGTCTAATAGTCGTCCTTCCGACCTGTCATTTCTCACTGGGAAAGAGCAAGCTTTATTAACTCTATCGCTTATTTGAGTAATGTATTCACGTAGGGAAGGAAAAGCAAAATTCTATGCAAAAAAAATAGGATATAGAAAATAGCTATAAATAAAAAATAACAAGATAGAAGATAACTTTAAATGAGGTTTGCTTATAAGATCGTTGCCCTTACGAAAAAGACACTCAAATATTGAGTGTTTATATTGAGGATTGAGTGTTACACTCAAACGTTGAAAGTGTACACTCAAAGATTGAGTGTTTATACTTAAAATTGAGCGTATACATTAAAAGATTGAGTGTGTACATCCAATGACTGAGTGTTCACACTCAAGTTTGAATGTAAACACTGAACATTTAAAAGTTTACTCTCAACACTTGAATAATAAATGATTGATTATTCTTATAAAAACAAGTAATTTTACTTCATTTTCATTTAATGTACGCTTCTAGTGTATATGCATTTTATTATTTTCATGCACTCAATGGTCACTTAATGGTCACTTAATGGTCACAACAATTTGTTAACAAAAATGTTCACCGATAGTGTTGCGGATTCCGTATAATAAAGTTAAATTTCGGCAATCTCGAGATCCCGTCGCAAAACAACAACGAAAAAAAACCTGACACCCAATGTCGAACGATAATCTCGCAACGCTTACGCACCAACCGATTCTTTGTTTGATTGACGAAAACAAGCAAAAACAGTCGGATCCTCGCTCGAAAAATAAAATCACGCGTTTCTACGTAACGCGAGAGGATTGGTTCTCCGAAATCACCTGTTTTCGCAGAACAGCGAAAACAGGGAAGAAAGCCTCTCCGTGCAACCAGACGAACGAAAGCTCTCTCTCGAGTAAGACATTCGGGACTCTCTTTGGTCGATCCTCGTTTAAAAGCGGACTTAGTCCAATGCGCGAGTAGTTCTGTGAGCGGTTCGATACTTTGCATCACCACGCGATTAGCGTTCTTCTCATTGGCGAGTCTCGTTCGCTTTTCGTGCAGCTTGCACGTGTCGTGGGCATCCGCGAAAGCCCGAGACCCTCTCTTGAAATCAAGTCGCGTCGCGCTCCGCAACCCGCTCTCTCTCTCGCGCGCTCGCGCATCAGCTGAGCGGCTCGGTGCGCCTATCGCTCTCTCTCTCTCTACCATCGTGCGCTCTCGCTCGCGCTCGGTGCTCACGGACGGAGCCGTCGGGCCGAGAGAGTCTCTTCGCGCTTCTCTGTGCTGAACAATTATTTCGGTCAAATCGGATGTACCAAAGTTCATTTAGTGAAATAAACATTAAATCTTATTTGTGCAACCTATTCTACGACGATTGATTTTATTCCTCGATTGATCATTGCTCCTCTTTCCGTACATCCTTGTCTCGACGTGTCATTCGACGCGTGTCCCGGCACTCTGAATTTCGAGCATTATTTCACGAACTCGAAATAGATAGTGTTATTCATTGTGATCATTAAAGAATACCTTAAACTAACATTTTATTTCAGAGTAGCCTGTAAGTGCTGTATAGTTCATTCATTGAACTGCGTATCTAGCTTATCTTGTTACCCTAAACTTTAGTGCAACGAAGAAAGTTGACGACATTCACCATAAATAAAAACCATATCAACTTTCTCCGCTTTCGTATAACGCATTTTGGAAGTATGAGCACTTTGGTCGGTAGCATACCGCAAACTAAAATAGTATTCATGGATACAGATAAATTGAAGCGTACAAGGTGATTGAATGTTTGTTTACATTTTATACGATCCGTATAAGCGATACAACCAGAGAAGACACAAAAGTGTTCGATCGGTTCCTTGAAGTAAGTTATTTTCGATAAACCTTGATATTAGCGCCGACCTCATCGATTTCAATGACCTTGACATATGTTGTCAAGGACATGACTCTGAGTAACTTGCAAAAAATTTTAGCCATCGCTCGTTGTTGAAACCAAGTAAAATTGGTCTGATGCATTTTTTTCTATCGCCAAAAGCAGCCGAGTTATTCAGGTGGCCTGTTTTAGATGCTTCACCTTATATAGGTATACAAAATAAGATGCTCTTAAGCAATTGCTTGTTCATGAAAATTATCTTATTTATTCAAAAACTATAAATACATAACGTGATCTTATTTAAATAAAGCGATTTTTAAGATGAGAGATTTTAAGAATCGTCTTGAGAACTATGAATACCGGTGTGGAGTCCATTGAAAATAACAATTCTTTTGTTATCAGCCGTCTCTCTTCCAACTTTCAACGATTAATGACCATTGACTCGCGCGCTTGAATAATCTTTGAATCATTTAAATCTTTCAAGAACTGATATTTATCTGACATTTATTTAGAGATTCAACCTCATATGCACGTTTTATTAGTTCGTAAATTGCCGTCGCCGTTTTCAAATTATAAAATATAATTTAATGTAAAGCCCACTTTACACGATCTATAATTCGCGACAGAATTCGGGACAGAATTCTATTTATAATTTTATGTATCAAATTATGAATATAATTATTCATGAGAAAAAATTTTTGTATTACACAAATCATAATTTGATTTATAATTATGTTTAAAATATTCGATTGTTTCTTTCTTTGACATGATAAAGTTATTAAAAAATGACATATGATTATGAAAAAATATATGTAAATATAAGTATATTATGGAGAATTCTTTAATGTTAACATCAGTTTCAATAATATCCACAATTATAGCTATATTTGCTCATAGAAATAAACGTAAACTACGTAAACGTAAAAGAAATATTTGATGTAAATTATGGCATATCAGAAGAGAGCAAAGTATGCTCAACCTGTTATATAACGAACTTTTAATCGAGGATCCAATAGCATATCAAAATTTTTTAAGATTAAATAAAGAACAATTTGAAGATTTACTTAAGTTGATTGAACCTCTCATTAAACGACAAGATACTAACGTGAATGCATATCAGCAAAATCTAGGTATTATTTATAAGAATTTATGAATTATGCATATTATAATAAATGCAATACATTATATACAATATAGAAATATATAAATTAATGTAATAGGTACAATAATTCAATAAATTTACTTTTACATTTTACATATTTAGATTAGAATTAACATTGCGATTTCTTGCAACTGGTGATTCATTCCGATCATTAATGTATGCATCAAAAATACATGAATCAACAATATCATTAATAATACCAAAAGTATGCAAAGCAATTTTTCATGTACTTAAAGATAAATATTTAAAAGTAAGTAATACAGACACACATACACACACGCACACACACATACACATACGCACACGCGCGCACGCACACGTTCGTATTGTATGTGTGTTACTTAATCATTTATTAAAATATTTTTTAAATTATAAAAATATCATAAATAATAAATTATAGCATGTTCCTTTAGACTCCAACTACTGCAGCATCATGGGAACATATTGCTGCTGAATTTTATAAATTATGGCAATTTCCACAATGTCTTGGTGCACTCGATGGGCGTCATATAAAATTTACACCTCCTAGATCTGCTGGATCTTTATATTATAATTATAAGGGTGATCATTCTATAGTTTTGTTAGCTTTAGCAGATGCACATTATCGTTTTTCATACATTAATATTGGCATTAATGGTAGATTAAGCGATGGTGGAATAATTCGCGAATCAAATTTATCAAAAGCTATTTCTAATAACACTTTAGATTTTCCTAATTCGCATGAATTGCCACATCGTAAAACAAAGGTTCCATTTGTAATAGTAACAGACGATGCTTTTCCTCTGTCTACAAGGATATTAAAACCATATCCTCAAAGGAATCTTTGCTATGAAAATAGAATTTTTAATTATCGTTTATCGAGGGCAAGAAGAATAGTCGAAAACGCATTTGGAATTTTAGCTATTAGATTTAGAGTGCTTTTGAATCCCATACCGTTATCGGATAAAGTAGAACTTATTACTTTAGCCTGTGTAGCATTACATAATTTTTTAACTACAGAAAATAGTACTGCAAATATAAATTTATTAGATAATATAAATTGTTTGCCTAATAATATAGTACAGAGAAGGTGCTAACAGAGTTTCTGTCGCTGCATTACAAATACGAGAAGAATATAAAGACTATTTTTGTAAAGGAGTGGTAGCTTGGCAAAACGATACAATATCACAACATAATATGTAAAATAGAAAATAATTTATTTTGTGTTAATAAATGTGTAATGTAACTTTTAACAGAAACTTTTAATTATATATGTTGTAACTTATTTTTGTGGGTGCAACATCAAAACATAATATGTAAAACAAAAAATAATTTATTTTGTGTTAATAAAATATGTAATGTAACTTTTAACGTCTTATTTTGTGAATTTATCTAAATGTAATGCTTCATTTACAATGTTTAAAATTTTATCTTCAGTATTTTCATATATTGTAATGTCTTTTATCTTTCTTAATTTTGAACCAAGAAATTTCAAAAAAATATCTATAAATATCTTCCTTAACCGTATTTTCCTTTCGATTTTTTGTTCTTCTAACATTGTAGATATTCCATGTAATGCTGAAGTTGCTGATTCTAATAATATATCATCTTTATCACTACTTTTTCTTTTTTTTGCCCTTTTCTATTTTCTTTCTGTAAGACTGTATTTTGAAAACTGGTTGATGGCACAGAATAACTTTGAACATCTTCGTCAAAAACATTAGAATCATGGCTAGATATTGGTTCTTCTATAAATAAATTATCCTATGAAAATGAAATGTTTAATTAGTATGATTAAAGTCCTAGATCTGTCCTAAGTCTTTGATGCAATTTAAAGTAACTATTAAAGTTCCTATACCGAACTATTTTGTAATTTTTTTTCTGTCGATAATTCATGCTCATGATCATTTTGCTGCTTATCCAAATCAATATTAATACTATCATAGAATGATGTTTTTGGAAGTCAGTGTTCCAAAATAAATGTCATTAAATCATAATACCAAATGTTTGGACGATAAATCTAAAAAATATTTATAGAATGTTTCATTAAATCACTGACGAAATACGCGCGCGCGCGCGCACACACACACGCACGCACCACGCGCACACCACGCGCACACACACACATTTAAATAAAATATATATACAGTTATTATTATAGTACCTCATTAGTACCAGCACCACTTTTCTTTGAACTTTCATATTTGCGATGTTCAACAAGAAAATTTGAGCGAAGAGCACTATATATATTTTTAATTTCTACGATTGTAACGTTTGGTCTCAAATATTTTAGTTCAGAAAGAATTTTTTCTAATGCATCGGCACGAGCATGTTTATTTTTGTAATTGATAGATTTTACTACATATAAACAAGGATATTTCTTATATTCACTTAATAAACAAGTAACTTGCTCCCGGGACCAAGACATTGTCACGTATATTTTTCTTCTTTTTCTGCTTTAAATTATTAATCAAATACAAAAGGTTAAATTGTAGTTTATGTCATTTATAATTCACTAATCACGAATATTCATAAAAATAGAGCATTCTAGTTATAATTCTAGTTATAATTTGACTGTCACGTGTTTTCTGTATTACACGATGAATAAAATTTATAAATAGAATTCTGTCCCGAATTCTGTCGCGAATTATAAATCGTGTAAAGTGGGCTTTTTACAGTATACATTAGTTTATAATTATGACAATACAAAAATTTGCATTACATTTCTCAAGTAATTGTATACCAACGAATAATCGTAACTGAACAAAATTTGGTTAACTTTTAAGTTAGAGTTAACTTTTAAGGAGAGAGAGAGAGAGAGAGAGAGAGAGAGAGAGAGAGAGAGAGAGAGAGAGAGAGAGAGAGAGAGAGAGAGAGAGAGGGAGGGAGGGAGGGAGGGAGAGAGAGAGAGGAAGGGAGGGAGAGAGAGGGAGGGAGAGAGAGAGGGAGGGAGGGAGAGAGAGGGAGGGAGAGGGAGGGAGGGAGGGAGAGGGAGAGAGAGAGAGGGAGGGAGGGAGAGAGAGGGGGAGGGAGGGGGAGGGGGAGAGAGAGAGAGAGAGAATGTCAGTTCTCGTCGCAATCTAATTTTCCCCAGCTTTTTAATTAAATTACATAAAATTTTATTTTATATATCAAGCTAGCTAAAAATTATTTTGCTATTATACTATATCGTATATAGTTAATTGCATCTATAAAAATTTTTGCTTGTTTTCTTCATGCATTTTCTTTCCACAGATTGAATTATATACAGGGTGTCCGGTAATTGAAGGATCACCCGTCGTGTGCAGGTAGAGCGAGTTAAACCGAATAGAAAAGTCCTGTACCATTTTGCAATCTTTGCAATAATTAATGAGAAATGAATTAAACAAGATCAGCCAATCCGTGCGAGTTCAAGCACGCGGCGAGAAGTGACTTCCCACTGTTATGTGATACTACGCGCGCCGATCTTGTTTAATTCCTCATTAATTATTGCAAAAATTGCAAAATGGTACAGGACTTTTCTACTCGGTTTAACTCGCTCTACCTGCACACGACGGGTGATCCGTCAATTACCGGACACCCTGTATATACAGGGTGTCCGGTAATTATTGACACAGCCGAAGTGTGAAGGTAGATTGGCTCAATCTGAAAAGAAAAGTCCTGTACCATTTTGCTAAATTCGCAATAGTTATTGCGTTATTAATTAAAATATCTGAGCTAATGAGCGCGTAGAAAGCGGTAGGCCGGAATCAGTAGGCATGTAAGATGACTTATTTGTTTGCATCTCTTAGCAACAAATATAACACGTCGCTCGTCGCTCGCTGCGTGACTCCACCTCTCGCTCAGATGATGCTTTTATTGCTAAGAAACGTAAACAAATAAGCCATCTTACATGCCTACAGATTCCGGCCTACCGCTTCCCACGCGCTCATTAGCTCAGATATTTTAATTAATAACGCAATAACTATTGCGAATTTAATTAAAATGGTACAGGACTTTTCTTTTCAGATTGAGCTAATCTACCTTCACACTTCGGCTGTGTCAATAATTATCGGACACCCTGTATATATATATATATACAGGGTGTCCGGAGTCAATCGCATCACCCGTCGTGTGCTGATAGAGCAAGTTAAACCGAGTAAGAAAGTCCTCTACCGTTTTGCGATCTTCGCAATAATTAATAAGAAATAAATTAAACAAGATCGGCCAATACGCGCGAGTTCAAGCGCGCGGCGAGAAGAGACAGCCCACGTGGGGGTCCAACGTTATGCATTGCTCGTATTTATCCATTGTCCTTTGTAGAGTGTTCCTCCCCGCTTTGTCGTGTGCGTAGCAACCGCGTAAACATTAGGCTTTTATTTTCGCCGCGCGACAAGAATCACGTAAACAGTAGGAGGTCTCTTCTCGCCGCGCGCTTTTTACTCGCACGGATTGTCCGCTCTTTTTTATTTAATTTCTTATTAATTATTGCGAAAATCGCAAAACGGTACAGGACTTCCTACTCAGTTTAATTGCCTCTACCTGCACACGACGGGTGATGCGGTTGACTCCGGACACCCTGTATATATATATACTGGTTGTCCCAGAATAATGGGGACTAATCTCGTGTGCAGATAGAGCGCGACTGAACTGAGTCGAAAAGTCCTCTACC
>OX424443.1:22579094-22886346 GCA_949152495.1 Lasius fuliginosus | reverse complement strand
ACATTTTTAGCTGCATTATACGTCGTTAATAGATGTGCAGGACATGAGATCCGAAAAACAATTGGAAATGTGTTACGCGTATAATATGAATATTGGAGATAAAAATGTTATCATGGTAACGGAATAAATATGTTTAAATATTTGTAATAATTGTGTTAAATATTTGTAATTAATATTTTTACATTAATAATTACAATTTTACTAGATTTTTTTTATATAAAAAAAATTATTTCTCAGATATTCGAGATTCAATTAAATAAAACAAAAAGGCTGCTGTGCGCCTATAAAAAAAGGCTGCTGTGCGCCTTTAAAAAACGGCTGCTGTGCGCTGATACAGAGCTGTTGTGCGGCTGTAAAAAAAGACTGCTGTGCGCCTATAAAAAAATTAATATAAAATAGAATAAGCACGAGAAAAAAAGATCTATTAAGAAAATCGATCAATTAATGAATAATTAGTTTGCGGTCAGACAGACAGACAAACGGTATATACAGGGTGTCCGGAGTCAACCGCATCACCCGTCGTGTGCAGGTAGAGGCAGTTAAACTGAGTAGGAAAGTCCTGTACCGTTTTGCGATTTTCGCAATAATTAATAAGAAATTAAATAAAAAAGAGCGGCCAATCCGTGCGAGTAAAAGCGCGCGGCGAGAAGAGACCTCCTACTGTTTACGTGATTCTTGTCGCGCGGCGAAAATAAATGCCTAATGTTTACGCGATTGCTACGCACGCGACAAAGCGGGGAGGAGCACTCTACAAAGGACAATGGATAAATACGAGCAATGCATAACGTTGGACCCCCGCGTGGACTGTCTCTTCTCGCCGCGCGCTTGAACTCGCGCGTATTGGCCGATCTTGTTTAATTTATTTCTCATTAATTATTGCGAAGATCGCAAAACGGTAGAGGACCTTCTTACTCGGTTTAACTTGCTCTATCAGCACACGACGGGTGATGCGATTGACTCCGGACACCCTGTAGATATACGCGAATCGCAAGCATCCTTTTGTCATTTCACGATCGACAAGTAATAATATATCGTCGGTCCGTCTGCGCGTATCCATCGCAATTGGCTAAAATTGCCCGGTCGTGCTGCAATTTCTGCTACAATTCTATCAATTCCGCATCGATCGGCGGTTGAAACTCGCGCTAGAATCACGCCACGTTACATGTGCATTCTGCGCTAGAGATATCCCGGAGAAGTTTGTATCTCTGTGAACACTCCATTTTAAGAATTTCAATCTCGCGGTTTCTTTAGAATTCTGAATAGATCAAGAGTTTCAAAACAATTACATTCAATACTCAAACCGATAAATTAAAAAAAGTCGAAGAGTTTTTTTTCTAGAGAGTTTTTGTTCTTCGAATTAAAATTTTCTAAAATTTTCTTCGGTAAAATTTTTTGAAAATTCTTTGATTTCAAAATTTTGGGAGAGATGGCATCTTAAGAATTCTATCGAAAAGTATTAGAATTCAAATCGATTCTAATTGAAATGTTATAATCAATTTTCGTACAACGAGAATGAAGCGCACGAAATTGATTTCGTCCCTATTTTTTACATTTAATCGACAGAGAACTCTTTCGTATCAGGGATTCTAGAACTTTTTGAGGAAGAGCCAGAACTTTATTAATTATTGGATTGATTCATAAATCAGTTCCGTTTTACTTATCAAACTGAATTTTTATTTAAAATTTAAAATTATTTACAATAAATTTTAATCTGTTATATATTCTCCATTATTAAGTACAATTTGTTCCAATTTAGACGATAATTTATTAATTTCTTTCTCGATGAATTTTGGAGGTTTTAAGGCAAGAAAGTTTTTTACAAATTCATCGATCTCAGCATCATTATGAAAATTTTTCCATTTAATGAATTTTGAAGTGACCTAAACAGATGGAAATCTGAGGCGAGGTTTCCGGAAAAAAAGGAAGATTAGGTAGAATTGACCAAAAAGCTCCAGAATTTTTTCCTGGGTTATTTTAGCCGTATGTGGTCAAACCTTAGGATCGTGTAGCAAAATCACATTTTTGCGATTGATGAGGGCTGGTCGCTTTTTCTTTGTAATTTTTCTTGTAGCCGCTGTAGTTGCTGCACGTATACATCTGCTGTGATTGTTTCGTTTCGATTTAAAAACTCATGATTTCTCAGAAGAAGTGATTCAACAATTGTCTGTAGCGGAATTTATTTATGAATCAACCCAATATATCGAAATTCTAAAAAAAATGAGATACTAACTTCACAGAGGTGAAATTTGCGGAAGACAAACCTTGAGAATGCGTGGAATTAAAGCGCGCGTGATCGCGCAACCGCGAGATATCTTAATTACTACCCGCATACACATACGACGACGACGACGACGACGACGACGACGACGACGACGACGGCCATCGCACATAATAGCCGTCGCGCAATCCGCACGAGTCCGCACTGTGTGACTAAATTATCAGTACGTGTTTAATTAAGCTGGGTGCAACGTTGCGCTGCAATATTCCTTCCAGCCAAGGTCGTCGCAGGTCTGGCGAAATAATTGGCGAACCGGGTCTCGAAAACGACGACGACGCGTATCGTCGGATATAATCGCCGGAAATCTCGGCGTTGTTCGTGATAAGACTCTAAAGTCGGGAAAAAGTGGACAACAAGCACACAGATGCGTATCGGCGCGTTTAAGAGAGGCCTCCAATGATAATTATAATCCCGCGAGGAAAAAAAGAGAAGTAGACGCGCGCAGCAAGAAAGACGCATAATTGCACTTCTCCTTATCAATAGCTCGAACAAATAACTCGTTATAGTCGTCATTATTCTCCGATTTAAAAAATTCATCCTGCTTTCAAACGACTAAACCCGCTAATGACATTGGATTATTCATCAAACGTTCGAGTAATTTACAACGGGCGGTGAATAATACTCGCTTAAATTATTCAGATAGTTACACTCTTTGTACTTGCAGTACTACATCATTGTATTACAGTGCGTCGTTAATGGCTAACATCGATAAACGGCGTAACAGAAGGGAACAAAAACAACCAATAACCTATTTTCTAAATAACCATTCGTTCATGCATAGAAAATTAATTAATGCGAATTTAGTCCGTGAATTTCGCATTAATAATTGGAAATATCCCTTTTAAGTCGATTCCATTTTGGAGCGAAAAGTATTACGAGTTAGTGCGCATTAGTGTGCGTTAGTGTGATCGCCGCATATCAAGAGACACGGTAGTGTCTCGCGCCAAGTACGCGCAGCAACGGCAAGGCACTCCGGGTATCTTTACGCGAGTCGGCCAGTTGAGAGTACTCGAGATTATCAGACCTCAATAACCGCTGAACGGATTGAGTTTTTATTAGGCTTAATCGATAGCTTGGGTTTAAATTATATAAGAAAAGTGTCTTTATTTTGCTCTACATGTTATATAAACATTATATATTACGACGCAAAGTCGAGATGTGAAAATTTTCGTTTAAGAAACGTCACCGTCACCGTCGTCATCGCTACACGTATACTACACGTACACAACACATGCATAGATATATAGTAGATCGCGCTACACGTATATACACGTACACAACACACGCAATAAATAGCAATGTATGCATCTTGTACGGTTGACTTGTTTGACGGAAGATCGCGCTAGCAGCGCTCTGCGACTGCGACATTGGCGGCGTGTTATTACATGTGTGCGGTTAACCACATTTTCGAGTCGAAAGTTTCGATAAAGACAAAGCAACAGTAACATTATATCAATGTGTTATAATTTCCACTCAACAATGTAACTGTTACGTACAAGCCGTTACATTGTTGAGTGGGAAATTATAACATTGATGTTATGTTACTGTTGTTTTGTGTTTATAAATTAAAACGCGTCACGCACGTGTAATTGTACAAAAAGTGTGGCAGTTTTCTGTTGGTTTAATCAGGTAATTATTTCATACACACATCATTATAGTGTACATGCTTTCACCCAGTAAAAGTTAATATCAATGTAATAAGTGTAAAAACATTAATGTAAGGAATCTTCTAAACCATGCTACGGATCTTTGAAGATATATCTTTTTTAATTACAGAAATTTACAACCAGATATTCTATGGATAAAAAAAGTAACTCAACTCTACAAGACATGATCTTACTTGAAAAATCTACTGAAAAAGATCTCATTGCAGTTGATGTTTTAATGTGGTTAACAAGGTATTTGAACGTGTCTGTACAAATTCTTTTTTAAATATGTTCAGTCGCTAAATGTTTTAGGGCCTTATATATGATTTTACTATTCTTCGAGAGGATTGTAGAGGATCATAAGGCTGGGAAAGCAACAGAGGATTTAGTCGCATTTTTAAAAGAGGCATATTATAAAGAAACTTTAGAGCCATATCATGGTTAGATGGCACAATTGTTTAATGTAAGTATAAATTTTCCTATGTTAATAATTGTTTAGATTTTAAGAAAGTCATAATACTAAAAATAAATAAAAGGATAATATGTCTAAATACTGAAATTATTGTTACAGCTCCGATCACGTACATTATGATGATACCTACTCGTTCGCAACTCTTACTACCATTAGCAGATGAAGAACCGGATAATTATAAAGAAACTTTAGAGCCATATCATGGTTGGATGGCACAACAATTGTTTAATGTAAGTATAAATTTTCTAATGTTAATAACTGTTTAGATTTAAAAAAAAGTCATAATACTAAAAATAAAAAAAGGATAATGTCTAAATACTGAAAACATTGTTACAGCTCATCACGTATATCACGTATGACATCTTGTTCGCAACTTTTACTATCATTAGCAGATGAAGAACCGGATAAAGAAGAAATTACTTTATGTAACATGGAGTTGTCCTTAACAAATTTAAAGAAAAATGTGTTAGTTTTAAAAACATTTTATAATGGTTATAATTTAGAAGTGACTACTATAGTATAATGAAGTACATTTTAGAGTTTTTATTTAAATATTAATTATACCATTTGGAGTGGCAAATTAGCTTGTATCTGATGTATCATCAAAACATTCAATAATTATAATAAATGGAAAAAATTTATTGATTCCCTCCCATTCTCTCGCTCGCTCTCGCTCTCTCTCTCTCTCCCCCCCCCTCCCTCCTTTCCTCTTTCGTTTTCGTTGTTTCTCGTATTATAATATGTAAAATATATCCCTCTATTGCAGAATCTCTCTCTCTCTCTTCTTCCCTCTTTCGTTTTCGTTCTTAATAATTATAATAAATGAAAAAATTTGTTGATTCCCTCCCATCCTCTCTCTCTCACACTATCTCTCTCTCTCTCACACTCTCTCTCTCCCTCACACACACACACACACACAATATCTCTCTCTCTCTCTCACGCTATCTCTCTCCCCTCTCTCACACACTATCTCTCTTTCTCACACACTATCTCTCTCTCACACACTATCTATCTCTCTCTCTCCCCTTCCCTCTTTCGTTTTCGTTCTTTCTCGTATTTTGATTATACTACAAAATGAATGATATAATCCCTAAAAATCTACCTTTTTAAGAAAAGGTAAAAAAAGGCGCCAAGTACACGCGCCATTTTTTTTCAAAGTTTTTGTGAAAAACTTTTATATGTATTTTTTAATCTGCATAAGTAGTGTTATTTTAAACCATAAAAAATATTTTACAAATTATTTTAATATTGTGTAAAACATCCTACAAAAATAATGATATAAAAAAATTGCGCCAACTAAAAATAAAAGCATATAAAAATATTTTAACCAAAAAAAGTTGTACAAAATATGTAGTTGTTTTAATTTACTACAAAAGTAATGATATTAAAAAGTTGCGCCAACTGAATAAAAATTTATGTTATATAATTTATTTATTTTATTATTTCCAATATTAAGAAAAATTCTATTTAATAAATTGCAATATAAAAAATAAAAAAAAAATTAGTTAAAAAAACTTGGCGCTGCATTTTTCAAAATTTTGATAAACATTACATTAATAACTGCATTAACTCAACGTATATATACAAAGTACGTTATTATCATTATATTGGTCAGTTTAGCAGCGCCAAGTTTTTTTAACTAATTTTTTTTTTATTTTTTATATTGCAATTTATTAAATAGAATTTTTCTTAATATTGGAAATAATAAAATAAATAAATTATATAACATAAATTTTTATTCAGTTGGCGCAACTTTTTAATATCATTACTTTTGTAGTAAATTAAAACAACTACATATTTTGTACAACTTTTTTTGGTTAAAATATTTTTATATGCTTTTATTTTTAGTTGGCGCAATTTTTTTATATCATTATTTTTGTAGGATGTTTTACACAATATTAAAATAATTTGTAAAATATTTTTTATGGTTTAAAATAACACTACTTATGCAGATTAAAAAATACATATAAAAGTTTTTCACAAAAACTTTGAAAAAAATGGCGCGTGTACTTGGCGCCTTTTTTTACCTTTTCTTAAAAAGGTAGATTTTTAGTTCATAATACAACACGTCCCGCTTAAACATTGAAAGAAATATATCGCGTTCCATTCTCCCGTGAATTATTTCCCATTGTAACACACAGAATCGCGCGATATGCAATTTCAAGTGGTGGTTGCGTTAATTCTACAGGGTGCTCCGAACAAAACGCAATCAATTTTTGTTGCGCTCGACAATAGGAAATTAATTTCCTTTTGTCATTTACCTATCGGTTATTCATCGTCAATTATTCCGTGTTACCGTATCAGGGACAATAATTTCACGGTCGTTGTGATAATTTCACAAACGTGCAAGTGTCTAAAGGGAAGTGCGCTTTCTTACAGGTCAGCGCGGCAAACCTAAAAAAAAAAATCTCTGTCAATGACGTAAATCAATTAAAAATGTATTTGCATATTAAATGAGTATCAGCAAAAAAATTGTATTCTCGAAGTAAGAAGATTGTATACTATAAAATCTCTCTTGACAGATATTCTTAAGTTTCTCGAACATTCTTTATAACTAAGAATATATTCCTTGTTAACAACAAACAGTCGTATATTTTTATGCAGACCGTTCATTTGGCGTTATATGGTCATATTATTGCAGCGATGTATATGATTATACAGGGTGTCCGGAGTCAATCGCATCACCCGTCGTGTACTGATAGAGCAGGTTAAACCGAGTAAGAAAGTCCTCTACCGTTTTGCGATCTTCGCAATAATTAATGAGAAATAAATTAAACAAGATCGGCCAATACGCGCGAGTTCAAGCGCGCGGCGAGAAGAGACAGCTCTCAATGCTATGCATTGCTCGTATTTATCCATTGTCCTTTGTAGAGTGCTCCTCCCCGCTTTGTCGTGTGCGTAGCAATCGCGTAAACATTAGGCTTTTATTTTCGCCGCGCGACAAGAATCACGTAAACAGTAGGAGGTCTCTTCTCGCCGAGCGCTTTTACTCGCACGGATTGGCCGCTCTTTTTTATTTAATTTCTTATTAATTATTGCGAAAATCCTGCACACGACGGGTGATGCGGGTTGACTCCGGACACCCTGTATATATATAGATATAATTATTTTTTGATGTAAAATTATGCAATAATTGAGAACATTTATATTCAACTTAGGATTAATCAATCAGTTATTTATTTATTACATAAACATTCAGACATGTAATAAAAAATTATTATAATATAAAAATTCTGACGTACTTCGAGCAATATTTTTGCTCTATAACATAAAATAATTTCTTTCTTAAATATACGGTACGACGGAGATAATTATGCCTCTAAAGAGAAAATACGTAAATTTGAATAAAGTGAGTCGCGAAGGTAGGCGCTCACAACAAAGGCGAAAAATTGAGAGTTTGGAGGAAAGGTCTCAACGACTTGAAGCTGATGCTCAGAGACATGCTCAGCAAAGGGCCGATGAAAATGACGACGCAAGGATTAAACGACTCGAAGATGATGCTCAAAGACATACTCAACGGAGAGCCGATGAAAATGACGACGCAAGGATTAAACGACTCGAAGCTGATGCTCAGAGACATACTCAGCAGAGGGCCGATAAAAATGACGCAAGGATTAAACGACTCGAAGCTGATGCCCAGAGATATGCTCAAGGAAGGCATCATGCTAGACAATTAAATAATCACATTGCGTTAATTGTCAAGGATCATGAAATAAATGTGTCAGTTCATACACTTGGCCAAATGAATGTAGAATGCCAATTTTGCAAATCGTTAAACTTTGCATGTGAAAAATCTAAAGATGGAAAATTTACATATTGTTGCCAAAAGGGCAAGCTTCAATTAAAGCCAATAAATTGTCCTGATTTTCTTAAAAAATTATATATGGGAAATGATTTTGCATCAAAAAATTTCCTTGATAATATTCGTTCATATAATAGCGCTTTAGCTATGGCTTCCATAAGTGCCCCGGGCAATAAAAATCCATTGGATGTTGTGAACAATGCTCCTTATTGCTTGAAGATTCATGGGCAATATCATCATTTGACCTCGACGGCAATGCGCCCAGCGGATGGGCAAGCTCCGCGCTTTGCGCAGCTTTACTTTTTAGATACAGAAGAAGCTATTAATCATAGAATGAATAATAAAGCTAATCAAGACTGTGATCCAGCCCTAATTGAAAGAATTGTTATGCTTTATGATCCAATGCAATGAATTTGCTAAGACTTTTAAAATGATGCGTCAAGTTGAACAAGATCTTAATCCGAGATGCAATGAAGCCATAAATTTAATGTTGTCTTTTCGAAATGATCCTTAACACGATCAAAGAAGATACAATGCTCCACGAGCTAATGAAATAGCCGTGGTTTTTCAGAATGTTGATGGTGAACTTCCATTTGAGAGAGACATTCGGATTTATAACAAAAATTCGAACGATGTTCAACAAATATAAATTCTGGACAAAAAATGTGACCCTATGTATTATCCTTTGTTATACCCATATGGTAACAATGGATGGCATTCAGAACTTAAATCATATAATCCTAAATATCCAGGATTCAAAGTAACTCAAATAGATTATTATGCTCACCTGCTGGCACCAAGAGCTGAATTTAGTCAATTTAAAAAGGCAGGCAAGTTGAGATGTCAATTTATACTTGATGCTTATATGAAAACTGAAGCCAATAGGCTTAATTATATTAAATTAAATCAACCTCAATTAAGAGCAGAACTTTATTCGGGATTAATGGATTACCTATATAATCGAGCACAAAATGAAGGAATTAAAGCTGGTATACCTGTAATATTACTATCTTCATTTATGGGCAGTCCAAGAAACATGCAAGAAAGGTACCAAGATGCCATGTCTTTGGTCAGAAAGTTTAGTAAACCAGACATTTTTCTTACGATGACTTGCAATCCTCAATGCCCTGAAATTAAAGATAATCTTGATGGATGTTCAATAGTATTTCGACCTGATTTGGTCGCTAAAACATTTAACTTAGATGTCAAAGAGGTTTTAAAGGATCTAATCCAAAATAATATTTTTGGAAATATTATAGCTTATGCAGGTGTGATTGAGTTTCAAAAAAGAGGACTTCCACATTTGCATTTACTTGCAATGTTGAGTGATGAAGATAAGCCTCGACTTCAAGAAATCATTGACATGATGGTATGGGTTGAAATCCCTGACGAAGAAAGATATCCAGAACTTAATGTAAAAGTTTTGAAACACATGATTCATGGTCCTTGTGGAGATCCCTCCCAGAGATATCCTTGCACTGGGGACGATGGAAAATGTTCAAAGTTTTCCAAAAAAGTTTCGTGAAGAAACTAATGCTAATGTGAATGGATATCCCATGTATGAACGAAGGAATTTTGGGAAAAAATACATCGTCAGAGGTAAAGAAGTTGATAATCGATGGGTGGTACCATATTCCCAATATTTAATTATGAAATATGATCGACATATCAATTTGGAAATATGTTCATCAGTGAAGAGCGTAAAATATTTATATAAATATATTCACAAAGGATTTGACTGTGCTGCAATTGAAGTGCAAGCACGAGATGGCACAAGGCTAATTAAAATAGATGAAGTTAACTCATTTCTGGATGCAAGATATGTTAGTGCTCCAGAAGCAATGTGGAGACTGAACGGATATGATCTGTTCATGAAGTCTCACACAGTAATAAGACTGGCAGTTCATTTGCCTAATCGCCAAATGGTTTATTTCCGAGCGGGAAATGAAGAGCAAGCTGCTCAAAGAGAACTCACTCGAGATACTACGCTGACTGCATGGTTCAAATTAAATCAATCTGATGAAAATGCGGTGGATTTTCTTTACACAGATATTCCTTATCATTATATTTATGATAAAAAAGAAACTAAGTGGAAGCCACGCAAAAAAGGTGATGACAAAATAATTTCAAGACTCTACGAGGGTGGTCTGAAAAGTTTCCGACCTAACAAAGATACAACACATTTTTTCTGAAATTTTTTTTTTATTTTTCAACATAGTCTCCTTGTAACTCTACACACTTCTCCCAGCGATGCTCCCATCTCTGTAACCCGTCAAAATAGTACTCGGCATTTTTCTCTGCAAAATAATTGTTCACGAAGGTGATTGCCTCTTCATTTGACGAAAATCTTTGTCCTCCGAGCGCAATTTTTAGATGAGGGAACAAAAAGAAGTCGCTTGGGGCTAGATCTGGTGAGTAAGGCGGATGGTCAAGCAGTTCAAACGATAATTCGTGGATTTTCGCCATGGCAACCGCTGAGGTGTGAGACGGTGCGTTGTCTTGGGGAAACAGGATTTTCTTTTTCTGCAAATGTGGCCGTTTTTCCGCAAGTTCTGCCTTCAGCTTGTCAAGTAATGATGCGTAGTATGCTCCTGTAATGGTTTTTCCTTTTTGAAGATAATCGATTAAAATAACTCCATGACTATCCCAAAAAACAGTCGCCATCACTTTCCCAGCCGAAAAAACAGTTTTTGCTTTTTTTGGAGCCGGTTCCCCCTTTGCAGTCCACTGTTTGGATTGTATTTTTGTTTCGGGCGTATAATGGTGTATCCAAGTTTCATCTACAGTAATTAATCGGCGCCAAAACTCGGATTTATTGCGCCTAAACTGCGTCAAAAGAGCGTTGGAAATGTTCATTCGAACACGTTTTTGGTCTAACGTGAGCAAACGCGGCACCCAACGCGCGGACAGCTTTCTCATGCCTAAATGTTGATCTAATATGTGACAAACACGTTCTTTTGACATGTTCATAACCTCTGCTATCTCTCTCACTTTAATTCGGCGGTCGTCTAGCACCATTTGGTGAACTTTGGCGATGTTTTCGTCGGTAGTTGCAGTTTTTGGACGTCCCGAACGTTCATCGTCTCCCAAGCTCTTACGGCCACGTTTAAATTCAGCTGCCCAAAATTTCACTGTGGTAAATGATGGTGCAGAGTCCCCATACACAGAATCCAACTCATCTTTGATTTGCGTAGGCGTATTGCCTTTCAAAAACAAATATTTAATGACAGCTCGATACTCGATTTTGTCCATTTTCACAAAAAAACTCACACCAACTCACTCAAACGACTGTTACATAAAAACTGCGCGTCCAAAATGGCTGAAACTTTAGATGAGTAACTGTCAACAGATGAACAACGAAATTCAGTAGCTTTTATTTACGAGTGTTGTCATCTTCACGTTGAGGTCGGAAACTTTTCAGACCACCCTCGTATACAGTAAGCATAAAAGATATTGAGAGATTTTATCTCCGTCTTCTTCTACTCCATGTGGCTGGAGCTAAACGTTTTGAAGATTTGAGAATTGTAAATGGAGTTCTTTATGAGACGTTTAAGAATGCAGCAATTGCAAGAAATTTAGTAGAAGCTGATGATCTTTGGGAAAAAACTCTGGAGGACGCAACAGAATCAAATATGCCTGCATAACTTCGAGAACTATTTGCCTACATTTGTATCTTTGGAACTCCAATAGATGTACCAACTATTTGGAATAAATACAAGAATTTCATGATTGAGAACTTTGTACATAACAATGTTGTTAATCCTGAAAATTTGGCTTTAAAACATATACAAGAAATTCTGATAAATAATGGAAGTAGCTGTGAGAACTTCCAATTACCAAATCCAACTCCAGTAAATATTTACGTAACAGAGTATAATGTGGATGAAGAAAGAATCCGTGGTGATTATTTATTATCGACACTAAATGCTGAGCAAAAGCACGTGTACGATATAGTCATGCGAGCGATTCAAAATGAAAATGAACCTCAGCGGTTATTTTTTATTGACGGGTTTGCAGGAAGTGGTAAAATCTACCTGTTTAACACATTTTTGAGTGTTATTCGAGGAAGAAACGAAATAGTTCTTCCATGTGCCTCAACTGGAATTGCAGCCACACTTTTAAAAGGAGGAAGAACCTATCACTCCCTGTTCAAGCTTTCAATCCCAATTGATGATGGAGCTAAATCTAATATCAGAGGAAATTCTCAAGCTGCACGAGAACTGATCACTGTCAAACTTATCATATGGGATGAGGTGAGCATGACTGTTGGACATGCTTTAACAGCAGTTGATAAACTCTTCAGAGATTTGATGAAGAATCCTCGACCATTTGGAGGAAAAGTAATTTTACTTGCAGAAGATTTCAGACAAAATCTTCCCGTAGTGCCACATGCACAGAAAGCAGCCATAATTGAGTCAACTGTAAAATATAACCATATATGGAGGAATGTAACTCAGATAAAACTAAAGCAAAATATGAGAACTGGGGATAAAAAGGAATTTGCAAATTGGCTAATGCAACTTGGAGATGGTAAATTGTACAATACAGATGGACTAGATCTCGATACAATTGAAATACCTCAAGATTTTATATCAAAAGAATCAATTATTAGTGAGATTTTTGGTGATAGAATCACCAAGGAACAGATAAGAGAAAATCAAGATCGCGCGATCCTTTGTCCTAAGAATGAGGATACATTTAAAATTAATGACAAAACCCTTCGTCTAATGGAAGGAGAAGAAAAGGAATATCTCTCAATCGACTCTATTGTGAGTGATGATCCACAGGAGCAATTGAATTTTCCGACTGAGTTTTTAAACTCTGTGACACTTTCTGGGATGCCAGTTCATCTTAATGTAACAATTATCCTATTAAGGAATTTAAATACTAAGAAAGGACTCTGCAATGGCACAAGATTTATTGTAACTGATTTGAAACCTAATCTTATTTATGCGGAGGTTCTAACTGGTCCTTCTCGAGGTCAGATTGTCTTCATTCCAAGGATCGATTTTTTTACCAAATGATACGGAAATTCCATTCAAGCTTAAACGGAGACAGTTTCCTATTCGAGTGTCATTTGCTATGACAATCAATAAATCTCAAGGACAAACTTTACGAAAAGTTGGGATTTATCTGCCACATCCTGTATTTGCTCATAAACAACTCTATATAGCATTCTCTAGAGCAACCAAAAGGGAAAATGTTAAAATTAAGATCGATGAAGTAAGCAATCAAAAGCATCTCATTAAAGAAAATCCCAAATCTTTTACGAAAAATGTCGTATACAGAGAGGTTTTATAAATTGAAGAATTAGAAAATTGCATGAGAGCTAATAATATAGCGGGTCAGCGGTGGGTATTTCAGCCGTAAAAAAAAACTTTTGTAAGTAAATAATAGAAAATATAAGAAATATTATATGCGCGAAGCGCGGGCCGAAAAGCTAGTAAATTATAAATTATTATTAAATTGAAAATATATCGTTATTTAACTATTTTGTTAATATATACTTTATTTCTCTTTATATTTAGAGAATATAAATATAAATATGTTTAATTCAGTCATTTTTTGTAGAGACTGTGCAGTCAATACAGACTTAAGCATTTTTTTAGTTTGATACATTATGTCTAAATATTCATGCAACATTTATTAGTCAAAAAATCCAAAAATATATTTATAATGATTAATTTAATATTGTATAAATTTATCTTTAATCTTACGTTTAAGCTTTCACACATATCATACATCACATGTCAAACACAACTCTGAATCGTAGTGTATGAAAATCTAAATAATAATGTGGCCCAAAGATAGAGCTAATCAATGTTAATGGAAAAATAGCGCCTAATGTATTTAATTGGTGCTGTCAAGGCATTATTACTATGCTCATTATAAAATAAACTTTATAATAAAGATTATTTGAAATGTCTTAATAATACCTGATAATAAAACATCTGGAATATGTCTTCATGAATTTCAAAGATCAAATGAATCTTTTAAATATTTATTTACTGTTAACAATAAATGATTTATTGCATATTAAACACAGCTGAAAGTAATTATACTGTGTGTATGTTTGCAACTGTCTTGTTATTGAAATTCAAACTCACATTTTGCTCGAGTACCAGCAAAATATATTGATAAATTAGGATATTGTGCGGCATAATTCAAAATTATCAAAAAGCAAATACATATTGTTGTTCTCTGTAAATTTGTCTTCAACCTAATTATTGCTAATTATTGAAAAGCAATTATTTTTTATACTTCAAACTTTAACGTGCAATATTTTAGCAATTAAGACTCCAAAATATAAATCCTGTTAAGATATATTGCAAATTAAATAATAAATTAAATAATAAATAATAAATAAATAATTAAATAATAAATTAATAAATTAAATAATAAATAATGTTATGTAATTTATTTCTGTTTCTAAAGCTTAATTTGTGAAAAAATTTTCTTTCATCTTATATCTGAAAAACTATTATTGTCATGATACTTTTATTGATTCAAAATTTGAATTTTTTATGCAAAAGACACATAAAAATTCACATGTATTTAATTATTTATAACGGGAAGACTGCATTTACCTACAATGATTGCCAATAGCTTTATTTGTTTATATTGTTTTGTCGATAGTCTCGGTTATCTCGAATAGTATCTCAATTGCCTAGAGAGCGATTGCCTACAAGAGTTATGTAATAATTAAAAATACGAACACAAGTTTTTTTTCTGGGCTTAGGTTGCGTTTTTGTTCTTCCGATAAAAAGAGCATAAGATGGCGAAAATGTTCCTTAATGTCGTCTATTTTCAAATTTTTACTGCACGAGTATCATTTAACCAATCTGCAAGATCTTTTTTTTAAACACGGTAGAAAATGTCACCTGTCAAGATCATATTGTAACGTCCTCCGGTCCTTCGTGATTTCTCGAACGCGCACACAATTATTCCTCACTCGCACTCACGCCGAAATGATGGACTCGCGTAATTAAGAAAGAGTTTAATATTTTGTGTAACACAATAACAATAAACTGATTTAATGGAAAAGATAAGATACAATAATAATAATATTAGTAACGCTCGCAAAATACGTCCGCGCAGTTAAACAGCCGTCCAACCAACCAAAAAACGAAGGTCCAGCTTTTTTTTTTTTTAACACAAAGGTTCCTAGCAACGCGCTCGGAGACGTTATTCCTTCCACACAGACGATGACGATATAGCGGGTATCCAAAAGACGCAGGACGTTACACTGCTCCCTCCTTAGAAAATTGTCGTCCCGACAATTCGATGACTTGATGTTTCATGGATCATTTCCAAGAATCCAAATAATATTTCCTCTTCTTTCCTAGTGTAATCCGGGTATCTTCCAATCGACATCATCTAGGAAGTGGCCAGTTTCCAAGATATCGACTCTAGAAAATCCCAACACTCTCGAAGAAAATAGAGTCGTAACGAATATTCTGCGATGACGTCCACCTGAAGAACGCTCTCCCGTATATCCTTTAATTCTTCAGACAAGGGAGGGGGGGAATTGTTCTGTGGTCCCTAAGTTGACAGATCCCCAAGTCCCTACCTCGGCATTTGCCCAAAGTCTCGCGGAAAAACCACAGCACAAAACCGCGAGCGAGGTAGTCTTCTTAGAATTAATTTCTTCTGGTGTTCGGAAGAAGGATGTTTACTTCGACAAAATCATCTTGTGGAAGTGAAAAGTCTAAGAAATAAAAAATTAATTCCGCCAGAATTATCACAGAAATAATATTTACATTATTATTATTTTCGCAGGATCGATATCTATTACCGTGTCGTATTATTATTATTATTTTTTTTTTTACTTACTTAATGCAAAATCAATTAATTGTCGACTGTAGGAAATAATCACTAATATTTCGAACCAATATAAATATCCAATGAAATATATTAGGAAATGCATGTTGATAACTTCGAAACTTAAATTCAAAAGTTATTGATTTATAACTCCTAGCAACGCAATGTTTCTTTTATTTCATAGAAGACTCGATTTTAACTCTTAACTCTTCGTTCACAAAAACTTGCTAATCTATCTGCATGTACTATTTTCTTTTTATGTCGAAATGATTTTTGTATGCAAAATACTACATCATTTAATTTCTTAATAATTATATAAGGTCCTTCCCAATGATTTTGAAGTTTAGGAGCTTTTCCTATTTTTCTTCGAGGATTGAAAAACCAAACCTTTTGTCCTTCATCAAACGAAATTTTCCTAACTTTTCGATCGTAATAATTCTTCATTTTGCTAGATCTAATTTCCATGTGTTGCCTAGCATTCTCGTGTAATTTTCCTAACTTTCCTTGTAATTTTTCAATATAATTACAAATAGTTTGTTCCGATTCTCCCCTCGGTAAAGCTCCACGAAGTAGATCTATAGGTAATCTTAATTCTCGAGCAAAACATAATTCAGCTGGAGTTGCCCCTGTAGTTCCATGTTTAGAAGATCTATAGGCTAGTAAATACATTGGAATCCACCTATCCCAATCTCTTTGATTTTCACTAACAAACTTCGCCAAATAATCTAAAATAGTTCTCTGTTGACGTTCTACCTGTCCGTCAGATTGAGGATGAAGTGGTGTGGTCCTAGTTTTCCTAATTCCTAATAAACATGACAATTCCTGAAACAATTTTGAATCAAAATTCTTTCCCTGATCAGTATGTAATTCGAGGGGAACACCATAGCGAGTAACTATCTGTTGAACAAAAGTTTCTGCCACTGTTGTAGCTCTTATATTTTTAAGAGGAAATGCTTCAACCCATTTCGTAAAACAGTCAATTATAACTAATAAGTATTTGTTACCAGAAGAAGTAAGAGGAAGAGGACCAAGAATATCCATTTGCATTCTTTCAAAAGGAGCTCCTACATTATAGATTTGCATGGGAGTTTTTCCTTTATCAGAGGGTCCTTTCCTCGCTATACAAATTTTGCAGGAATTACACCAATTTTCGACATCCTTCTTGCAAGTTGCCCAATAAAATCTCTTTCGAATTCTATCCAAAGTTTTATTGATTCCAAAGTGACCAGCAGAAGGAGAATCATGAGCTTCCTTCAAAATTTCCTGAATTCTCTTTTCTGGAACGATTACCTGAAAAATATTGTTTTTAAGATTCGAAGATATCCATAACTTATACAAGACTCCGTTCTTTACAAATAAAGATTCCCAATAATTGAAATAAATTTTAGCCGTCTCATTTCTTTCCAATTCTCGTCTCTCAGGTCGTTTCCCGATTTCTTTTCCCAAAAGGAAAATTGAAACTATAGGATCTTTTAATTGTTCCAAACGCCATTCTTGTTGTTTATCGATTTCGAATACAATTCTATTTACTAGTTTTCCCTCTTTTGTCTCGATTCTAGTACAAAAATTACAAGAATCTTCTTCACAAGGACGTCTCGATAAACCATCAGCGTTTCTATGCACTTTTCCTTTTCGATAAATTATCTCAAAATCATATTGTTGTAACCGTTCTATCCATTGAGCCAATTGTCCCTCCAAATCTCTAAAAGACATTAACCATCGTAAAGAAGTATGATCAGTCCGAATGAGAAATTTCTGACCATATAAATAATGATGAAAAGATTTAATGGCATCTACTATTGCCAAATCTCGTCGTGTGACGCAATAGTTTCTCTCAGCCTTATTAAATACTCTACTGAAATATGCTATAACTCTTTCCGATCCTTCCTGAGTTTGCGATAACACCGCACCGATCCCATGATTAGATGCATCAGTGTCAAGAATAAATTCTCCCTTTTCTAAAGGGAAAGATAAAATTGGAGAAGAAATTAATTCTTTCCTTAAAATTTCAAACGCATTCTGACAACTCTCATCCCAACTAAATTTAACATTATTTTCTGTTAAAACATAAAGCGGTTTTGCAAGAAGAGAAAACCCTTTTACAAATTTCCTATAATATGAAGAAAATCCTAAAAAACTTCGAACTTGTTTCTTAGTCTTTGGTATTGGCCATTTTTCTACCGCAGATATTTTTTCTGGATCAGTAGTAATGTCTTCTTCTGATACAAAATGCCCCAAATATTTTACTTTTGTATCTAACAAATTACATTTTTTTGGATTCACTTTTAATCCTGCTTTTCGAAGTTGAAGAAAAATACTTTTTAAATTGTTAATTATTTCAGAAAAAGTTTTCCCAAAAATTATAATATCATCCAAATAAACCAAACAAGGTCGTGAACCAAGTATTCCCAGATAATCTATCAAGAATATCGTTTATTCTAGGAAGAGGATAAGAATCTTTTACTGTAACTGAATTTAATTTCCTAAAATCTACACAAAAACGAATTGAATCATCTTTTTTTTTTACTAACACCACAGGAGAAACCCAAGGACTACATGACTCTTCAATTACTCCTTGACATTTCATTTCTTCAATGATTTTATCTACCTCTCCTCTCATATGAATTGGAATTCGACGAGGAGTTTGTTTAATAGGATTCGATTCTTTTAAATTAATTTGATGTTCTATTACATCACAGTTCCCTGCTACAATCTCTTCAGAAAATACATCCTGAAATTCTTCAAGGAATTCAACTAAATCTTTTTTTTGTGCCTCATTTAAATTTAGATTATTTTTTTTATACAAATCTTCTAATTTATGGAGGAACTTTTTCTTCGAAATTTACTACCCGAGCACATTCTAATTCTTTAAAACCATTATTTGTACCGACTTTGAAAACAGAATAAAATATTTCTTCTAACCCTACTTTTAAAAGAAAATCAACCCCTAATAAACATTCATCTACTATATCTGCTACGAAAACTTCTATCTCTTCAGAAAATTTTCCGATATCAATTTTAACTTTTATTTTATATTTTATAGGAACTCTTTCTCCTGTAGGATATTTGAGAAAATTATTCTTTATTAAAATTCTTTGATTAGATTTTTTTATTAATTTTTCGTTAACAATCGAAATATCTGAACCCGTATCAATTTTAAATTTACAAGGTTCTCCATTAATTTGTCCCGTATAAATAAAATAATCACTCTTTTCTTTAATTCTACTAATTCTATAATTTTTAATATCCTCCGGAGCATTTTCCGAACAAGTCGAACTCGCTCCGTGTAATCCGACTTTTCTTAATTTTCCTTATTTCCCTCCGAAATTTTTGGACATTCTGAACGATAATGTCCATAAGCTCCGCATTGCCAACACTCTATTTAACTTTTTTTATTAAATTCTCTTTTTATTAAATTATCATTTCCTTTATTTGTTTTTTCTTGTTCTTTTTCTTTACCGGTAATTTCATTTGAGTTTTTATTTTTATTATAAAAATTACTATTTCTTTTAAAATCATTATTATTATTAAATTCTTTTTTCTTTTGAAAACTATTTTCATTTATTACTTTTATGGTCATAGCCCTTTCTATTGCTGTCTTTAAGGATGAAACCCCCTCTAATTGTAAGGTTCTCTTTATGAATCCGTCATTAATTGCATTGACAAATTGTGCGCATGCTATTTTTTCACGGATTTCCTCTGTACATTCTGGATAAGCTAATTGTGCTAAACGTTCTATATCTCCTCCCAAAGTAACTATTTCTTCACCGAATTTTTGTCGACGATTTGTAAATTGGGTGTAATAAGTTCCTAAAAGATGTCCCTCCCCAAATCGTAATTCTAACTTTGATTTTAATTCTGAAAATTCTAATTTTTCTATTTCTTTTATGCAATCTAAAACCGATCGCGCTTTTCCTCTTAAACTAGATGCTAATGCCACGGTTTTCAATTCATTTGTCCATCGATTTGCTCGCGCTATTAATTCGAATTGAGTGAAAAATTCCCTTAACGACCCTGTTCCATCAAAAGTATCCGGTTTTAATTTATATCCTAAATTATTAATAGAAGACGCGCCCGTCTCATCTCGCTCTAAGACATTCACGCGTTCGTTTTCTACATTCACACTATTATTGGAGCGACTTATCTGAGCAATTTCCTGTTCCATTCGGTGTAATGTTTCATCTCTCTGACGAAGCTCCTGTTGCATTTGCTCCCGTTCCATCCTTTGTTCCTCTCTCAACTGTATCAGCTCCTGGAGAATTTCTCGTAGTGGGTCTATGTCACCTGACATCATCGGAATTTGAGAACGTGTTTTTGCCATCCTGTTCGTTTGGTTTTCGTTGACGGACGAGCCCCCAAAAATGTAACGTCCTCCGGTCCTTCGTGATTTCTCGAACGCGCACACAATTATTCCTCACTCGCACTCACGCCGAAATGATGGACTCGCGTAATTAAGAAAGAGTTTAATATTTTGTGTAACACAATAACGATAAACTGATTTAATGGAAAAGATAAGATACAATAATAATAATATTAGTAACGCTCGTAAAATACGTCCGCGCAGTTAAACAGCCGTTCAACCAACCAAAAAACGAAGGTCCAGCTTTTTTTTTTTTTTAACACAAAGGTTCCCTAGCAACGCGCTCGGAGACGTTATTCCTTCCACACAGACGATGACGATATAGCGGGTATCCAAAAGACGCAGGACGTTACAATATATATACAATTTATGTGCTAAGAATGAAGTTAATTGCGCTGGTTACTTTCAATACCATCTATTGGCAAAATTCGCGAACAACTTTCGGTTCAACCATATGAATTTTGCTCAATGTGAAAAATCCAGCAAATCCATGTAAAATCATATAATTATAGATCTTGTTTCTTATACCGAAAGCATCAAGCAATAAAGGACTTCACTTTGCATGAAAAGTTATAAATCCATATGAAATCGTATAATTATAGACTTTGTCACTAAAATTTCATGTGACAAGTCGCAAACTAACGTAGAGCCTCTTCTCCGCCTACATATTGTATTTTTTATATTTATATGAATATGTCAAAAACTACACAAGACCACCGATTAGGACATAAGCAAATGTTAATCAGTACTTTCAACTTTACAACATAATCAAGATTAAGGTCTTCGGAGATATGTCTGTTAATATAAATAGTTACCACATACAAAATTATATTAATACTGATGAATAATAATACTTGGTGCACAAAATATTATTACGCGCATATATACATACATGTGCACATATAACAATACTGCGCACGTAAAATAAGAATAGGGAAAAAAGAAATAAAATGATGATTTACTTTAAGTTTTGTCAACTTTTTTTAATTTTTATGATGACGTAAAAATAATGATCTATTTCATTTCAGTTGATTAAAGACTAAAGACTAGAGACACTAAAAACTCATTAAAGCTTTGCTTATAATCTGTAAAAATTGAAAAATTAATAAATAAATTAAAATTTTGTTAACAACTTTTGAATAAATAACCGGCTAAAATTTTGAAAGTTAGAGTTGTGATTTTGACAACATGTAGCAAGATCAAAGTCAGGATTAAGGGAGGTAGCTTCAACAATCAAAATATTTATCTTTATTTTATGTATGCAATATGATCATGTATGCAATGTATATATGTGCGCAATAATATATTGTACACAAAGTATGGTTTTCTTATTTTACATGTGCCACATAAGTTTTGGATATAATTACAAAGTGTCATCAAAATATAAAAATTATATAAAAACATAATTTTTGTACTAAAAAAATAAAATAGAAAGTAATCTAATCTCTCTAATTCTTTTAATTTGAACTATTATAATTCTATTTCTACGATAAATTTCTACGATAAATTTCAAGAATGGTGTGAAAGTGGCATTAACATAAATTATCCATTAAACTCTACAATGTTAATGTAATGAATGAAGTTTAATAAAGTCTTTTGTTTGTCCACTGCATGTGATACGTCATACCTGATAAGATAAGCCATAAGTAATCATTAACTTATTAGGTGTGGATGATTTATCGGAATCGGCATAACTATATAAAGTAGATCAAAGCGAAAATCATTTACTTTATACTTCCCATTAAAACTTTTTATTTCGTATACATGCACTATTAAAAATATAAAAAAATTTTAAATGTTTACGAAATTATTTGCTGTAACGTTAGTGACTGTCATTAATCTGCAAGAAATTTATGGACATGGAATGATGCTGGATCCTATAAACAGGAGCAGTGCCTGGAGGAAGGGCTTTCCTGTAGAGCCTAACTATACCGATAACGAGCATTTCTGCGGTGGACGTACTGTATGTATATATAGGATAACTCGGTTGTCAAACTAATTGTAATTTACAACTAACAGCTACATATTTTTTCTTAAAAACAACTATGTGTTTTCTTTACACCAATTGATTCCTCTCATTATTTTGTGGATAAAAGTATTGAGGTAAGATCATCAAAAAATAAATATTTTACGAGGTAATTCATAGTTTATGTAAAATTTTATCAAATTAAAGTATAAAATATCTCGTAAACTATTCACCTTTTGGCAATCCTATCCTTATAACTTTTTATGCCGAATATTGTGAGGAATCGATTTATATAAAAAAATTAGGGTGATTCCATTAAAAAAAACTTGGTTAACCTTTAAATGATCTTGGAAAACGCTATCCAAGGACAATTCTAGGTCATGATATTATGTTCCCCTCAAAACCCTATTTTTGCCTGATAGATTTTTTTTAAACCCTGTGATTTCCAAATATTTGTCTGTTAAGATTAAAATAAATTATTCTGTATAGATATATTCTAAAATCGATATTTTCGTATTATAATTGTCAATAATATACTAGATATAAATAATCGAAAGTGAAAGAGTTTTTGCGAATAAATTTTAACAATAAATATGAATATTATAACTTAACTTTGTTTAATGTAGAAATTTTGACCACCAGTAGTAAAAATTAAAAAATAATGAACACGATTCTCTCGACCGTACTGGCAAATTCTATTTATTGTTAAGTGCATATCACAACGTTTCGACCTTAATTTTAGGTCCTTATCAAGTGATCTATAAATCATATGAAAAAGGACGAAGAACAATTAATATTACAAATAGTAATAACGAATGATAAAGATAAGATAATGAAAAATAGATATATACTTGCGAAATATAATTAAACTTTATAGATGTCAAAAGATAGAAAATTCATTGTGTCAGATAGACAAACACGTCAAATACATTAGACGAACTGAGAGGAACCTAAACAACCTTTATTATTAAGTCGTATATGTTATTTAAATTGTCTGTGTCCTTTTGTAAATTTAAAGTGTTATTGTTTTTCTTGATGAAGAACATTTCAGCAATCTCTCTTTTTCTAACATGTTTTTCATTATGTAAAATCTTGGGATTTACCCAGTCAAAGTCATGGTTAAATTCAATTTTATGTTTACTGATGACCGAAAGATTGCTAGAATGCATTTTAATATTATTAAAGTGTTCTTTAACGCGAGTCGTCAAATGTCTCTTCGACCAATGTATGAAGACTTACAATTTTTACAGTTAATTTGGTAAACTATCTCGGTCTTGTTATCGGTGGGCAATCTGTCCTTCCCAAGTTTAATTACATTATTTAGTTTATTTGGTATGTTATGTACAACGTTAAACCCAAAGAGAGATTGCTGAAATGTTCTTCATCAAGAAAAACAATAACACTTTAAATTTACAAAAGGACACAGACAATTTAAATAACATATACGACTTAATAATAAAGGTTGTTTAGTCCTCTCAGTTCGTTTAATGTATTTGACGTGTTTGTCTATCTGACACAATGAATTTTCTATCTTTTGACATCTATAAAGTTTAATTATATTTCGCAAGTACATATCTATTTTTCATTATCTTATCTTTATCATTTGTTACTACTATTTGTAATATTAATTGTTCTTCGTTCTTTTTCATATGATTTATAGATCACTTGATAAGGACCTAAAATTAAGGTCGAAATGTTGTGATGTGCACTTAACAATAAATAGAATTTGCCAGTACGGTCGAGAGAATCGTGTTCATTATTTTTTAACTTTGTTTAATACAAGAACAATATATAATTATAATATACATGTATAGGTGTGTGTACATATATATTTTCATATAGGTATATAGAATATACCTTCTAGCGTGAGAACATTGTAAATATTGCTTTTAATAATATAAAAATATGTCTAACAATAAGATAAACATTATTTGTTTTATGGCACATTTTATGTGTTTCAATAATAGTCTAATAAAACATGAAAAAACATTAAAAGTACATGTGTGTCAAATTATCATCCCAAATATATTAAATCATTCATATGTTCATTCGTATCTCATCTCAAGAAATTTATTGAAAAAGAGTCGTTACTTTAAATTTTTAAACAAATAAATTGATAATAGCAATACGCGCGAGAAACAATTGTTTATTATATTTATTAATATTTATAATTTATACTTATTGTCACTTTTTAAAGATGTTAAAATTGATTTAAATAAACGTTTTCTCTGTGCTCAAAAAGTCATTTGAAGATTATATTGTAATAAATCATCGAATTTGTTTCAGTGTCAGCTATATTTATTTTAGATTGATAAAATGACGTTTTTTTATTTAAAAAAATCCGATCTTAAAATCTAAAAAATTTTAATTTTGAAAAAATCGTTTTGTTAAGCATAAGATTTCTTTAAAGTTAATAATTGTATTTTTTATTTGTGGTATATATTATAATTAACAGAAACATTATCCTGAGTAATCATTTCTCGAAAAATTAATGTTATGAATTTTTTCAGTTTCAAAAAATCGATAAGACAATAAAATTCTTTTAGATTGAATTTTTGAATTAAATATTAACGTCTTTCATTTTTTTTAAACGAAAATCACTCATTTTTTGTTAATCATTCTTATTATAAGCTTCATGAGGGGAGTACATTATCTCTAATATATATGCATACAATTCATATAGGTCTAATCATTTAATATAAAAACATATTTATTTCCATTTGTAAGTTAATGATTTACAAGGAAATCGAAATTGTCTTTCACTGATTTTGATGAACTTTCAATACCACACAAAAATATATGAAAAAATATAAAACGGAATTGAGAATTAAAATCATAATGGCAGAATACTCGGTTACTCAGTACATATAATAAAACGGTAGAGAGATTATGCCCTTACGAAAAAAACATTCAAAAAGACTCAAAATAACACTCAATTTGAGCGTTATTTCGGACACTCAACTTGAGAGTGACACCCACTTTGAGTGTAATCCTCAACTTGAATGTTGATTTTAGTGTTACTCTCAACTTGGGAGTTAATTTCAGTGTTATTCTCAACTTGAAAGTTAATTTGAGCGTTATTCTTAAGTTGAGAGTAACACTCAAATTAATTCTCAAGTTGAGAATAACACTCAAGTTAACACTCAAGTTGAGAGTAACACTGAAGTTGTACTTTAATCTGAATTACGATTGTTACATTAAAGTTTAGGGTAACAATAAGCTAGATACGCAGTTAAATGAATGAACTATACAGCACTTGACAGGCTACACTCTGAAATAAAATGTTAGTTTAAGGTATTCTTTAATGGTCACAATGAATAACAAACTGTCGGTGAATATTTTTGTTAACAAATTATTCGTTTTGACCATTAAGTGCATAAAAATAATAAAATGCATATACACTATAAGCGTATATTAAATAAGAATGAAATAAAATTGAATGTTTTTATAAGAATAATCAGTCATTTATTATCCAAGTGTTGAGAGTAAACTTTTAAATGTTCAGTGTTTACACTCAAACTTGAGTGTGAACACTCAGTCTTTGGGTATACACACTCAATCTTTTAACGTATACACTCAATTTTGAATATAAACATTCAATCTTTGGGTGTACACTCTCAACGTTTGAGTGTAAACACTCAATCTTCAGTGTAAACATTAATCAAAATTTGAGTGTATACATCTAAATTTGAAAGTAAACACCAAAAACTGAGTGTTAACACTCAATTTTGGGTATAAACACTCAATATTTGAGTGTTTTTTCCGTAAGGATTGTGCGTCCGCTCTCTATGCCCGAGGGCCCGGGTTCAAAAATCCGGCCAGAAACATTTTGGATCTATTCGATCGCCACCTCTCGGCAGGCAATGGCACACCATCGAGAGTATCTTGCCAAGAGAACCCTTCTAATCTAATCGTTCGGAAACGGCATAAAACTGTAGGTCCCATGTATGCCTGTGGAAAAAATATAAAAAGGCTCACACCTCAGATACATGCATGTAGAGGAATCACCACCCTCTAACAAGAGATTACTGATAGAATAGGAAAGGGGAGAATATATATTTTTTAAATATTTAAAATAAATATTAAATATTATTATTAGTATATTATTGTTATGTTATATTTATTGGTAAATATTCGATACAGATACAAAATTGTATTAAATTTTATTTTTAATACATAATAATTGCAGAAACTAAATTTTGGCATAATACAATAATATAGTGTTTCAAAGATTTTCACTATTCATTATATCGAAAAATTAATATAAAAAAAATTTTAATGTAAATCAGCAAAATAGAAAAATCAATATAAGAATAATACATTATAAATTCATTATAATTCAAAATTTTTCACGTATTTTTTGCATTTTTAATTTAATTTTATAAGATTATTTAATAATTTCATTAATAGCTTTTATCAATGATTCATTAAACTTCAGTTAAATAATGTTTATGTGTAGCAGTAATGTATTTTTTCAAAAAATACTGCAAGTTTTTCAAAATAACATTTCTTAAGTTTATCATTCGTTTTTGGAAGTATTCATTAGATTTTCCTCAAAATTTGTAGTACTTAATTATATTTTATTGTGGAAATTCTGATTTATATTTAAATTAATTTAGGTAATTAATATTTAGTAATTAATCAGATATTTTTATTTGCATTTTCAATCTATTGAATTTATTGTAATTTTAACAAAATATTTCCATCAAGGAAAAGAAAATATAGAGAGAAACAAGAATAACTTAACTTAATTATATCAAAGAAAAAAATAAAAACTTTTTTATTAGATTCATCACATGAAAAATGGAGGCAAGTGTGGAGAATGCGGTGATAATTATGCTCTACCCCGACCACGGCCAAACGAAAATGGCGGCATTTATGGAACCGGCGTCATTGTTCAAAAGTGAGTAAATCATATAATAATACAATTGTAGCAGTTCAAATAAAAAGAAGAAAAATATTTAAAATTATGAACAAAAATAAATAAATAAGAAGGAAAAACGGCATCAGGAGCCACGCGCGGTAATTAGAGAGCAAAAATTCTTTTTTAATTATACTACACTTAGATCTTTGTGTAAGTCATTTATTGATTAAAATTGTAATACAATAGCGTATGTTCCGATCCTTTCTTTGGGTCATCTTCAGCGCAAATTAACAAAAATTTATACTTAAATATTAAACAGCGGTCGGATATAGTATGTTACACAAATAAAGTATATATCGGCGATGTCGTGAAGAGCCCACGCTTGGTACACTCAATTATGAGATACATAGTTGTAATTTGACGTGTGGTACCGAACTGGACTCCTCAACGGTTCGCGAGACACTGTGCCCTAATTACCGCGCATGGCTCTTGAGGTCGTTTTTTTCTTTCTTATTTAATGTAATTTGGAGCCTTTATATCTCATTATAAAAATAGATAATGACAAGTTTCTAATTTCAAAGAGTCACGTCTAATTTTTTAATAAATAATTAAAGTTTTTTTTCGTTAGTATAAGTTTTATAAGCAACTGTTTGCAAAATATTTTTGCAAATATTTTTTTCATAGCAAGAGAGAATTATATTTGAACTACAATTAAATATATTTTTACAGAGTTATAATTTATATATTTTTACAGAGTTATAATTTATTTTTTAAATTAACAGAAATCACATAAAAACTGCCGATTGTGTTAAGCTAATCTAACAATAGTGGTGGACAAGCATAGGCAGACTGATGCTGTTCTGTTATTGATTAACAGTAGGAGTTATAATGTCCAATTAAAAAAAAACAGATTTGGACAAATGTAAAACATAATATTGGTAGTTCAAATAATGAATAGGGGTGTATGTAGTGGAAGGGGTTCGTTTGGACACCGTACAATTAGACACGTTGCAATTGGGCGCAGTGCAATTGGACACAATACGTTACGCACCGTTCATTTGAACACAGTGCATTTGAGCACAGTAATTTTGGACACAGTAGCTTTTAGTCACAGCATATACATATATACACATAATATGTAATTTTTTTTAAATTTATTGTTAATATAATAATATTTTTACATTGACGTATCTAAAATTGGACATCGTTTCTTTGCGCACCATTTATTTAGACACTGTTCTTTTGCGCACCGTTCTTTCGCGCACCGTTTAATTGGACACAAGAGAACGTGGTGCCCAATTTTAAATACGTCAATGTAAAAATATTTACAATAAATTTTAAAATAAATTATTCAGAGAGATATCTACATATATACACATCTGTATGTACGTATTACAAATTATGTGTATATATATGCTGTGTCTAAACGCTATTGTGTCCAAAATTACTGTGCCCAAATGCACTGTGTCCAAATAAACGGTACGCAACATATTTTGTCCAATTGCACTGTGTCTAATTGTAATATGTTTAATTGTACAAATGAAGGCCGCTCGTATGTAGTGGAAGGTGGTACAAGCCTAAATACATTCGTAGCAATCTGTTCGTGGCAGAAGCACTGACGTATCTTTGTAGGACGTTTGCACATTTTTCAGCCCAACAAATCGCTAGAATATGATATTTGCGGAGAAAAATATGTGAGGTGCGAGTGACTGATCGAGAATTAAACTCGAGTCTTTCGCTTTCCGGGCAATTGCTCTTACCACTAAGCTATTCAGACCTCACACCTTATGTTACTTTTTAACATAGTAATATAGTATACGACTCCAGAGCGATGTTGGAATCTTGCTAAATGGATGCAGTGCCAATTGCCACAGAGAAATCTACTACGGATAGTGCTACAGTGTGACTCCAGAGAGATGATGGTTTCTCTCTCGTTAGTTGCTGAACTATGAATGCTAAGTAAGCAATCCCAAGAAATTCTCAGAGGAGATGCAAGATTACCCGAACTCTTGATAGATTGCATGTGGCCACATCCCATAGTATATAGTAAAATAGAGACCCCTCTCTCTCTCTAGTATATAGTAAAATCCCCCACCGTTTCTCGTGTAAGATTGAATATCTTCGGATTGGGCAGATAACGGCCAATATAGGCACGGCCTCCTGGTATAACACTGTGTTGATAATATTTATTAATTCCATCGCTTACCGCTATGCGGCGTAAAGTTGCAACTATCTTGTATTTAACTATAATAAAACGAAATGGCTCTGATATATAAATATATATATAAGTTAGGTAGGCAACGAGCTAATAAGAGCTAGACGCAGAAATTAGAAGCAACAAACTTGTTTTAAAATCATATTTACTTAATTTGAACGATTTCTTTGAATCATCTTCAGCAGATCGATTAACAAAAAAATTCATGCATGTTGATCCACATCCCCGCTTTACGTCTTTGGTAAGTCTTCAAAGCGATTGAACACGAGATGAAAAACAAGGAGCAAAAACGCGTACGTCTAATCTCAGCGATGACTAAACAGCATTGATTTGTAAAATGAAAATAGGTCATACATAAGTAAACCGCCAGCATGCATGCGGTGGAAAAGCACGCAAGTGCGGGAAAAAAAACGTTTCGAATCGAAGCTTTTAAATCTTAGTTAAACGCTCTACAATAGTTGTGTAGTGTGGTGCGGACATTCGGTATCTGTTTGTTGGTGAGACTATTTTTTGTTGTTTAATAAACAGCATTTCTGATAATATAATCTTTTATTTAAACTAATCTTTTCATCCAAGATTTCAACTTCATTCGAATTAAATTCGTGATTCAACAATCTATGATCAGTGATCACAGACTGTTGCGAAGTAATAATGATACAAATAATGATAAATGATGATATGATTACAGTGCTCAGTGATACGTGTTCTTAATAATCTGTTTAACCCACATAAGACGCATCACAGTCTTTACATATTATTTTATATACCACGTTTCATCGTGAATATTTCGTTAGGAGGCCTTTATGAATTTCAATGAAAGAGCGAAGTTTATTCATGCCGGTGTAAGACAATTACATTCTTATCACGAACTACATGCCTAAATTGTTCTGCAAAGCCCGGAACATACGAAATGTTAAAAAACATGAGAGGTTAAAAAACATCTGTGATCATCATAGCAACGCTCCTCTTATGACTAGTCTTTCTCTTCTTATTGCTAAATAAGGTTTCAATTTCGTAGAGTGGAGAACTTGAAATATAAGAGATAATGAATAATCATTATCAAGTAAAACTTTTATCACAAAATCGAGATTTTTTGTTAAAATCTTGGATGAGATAACAAGACTGCTCTATCAATTAAGCACATGATGGTGCTCTTTTATGGCAGAGAGAGTTTTGAGACTCATAATTAAGGCATCTATCCGAAAAGTAGGTTTATGATGTTGAACTCAATAAAAGTTATAAACTCAAAAAAATTGTCTCTAATAATAATGGTAACATCAAGAAAATTCAGACGATTGTCAATGCCCTCCTCCAGCGTAAACTGTAATCTTGGATGGAGTTGAAGAAATTGAGAGTAAATTCCAGCATGGAAGAGGGAACCGACAACGCGACGCCACCAACGTATCGAAAATAAAACGGGTTAAACGGGAGAGTCCCAATCATCCTCTTCAAATCTTGCAGTGTGTCTGCAATAACTGGTGATAGAGGAGAGCCCATGCCAAAGGAGGAGAGGGTATGCCAAAGGTTTATTAGTAATGTACATTATTAAAAGAAAAAAATGTAGAATTGAGAACAAACCGGACTGCATCTAAAAATTTATCACGCGGAATCGAACAAATTTTTTCTATATAATTCCATCTCTCAAGGATATTTTCCATTGCTAAATCCAAGGGGATGTTTGTGAAAAGCGAAACCACATCCAAGGAAATTAATCTGTAATTGTCATCAATATGTACTCCTGTGAGTTTATTAACTAACTTAAAATTGTTGTTAATATGGCTGTGAGTTTTGGAAAACGAGCTATAAATGATGTTGTGGAGGAAAGTCGCAAAGGTGTGCTGTGGGCTATTCACAGAAGATACAATGATGCGCAGAGGGCAGCCCAAATTATGAATCTTTGGCAATCCATAAGCTCTCGGTAAAACACATCGGTGCAATTGGTGTCTGTATGTTTCGTTGTTAATGTTGAGACTGTTTAGCGTGCTTGTCGAGAGTCGATGCGAGCGCGCGCAATAGACACTCACGGAAGGTTCTCAGAACTTCCACGAGCGGTCTAGCTAGCGGAATAGCCGGCGACTCTGGTAACAGTCAGTTGTAAATCGTCCGCCGTTCAGACTAGTCAGAAAATAAAGTACAAATAAAAGTTTCTTTTTGATACGTACTGAAGGTACTCTTCAATAAATCAACCCGAAAGAATTCATCTCTCCTTTCACTCTCTGGCTCTTAGCACAAAGAATCAAGGATTCAACAGGTTATGGGCCCAGCTACGGCTTCAGCGCGACAGACTCGCTAGAGAGAAAGTGAGAGCTTGGCGGAAATAAAGGAACACGAGGCACGTGGCAAGAGTCGGCCATTATTGTCGAGGGTTCTCGAACACGTTGCGAGTCGGAAGCGCGAGTGAAAAATGCCGGACGAACTATCGTTGGGACACCTACCGAAATTCGATGGATCAAATTTCCTCGGGTGGAAATTCCAAATAAAAGCATCGTTAATCGCGGGCAGTGTCTATGATATCGTGGATGGCACGAGGGTAAGATCGGCAGCAGCCCAGGAAGAGCTGTTGAAGGCGTGGATAAAGGACAACGCTAAGGCGATGGTGATTATCTCGAGGGCCATGGAATATAAGCAGCTCGAGCCTCTTCTGGTCTGTGAAACAGCGAAGGAAATGTGGGATAAATTGGGGCAGATTCATGCGCAGAATTCGGCGTCCAATAGACTCCTGCTAACACAGCGGTTCCACGAATACCGGATGGGCGCAACGGATACCGTCGTGCAACACGTGGCCAAGGTCCAAAACATGGCGACGCAACTTCTCGATCTCGGAGAAAACGTTTCGGACATAACAATTATGGCGAAAATCCTGGCTAGTTTGACGTCGAAGTTCAGCACCTTGCAGACAGCGTGGGATAGTGTCGATCCAGCTCGGCAAACCCTAGAAAACCTGCAGGAACGTCTCATCAAGGAAGAGAATCGTCTGGATGCTGAAGGGGGCGAAGCAGTGGCATTTGCAGCGACGAGAAACACCGGCAAGAAGGCAGGCGGTACAAGGAACAAACAAGACTCGAAGAACAAAGGCGACAAGAAAGCACGTCGCGAGAAGAAGAAGAAAGACGTCGAGTGCTATTGTTGCCATGAGAAAGGGCATTACGCGCGCGATTGCCCGACGCGAAAACAAAACAAAAGTGACCGCGACGAAAAAGAGTCACGTGAGTGCGCGTTCGTTGCCGCGAGTTCGGAGAGCAAAACCAACAGTCGAGAGTCAAGTCGGTACAGTGGGTTGTCTACGGAACTAAAGAGCAGGTAGCTGAGACTAGACAGGAGAGACATCTGGTATACCGACAGCAGCGCGTCTAGGCACATCACCTACAGACGCGAGTGGTTTACAGAGTTCCGTCCGGGTAGGGGCACAACGATATCGCTGGGCGATAATGCTGAGTGCGAGGTAGCCGGTAAGGGAACTGTAGTGATCGAGAAGCTCGTGAATGGAGTGTGGTGCGAAGCGCGAATCGAGGACGTGCTCTATGTACCGGCAGTGCGCAGCAACCTGTTTTCCGTCGGCGTGTGTACCTCGAAAGGATTCGAAGTAAGGTTCGCGAGCGATTGTGTACATTTGATGGACAAAAACAAGGTTGTAGCGACAGGAGTCAAGCAATCGAACGAGATATACTGTGTAAGAGAATGCTGTTCCGTGTGAAAAGTGTGCATAACATAGGCGAAGTGAACGTGTCTACGACGAGTTTAAAGGTCTGGCACGAGCGCCTAGGACACTTGAACAAACGTGCACTGTGCGATCTAGTAAAAAAGGGGCTCGTGAAAGGAGTCAAGGTCGCGAACGAGAACGAGTTTTTCTGCGACGCCTGCCAGCTGGGCAAGGCGCATAGGTTATCGTTTAAGACAGTCGAAAAGAAAGCGAACACAAAGCCGGGCGAGTTCATACACAGTGACGTGTGCGGGCCGATGTCAGAGACCTCGCCGAGAGAAGCACGCTACTTTGTGACTTTCATCGACGATGCTTCCGGGTTCCGTCACGTTTACTTCTTGAAACACAAGTCGGACGTGTTCGACCGTTTCAAAGAATTCGAGTTGATCGCGAATAAGTTCGGCCAGCCGATGAAGGTGCTGCGCTCCGATAACGGCTGGGAATATTGCAACGAGAAAATGGCACAGTATTTGTCGACGCGCGGATTAAATTCGAACCGAGTGCACCGCACACGCCGGAACAGAACGGTAAATCGGAGAGAGGAAATCGGTCGATCGTAGAGTGTGCGCGTACGCTGCTGAAGGCGAAAGATTTGCCAACGTCATTGTGGGCGGAAGCCGTAAATACCGCCGTGTATCTTCAGAATCGAGTGCTATCGTCGAAGAACAAAGAAGAAAAAACACCGTACGAAATCTGGACAGGAGAAAAGCCTGATCTGAGTCACGTGAAGGTGTTCGGGTCAGAAGCCTTTGTGCACGTACCCAAGCAGTTCACGAAGTTCGACGCGAGGTCGAAGAGAGTGTTGTTCGTCGGGTACGAAGGCGACTCGACCAACTATAGATTATACAATCCCGACAAGAGGAGCGTGACGGTGTCAAGAAACGTGGTGTTCCACGAGGTGCGCAAAGAAGTCGAGCCACCGCAGGTCGAGAACGAGGAACTAACTTTATTGACGGGAGGCGACAACGAGGGCGACGAGCAACCGGAGCAAGAAGACCCGGTACGAGAGGTGCCAGTGGAACCTACAGTCGGTAATGTATCACCGGAACCCGCGGTCGGTAACGGAGTGGTCAGAGCCCGCAGAGACGCCGAGCGACAATTACCATCAGACGAGTCTCGTCGACTTCGAGATCGAGCAACGCTGCGAGGGCCGGCGAGATACGAGATAAACCTAGCCGAGTACGAAGCTCCGACGACCTTCAAAGAAGCAATCAGCGGAAGAGACTCGTCGAAATGGCTCGAATCAATTCGGGAGGAATTGGAGGCGCACGAGAAAAATAACACGTGGACAATCGTCCCGAGAGAAATCAAGAAGAAAACCATTGACTCTAAATGGATCTTCAAGGTGATGCGAGATGCAACTGGACACATCTACCGATTCAAGGCCCGTCTCTGTGCGAGGGGTTTTCAATAACGAGAAGGAAACGACTACACGGAGACGTTCTCACCGGTCGTGAGGTACGACTCCCTGCGCGTGCTGCTAGCACTCGTCGCTCAGGAGGATCTTGAATTGGTACAGTTCGACGTGAAGACGACGTTCCTGTATGGCAATCTCGAAGAGGAAATCCACATGGAGGTTCCGAACGGAGTCAACGCCGAAGACAGCGCAAGTGTAGTGTGTCGGCTAAATAAATCGCTGTACGGTTTGAAGCAAGCACCTCGGTGCTGGAACCGGAAGTTCAGCGGTTTTCTAAAGCAATTTAATTTTAAGAAAACGAGTGCGGATAAATGTGTGTTTACCGGTCACTATGAGGGTTCGTCGGTATATCTTGCGCTATTTGTAGACGACGACCTGCTAGCATGCAAGTCGCGAGAGGTTATCGAACAAATAACGACGCGGCTGAGTCAAGAATTCGAGATCACGCTAGGCGACGGAAGTAATTTCGTAGGTCTGCAAATTTGTCGTGACAGGGCGCGAAAATCAGTATTTATTCACCAGAGTGCGTACGTGAAACGCATTCTCGAGAAATTCCGAATGAACGAAGCAAAGGCAGTGAGCGTGCCTGCTGACCATCACTCAGCGTTGTATCCGGTAGAAAAAAATGAATATGTGAGCAACGTGCCTTACCGCGAAGCAGTAGGGTCACTCATGTTTGTTGCAATCGTCTCGAGGCCAGATATCGCGTTTGCCGTTAATACCGCGAGTAAGTTTCTAAATAATCACAATCAAAGTCACTGGCAGGCTGTGAAAAAAATCTTTGCTTATTTAGTAGGCACAGTAGACTTAGGGATAAAATATCGAAGCGGCGGAAGCGAGACAAAACTGGTCGGTTTTTCGGACGCGGACTACGCGGGGGACCTCGAGACTCGTAGGTCCAATAATTGAAAATACTTTTCGGTGTCGAACATAACTCACAAATTGATTCTAATTTGATTAATTTCCTGAGAGAGCTTGCCAAAACTGAGTTTAATCACGAGAAAGTAAGAAAGGATAGTCGAGAGTTGGCCATATAATCCACTCAAAAAATTAAAGACTGTAACAAAATCTACTATGATAAGAGGCACAGGAAGCCTTCTATTTATAAAGAAGGGGACTACGTCCTGATTAGAAACGCTACGATTAAGCCGAGCGAAGATAAAAAATTAAAACCTAAATACAAAGGTCCATATGTAGTAGCTAAAGCTCTAAATAAGAATAGATATGTTATTAGAGACATCCCAGGCTTTAACATTACGTCCAAGCCATATGATTCAATACTGTCGTCGGACCGATTAAAATTGTGGGTCAAGCCCGTTGCGTCTAGCGTCTAAGTCTTCCTGGTTACACGGCTTTGTATGTAAATATTTGTACAATATTAGTTTTTAGTCTTCCGCTAGGTTAAGTTAGTTTAAGCCTATATTCCTGTATGCGATTTATTGGTGATACCAAGGCTGTCTTAGGCTTTAAGTTTAAACGCTATTATATCCACTTTTAGTTTTAAATTCTACGTTTTATAATTTCCACATTTGGTAAATTCAGCATTTATATTAGACATAAGTACTCAACGAGTTCAAATTTACGCTAGTCTTTAGTTTATATGCAATAGCATCCCTTTTTTTTCTGTTATCTTACGTTTGTAAGCTCCTATTCGACTAAATAGGAGACATATATATTTTATTTTCAAAACATTCGGGACGAATGTCAATGCCAGAATGGCTGAGCTGTAAGGCTATTTCCTTACTGTAAGCGTGCGTGACGGAAGGAGATGGCGCAACAGTCGCTCACGAGTTCTCCGGTTAGCGGCGCACGTCGCTCGAGCGAGGGCGCAACCGACCGTGGTTGACGTGATCGAGGAGGAGAAAGAGCGGTCTCTCGGCCTTCGTTTCCGAGACGTCGAGGTGAACGGACGTGTTGCGCGGTGGAGTATTTTACCGCGTTTTTCTCCGCGGGTCTAGTCTTAGTCTGTAGAGTCCTGTATTAACGCTTTAAGTAATATATTTTGTACTTTGCTAAGCAACGAGTGTTTATTACGTTTCCCGTGCCCGTAAGCATTTTCCACGTTGCCCTTCCTTCCTGACTGATCGACCTGTTGGATCCTCGCGAACTAACCTCGCGGTTTTTCCCTAGGTCTTACAGCCTTCTAACCGGCTATATGTTTAGCCTTGCAAGTGGGCCAGTCACATGGTCGTCACGACGCCAGAAAATCGTAAGGCTAAGTACGACAGAGGCCGAGTACATCGCCGCGTCGTCCGCTGCAAAAGAGGCCGTATGGCTGCGAAATTTGTTAGATGAGATTTGTCGGATATCGTTGTGATAGTCCTACCGTATTATACGTAGATAATGAAAGTGCTATCAAAATAGCAAAGAATCCAGAGTTCCACGAGAGGACCAAGCACATCGATGTTCGATATCATCATATCCGGGAGATGGTCGAGAACGCCGTGATTCAAGTATGTTCCGTCCGAAATGCAAAAAGCGGACATATTGACAAAAGCGTTATCAAAAGAGAGTTTCAGACGTCTGCGCGAGAGCATGGGTATGTGTGTGAGCGATAACAAGCACTCAAACGGCGGAAGTGTTGAGACTGTTTAGCGTGCTTGTCGAGAGTCGATGCGAGCGCGCGCAATAGGCACTCACGGAAGGTTCTCAGAACTTCCACGAGCGGTCTAGCTACCGGCAACTCTGGTAACAGTCAGTCGTAAATCGTCCGCCGTTCAGACTAGTCAGAAAATAAAGTACAAGTAAAAGTTTCTTTTTGATACGTACTGAAGGTACTCTTCAATAAATCAACCCGAAAGAATTCATCTCTCCTTTCACTCTCTGGCTTAGCACAAAGAATCAAGGATTCAACATTTAATATAAATCAATCTTTTCCATTTTGTGACACTGTCATAGAGACTGTTAATGATTTTTCTTGTTGGATATCTTTTAACTATTGTGTAAGAATTAATGTCGACATTAAAGAAATGTCATCATTTTATTCAAATAAATCTCCCTATTAAGAGCCATGATAACGTTGCTCTTGTCCGCCTAGTAAAGATTATGTTGGGATTCTCAGACATGAATCCGTTCGTTGCGAGAACAGCCCTGATTAAATCATTGTTTGCGAATGATTTGTCGAAAGAGTGGTCAGTGAGTTTTTTAATGATCAGAAAGACTCTGCTTCTAACTATTGTATGCATAGAGGCAGGGACAGGGTGTATACTCAAATCTTATAAATAAATTCCCTGAGGATTCCATGATTTTCCAGATATTTTTGTTCAAAATTCTAGGTGAAATTAAAGTATTTTAAATGCAATTTTAAAATAAGTTTATTATAATTTTTTAACATAAATAAAATATATTTTAATATATTTTAAACCTAAAAAATTTTATATTCTTTAAAAATATATTTTAAAATAAATATTTGTTTTGAATGAAATATAGAACCTAAAGTACTGACATTTGATACTGGCTAAATAGTCATGAAATTTGGACAATATATGACAAAATATTATCTAAACTCTAGAAATATTATAAAGTGCACTATTAAAAAACGTTGTGTGTATACATGTATTTAAATATAAAGAAAAAATACTTTTATATAAAACTAATACAAGAAATGTTGAAATACTAAAAAAAATAAAATCAATAAAATCATAAGATTTTAATAAAAACTTAAATATTGCAAAAGAATACATTTCTTATGTTTTTTAAACTACTAAAAATATTTAACGCAGTCTTCAAATCACAGTTTAAAAATTAAAGTTATTTAAAGCTGTATAATTTAACATAAATGCAATATTTGTACTCTGAAAAATAAAATAATAGTTAAATAAATCTAGAAAAAATATTATATAATATATAAATCTATTTTTTTAAAGCTTGAATCTGTTCTTCAAACGCATTTGCCTCTTTTTGAGCATTTTCTAAAATTCTTATGCGTTTGACTTCTAATTCTTTCGCCTCTAAAGTCTTCCTTCTTTTTGTAAGTACTTCTTGCTCTGCAATAGATGCTTGCTGTCGATATCGTTCAAGATATTCTATATAGCGTGAATGAGCATTACGAGCACTAAGCAGTAGATCTTTGGATATTTGTAAATTGTCAATCCCACCTTCATATAATACAGCGTCATATACTTGACGGCGAGCAATTACGGATTCTTCCCGCATGTTTTCAAAAAGACATTCAGCATTTATAGAAAAACCTCGTTCTATATTTGCATTGCCATGAGAGATACAGCAAATCATTTTTACTAAATGCATAAAATCTTTAAAATCTTTACCTATAATATCTCGCTAAAAATGATCTAAGCGTTTCTCAGAACGATTATAAGATTTCATAGCATCCATGACATACGGTCGCGATGTAAATTCTCGAAATTGCCGAACTACAGTGTCACCTGCTGATCCAGTTAGGCGGTCTTTCTCAATGAGAATACTGCACAAATTATTTAGACGTTTCTTGACTAAGTCTAAATTTGATGCTATGAGGTTTGGATCTAGGCAAGTAGTAGCTTTTGTCAAAATATAAGTCAATGGAGATCGGTTCATTGTTTTGCAAACAAACTTCTGAAAACAATTTTTACAATCTTGTCAAAACTGAAGCATATTTGCAGTCGTAATATTGACTTTTTTTTAGTGCTTTTAGACTATCAAAACCCAAAACAATATTTTTAGCAGAAAGTAGATTAGCTTCTGTCTGAACATCTTTTAGGGAAATTGATGAGACGCTTTTTATCACTTCAGGTTTCATAAAACGATCTAGCACGTGTTTAAGCATTTGACAAAGGGCGCTATGCAAAAAAAGAACCAAAGGTGCATCTGATTGGAATTCTCGTAAAAAAGGTTCCACAAGAAGCAAGAGATTTAAAGAAAGCAAGTTTTGCGCATAACAAAGGATCTTGGATAAATTTTGCAACTATACTAAAACTCTTGCATGTTGGTTCAATTTTATCTTGCCGCACACCTTCTACAAATTTCTTAATATGTGGTGTGACATCAATTGCTCTTTGAGTAACTTCAACATTTTCCAGCCATCTTATGGAGCAAAACTTAAGTGGGAAAACATCAGATTCGGAATATTGGGTATACAAGGCCCTTCGAGCTGGTACATCCTTAAAGAGATTATAGATGGCTCACATGTATGAAATAATGTCCCAATGTGTAGCATATATACCATTTTTGAATGCACAATGCAAACTATGGAGACCACAACTTCCAATATCAAGTAATTTTACGTTGCTTGAAAGTTTCGATTTATATTCTCTTATAAAAGCCCAATTTACATTTGGTCCATCCATAGATACTTGGAAAAGTTTATTTTCTTGAAGATTTCCTATACCTTCTTTAAATGCTTGAAGAAGATCCATTGCTCTTGAACGTCCAAGAAAACGCGAAGTTAGGTATCGTGTTATTATCTCTTCTTTTGTATCATCCCAAAATCTTACGTTTATATCAATTTGTTGGCGTTTTGTGTTCTTATTAAGAGATTCGTCGAAACCAACAACAATAAAAGATACGTTATTTAAATTATCTATCAATATTTTATTGAAAAATGGAGCGATGCCAAACAGAATAACGTAACCAATTTTATCCTTTTTTAATTGCATTTTTTTAACGATCTCACTACCCTGAAACATTCTTTTCAAAATACCCATATCTTTTTCAGCAATACGCAATGACTTATGACTCATTACTGTTTCTATGCACCATAAGACTTCAGCTGTTGTAACATCATTTTTTAGCAAAAATCTATCAAGTTGGCGAGGCATTAATTGATTGGATAAGGGCTGATTAGTAAGTTGATTAGAAGGCTGATTAGGAAGTAGATTAGTAAGATCCACATTAGAAGAGGATTCAGCACCACTGGATTGAGTTTTAGTCGATATTGAGGAGATGACAGAATTAGAAGGAACAGCAGAAGATGAAATGCCGGCGGAAGAAGGCGAGGATATTAGAAAAGTTTCTAGTACAGAATTTTGTCGACGGATAGCGTGTTTCTTACTCTTCATGTGACTCACAAGAGCTTGTCTTCCCATATTGCTCAAAAAAATATCACAGGAGCATAAAATGCAACGAGCGTAATTGGGTCTCCCTAACATAGGCCGTATCCAATTTCGAAACTCAGAATCCGTAAGCCAGATATCTTGAAATTTTGTTAACATGAATTTTGACACTATCAAAATCAATCAACCTACGCAAAGAAAAGAAATATATCATCATCGCGAGTTCAATTATAAACAGTAGGATTGACAATCAGTTCTTCAAAACAGCAAAGCAACGCATATACTATTCACAAAGGTTTTTAATATCTAAAATAAAAATGCAAGTCCAAAAAAAATATATAAAATATATAAATTATATATGCCACTTAAAAAAGATTCCTAACTCGATTGCTTGTCCACTAGAACCATAAATCGCTCTTGTAGTAAGGGTACAAAAGTTATATAGTAATCAGCTTTAATTAACTATAATAATTTTGGTTATAAATAAATATTTATTATATACTTGCAAGTAACTTATAAATCTAAAGTTCTAGATATTCTTTTTAGAATCAATAAAATATAATAAAATATAAAATGTAATAAAAATTAACAATTTGCAATTTTTATAAAAATATTAAAAAGAACGTACATACAAATTTATATAAAAACAATGATGTATATAAGTCTTTATACAGTACATTTAAATCTTTAAACATTTTTTAAAAACTCATTTTTAATGTCTTAATATTTATATAGTAGAATTACTTTAATATTTATATAATTTGTTTGTTTGATTTTATAATTATCAAATATCTTTGGAAATATCAAATTTATTGAATTATAAGAGACATTATTTCACTATTTCAAGAAAGCAATTTACTAAAATAAAATTATCGAAAAAATCATTTTGTAAAACGTTTTATATTTTATTGTAATATATTCTGTTAAAATATAAAATATTTCATTCGTTCTTTGATGATCTCATTTTTTTACAAGTTTACTACTTATATAGAATAATAATATATAAAGCAGAATAATATATGAAAAAATGATGAAAGAAGAATTGATTAATGTAAGAAAAGTTATATATATTTTTTTAAATGTTCTTTAATTACTTTTCTTTTTTATTACTATTTGTTTATTGTCAAAAAGATTATTGACAATAGAAAAATAGTAATAAAAAAGATACTGTAGACAAAAGATATAAAAAAAATATTTTCTATTCGAATTGCATAAATCACTCTATAGCAAAAATTGTTGGATTGTAATGAACAATTACTAATAGCATTTATATAAATTAAATTTAAAAAAATTGAAATATTAATTGTTATAAAATTTCTAATTAATGATAATATGCAACACAATATATTGCTTCTTATGCAATTATTCTTAAATGAATAATATTAGTAAGCTTACCTAAAGTGACAAAAACTTTTTGCACAATATAAAATATACCCGTCAATGACGACAATAACGACAATACACGTCGCGACTTGTCAACACTTGTCGGTGAAAACGTGCGATGCCGGAATCGAAGAGAAGAAACAAGCGAGTAAAGTCGAACTACGAGCTCCCCTTCCCTCGCTACGTTATATGATACACGGTTTGAACGCTGGTGGGGGTTCAGTAGCGGCACAGATTGTTGGCTACTTATACAATATAAAAACAAAATTATCAAAGGAGCAATTTTTTAAAAAATTCCCTGAATCCCAATAAAATTCCATGAGAATTCCATGATTTTTCAAGGTAGAACAAAATTCCCTGAGAACACCAGGTTTTCTAGGTTTTTCCCGGGAGTATACACCCTGAGGGAGCTTGTCAATGCTGTGCTCTATGCTCTTTAAAAGTTCAGTGATGGTTTTGTCTTTATTATTGCAATGTAAACATGATTTCTGCGCCTGATTTTTGCGCCTGGCTCTTATTAGTTTTTTTTCTGAATTTGTATTTATATAATATATCAGAGCCTTTTCGTTTAATTATTATTTAATACGTTTTGCCATCTGGGGTGATAAGTGGTGTCGACTGGTAAGTCACGGACTGACAGTCTGACAATTGACGGGTCCCGGGTTCGAATCCGGTCGGACCCAATCCCCACATGCCTCTATTTAAGAAGTTGGAGGATAGAGAAGGAGGGAGGGAATGGTGAGAAGGGTGAGAGGGGAATGGAGAAGGAGGAGGGATTAAGGTGGAAAAATTGTGAAAAACCCCATTGGGGACAATTTTTTTATTAAGAAAAAAGAATTACGTTTTGCCAAGTGTTTCTATATACATTGTATACGTATATGCATGTGTGCGTATGTACGAATGTACGTTTGTACGTGTATATATATATACATATATACTATATAGTGCGTCTACAAAATTTTAGGACTACATTAATTAAAAATAATAAATCTCAAAAAAGTACCAAAAAAGTACCACGACCGTGTCAATCGATGCATAGCACTAGGAGGGTATTATGTTGAAGACTAGACAGGAATTACGGTACTTTTTTGAGATTTATTATTTTTAATGTAGTCCTAAAAATTTGTAAACACACTGTGTGAGTATATATATGTATATGTATATATATATATATATTTATATATGGTACATATCAAATATACATATATATATATACAGGGTGTCCGGTAATTGATGGATCACCCGTCGTGTGCAGGTAGAACGAGTTAAACTGAGTAGAAAAGTTCTGTACCATTTTGCAATCTTTGCAATAATTAATGAAAAATGAATTAAACAAGATCGGCCAATTCGCGCGAGTTGAAGCGCGCGGCGAGAAGAGACTTCCCACTGTTATGTGATACTACGCGCGCGGCGAAAACAAATAGCTTAATGTTTACGCGGTTGCTCGGCGCACGACAAAGCGGGGAGGAGCACTTTACAAAGGACAATAGCTATGTACGAGCGACGAAAAAAGCTGGACCCCCGCGTGGGCTGTCTCTTCTCGCCGCGTGCTTGAACTCGCACGGATTGGCCGATCTTGTTTAATTCATTTCTCATTAATTATTGCAAAGATTGCAAAATGGTACAGGACTTTTCTACTCGGTTTAACTCGCTCTACCTGCACACGACGGGTGATCCGTCAATTACCGGACACCCTGTATATGTATATTAAAATTTATGATATATCTAAAATCCATTTTCGACTTGCCTTGGACTCTGTAATAAGTTCAAGATAATCCAAAATAAATCCAGAATAAGTTCAAGAACGATCTTATTTCGGATATTCTATGAACATTTGAAGTTGTGTCAAATATATGTATATTATGGACATCCATTAGATATCCAGTGGATCCTTTTTGGACCAAAAATGGATGCCCGATATTCAAAAGAAAATGTTCGATGAATATCCACAGGACGCTCATGTGCTATCTAGGTTTATTACGAAGTCAATTTATCTTTCTTTGCGATTTGAGCGATCATTGAGTGTGTTATATGAAAATGTACATGAAAATATCACTTCACGCAGATACAAAGCAGGCTCTACCATTGATGTAAGCGTTCGCCTCACAGCCAGTCACTTGGGTCATTTCGAATTCAGCCTCTGTCCGTTGAAAACAGAGAAAGAATTAGAAACAGACAAGTGCTTCGAGCAGCATCGTCTTCCATTGGCGGATGGTAGCGGCTACAATTTCCCTATTCGTGTCTACGGGTCAAAAGATTACGATGTCAAACTGGTTTTGTCAAAGGATGTCACATGTAAACACTGCGTACTCAGGTTAGAATTAAAAACGTAATCCAACTATATCCGCTAATATAATAATCATTTAATTGTTATATAGAATAACTAGCAATGCATTGATATTATTATAACATATTATATAGCATTTTGAAACATATATAATCGATTTTTTGATATTTTCATCATTTTACATATAAAAATATTAAATTATCAAAAAACCAATAATTTACAAAATATTTTATAATTTATGCTGATTGTAACATAAAATATAAAATATTCTGTAAAGTACTTATTCTTCCATTAAAATATTTGCTAAATTTTTCACAAATTAATCAGTGGAATCTACTTATTAGTGACATCTATTTTTATACAAACGTAGTATAGCATCTGCAACATGCAAATAAATATATTTTTTAAATGGAATTATGTGATTTTTATATCAATTGAATAATGAAATAAATTGATTGTAGACACGTTTTCCACTTTTGCTTCACTAAAACCGAAAATCGCTTCTAGTTCTGACCATATTGATTTTTTGACTTATATTTATCAAGCATTTGTTGCTCGGTTTGTGAATATTATCTATTTTATAAATCTTAAACGCACCTTTTTTTAATTTTAGAAAGAAAAAATATGTATATAAAACTCTGTGTACATATACATACTATGTATAGATATAAATATAATTATTTAACGGAATTATATTCTTAATATACTATTATAGAATGATTTATAGTAAAAACAAATTTATATTTGTTTCAACTCTGATTCAGATGGCACTACCGCACCGGAAACAGTTGGGGTACCTGTGAAGATGGAAAACAAGGCATGGGTTGTGGCCCACAAGAGACCTTTAGAAGCTGTGCTGATGTCTCTATCACAAATTAACCTGCAAGTAACTTTAACACATTCGAATCTTATTAATTTTTATGCTATCTTGAAACCGACCGATTAAAACTTATGAAATCTTTAATGAGGAAACTCAGATTTTTAATTACTGAAGAAGTCTTTGATGTATCAAAACCTGATAAGGCAGGTAAATATGATTACTATTTCTATTAATTGCGGGAATAATAAAGAAACCCACTCGGCATGTAATATTTCTGAAACATTGCTGCAATATTCCATTTGAAATATTACACCTTTCAGCAATATTACAGAAATATTTCACGACCGTTTCTGCAATATTTCTGCAATGTTTCAATGTCCGCAATCATTTCAAATGCAACCTTGCTGAAAGATTTCAGCAATATTTCGGTAATATTACTGCAATATAATAGACATATTTTGAAATAAATATATCTCAGAAATATGTCTAATACATTAACATTGATTATATTAATAGAAGTCGTTTACCAGAGAATTACATTATCATAAAAATGCGTGTAAAAGTATATAATCTCTTAATGTTAGCCGTTTTTTGCAAGCTTTATATAATGCTCATGAATAAAACTTAAATACGAGATAGATAGCACATCGCACGTCGCATAGCGGTAAACGAACGAACTAGCGACTGAATACTATTTTTTTGTAATGTTTCCGAAATATTTCAGATGCAAAGTAACAATTGAAATGTTAATGAAATATTTCTGTACCATTTCCGAACATTACAATATTTCAGCAATATTACATGCCGAGTGGGAAGTTTGCTGTATGCAGTTATATTTCTCTTTTCTCATCCCCTCTCTCGAAATAGCAAAACTTAATATTATTGATTATTTAAGTAGGAAATGGACTAATAAGAGCCAGGTGCAGAAATTAGGCGCAACAAACTTGTTTTAAAATCTTCCTTATTTAATTTGAACGTTTCGGTCCTTCCTGGACCATCTTCAGCAGATCGACTAGCAAAAAACTTCATGTGTTTTGATCTACTTCCCCGTCTTACGTTTTTATTCATGCCGGTGTAAGACATAATTACATTCTGATCACGAACTACATGCCTAATTGCTCTGCAAAGCCCGGGACATATGGAATGTTAAAATACGTGAGGTGATCCGTGGTATAATCAACAACAACATACCTCTCATGACTCGTCTTTCTTTTCATATTGATAAATAACGTTTTCAATCTCGAGTGGAGAACTTGAAATATAAGAGGTAATAGATAACCGTTATCAAGAAAAACTTTTATCATAATATCGAGATTTTTTGTTGAAATCTTGGATAAGATAACAAGATTGTTCTATTAGGTAAGCACATGATGGTGTTCTTTTTATGGTAGAAAGGATGTTGAGACTCATAATTAAGATATCTATCTGAGAAAGTATGTTTGTGATACCAGTCGATGAACTCAATAAAATTATCTCTAATAATAATGGTAACATCAAGAAAATTCAGACGGTTGTCAATACCTTCCTCCAGAGTAAACTGTAATTTCAGATGGACAGAGTTAAAGAAATTGAGAGTTAATTCCAGCATGGAAGAGGGTACTGACAACGTGACGTCATCAACATATCGAAAATAAAATGGTAAGTTAAATGGGAGAGTCCCAATTACCCTACTCTTCAAATCTTGCAGTATGATGTCTGCAATAACTGGTGATAGAGGAGAGTCCATGGGCGTGCCAAAGGTTTGTTAGCAATGTAAATTATTGAAAGAAAAAATGTGGAATTGAACACGAAACCGGACTGATCTAAGAATTCATCACGCGGAATCGAACAATTTTTGTCTATATAGTCCCATCTCCCAAGAATGTTTTCTATTGCTAAATCTAAGGAGATGCTTATGAAAAGTGAAACCACATCCAAGAAAATTAATTCGTAATTGTCATCAATATATACAGGGTGACCCATTTTAAATTAGGCAGCCAAATAACTCGAAAAATAAGCACACTACGAAAAAATGTTTAGAATTAAAATTTCGTCATTTCGAGGGGGACGTACAATGACGTTAAAATGAGCCCCCCCCACCCCTCCCCCTGAGCGGTGAGGGGGGGCAAGTTTGAAATCTTAAATAGGAACCCCTATTTTTTATTGCATATTCGGACTCTTTGGCTAAAGACACATACAATTTGTCTGAAACATTTTTCTCGATTCATGATAGATGGCGCTGGAATCGACGAAATTCAATTTCTTCGATTTCTCTTACTGAGAACCCATGCTTACGATTCTGCAATAAATTAACAATAAAAATACCACTTTTTCATTGTTAATACTCGAAATTAGTCTTAAAACAAACTTCTCATTATTTTTTATTACTTATTAATTACTTCTCAAGAAACTGCTTTTAGCGTAACCTGCCCTTTAGGCAACTTGAATGGTCCAAAGTACCGAGACATTTTGGACTTTCCATCTGATGGAGTTCCTCTAAGTATCCCTCCAAAATTTTGTCCATTTAGTGCCAAAGTCACAAGTGTTTATGTATTTTTTTAACATTTGTACTCTGATAAAATTTTGGTAAAATGGCAAATTATACGCCTACAGAAGTAGTCGATATTCTTATAACCTTTGGCGAATGTGGTAGAAATTACAGACTTACTGCCCGTACTTATGCGGAGCGATTCCCAAATCGCCGCCATTCTACTGATCAACAAATTATAAACATTGAAAGGAGATTTCGTAATAATCCACTTCATCGCGAAAGGCGAAGGAATAGACTTCATAATAATAATGACCCTAGATTGCTCGCAGTTTTGGCTATGGTTCATCAAAATCCCCATATTAGTACCCGTCAAATAGAACGAGAACTGGGAATCCCTCAAACTACGGCACATAGATTGTTACGATCAGTCAATTACCATCCGTATCATATTACTCTGGTACAGGAATTAAGTGAGGCCGACTACGTACTCAGAGTACAATTTTGTAGATGGGCTCTTGAGATGCTAGGTCAGAATCCAGATTTTTTTAGTAATGTTTGTTTCAGTGATGAAGCAACATTCATCAGCAATGGTAGTCTCAATAGGCATAATTGCCACTATTGGTCACCAGAAAATCCACATTGGTATCGTGAGGTGCTTAATCAACATCGTTGGAGTTTATATGTATGGGTAGGCATTTGCAATGGCCAAGTCATTGGACCTCATTTTTTTGAACGTCCAATTAATAGTCCAATGTATTTAGAATTCCTCGAAAATGATTTGCCAGCATACCTAGAGAATGTTGCCCTTGCAGTTAGACTAAATTTATGGTATCAACAAGATGGTGCTCCTGCTCATTATGCTCGTATTGTACGGATGTTTTTGAATCAAAGGTTCCCAAATCGGTGGATAGGGCGGGGTGGACCAGTTCTGTGGCCTCCGAGATCACCGGATTTGAACCCCCTTGATTTCTTTTTATGGGGATACGTTAAAGATGCAGTGTATAGTAAAGCTCCAACGACAAGATTGAATATGATGGAAAGAATAAGAAGAGCTTGTGAAGCTATAACTCCTTTAATGCTAGAAAATGTACAACGTAACTTTCGCTGTCGATTACTGTTATCCTTAGAAAATAATGGTGCACACTTTGAGCATCTCCTCCATGCGGAGAGAGCTGATAACAATGCAATCTTGCCTTAACTGGTTGGGTCACCACACGACCTTGCCTTCACTGGCTGGGTCACTACTTGATCTTGCCTTAACTTGTTGGGTCACCACACGACCTTGCCTTCACTGGCTGGGTCACTACTTGACCTTGCCTTAACTGGTTGGGTCACCACACGACCTTGCCTTCACTGGCTGGGTCACTACTTGATCTTGCCTTAACTGGTTGGGTCACCACACGACCTTGCCTTCACTGGCTGGGTCACTACTTGACCTTGCCTTAACTGGTTGGGTCACCACACGACCTTGCCTTCACTGGCTGGATCACCACACGACCTTGCCTTCACTGGCTGGATCACCACACGACCTTGCCTTCACTGGCTGGGTTACCACACGTTCAAGCACCCCGAATTGTGAGAGGCGAGGGGACTCACGTTAATCAAGCACCCCGAAGGGAACAGAAAACTGCTACGTCCACGACGTTGTTCCTGGGTTACGCTAAAAGCAGTTTCTTGAGAAGTAATTAATGAGTAATAAAAAATAATGAGAAGTTTGTTTTAAGACTAATTTCGAGTATTAACAATGAAAACGTGGTATTTTTATTGTTAATTTATTGCAGAATCGTAAGCATGGGTTCTCAGTAAGAGAAATCGAAGAAATTGAATTTCGTCGATTACAGCGCCATCTATCATGAATCGAGAAAAATGTTTCAGACAAATTGTATGTGTTTTTAGCCAAAGATTCCGAATATGCAATAAAAAATAGGGGTTCCTATTTAAGATTTCAAACTTGCCCCCCCTCACCGCCCAGGGGGAGGGGTGGGGGGGCTCATTTTAACGTCATTGTACGTCCCCCTCGAAATGACGAAATTTTGGTTCTAAACATTTTTTCGTAGTGTGCTTATTTTTCGAGTTATTTGGCTGCCTAAGTTAAAATGGGTCACCCTGTATATATACAGGGTGTCCCACCAAAAGTGGCCATCCCCTTTTATCTTTTAAACTAAAAGAGATAGACCATAACAAATATATATCAAATTAATTCAAACCGAACTCTATTCTGAGCATAGTGGTTGCTTACAAAAGCTTTCTGCGTTAACGAACGGAAAGGTATGCATAATTTTTTTATAATAATGTAGATATTTCATTATAATAAAAGTTGTAGCGCTGTTTGAAGCGAATACAACGATGTATGATTTAATGTAAATATTTTACATAGTATACGAGTTTTACCGGCTCGAAGTTTCGCGGGCGACGTCTACCTTTTCACTTTCGGCCCTGCGATATGGCCAACTTCTGACTCGTGTGTTAGAGATTGACGTATGTCATGTTGTCATTTGATCATAATACTCAGTGTACGAAAAAAAAAACGCTCATAAATGAAATTATGGAACCTATAATAAATTACATATAATAAAAATACATTTATAATAAGCTGTAGTTTTTAAAAATTATTATTAATTAATTATTATTTATGCATTATCGTGTTATTTATACAACTACTGGTTTATCAAACGTAAACTTTAATAAATTATAAAACCAATAATTTTTAAAAAATGTGTGCGATTTTTATACTTTCTAATAATTAATAATTTTATTAAATTATTAAATATAATAAAAAGTGTATTATTTATTTTTATTTTGTAATTTTAATTCTTTATACTTAATTGTGAACAGTCATTTTTTTAAATAAATTGCACAAAGTTTACTATTTTATCATTCATTTATTTTTTAAATATGAAAGATAGAAGTAGTGATATTTTTTAAACATGAAAGATAGATGTAGTGTATTTACAATAGAATTTTAAATGTATGTATATTTTAATGTATGTAGTGTATTTACAATAGAATTTTAATTTCAATGTAGATGTTCAAAATGTGCGCCGTTTTCATCTAAGCACCATTGGAATCTGTGGATTAATGAAATTTGTACATTATGCAGTTCTTCTGCATTAATCAAGGTAAAAGCGTCAATAATTCGTTGACGCATGTCCTCTTGTGTGGTGGGAGCTGTGACGTAGATTAAATCCTTTATCCTGCCCCAAAGGAAAAAATTTATTGGCGTTAAATCTGACGATCTTGCCGGCCATGCAATTGGTCCGCCTAATCCTATCCATGCACGCGGAAAATTTTGATTCAATATATTTACACAATTTCTAACTCGATGAGCCGGTGCGCCATTCTGTTGATACCACATATGCGCACGTATATCAAGAGGAACATCTTCCAGAAGGATTGGTAAGATATTCGTCAAGAAATTTGCATATCTGAGTCCATTCAGAGTGGCGTCCAAAAAATACGGACTAATTACATGGTTGCCAACAATTCCACACCACACATTTAACTTCCACTGGTACTGAAAAGGAATTTCGCGAAGCCAATGAGGATTTTCTGCAGCCCAATATCGACAATTATGTTTATTCATTTCGCTTGTATTCGAAAATGTCGCTTCGTCTGTAAATAATACCCGTCGAAAAAAGTCTGGATTTTCTGCTAATTTTTGTACAGCCCATGTACAAAATATTCTGCGGTTTCCAAAATCTCTTACAAATAATTGTTGATGTTCTTCTGCACGTTACGGATGCAGTCGCAGGCTTCTTAATACTCTGTGTACCGAGGATTTTGATGTCTCTATTTTGAAAGAAAAACATGTGTACAGTGAACTGCAATAATGGACGATTTAATTAAAGATTTAATCTTTATTCATCTCTTTCACAAAATTTTATAAAAATAAGAGAATAGGTATTTTGGAATATTACTCGCTTAATTTACCGAGCTATTTTTCACACTCAAATGAGGGTTTTCTTGAATGAGGAACCTAACAGGTTCTATCAATTCATTAATGCGACGATGTTCTACATTATGTCGACGCCCTGCGGCATTACCTTCGTGTTCTAATTTTTCGGCCAATCTACGTATAAAACATCGAGGTAATAATGTAAAATATTTATAATCTTTTAAAGATGTGTGCATCTGCTTTTAGTTGAACCTTATTTTTTCATTAAGTAATTTATTACCTCCGAAATGATTGTCTAGATGGTGTTGGTATATCGTCAGGATATATTTCTCGATACATTCTTATCGCAGCTGTACGATTAAAATTAGCACATATCAATATTCTTCGCATTCTATCAAATTTATCTTCCGCATCCATGTTAATAAATTCGTTGAAATTTCAAATAATTAACGATTTTACCTTTCAGTTGTTATTTCAGTTGTTCAGTTGTTTCAATGTAAATTAATTAATATACTTTACAATTAAATTACGAATTGTATACATTTATTCAAAATATACATTTACTTAAAATTTTATTGTAAATAATGTACATAATCATGATGTTTAAAATATTGTTTAAATAATAATTACTTTGTACTATGTTTGAAATTAGATATAAGATTAAATCTTTAATTAAATCGTCCATTATTGCAGTTCACTGTACGCATGTTTTTCTTTTAAAATAGAGACATCAAAATCCTCGGTACACAGAGTATTAAAAAGCCTGCGACTGCATCCGTAACGTGCAGAAGAACATCAACAATTATTTGTAAGAGATTTTGGAAACCGCAGAATATTTTGTACATGGGCTGTACAAAAATTAGCAGAAAATCCAAACTTTTTTCGACGGATATTATTTACAGACCAAGCGACATTTTCGAATACAAGCGAAATGAATAAACATAATTGTTGATATTGGGCTGCAGAAAATCCTCATTGGTTTCGCGAAATTCCTTCTCAGTACCAGTGGAAGTTAAATGTGCGGTGTGGAATTGTTGGCAATCATGTAATTGGTTTTATAATTTATAATTTATATTTTTATATTTTATAATTTATTAAAGTTTACGTTTGATAAACCAGCAGTTGTATAAATAACACGATAATAATAATTAATATATATAATAATAATAATTAATTAATAATAATTTTTAAAAACTACAGCTTATTATAAATGTATTTTTATTATAATTTATTATAGGTTCCATAATTTCATTGATTTATGAGCGTTTATTTTTCGTACACTGAGTATTATGATCAAATGACAACATGACATACGTCAATCTCTAACACACGGGTCAGAAGTTGGCCATATCGCAGGGCCGAAAGTGAAAAGGTAGACGTCGCCCGCGAAACTTCGAGCCGGTAAAACTCGTATACTATGTAAAATATTTACATTAAATCATACATCGTTGTATTCGCTTCAAACAGCGCTACAACTTTTATTATAATGAAATATCTACATTATTATAAAAAAATTATGCATACCTTTCCGTTCGTTAACACAGAAAGCTTTTGCAAGCAACCACTATGCTCAGAATAGAGTTCGGTTTGAACCATTTAATTTGATATATATTTGTTATGGTCTATCTCTTTTAGTTTAAAAGATAAAAGGGGGTGGCCACTTTTGGTGGGACACCCTGTATATGTATATATTACAATCAGGCTTCTATATTCTTTTCTTTCTCATTTTCTTATAAGGTTTCTTATTCATTTTCAACAATAACGAAATTTTTTCTTTTATGCTGCTTTTCCATTGTTCTCTTGTTTAACGCATTACAGAAGGAATGATGATATACTTATATTTCTTCCGTCGCTTTTTCATTTTATCACTCTAAATTCTCGGATTACGCATGCAACATTTTCAATTTAAACAATACAATTATAAGACTCTCTTGAATATAATCAAATCGAAATAAAAAATGGCAATAAGAGCCAAGCGCAGTAAGTAGGGCGTATATACTTTATTGTAAATCTAAATATATGCATTATATATATATATAAAGTATAAAAAACGTTTCGGTTCCTTTTTTTGGACCATCTTCAGCAGTTAAAAAATGATTATAAACATAGATCACATAAATAAATTCGCGGCGCGAATGTGAGTCAAACGAGTAAAAAGTTATAAATAAAAAAATTGTTGTTAATGTAAAAATTCATATTTTAAAGCTTGAGCGTTTCCGGCGTAAAAATACATTAACAACAATTTTTTTATTTATTAGTTTTTACTCGTTTGACTGCGAGAATAGGAAATAAAGGAATAGATATTTGGCGGTTCATTAAGAAATTTGACTTTGTTAGTTTAGGTGAAACGTGGATAGATGAAGAGAGTTGGGGAAAGCTGAAAGGTAGATTGCCAAATACACATGAATGAGATAGTAAGGGAAAAAGGAAGGAGAAGGGCAAAAGGGGGCTTTATAATAGGGAAGAGAAGAGACTGGAGAAGCGGGGCCGATAGAATAATAGGTAATGAAGAGGAAGAGTTTGTGCTATCGGAAATTAATGAGGGAAAGGAGACGCTAAACATTATCTCTGTGTACAATAAGGAGAACTGGAATATTCTGGGGAATAAAATAGAGAAAAAGATAAAAGAAAAGGAGGATGAACAAATAATCATAGGAGGTGATTTTAGAATTTTAGAATAGGAGAATTGGGAGGGGGAATGAAAAGGAGGGAGGAATAGAGAGGAAGAGTAAGGATAAGATGGTAGGAAATGGGGGAAAAAATATGATAGATTATATTAAGGAAAAGGGGTGGTATCTGTTGAACGGGTCGACGGAAGGTGATTGGGAAGGGGAATATACGTATATAGGTATGAGGTAGTACTGTAATCGACTATGTCTTGTGTAACGAAAAAGCGATAGACAGAGTAGAGGAATTTAAGGTAGGTGACAGAGCGGACTCGGATCACATGCCGATAATGGTAACATTAGAAGAAAGAGGTAGGAGAGGAAGAAAGAAAGAAGAAGTCAAAAAAGAGGAAGAGAAATGGAAAATCTGTTGGGATAAAGAATCTATACAAAGGTACAAGAAGAACACGGAGAAGACAACATGGGAGGAAAATCTACAGGGAAAGTAAGAAGGGAGAAATACCTAGAGGAAAAAAGGAAGCTGAGAGAGCTTGCAGAAAGGAAGCAAAGAGAAAATAGAGAAAAAGGAGAAAAGGAGTAGAGGAATTTAAAAAATACAACGGAGATTTATAAATAGAAAGAGGAAGAAGAAAGTATGGAAAGAAGCGGAGATAAGTAAAGAAGTATGGAGAAATCATTTCATGGAGTTATTGGAGGGTGAGGCAACAGGACAAAGTAGAAAACCTAGGGAAGATGAAGAAGAATTAATAGGGATGCGAGAAGAGCATGCAGGAAGGCAGTTGGAGGTAGAAAAAATAGGTGAGGCGGTAAGAAAATTAAAAAAGAGGAAGGCTGTAGGTGTTGATGGGATACCCATGGAATCTTGGAAATTTGGAGGCGGCGTAGTGAAGGAAGGACTGGTGGAAATATTGAAGCAGATCTGGAAGGAAGGTTATATACCCAAGGATTAGAGAATGTCGATAATAGTCCCATTGTAGAAAAAAGGAGACTCAAACAAGGCAGGCAACTACAGAGATATATCCTTGCTGTGTTCGGCTTACAAGATTTATGCCGAGATTTTAAGGAATAGATTGGAAGAGGAATCGGAAAGATTGGGTCTGCTGCCGGAAAGCCAGGCAAGATTTAGAAGAGGAAGGGCAACGATGGACAATATTTTGTGTTAAATCATATAATACAGAAGGAGAAAGAGAAAAGAGAAGCAAGGAAGGAAAAGTCTATGCATTGTTCGGGGACTTAAAAGCTGCTTTCGATAATGTGGAAAGGGAGCAGTTGTGGAGAATACTGAAAGAGGAAGGTGTGACTGCAGATCTTGTATGGAGGATGGAGAAAATCTACGAAGAAACGAAGGTAGCGGTAAGAGCAAAGGAGGAAGTCTCAGAGAAGTTTAGAACAACGAAAGGAGTACGCCAAGGATGTGTGATGAATCCACTGCTGTTCAATTTGTATATTGCGGATATAGGTAAAGGGTTGAAAATACGAAACATAGGCGGTATACGAGTTGGTAGGGATAGGTTGTGGTCTTTAGAGTACGCAGACAACATGGTGTTTCTGGCAAAAACAGAGTGGGGCTATTAGATATGATGCAGACAGTAAGAAAAAAAAGGAATTTGGTATTATGTACAGAGAAAACAAAGATACTGGTTTTTAATAGAGGAAATAGAGAAAAGAGAGAGATATGGAATTGGGAAAGGAAAAAAATAGAGGAGGTAAAAGCTTTTAAATATTTAGGATTCGTGTTTAATAGTAAGGGAAACTATAAAGAGCATATAAAAGATATAAATAATAAAGGTAGAATGGCGGCCAATAAAACGTGGAGGTTAGGGGAAAGGATATGCAGGGATGATTTTACAAGAAGGTGATGGTTGTTTAAGTATTTGGTACAGAGCGTGACGTCTTACGGGGTGGAAATCTGGGGGAAGAAAAGAAGGAATTAGAAAAAGTAATGTTGAACTACGTAAGATGGATCTTCAGATTAGAGTTTTGTACACCGAGGTATTTAATGTCGAGAGAATTAGGTTTGAATAAATTAAGGGTAGAGTGGGGTATAAGGGCAATGAGGTATGAGGAAAAGATAAGAGAAATGGACGAAAATAGGTGGATAAAAGTGTTGGATGGAGAAGGAAAAGTATGGGTGGAAGGATATGTACAGCAGAGAGAGAGAGAGAGAGAGAGAGAGAGAGAGAGAGAGAGAGAGAGAGAGAGAGAGAGAGAGAGAGAGAGAATATTATAATAGAAATGGATGGAGCATCGAAGCTTTGGAAGATTTAAGAAGGGAAGGAATTGATGTAAAGAAGGAGGTAGGAAAAAGGGATTGGGAAGTGAAAAGGCAAGTAGAGGAATGTAAAATAAGGGAAGCCAGGTATAACAAGAAATATAAAGATTTGGAAACAAGGTTGGAAGGGTATCTGAGGAAAGTATGTGCAGATAAAGGCAATACAGGAGATAATATAAGAGCATTGTTAAGGTTAAGGTGTAGAAATACAGAAGATAGGAATAAGTACTGGTTAGAGGAAGAGGCGGAGTATGTGTATTTTGCGGTATAGGTGAAGATTGTACAAGTCATGTTAAGGAATGCGATGCGACTAAAGATTAGTTTAGAGATTTAGGTAAGAAATGTAAAGAAATAGAAGAAAGAATATGGAGCGACAAGATAGATAACACGAAAGGAAGGATATTGAGGAAACTTTGAAAGGAAAAAGAAATAATTAAGAATAGGAAAGAAAGGCTGTAATAAAATAAGCTAGTCTTAGAGGTATAAGAAGAATGAATGTGAGTATGAAAGGTATGTGTGGCTAAAGAATTTTGTAAACTAAGTCCACTTTTTGGCAAAACAGCTGAAGTTAAATAAATTATTATTATATTATTATTATATTATATTATTATTATTATATATTCGTTTGACTGCGTTGCGAATTTATTTATGTAATCTATGTTTATAATTATTTTTTAAAACTGCTGAAGATGGCCCAAAAAAAGGGATCAAAACGTAGCTTCTTATACACATATCTTATGACGTAGCTCCTTATACACATATCTTATGACGCATATTTAGACTTATAATAAAGTGTATGCACCCTACTTACTGCGCTTGGCTTTTATTGATATTTTCTTACTTCGATTTAATTATTTTCAATTTATGCATATGCGTGGAATATGAATAGAGATTAAAGAAAAAAAAATAGAGAAATCCAGATAAAAAAATATAAAAGTTCGATTTTGTGTGATATGTAATTATTAAATTGAATAACGTGTTATATATGCAAATTTTATGGTTGAAAAGTAACGCGTTATTTGTAATACGTTACTATTACCGTTACCATTACTTTTTTCAATAAATGTAACGGTAACGGCGTTACAAATTTTATCTGTAATGAAAAGTAACTTTGATACATTTTTTTTGGTAACAAGTAACGAATTCAACAGTTACTTTTCCAACCTACTCGACATGATTTCCATTTAAACAAATACATAAAGAGCATTAAATTCTTTTAAAAATTAATAAACGATATATTTAAATTGTAAATCTATTATCGTGCATATTAAATGTTTTGAAGAAGCTAATTTTGTCAAAAACCGTTTTAGACAAGGTAGACCTGTAACAGCGATAAATCTCGATAAAGTGCTAAATATTTTGCAATCTTTTCTTGAGAATCCGCATACTTCAATTCGCAAAGCTGTACATATAACAACACGATATCGCCTCTATGTTACATAACAGTACATAAAATAAAAAAAAGTTCTATCCATATAAAATCTGTCTGTTACAAGAATTATTTAAAGGGAATTTTGATCATCGCATGGATTTTTCAAAAAAAAATGTTAGAAAATATTAACAGAGATTAGCTATTTCTAAACAATATTATTTTTTCGAATAAAACAACTTTGAGCTGATCAAGGATATAAACCCAAGTATAGCAAATGCACGTCATTTGATGTCAAAATGACATCATTCGACGTGAAAATGACGTCATTTGAGGTCAAAATGACGTGCGCTTGCTACCTGGGAATTGACATAATTGTAAATATTAGTCCATAAATAAGGAGAAATACGCTAATTGAGACTCAGGCGCGGTAATCAAAGCACAAAATTTTTTCCTTTCTAGTGTGATTTATTAATTGTTTATATTCATTATATACATTTCGGTCTCTTGATTGGATCATCATTAGCAGCTATCAAACAATATATAAGACAGTAAAAATGTGAACTATAAAAATGAAAATTTACATATAAAAATACATACATATAAATCAAGTTGAAGATTGCATACGCTCTTCTATGATCTCAGCAATCTTTATGACGGACGATCGCAATAAGCCTCCTCCCGGTTCCAGTCGTGAAAAAGAAAATACACGGCAATAGTTGTTTGGAAGTATTGTATAATATCTGAACAATCGATAAATCATCGCGTAAGCTGCAGAACAGTGTCGAACTTAGAAACAAAATTGTAACCGGAGTTGTAAGAGGAGGCTCATTACATCTGTTGAAAGACACCGAGAGCCACACGAGTCAGAACGCAACTGTCAGTTAATTAAACAAAAGTACTTAACACTGATCGCATGACATTAATGGTGTATAAACAATGATATGTAAACAAACGTGAGGACCGCCAACATTTTTGTACGTTGACTTCAACAACGAGCGTCAAGTTTAAACTTTAGAAACAAACTCTCCACCATCGTAAGATAACCGTGATGCAGACTTTTCGTGTCTGAAAGTTCAAACTATTTCTTTGTCTGTTGATAAATATCATCTTCGACATCATTCGCTTTCCATGGATAAGCTTCTCGTCCAAGATTTCCACTTCATCTCATGCGAACTCATTAGTCAACTTGTGGTCCGTGATGACCGAATGTTGTGCTATATTTCCATTGATGTGATTGCGGTGTTAGATCAATCATGTTTTCAAAAGTCTACTTGTCTAACCAACATCTATGTTCCGCTTGATCATCCAGAAATGAGTAATATTTATATCATTAACAATCTTGCAAATTACTCATTCAGGAGTTCATCATTCGACAAAGAGCTTGTCGATGCATTCAAACACATAGATACACACAAAGAGGTGTAAATTCTACCGTGCAACTTCCTGGTACATCTTGGGTAATACTAATAGAACGGGCGGAATCGTAACTTTTATAGCTTCTAACTTTGGAAACTCTTCTTAATGAAAAAAAAGTTTAACCATATTATTTTTTAAAACGTCTTGACGTAAGCTACAAGTATTTCTAGTGAAAAATGGATATTTCCATTAAAAAATATCAACGTGACGTTTACATGATCTTCACAAGCTTACAAGTTCATACAAACATTACCATGTAATGGGTTGCTTTTCTACAACTTTTATATTAAACATTTTTTTCTAATAATCCATAGTTTTCGAAATATCAAGGCATTTCGTTACTTTTTCTCCACTCTATATGTATACGCACAAGATGTTAACAAAAATTGACTATTGCACTATTGTAACGATGTATTCCTGAGACTAAATCGAGTTAAAACGTCCTATCTTTTCCTCTGGCTCGAAGAATTATCAAGACATCGTGAGCTAAATATGGAAAAATTTACCGAATGACGCAGCGAGGTATATTATTAATATAATTTTTTATAATAATCTCACACAATAACTTCTTTTTATAATAATCTCAATACTCTCTTTAATTAAAATCTAACAATCTAATTTCTTAATATACATACTATAATCTATATTCATTAATTTATAAGTTATAACATTAACAATACTTATTCTATGTGATGTACCTATATTTATATTAATTTAGCATGTATATTAAGAAATTTTGTTAAAATTTAATTATATATAAATTGTGTGGAATGATGTGAATATACATATTGTATAAATAAATATTCATTTAATAAATTATAGAACTTCAAGCAGTTTCCTTGACATTTAAATTGATGATTGCCATTTCGTGATCTGTTGTAGTTTTGTTCCTTCCATTAGATATTGTAATCACATCTTCACAGGTCTAAAAAGAAACATGATGAAATTTAAAAAAAGAACTTGAATCGAATGAAAATTGTGAGTGTAGTGTACTTTGAAGTATTCATTTCTGATTCCCCTCAACCAGCGACTGGTGAGACGTGAGCGCGCGCGCACCAAGAAACAGCGCACAAAGAAACGTTGTAGCTCGCGATAGATAATTGCGGATTAATTATGAGTTTGTTTAGCCTAAAGTATATTACATAATGAGAAATACGTGCGAAAGAGAGAAATTGCTGAAATGTTTTATATTAAAAAATTCAACAATACAATCAACCTACAGAAAGACACTGATAGTTTAAACAACATCTACGACAAAATAATAAAGGTCGTGTAGTTTATTATTATTTTTGATTTAACATATTCAGTTTTTGATGAAGTCTCGCACTGACACAACATTTTATCTTTCTTTTTCAAATGTGGCAAGTCGTTAATGATCTTGCAATTGTGATATGTGAAATTTACAAAATTAAGATTTACATCGTTATATTCTTTTATCTGAACTGTATGTACCCAAATTGTTCACAGTCAATTCATGTATATTACTGTTTTATTCAAACCGTCAAAAAATCTAATTATCAATTGCATTATTCCAGTGTATACTTAAAAAGGACCACAATCATATGGTCGAAACGTCGTATTTTTAATAAATAAACAAGAATTCTGGTTAGTTTTGGTCAATTATATATTTTTTAATGATCCTTTGATTATTCCACTAGCGATATTAAGATTTTTAAAAAACTAAAGTATATTATCTAACCTTCATTTTGAGCTATTGTCGAATTTTCTAACACATCGGGTTCATCAGCTATATTTTGTCAAAAATGGCCAAAAATACATTTTTTGCACTTTTGACCTCAATTTTCTCAAAAACCAGATGTGATAGAAAAATTTCACTGCCAAATTCGGATTCAGCGGCCAAAAATCTACGGGAAATGACTCGAGAAACTCAATCCGCATCTGACATGTCGACCAGTGTAATTTTCGATCTAGGAGCTGAATACTGAGAGCTTATAGCGCGCACCACCCGCTCTTTATTCTACTATTACTATTATTTTTGTTATTACTATTTTATAAATTATATTTTTTTATGCTGTAATTGGCTAGATAATTTTACTTTTCATAAATAAAAGGAACGGGCTAATTAAGAGCCAGGCGCGGTAAATAATACGCGTAATATAGATATATAAATGAAATTTACTGTGTTTCGGTCCTAGAATTGGACCCTCTTCAGCAAAATATAATCATGAAACAATCATCTATGCACGGTCATTACACAACGATGGACAAATCTCGTGAGCCTCCCCTCGGTTCCATACCCACCGTAAGGAAGAAATCTTCTGATATGTTTCTTCTGATATGTTATATTTTAGGCCCGTTCCTTATATTTATATATTTATTATTAGAGCCTCTAATTATTAAGTAGAAAACATATTTGTGAAAAACCTATTTAAAGTTTATTAAATACTTTCTAAATAGTTTTTTATCAATATGTTGTAATTTTATATTTTAAAATATATTATCAGATGTTTTAATTATTTATTTATGTTTTGTTCAAACCATGTGACTTAATATTTAGCAATTGCTATATTGATGCGTTTACTTCACGTTATAAAAAAAAATAACAGTAAATTACCCATAGTTTCTTGTTGTAATTCTACCTTGTAGGAAGGATTGTCATACGCTGATGTTGTTTTACGAGATGATATGTCGGCCTTACTACTCGTTCGTCTTTTCATCAACATCATTAACAAGATCAGAGTCGATAGTATCGCCAAGGAAGCCACAATAGCCACTATTACCAAGGGACCGTAATAATCTCCTTCGTAAAGAGGAAATGATGCGATTTTTCCGGCTGAAAAATATGATCCAGTTTAACTTATAATAAACATATAAAAAAGACTTAAAGATAAAAAATAAACTTTAATTTGTATTCTCTTGAAGAAATGAAATTGTTAAGACCAGTACAAGCTATATTATTTGTTTATAATAAAAAGTGATAAAATTGAATGTAAAGAAACTTGACGCTGCTATGTGGAATTATTTTGACATATTTTAATTTGTATTTTAATTTACATTTTAATATTTTAATACAATATCTGAAGATAATAATAATAATTTATCCAAATCAAAACGTTATTTATTCTCATAGCAACGCTAAGTGTTTTTACATTAAATTTTATTACTTTTAATTATTTTAATTATATCATATTTATTGATACATTTATTACGTCTTGAGAAATTCTTCATCAGAGAATATATCTTATTGGTTGTATAATTATATTAAAATATATACATATACACAAATACACAATTATATTGTATTTTGTTTAATAAAATAGTATTAATATTGAAACACAATAATGAAAGAATTCTATATGCATAATTTTTATTCCCAATTGGCGTAATTTTCTGATATTATTTTTGAGATTATTAAAAAAGCAATAAAGATTTAACTAATAAAATATACATTAAAGCAATATTTTTGTACATCAATTTTTTAAAGGTAAAATATACATTACAAAGTAATATTTTTTGTACAACAATGTTTTGAGCGGACGCGTGAACTTGTAAAAAGTATGTAATTTGAAACTAGCAACTACATATTTTTTCTTAAAAACAACTATGAGTTTTCTTTACATCAATTGATTCATCTCATTATTTTGTGCAAAAAAAGTATTGATGAGATGAGATAATCGAAAAATGAATATTTTACGAGATATTTCATAGTTTATATAAAATTACAATTATATCATTTACACATAAGAGAATTACGCAAGTAATCATATGTATTGCGCGATCCGGTACATGTGGAATCCCGCGATTCTCCACGAATGTAAGAAAAGGAGAATCATTCCAATTCGCGTAAATCTCTTTTGCGTAATTCTCTTTTGATACGAAAGTATGTATTAATTGTCGCATATCCACTTTTTACACAAATCACATCTAATCGATATATTTTTGTATTGATTTCTTTTTTCTCTCAATTTACTGAAGATGGCCCGAAGCGGGACCGAAACGTATGATGAAGAACGTCTATTTTTAATTAAGATTCAAAGCTTTACCCTCGCATCTTCGTCTAGCGCTAGTTCTTATTAGCCTCTATTTTTATTTTTTTGACCTTTTTAGAGTCTTATTGTTTTATTATTTTGAATAATAATATATTAATATTTAATAATAATATTTAATTTAATATTTATATTTAATATTTATTATAAAAATAAATTGAAATATGTATTTTTTAAATAAATTTAACATAATATAACATAATATAACATAATATAACATAATATAACATAATATGTAGTAAGTGTTAAAGAGTTATGTTTTAAATTTTTAAGTTTTAACATTTTAAAAGTTATTTAAAAATGTTAAAATATAAGATATTTAATTTTTATTTAAAATATTTAAGATTTTTTATTTTTATTTAATTTAAGACGTAAATATTTTCTTTGACTTTATAGAAATTTATGTTTTATTACACTAAAATAAATAATATATATATAATATATACATAATACATATAATAGCAAAATTATTATAATCGTATATTAAACATTATTAAAATAAAAGAAAATGGTATATGTTTCGTTTGTGTTCGCAGATAGCCCAAAGTGAGCAATATTCTTCAATTTAATGTTACGTATAATTCCAGACAACATGCGTGTCTAAAAGATATTTTCGAGATCTCTTTGAGATGTTTTTTAAATATGTACATGTTGTCAAAGATCTTTTTTTCTAAAGAGTACAGCCAAGTGTCTATAGAAAAACCTCTCCTTTTTTCAGCATCTTCAATTTAGCTAAATAATGGGTTATAAATGAAAGTTTATGACTAATGTGCACAAGCAAGACTCACTCATTTTTTGATCGCTTATTTCTTTAGAATGTTTGCTCGCCTCAACATAATATTTCTAAAGGTTAATCTATTAGTCATAAACTTTCATTTAAGTCATCATTTAACTCAATTGAAAGTGGTGAAAAAAGAGGAGAAATTTGGTCGCACTCTTTCTATAAGATCTATACAAACATTTATAAATTTTCAACGGAATAATTTTATAATGTGATAATAGTAATAATAATAAAAGAAAGATAATCTGTTATTTAAAAAGATATTATTACCTTGTTGAGATACAGTGGCCGATAGGAGAACACCTGGCTTAGTGATGAAATCCTGTACGTTACTCTTTTTTATTCTTCCATTCGTTAAATATATTTCAAGCCATAGTCGATACCTAGTACCAGGTTTGAGATCATTGATGACGGTTTTGGCATCAGAATCTCTTTTAGCAATTTTGAAAATACTAGTGTCTTCTTTGCCAGTGTCACTTTGGTAAATTGCACGATAAATGTTCACATATTTGTCCTCTGGATAAGGCACACCATTCCATAGCACTTCTACGTTTGTTGATTTGATCGTCTTAATCTCAACTTTTACATCGAAAGAATACGGGTCTGGCTCCATCAACGTAGCTACCTGAATCTGTTACAATAGATTGTACTATTAGTGATATTATATACATGTACATATGTATACAGGGTTTCCGGAGTCAATCGCATCACCCGTCGTGTGCTGATAGAGCAAGTTAAACCGAGTAAGAAAGTCCTCTACCGTTTTGCGATCTTCGCAATAATTAATGAGAAATAAATTAAACAAGATCGGCCAATACGCGCGAGTTCAAGCGCGCGGCGAGAAGAGACAGCCCACGTGGGGGTCCAACGTTATGCATTGCTCGTATTTATCCATTGTCCTTTGTAGAGTGCTCCTCCCCGCTTTGTCGTGTGCGTAGCAACCGCGTAAACATTAGGCTTTTATTTTCGCCGCGCGACAAGAATCACGTAAACAGTAGGAGGTCTCTTCTCGCCGCGCGCTTTTACTCGCACGGATTGTCCGCTCTTTTTTATTTAATTTCTTATTAATTATTGCGAAAATCGCAAAACGGTACAGGACTTTCCTACTCAGTTTAACTGCCTCTACCTGCACACGACGGGTGATGCGGTTGACTCCGGACACCCTGTATATACAGGGTGTCCGGTAATTGAAGGATCACCCGTCGTGTGCAGGTAGAGCGAGTTAAACCGAGTAGAAAAGTCCTGTACCATTTTGCAATCTTTGCAATAATTAATGAGAAATGAATTAAACAAGATCGGCCAATCCGCGCGAATTCAAGCGCGCGGCGAGAAGAGACTTCCCACTGTTATGTGATACTACGCGCGCGGCGAAAATAAATAGCTTAATGTTTACGCGGTTGCTCGGCGCACGACAAAGCGGGGAGGAGCACTTTACAAAGGACAATGGCTATGTACGAGCGACGAAAAAAGCTGGACCCCCGCGTGGGCTGTCTCTTCTCGCCGCGTGCTTGAACTCGCACGGATTGGCTGATCTTGTTTAATTCATTTCTTATTAATTATTGCAAAGATTGCAAAATGGTACAGGACTTTTCTATTCGGTTTAACTCGCTCTACCTGCACACGACGGGTGATCCTTCAATTACCGGACACCCTGTATATATATATATATATATGTTATCTTGTTTTCCATATAAGCATGTTATGCAAGTATTACTACTCGTCTTCCTTTCCTTATATTATGACTTATATAATAGACAATAATAATGTATTCTAGAAAGAAAGTAAAGTCAAGTTTAAAGAAGATCAATCCCAAAAATTAAAATAAAGAAATAGATTATTTTTATAATTGTTCTTAGATATATCTTAAATATAAAATTAAACACTATATTACGAAGGTGATTCAAATATAAAGGAGTACTTTCAGTACTACGGTAATACCCTTTAGCGCGCGACAACGAGACGCCACTGATCGTTCGGTGGGCGTGTCTAGCATCATTCGGCATCGTACTTTTACCTCCGTGAACGTTAGTTCAGTAGCTATCAGCATGAGTGAAGCAGAAGTATCGAGTGTGATTGCGCAACGTATTATTATAAAATTGGATGGGTTAGATTTTGCACTTCATCCCTAACAGCACACATGTTCAAAAGATGTCCAGAGGACATTCAGAGGATGTAAAATATCCTCTGGATGTCCTCTGAACATCTTTGAACATGTGTGCTGTTAGGGATTACGGTTACCACGTTGCGCAACTTAACTTTTAAAACTGCAAATAGGTTTGGGTTAGGTTAGAATTTTAAGTGGCGTTAAAATCGGTAAGGTGTAACCTTTTATGCAGTTTTACCGATAATTTTAATATTCCTAATACTTTAATATTGGGTCTGGGAAAAAGTTCGTGGCGTTTTTCCCGATAAATAGCGTCAATTGCAAATAACTCAGGAAACACAGATCGCAGCGACACCACTAAGCGCTCGTTGGAAAGGCGAAACTTTGTGTATAAACATAGTGCACAAACATTGAAATTGTTGCAGTGTTTGGCAAGTTGTTTGCGTTTGAAAATGGAGAAAAATAATGAAAAATTGCGCTATATTTTGCAATATTATTACGACAAAGGAAAGAACGCTGCGCAGGCTTGTGAAAAAATTTGTGCTGTGTACGGTGAAGGTACTTTATCAAAATCTGCTGCGCGAAAATGGTTCGCTCGCTTTCGTTCTGGTAATTTTGATGTGAAAGATGAGTCACGCTTTGGTCGTCCAATCACTGAAAAAGCTGATGAAATTCTTGAAAAAGTCCAGCAAGACAAGCATATCAGCAGTGTCGATATTGGTATGGAGCTAGGCATTGATCACAAAACTGTTTTGAACCATTTACACAAAGCTGGCTACAAAAAGAAGCTCGATGTATGGGTTCCTCATGAGTTGAGCATGAAAAACATGGTAGACCGAATTAACATCTGCGATGCGCTGCTGAAACGCAATGAAATCGAGCCATTTCTGAAACGTGTCATAACCGGTGATGAAAAATGGATCACGTACGACAATCGGAAGCGTAAAAGATCGTGGATAAGGGATGGTGAGCCGTCACAAGCGTTCGCGAAGCCAGGATTGACGCCGAAAAAGGTAATGCTGTGTGTGTGGTGGGACTGGAAGGGAATCGTCCACCATGAGCTACTTCCAGTTGGTCAGACGATTGATTCTCAACTCTACTGTGAACAACTAAAGAGATTACGCCAGGCAATTGAAAGAAAACGGCCCGAATTGAGTAATAGGAAAGGTGTTGTCTTCCATTATGACAACGCCCGACCACACACTTCTTTGATGACCCGTCAAAAATTGCGAGAGCTTGGTTGGGAAGTTTTAATGCATCCACCGTATAGTCCAGACATAGCCCCCTCTGACTATCACTTATTCCGATCTCTGCAGAACTCTCTCAATGGAATTAAGCTGGCTTCAAAAGAAGCCTGTGAAAACCACTTGATTCAGTTTTTCAACCAGAAACCACAGAAGTTCTTCACCGATGGCATCATGGCTCTACCCGAAAAATGGCGAAACATTGTCGATAATAATGGAGCATATTTGGTTTAAATAAATTCATTTTCACACTATAAGAAAACCAGTTGAATTTTACTAAAAAAACGCCACGAACTTTTTCCCAGACCTAATATGTATATGTACATATAATTATCAACATTTAAACTATCAGATTAATATTTAAGATATTTTTATAGTTAAACGAAAAATTACAAATATAAAATAATTTCATGTACAGGGCCAAGTCTTAAATTAAGAAGAAAAAGAAGAAGAAGAAAAGGAAAAAGAAGAAGAAAAAGTGATTTCAATAAGCAGTAAATATCTTACCGTTTTCTCGCTTATTAACTCCGTTAATTGTCCCGGGAATGGTATAAAGTAAATGCCGATTTCATACGTAGTTGATGGTTTCAAGTTTTCGATTACACAATTTGTTACAGCACGATGGATCAGTGGTGTCGTCGCATAAACTTTACCATCATGTTCTTTATATCTCAATTGAACGCCATCTATGAATTGTAACTCGTAATCTGTGAATTTTTTCCACATAACATTGATCCAGGTAGAGTTCGTTTCCACTATTCTAAGTTCAGCATCAATTAGTATTTGCGGAGGCAAAGTCACTTCCGCACGTTTTTCTAACGTGCGTATACTGTAAATCTTGCTAGTTGGACTATTAGTCAAATCCTTCAATTTCACTGTAATCTTCATTTTATATTCAGTCATCGGCTTTAAATCACCTAATTCAAATTCAAGTTGAGGTGTTGCAATTAAGTCATTAGGAGGAGCAAACACTTGTACTTTCCACGTGGATGGATCGAAATTTCTAGAAAATGAGAAATGCCAAAGATCAATATTAAGATTGGATATATTGAATTATGATGATGCTACCCGGGAAAAAATGATATGTATCAAATTAGATAAAATCAGAAAATTATATCTAATCAGATCTTGATTTTGTCTCCGATTTATTATGATTAGATCTGATATGGGGCATATCCGAACAAATCTAAGTAGATCTAGTTGAACTTATTATATATATGGTATTTTCTGCTAAATACCATATATAATAAGTTCAACCAGATCTATTTAGATTTGTTCGGATGTGCCTCATATGTAGTCAGATCTAATCATATCAAATCGAAGACAAAATCAAGATCTGATCAGATATAATTATACCAAAAAAAAGGATCTAATCAGATATAATTTGATCTAATTTGATATGATCATTTTTTCCCGGGTATATGAGAAAAATGGAGATAAGTATGTACAAATAGTTCTTGTGTGTGTGTGTGTGTGTGTGTGTGTGTGTGTGTGTGCGCGCGTGTGCGTGCGCAACTTACAGTCACATGAACTTTTCGTCATACAAACCACTTTTGATCAAGCAAGCTAATGAAATATAACATAAATTGTGGTGGTAGCATAAATAAATATTAAAATAGCTTCCAATATAAATTGTAATTTATAACAATCTATAACGCAGTATTTGCAACAATTTTTAATAAAAAATTTTTTCGGAACGATTTTTCTAAAAAATTCTGCAGTACAATTTTCTTAAATTTGGCTCCATTAATTTTGGTTTCTCCTCTACACGTACTTTCATAACGCAGACTAATATTGCTTCTTCTCTATATCATAATGATAGATCACGTGATGGTTTGCGCAGACAATAGCTTCGTGTGCATTCGCGCAAGTGCACGACAAGTAAGTCCCGATTGCGCACATTATCAATCGGGGACGACGATATTTCCCGATGAGACACAGTCCCAATCGGACACAATCTCAATCGGACACAGTCCCGTTCGGATACAGGCTCGATCGGAAACAGTTTCTATCGATGAGGTGAAGTGAATTTTGCTTCATGCGGAAAGTTGCAAACCTTTGTAATTGTACAATTTTGACCTCGACACACACTGAAAGCACCGGTCGATATGGATGGATCTCGCTTCGCGCAGAAAACTACAAACCCATGTGGAACTTTGTTCAAACAGATCTGTGTCCGATCGGGACTGTATCTGATCGGGAATGTGTCCGATCGGGAATGTGTCCGATCGGGAAATATCTTTGTGTCCGATTGGTAATGTGCGCAATTGGGACAATCCCTGCATGATTATTGGACAGCTCGCACCGTAGAGAAAGTATCCGTTAATTTTCGTTTTTTAGGAATATTTTATTCTTATTCTTCCAGAGGATTAAAATTAACGAGATTAAGCATCGTAGGGGCCATGTCTTAATAATTATTCATAATATTCTTGTTTTGTTTGGAATCATTTGTGATGAGTAGTATATTCGATTCGTAAAATTCGTAGTATTTTCTCTCTTGTGCTCATATAAATGGAACAATGAGCTGTGTAAAGTTCTGTTTTAATTGTGATAAAATTACTTTAAAAATTTTTAATTAAAAATTTTGAGAAGTTTGAACGAAACAAGTGTATAAAGATGAATGTTTATCTCACTTAAGTGAACATAAATAATACGAAAAATTTGTTGCTTTTCTATATTGTATACATAAATCTCGTTTTAAATAAAGTTACTAATTCCTGATTGATAAGTAAAGATCTTGATGTTTCTCAATAAAATATAATCTGTTTCTCTGGATCATATTTTTAGGAAAACATCCAACTTAGAAATAATTTATGGAGATAGCAGACACAGACACATCTAAACCATCGTATATGTGAACACCATCGGTGAAGACATCTTCCAGAAGGTATACTTAGACGACAAATATCCTAAACAAGTAAGCCCGTATATCTATACGCGGTCTGACTAGTTGAGAGTACCATATTGTTAGATCAAGATTTTCTGCTAAATCTATAAAGCTCGAACAGATTTTTGCGCAATTCAGTAATTAATGTTTCACTACATACGTCTTATCGCTGGTATATCGTAGTTCGACTCTTCCATGCAGTCCTACCAGAACTTGAGGTATAGTAAATACTAGCCGAACTGTATGTTCATCTAGAGCTTCCAGTATTTGCATTATGACTTCATTGGAGGAAGATGCAGTTGCAAATCCAGGTAATGAGAAGCCTGGAGGTACAATATTATGGTCCAAACCTATAATACATCATAATATATTGGATATTATATCGCATTATATATAGTAATGTGAGAATTAATCTATCTTATTAATTATTATTAATAATATAATATAATATATAATTATATACATATGTATATATATAATATATATATAATATATACGTATATAATACAATATAAAATAATATAATTATATTAATATGATAATGTCCAGAAATATGTGAGAACATATAATGAGTCTTCAGGTAATAATATCAATATAGATTAATGGTTTTTGCAAATATTTGCTTAATAGTAAAATTAAATTCTCAAAATTCTGCTTTAGACTATTATCAAAAGGATTGAACAAATTATTTAAATCTTATTTTCTTTAAAAGTCGGCAAAATATTACATTAAAAACGAGAAAAAAATAGATATATTGCAACTTATATTCAATTAAGCTAATTTTTTCATTAAAATCATTTTAATATCGTTTGAATTAGAGTATTTAAGGGGATGTCGGACTGACGGCCGAACTCCGCAGTTCGCCTGTTTTACCGACCACAAATTATTTCTTTTTTTACGTTAATCTTTTTATTGGTTGAATAGAATAATAAATGTTTTTCCACGATTAAAGTACACATAGCAACAAAGTGCGGAATGTCCAATTTTATGTTAATTTTATGTTAATAACACGTATTTATGTTATTTATGCATTACACGTATGCACGAAAAATTTTGAACACACTATTCTCTTTCACTAAACTTCTAAACTCATTTTTAAAAGTTCACCATTCCTTCATGCAATTTCTAGCCCAAACCAGTTTGTACGTACAAAAGGAGACCGGTTTGGGCTAGAAATTGCATGAAAGAATGTAGATGAACTTTTAGAAATGAGTTTAGAAGTTTAGTGAAAGAGAATAGTGTGTTCAAAATTTTTCGTGCATGCGTGTATTACCCATACAGCACACATTGTTGCAGAAAGTTTTCAGAAAGATTTCAAAATCATTTCAACGTATCACATTTCATGTGCAACATTTCTGAAAAGATTCTTCAATATGTCAAATGAAATGATTTAATAGAAATGTTTCTAAAATCTACCACATGCAGTAAATTTTAAAAAATAATGTGAGTGTTGCGAAAAGCTTTCGCATGAAATAATTTTGGAAACTGCGAAGTGATTTTAGTTCGTTCATTTACCGCTATGCGACGTGCGATGCGCTAATCTATCTCGAATTTAAGTTTTAGTCATGAGAATTATATAAAGCTTGCAAAGAGCGGCTAATAAGATTAAAGATGTACTTCAGTTTAATTTCTGATACTACCTCAACGCAGGAACTTCAAATATTAAATTGGTTGTTTATAAATCGGACAGATAAATGTCCGCCGAATGAACAAAAATCGTCTGTTCATTATCTACTCAAGATGTAGCGTTCAATATTTGCAATCCTCTGAATATAATAAATTTAAATATCATTTCTGAAGAATTTTAAATTTATTTCAATAAGAGTTTTGTAATCTGTTTGCAATATTACAAAAAAGTTTCAGAATTATTTCAATTAGCCTTCAGCAATATTTCAAAAAGATTTCAACCATTTCAGTAACCTTTTGGCAATATTTCAGAAAGGTTGCAGATTTATTAGTAACCTTTCAGCAACCTTTCTATAAGGTTTCAAGTGCAAGAATCGCGGACATTTTGCTGTTCCAGAGCTGTCTCAGAGCTATTGCAGAAACATTTTGCAATGTTTATGACATGTTTCAATCCATCACATGAAATATTTCTAAGATATCTCTGAAAGGTTTCTGTGCTGTATGGGTACATAAATAACATAAATACGTTATTAACATAAAATTAACATAAAATCGGACATTCGGCCCTTTGTTGCTATGTGTACTTTAATCGTGGAAAAGCATTTATTATTTTATTTAACCAATAAAAAGATTAACGTGAAAAAAGAAAATAATTTTCGGTCGGTAAAGAAGTCACTCCGACATCACCTTAAAGATGAAAATGAGTAAATATGGATCTCTCTCTTTTCTTCTCTTCGAACAAAACAGCAAGATTATTAAAGACATTGATAATATATTTTATAGTTTTTTGGATCATTTAATTGTTTTTTATAAGTTTTACTTCGTTATGTTATTATGCTTTTTATAAAAAATTTGTTTACTTCTCTATATCGCTCGGGCTATTTCGAGATATGGATAACTTGTTTTACTAATTACTAGTTTAAATATAGATTGAATAATGTTAATAACAAATAAATACTAAATCATATTTAAATTCAAATGATGAAAGTTACTTTAAATGTTTACATAAATGTTAATAATATTCAAGAAGTTAAAAATGTCTCATATCCTGAATACTGCGTGCATTCTTAAAAATCAAGAGTTGTTAGACTAGGATTAATAGAAAGTGTATTATATGTTTATTGTATGTAAGTGTATTGTATATAAATATATAAATAAAAAGTTATTTTTTGTTTTTATTCTTAAACCGTTATTTACCTGGCAATTGTGACGACGGATGACTACAAGCCCACTGTAAACAGCATGGATTAACAGGTAAATGCATCAATGTTGCCTGATGAGGAGAACACGGCAAATTAGTAGGTGGTAGAGCTGGTACAGGTTTACAAGCAGCTTGACAGGATATATTGCCCATTTCACAATAACAACGTTTCTCGCAGCCGGTGACGTTTGAGGGTAATTCGCTCCAATTATCATACATAACTCCTTCATAGTTACAGGAACCATTATTTCTACAGCGTACCTCCTAGAAAAGTTATTATTCTAATATTATAGAATATAGAAACTTGATAAAAAGTTTTCTCGGAATTTTTTATTAGAAAAAACCGATTTTTTGTAAAAAAAATAATTGTCGTTATTATATTTTGAAGATAATTGAAAATGACATTACGTATGTAATGCTCTTATAGCAAACATATAATATAACTATAAACATATAATGTAACAAACATATATTATATCTAAAACAATACACATATCTTTATGATGAAATCTAAAAATAAAATAAATAAAAATTGAAAAATAAATGAATAAAAACTGATAGGTTATTTTTGGAAAAATCTAAGTAATGATACAAATAAAAATCGAAACTGGTTTCACTGCTAAAACAAACAAAGAATAGCGATGTATTTTAAATACTGTACCATGCAAACATCTGATGACTTATTTAATCATTTTCTCTAAGATCTGAAAAGTCTTATAGATTTTTGAGATATTTTTGGTATTTTAATTATTGATTTTGTTTGGATAAAAATATTTCTTATTGCAACTCTTTTATTTTAAGCATTTTTATAATTAGATTTTTATAATTAGATATTAAGATTTTTAAAAATCTTTATTTTCGAAGATATTATTTCGTCGCGCATAACATTTATGCTTTACTTTGTATGTTTTTATATGTATATTTATAATTAATGCAATATTTAATATACAATATGCATTTTTTATTATATCTTTATATCCTTTCTTATTATATCTTTATATCTTTATATCCTTGAATAACATAAAACTAACATAATATCATAAAATTCGAGAAGCGGGTGTTCGCGCCTTCTGCTGGGCTCCCTCGGCTTTAACCAGTAAGATTTCGCGTTTCCGTTTGTAATATACCGTGCTTTAGTTATTAAGATTCCGCGCTTCCTCTTATAAGATATCTAGCCAATAAGATTCCGTGCTTCTATTTGTGAAATCTCGCGCTCTAGCCAGTAAGATCCACACTTTTACTTGTAAAATACTCTTACGGAAAAAACACTCAAAAAGACACTCGAAATAACACTCAATTTGAGCGTTATTTCGGATACTCAACTTGAGAGTGACACTCAACGTGAGTGTAACTCTCAATTTGAGTGTTGATTTAAGTGTTACCCTCAAACTTGAGAGTTAACTTTAGTGTCATTTTCAACTTGAGAGTTAATTTGAGCATTACTCTTAAGTTGAGAGTAACACTCAAATTAATTCTCAAGTTGAGAATAACACTCAAAGATTTAGGATTTACACTCATCCATTAAGTGTCATATCTAAATGTTGAGAGTATACTTTTAAATGTTCAGTGTTTACACTGAAACTTGAGTGTGAACATTCAGTCATTGGATGTACACACTCAATCTTTTAATGTATATATTAAATTTTGAATATAAACACTCAATCTTTGGGTATACACTCTCAACGTTTGAGTGTAAACACTCAATCTTTAATGTTAACATTCAAAATTTGATAAATTTGTATACATTCAAGTTTGAGAGTAAACTTCCAAAATTGAGTGTTAATACTCAATTTTGAGTGTAAATACTCAATATTTGAGTGTTTTTTCCATAAGGGATACCGCACTCTAATCCATAGAAAATTGCGTTCTACGCTCTAGCTCATAAAACTGTACAATTCTAGTTAACAAAATTCTTCTGTACGATTATGCAACTTATCTGTACAAATATCATTCATCATACCAATAAAGTCTGTCTAAAGCGAACAGGATATCATAAGCTTGAATCTCCCCCTTCTCTCGAATCTTAGTGCTAACGAGCCGATCTGCGCATCGGGAAATCCAAACCATTATACCTTTAAACAAGATTGTACACTTTTAATGTGTTGATTGTAGCAATATAAATCCTAATGCTTTTTATACAGAAATAAATAGATAGTAGATAAGTTTCTGATTGTTTCTCTTTTCCTCCCTTTTTCCCCCTCTCCCTCTCCCTCTCCCTCCCCTCCCCCTCCCTCTTTCTCTCTCTCTCCTCCTTTCTCTCTCTCTATCCTCCTCCCCCTCCTCTCTCTCTCTCTCCTCTCTCTCTATCCTCCTCTCTCTCTCTATCCTCCTCTCTCTCTTTTCTCTTCTCTTTTTTTCTCTGGACACACGTCAAGAAAGTTTTTCACGAAACTACAGAAACATGGACAATACAATAAAAATAAGCTTATCCAATATTTCGTACTTACTAAATAATGTTTATGCTTATGATTAAACTTGATGAAAATTTTCTATTTTCAAACAATTGAAATACTTGGAAAATATAAACTGAATATATGAGATTATAATATAAAAAATGTTCAAAGTTATAAAACATAAGAATAGCGTGAATTACGAGATAAAAATTCTGCAATTTCAGATTTTTACATGTTTACTTTAATAGAAATTTCTTGTCAAGTTTAGTTCTCTCTGTTTGCAAGAATCACACATACACATCATTTGTAATAATCCCCCGTTGTTATCCGGTCGACCATCCGCTGGAAGTTTGCCGTCCAACGAATATCAGCTGAACAGTAGCAGAGACACACCGTGCTTTTTTTAAACGCTCACATGTTTATTAACGGTTCGCGACGGAAGTGCCCCCTAGGCTTCGACAGTCGAACGCTTCCGAACATTGCCAAGCCAAGGCAATTAACTAGTCTTATAATAAAAGGCCTTGCTATTGTTGCGTGTGACTTGACGCGAGACACTACCGTGTCTCTTGATAGGTGGATGTTATTTATGTCGTTGTTTATTTAATCATTGTGGATTGCTCATGCGAAGAATATTTTGACATGCTTTAGGGGAGTGTCATAGTGAATATATTAAGAAATAAAATATCTCGAAAACGATGTATTTCCGGAAATTTTGCCAAAAAGATGTATTTTTTGACAAAAAATACAGTATAGTACCAGTCTGTATTTTATCTAAATGGCACACACCCTGTTAAACTTCCAGTTTAGAAAAAAATTGTTGAAGATCATACCTGAGGACAACACTGCGGTGCCTTTGGAACAAAATTCGCTGGAACTGTTTCCCAATCTAGACAGTGAGGATCCAGCACATCCAGTCCAAAGTCTGTGGGACACTCTATTGTGTTACATTCAATTTTGCCACCTTCCGCGCAAATGCAGAAGAAGATGCATTCATCGTACCATTCTGCGCCAATTTTATATGACTTTCCTCTGTAATTGCAGGAATTCTTGTCAGACGTTTTCTCTGAAATGTTCGTCTTTACTACTTCTGCTGGCAGAAACACTTGTACGACTGGTCCGGTACGACTTCCTTCTGTCACACGAACGTAGTATGTATGTGCGGGTTCCAAACTTGAAATAATACCATCTGTAAAATATACTATATATAGCTTTGTCTTTCTAATTCTTCTTTTTGCAATTAAATTTTCCAAGACTAAACAGTATTCTGTAATTAACGAAAGCCAAAACAAAGAAAAGTGTCGTTATTACAAAATATTATTACGAGTATTTATTATATGGAAAGTTGTTCTATTTATAATGAGCAAACTTAAACATTAATTATCGTTTCTAATTCATGGAAAATTTCATATGTTCATTTCATATGTTTTATATGTTAATTATTATATGTATAATAATTATTTAACATGTTTATGATTTATATAAAACAAGAATTAGAAGATAAGATATGATACTCTGATACAGAGATACAGAGATATACTCTGTAAAACAAAACTTCCTGTTTTTTTTATTCGTAATTAATATTAAATATCTGTATGTATAATTAAAAAATCACTTGTGTAGTACATAGGCATTATAATTTAATTATAAATGTAATAGTGAGTAATTTCATTAGAAATTTTTATAAGATTTTTTCCTGGAAATCCTTTATAATTATGTATGTAAAAATTAATAATAAAATATTTATGCTCTTAAGTACGGGTTAAATTCTAAAAAAGTTACATTTTTGTGCTTTGGAATCTAAGTAAAAATCTAAGTAAAAAATGTTAACAATTCTTCTTCGTTGTTATTAATAAAGTTTTACCAACCTTTATCAGGTTTCTGTTGTCTCCACACGTGATTGTTCTGTGAAATCTCTATAGTAACATTTTGGAGGTTTTTTGCAGACATCTTCAGTTTGATTGCCGTTGAGTTCAACACTTTTACATCTATCAAATGTACATTTAAGTCGATGGTATTGTCCGGTTTAATCTCATGGTCGCCCAAAGTAACGTCGCAAAGTGTAATAGTGCAGCAGGCATCTCTAAAGATCAAGTAATTAATAGTTATTATCTCGTTTATGAACCATTCTATTTCACACGTTCCAATCGTTTGTGATAGATAGTTTCATCCGATAAAGACAATTATACCTAGGATCGGGTAATACGACGCAGCGTTCATGTTGATTGACTATGGAAATAGTCTCATTTGGACATCTGGGCTGACATTTTAAATGACCGCCGGCCTCGCAGATGCATACTTCGGAACAGCCATTTTCAATGCGTTGTCCTCTAGATACGGTCTTGTTGCTAAATGTACACATTTCTTCCGATTTGGTAGCTGCAACAACATATTTTTTTTATATTGAATAGCTTTTTTAATAAGAAACATAACTATCCCACAAAAATATAAAAAAGGATTTTGAATGAAATATAGATAGCTTACATACCACCTCTAATGTTGCTTGAAAATTGTATGTTTGTGGAATAGTTTTAACTATAATGCAAAATTCTTTTCATTTCAATAAAAAGTGATAATGTGTTTATTCTAGCGTTATAATAAATATACTAAAATAAAATCTCTTGATTAAGAGAGTAATCTCTTAAGTATTTTTTGAGTAAAAAAATAAAGTTAAAGAATTTAATATAAGAATAAGATAAGTTTATAATTTATAAAATTTATTTATACGTATTATTTTATTTTAGAAGTGGATAAATATAAACGAAATATGAATTTATAAATCGTGGACTTACTTTAGTCTATGTTGAACTCAATGATTTTTCAGGATATAAGGAAACGTACCCGAATCTGTAGCACAAAGAACACGGGCACAGCATGATTCCTCAGTAGTTAATTTTCCTTGACACAAAGGGTCTTCAATATTTTTGCCCGCCTTGATATTAGGAAAAACACATAATGGCTGACAATCCATAATTCCATTTTCGGAACATATGCACTTCTCCTTGCAATCTCTGATATGTTTTTCACCTACTGAATAAGTATGATTTCCATAGATACATATTGATATTTTCGGAAATAATGTCGAAGAAATGTTTATGGCAGTTTCATTGTGAGATGCGATGTATTCTCCGCCTGCAAAATATTCAGATTGTTTAGATCTCCATGAAGACTGAAATATTCTTTGATTTTAAAAAAATATAATTTCCAAACTTTTCCGTCTCTTATGGTATAACCAAATAATTTTAAAATTAATGGTATGTAATTAACTTAAATAATACGTATACACAAAATTAAAATATACTTTTAATAATACCGACGACGGATCGTAAAAACGCTCGGCACAATTAACGCGGTTGGGTGGAATGAGGGTGCCCACAAGGTGGAGTGTTCTCGCCACTTTTTTTGTGTGTAGTAGTTAACGGACTACTCAGGAACCTCAACGATAGGGGCTTTTACGCGCAGGGATTAAGTGCAGATGATCTGGCAATTTTTGTGCGGGGACCCTTTTTGAAAACGTTTCTGGAGCTCACGCAGAGCGCCCTTGAGACTGTAGAGGAGTGGTGTGACAGCACCAATTTTTCGGTAAATTTTCGGAAGTCCAAGCTTGTCATATTCACTCGAAAATACAAGCTGGGCACTATAGAATGATCCATCTTGGGAGGGTTAGGTTAACTCCGGCTGGGTCGGTGAAATATCTGGGGGTCATCCTGGATAGGAAGCTGACATGGAAGGAGCACCTAGAGACTAAATGTAAGAGCGTGGCCTTTTACTTCTGGATGCAGAAGGGCCTTTGGCCAGACTGAGATATTAGGGATGGTCCATTGGATTTACTCTGCTGTTTTTTGTCCTCGGCTGCTATATGCTGTGGTGGTATGGTGGCCCAGGGTTCAAAGAATAACGGCGAAAACGACGCTGGAACCACACCGGTAGCGGCGATGGGAATGCTGCTCGGTATCGAGCCACTTCATCAGGCCGTTATAACTGCGGTTGCGTCGGCAGCGAATCGGCTAGGTTGTGAGGGGAGGTGGAGGGCTGATACCAGGCACACCAAGCTGCCCGATGGAATCTCTTCTCATCCCACCTTCTAAATGGGATAGGAAAAAGTTCCAGTTATACGCGCTTTGAAAGCCCATTCAAAACGTGGCAGTAAGACAGGCTTAGGCCGCAAGGCACGATGCTAAATAGTGAGATCATCCTTTTTACAGATAGCTCCAGAATTGGCTCGGTTTCTGGAGCGGGCATTTACTCGAGGGAGAGGGATTAGTGAATTAATCCCACTCGGAAAATTCGCCACAGTCTTTCAGGCGGAAGTGGCGATTATGCGCTGCGCTCAGAACCTGCTTTTCTTTTCTTTTACTGTTCTTATTTTAATGTTTTATATAATATATGAAGCTCATTGAACTCAATTGCAGGGTCGCATTTGTGACAGGCACAGATTAAAGATGAATATGCCGATACTAAATCTCACCAAGTGTGAAATGCGGTCAGTCATATGCTTTCTCAACGCGAAAGGAGAAGCTGCTGCTGAAATTCACCGTTAACTCGTGGATGTTTATGGTGATGTTATGAGCAAGCAGCATGTAGCAAAAGTGTAAAAAGTTTAATGAAAGAAGAATGGACGTTGTGATCAGGCCGTCTGTGATCACAAATGATTTTCTTCAGAAAGTTGAGGAAAAATTTCGTGATGATAGGCGTTTAACGTTGAATGAGTTTCATCAAAAATTCTCAGAAGTTTCACGAACTGTGCTGCACGAGGCAATAACAGGAACTCTAGGCTATCGTAAGTTGTGTGCGCGATGGGTCTCCAAACAGTTAACAGAAGATCACAAAAAAATCGAATGGCTGTATCTCTCGATTTTCTCACATGCTATGCCAAAGAAGATAAACTTCTCGATTCAATTGTGACTGGGGATGAAACGTGGATTTTCCATCACACGTCTGAAAGCAAGAGGCAGTCGATGCAGTAGCGGCACACCCATTCTCCGTCAGCCAAAAAGTTCAAAACCGCAAAATCAACCAAAAAAATCATAGTTACAATTTTTGAGACAGAAGAGGGCCTCTTCTCGATTTTATGCCACATTTCATGATCACAATAAACGCTGCAGTATACTGCGAAACCTTGAAAAGATTGCGACGTGCAATTCAAAACAAATGACGTGGAATACTGACGCGGACTTCGCCTTTTGCACGGTAACGCGAGAGCTCATACAGCACTCAGGCGTTATTGCAGAGCTTCAACTAGGAAGTTTTGGACCACCCATCTCATAACCCTGACTTCGCACCTAGCGATTTCCACTTGTTCATCTATCTGAAGATCATTTGGCTGGAAATAAATTTGATGACAATGGTGAGATAAAAAATGAGGTCATATCGTGATTGAACTCACAGACGGCGGACTTCTATGATGCTAGCATACGAAAGCTGGTCCCCAGACTGAACAAATGCCTTGACATCGGCAGTTATTATATTGAAAAATAACTAAAGATGTCTTAAGAATTCTATATGTCACTTATATCAATAAACGTTTTTCAAAATTAATTATCGTTCTTATAACCTTATTTTCCAAACTTTCCTCGTACATAATAAATCGGATTGGAAAAAAAAGAATTTGTTTACGGCATCCGGCTCTCAATTAACTCATTTTCCCTATTTGTGGATATTCAATATCAAAGTCTTCTCAAATTCACTTTTTAAATCATTTATGTCTAACTGCTTGTACTGTATTAAACATATCTTTGTTTAGATTTAACCTAATAGTTCTAACTTGCTGAATTTGCAGTTTCAGCGTTTCGGTTATTCTTATTTTAAATGAAATAAACTTGTATAGCCTTTCGAGCTATAACAATCTCTTTAATGTTTACCTTCGGCATCCTTGTCATCCTCGTCCATGCTGATGTCGCTAAGATCCGTGATATTAGTATGCAATGAGTTCGTTGGTTCCGGAGAAGAAATGTTTAATGCTCTGCCTTTCAATATTGTTTCTTCCGTAGTTTGAATCTCCACCGTAGTGTTTATTATATTCTGGGCAGTAAGATTGATTGGTGTCGGTGTGGGTAAGTTGATTGGTGTCGTCTTCGTCATAGCAATTATCGGTTTTGCATGAAGAAGAAATGGAATCGCTACACTTGTGGCATTTATGGATTTTGTTGTCATTGAAGATTGATCAATCTTTATTGGAGTCATCGTGGATGAAATTGATAACGTCATTAGGGCATCGAAATCTGCGTTTCTTTTCGAATCATCATCTCTGATTAAAGATTTTTGGTATTTTTGATCACCTTTGGTTTTTAAGTCTATTACAGGTTTTTTCTTTGCTTCAATTGTGGTCTTGATATCAGCTTCTTTTGTTGAATACGCACTTTTCAATTCTGTCATATTATTTCGCCATTCTGTTTGAAAAAGTTGTGTTGGAGTATCTTCGCTATTGATATCTATGAACAAAAGAGATATGATGTTTGAGAAATTCAAATATCCAGTAAAATTATTAAATATTTTGCTTCTTTAAATTATTGTAGTAAATTTTTAATACATTTTGTAAAATTCAGATAAAAAGTATAGAAATAGAAATACTGAAAATCTTGCTTTGTTAAAACTAAATTAGAACAAATTTTATTCAAACTGAAAAAGAATTCGAAAGAATTCTAAAATATATATAAAGATATGTGTATTCTCCATTCATATTTCCCATAACAAGAAGAAATAGATCGCTGCCAGTGATAAGACATAATTAGCTTTGAACATGTTTATTGTGTCTCTCAGTATACAACGGGATTAGTGTCTAGGTTAGGTTTGTCTTAGGAATTGCGAATTTCAGAAAAACTAAATCCGTAATTTATGCAATTGTGAATAATTTTATTTGTAAAGGCTGATGTGTACAAAAATACAAAGACTTACTTTGCCTTCATCTTCTAATATAAGGCAGAGTTGCTGGCAAAATCTCACTAACTAGCACGTAGCGTCACAGACTAATTAAAAATAGCCCGGAGATGCATCCGCTACTTCTGTTTTTATTTCAATAAATGGATTAATTTTTGAGGGAGAGAGTTGCAATGTCCTAATAAATAGTAAAGTCTTTTTGGCGTTAACTTTTTTATTTTTGAAACTTTACTACTTTCATCATCAACTATTTTTAAAGGTAAAAGCTCCTTTAAATCGCATAGCATGAGTAAAAACTCAAATATAATTTGACTATATATAAAATCTGATAATATTTTAAAAAATATGAAAAGAAATATAATAGGGAAAAGGAAATAAGATAATGAATTGCTAATTTTTCTAAGATAATAACAGATGATGAACCGATACCTAATTCATTAGAAGCTTTTGATAATAATAAATAATTTCTTGAAGTTTGATTTTAATCTGTCAACGAAAGTAAATAATAAGGTCAGTGCAGGTAATTACGCCCTATATAGCAGCTAATTACGCCACCTATTTAATTCTTCATTAATACATACGGATGACTTTAAATGACGAATGCTAATTGTGAAGGCATAGATACTAAGTTGTTATCAAAACAAACACACACACCCACACATTTTGCCGTTTTGAACTTTCAGTGATTTGTAGTAACAATTAGAACAAAAGTTGTTATCAAAAAATTTTCCACTATAAACTTGGCACTACACTCGCCGCTAATTTGCCGGCAGTAATTATTACATTTTAAATATTTACTAGCATTATTTTCATAGTAAATTCGACGCTTTTTCCGAAAGTATAGTTGTTTTTGTCATTCTATTTCATGTAAGTACAAAAAAAGTAATTTATTTACGAAATTTCAGACTGCTAAATATTTTTACTAGTTCTTCACGCAGCGTCTTTTTTCTTTAAGTTGTTTATTTTTTGTAAAAATAATCCAAAACTTTTAGAAAAATATATAGTTCTAAATTTAATTGTGTGATTATCATTTTGTTAAAAAAACAAAAAAGTCTCGTGGAAAGATTGCTGTTATTATTATAAAAGAAAAAGAAGTTCTCAAAATAAAACAAAATATAAAGAGAAGGCTTGAGAAGTCTTCCAATTTATGGTTGGATGTACATACATATATTAACACTTGTGAATTTACAAAACATTTAATGCTACATTCAAATGCAAGTCTTATAATTAGCGCAAAAAAGAATTCTATAAATCGTGAGTCGCAACAAAAGCATACATATCATATGTCTAATAATGTAAAAAGCGTTTCGCAGTCGTAAATTGTACTCTCTTCACAATTACGTGAAGTGCAGAAATTTATCAGTAATAGTTGGTCAAAAAATAAAATATGCCTAGAAATTGTTTAGATACTGCTGATGGACATCTCTAACTGTTCTTTATAATAAGATTGAAATCCATCACCACAAAGTTTTTCTCAGAACTTGTGGGAGGAATTAAAGTTGAAATCATGAAACTATCTAGAAACGACCATGGTGAAGCAATAAATTATAAAACATTTTTTTTTTCTAGAAATATTAGGATCTGTGGCTTTTATTGTTATACTTGTCTCTCTCTCCCCCCTCCCTTCCCTCTCTCTCCCTCCCTCCTCCCCCTCCCCCTCTCTGTCTCTCTCACACACATATACACACACACATCTTCCTCTTTCTCTTCCTCTCTGCCCTTCTCTCTCACATTTTCTTCTTTCTTTTCCTTTCTTTCCATTTCTTTTTCTTTCTATCACCCTTTCATTTCTCTCCTTCTCTGTCTCTCTTCCTCCTCTTCTCCTTAAATTTTCACCATTACATCTTGCTAACTTCCCCTCCACTTCCCATTCATCATTTTTCTCAGCATGTTTCCACATCTCTCTTTCACTTCCACACATTCTACATTTTCTTTATTGTCTCAATATTTACTTTCCCTCATTTTATTCTCTAGTCTGAACCTCGTTATCCTTCTCCATCTTACCTCCATTCAGCCGTATGTATAGCGCTCGTATTGTCTATTGTAACCGCGAAGACTCGCAAAACCTTTCATCGTGTGAACAAGTGTTAGCAAATGTACTCTTTTACTACAAAGTACGGGGAGTGTCTTTATTTAGTGCGTGGGTTCTAATCCTTTAAGCGTACGAATCCCGAAAAGTCCCTTCCTTAGCAGCTACGGGCACAACAGTATTTAGCGATCTAAGAAACTCCTAACCTTTTCAGGAACGAATTTATTGAACTAGAAAAAAATTTTATTTTATTTTTATTTTTTCAATTATATATATTCAAAATATATTTATAATTATTAAACAAAACAGAAAAAATTGAAAAAGTTTAAACCTTTGAGAAAAAAAATATACACATATATGATCATTGTGCATTAAGATTAACTATTTGTGAAAGGATTTCATACACTAAAACTAAACGAACACATATGTGTCAATATCCTTGAAGAAGTTATGTTATATATACATATAAACAATTGAAAACTATTTGGTAGATCCTTAGAAAGTTTGTTTACCATCTTTCCCTAGTTCTCACTATGCGAGAGGCAAAAAAAAGAGATATCTCCGCATCTCACTCACTTATTTGCTTCTCATGCGGAGAACAATGGTTTTCTCGCTATTACACAGAAAGGACTTCAGGTAAACGTACCAGTTCCTAAACAAGACTGAATAAAAATATGCATTTTTATCGATATTAAGCTTCTTTTAATCCATATTTTAAACAATACGAATTTATAAAATAAAGTAAAATATCTATATTTCGAGAGAAAAATATTTTGTACATGATATATTAATCATATTTCCTAAAAAAAAACATTTTCTAAAAGAATACTTAGACAGAAAAATTTTTTTTAGAAATTACGATTAACATTTCATGTATAAAATATTTTCCTCCTCAAAATCTAGAATCTAGATAATTCGCTTTATTTTATAAATATATCATATTGATTAAAAGAAGCTTAATATTAATAAAAATGCGTATTTTTATTCAGGAATTGATAGATTTTTCTTAGTGAATGTTTTTACGAAGCATTTTTTGATTTTTAAAAATTTATAATGGTAAAATTTTATAATAAAGTTTTTTATTCAAATTGTAGCATTATTTACGAAGTTACAATGTAATAAATTGCTATTGCCATATATCTGTCTTGCTCTTACTCATGAAGATACATATAAAAATTGCAACTTTTAACTTTGAATTTCTCACAAACTATGCAGACAAATTGTGCAATTTTAACCGTAAATATATTATACTTCAAAGAATGTGTACTCAATTTTTATATAATTCGTAGTATCTTCATTAAGATGAACAATGATTTAATTCGTAATAGATCTTATATATTTAATCATCAATACTTTATTAATCATAATTAATACAACAAATTCTTTTTGAAAACTGAAAGTTTTAAGAAGATATACTTAATTTTGACTGCAATAAAACAACACATTGTATATCGTAGTTATAATATGACAAAATACATTAAAATAGCAATTTTTCATGCAATTTTAATTGCAAATTTTTTAAAATTGCATGATAGAACAATTGGAAAAGTATTCAGCGTCAAAAAACTATAAAAAGTAACTAATCTTGTTCTTGTGTTTAAAAAATAGTTATTTTTTATAGAATTGTGTAATTAATGTTAATTTTACATTTTTTAAGTTAATTCTTTTAATTATTATATCTAAATATATGTAACAATTATTCTAGACTTTTCAAAAATGTTTTAACTTTTTCCTTAATATTTATATAAATTAATTTTTTATTTTATAAATAGTTTTATTTTAGATTTATCTTTTTTGTTTGTGATTGACTTGTTCTTTTCAAGAGCAATCTGCGAAGTAGAAAATTATGCTAATATTCTCTAATAATTAAGTCACAAAGCACAACGGAATCAAGATGTTGAATAACGGTAGTCACGAATGACGTGAAAAGAAAGGAATGGCAGGAGAGCCCACACAGCAGGTACAAATTATCGAATCTGACCGCGATCCGGAAGGAGACTTGTACTTCAAATAGCTGCATGTTTTTGATAATTTTTTCGACAATATTATTATTTACCAATTGTTTTCGGTAGTAGCATAGTTTTTAAGACTATTAATTTTAAAGAGAATATTAAAGAATTTTATATATATACATATATAAATATATATTTAGAATATTTATTATAGAATTTTATATATATATATATATATATACAGGGTGACCCATTTTAACTTAGGCAGCCAAATAACTCGAAAAATAAGCACACTACGAAAAAATGTTTAGAATCAAAATTTCGTCATTTCGAGGGGGACGTACAATGACGTTAAAATGAGCCCCCCACCCCTCCCCCTGGGCGGTGAGGGGGGGCAAGTTTGAAATCTTAAATAGGAACCCCTATTTTTTATTGCATATTCGGAATCTTTGGCTAAAAACACATACAATTTGTCCGAAACATTTTTCTCGATTCATGATAGATGGCGCTGTAATCGACGAAATTCAATTTCTTCGATTTCTCTTACTGAGAACCCATGCTTACGATTCTGCAATAAATTAACAATAAAAATACCACGTTTTCATTGTTAATACTCGAAATTAGTCTTAAAACAAACTTCTCATTATTTTTTATTACTCATTAATTACTTCTCAAGAAACTGCTTTTAGCGTAACCTGCCCTTTAGGCAACTTGAATGGTCCAAAGTACCGAGACATTTTGGACTTTCCATCTGATGGAGTTCCTCTAAGTATCCCTCCAAAATTTTGTCCATTTAGTGCCAAAGTCACAAGTGTTTATGTATTTTTTTAACATTTGTACTCTGATAAAATTTTGGTAAAATGGCAAATTATACGCCTACAGAAGTAGTCGATATTCTTATAACCTTTGGCGAGTGTGGTAGAAATTACAGACTTACTGTCCGTACTTATGCAGAGCGATTCCCAAATCGCCGCCATCCTACTGATCAACAAATTATAAACATTGAAAGGAGATCTCGTAATAATCCACTTCATCGCGAAAGGCGAAGGAATAGACTTCATAATAATAATGACCCTAGATTGCTCGCAGTTTTGGCTATGGTTCATCAAAATCCCCATATTAGTACCCGTCAAATAGAACGAGAACTGGGAATCCCTCAAACTACGGCACATAGATTGTTACGATCAGTCAATTACCATCCGTATCATATTACTCTGGTACAGGAATTAAGTGAGGCCGACTACGTACTCAGAGTACAATTTTGTAGATGGGCTCTTGAGATGCTAGATCAGAATCCAGATTTTTTTAGTAATGTTTGTTTCAGTGATGAAGCAACATTCATCAGCAATGGTAGTCTCAATAGGCATAATTGCCACTATTGGTCACCAGAAAATCCATATTGGTATCGTGAGGTGCTTAATCAACATCGTTGGAGTTTATATGTATGGGTAGGCATTTGCAATGGCCAAGTCATTGGACCTCATTTTTTTGAACGTCCAATTAATAGTCCAATGTATTTAGAATTCCTCGAAAATGATTTGCCAGCATACCTAGAGAATGTTGCCCTTGCAGTTAGACTAAATTTATGGTATCAACAAGATGGTGCTCCTGCTCATTATGCTCGTATTGTACGGATGTTTTTGAATCAAAGGTTCCCAAATCGGTGGATAAAGCGGGGTGGATCAGTTCTGTGGCCTCCGAGATCACCGGATTTGAACCCCCTTGATTTCTTTTTATGGGGATACGTTAAAGATGCAGTGTATAGTAACGCTCCAACGACAAGATTGAATATGATGGAAAGAATAAGAAGAGCTTGTGAAGCTATAACTCCTTTAATGCTAAAAAATGTACAACGTAACTTTCGCTGTCGATTACTGTTATCCTTAGAAAATAATGGTGCACACTTTGAGCATCTCCTCCATGCGGAGAGAGCTGATAACAATGCAATCTTGCCTTAACTGGTTGGGTCACCACACGACCTTGCCTTCACTGGCTGGGTCACTACTTGACCTTGCCTTAACTGGTTGGGTGACCACACGACCTTGCCTTCACTGGCTGGGTCACTACTTGATCTTGCCTTAACTGGTTGGGTCACCACACGACCTTGCCTTCACTGGCTGGGTCACTACTTGACCTTGCCTTAACTGGTTGGGTCACCACACGACCTTGCCTTCACTGGCTGGGTCACTACTTGACCTTGCCTTAACTGGTTGGGTCACCACACGACCTTGCCTTCACTGGCTGGGTCACTACTTGACCTTGCCTTAACTGGTTGGGTCACCACACGACCTTGCCTTCACTGGCTGGGTCACTACTTGACCTTGCCTTAACTGGTTGGGTCACTACACGACCTTGCCTTCACTGGCTGGATCACCACACGACCTTGCCTTCACTGGCTGGATCACCACACGACCTTGCCTTCACTGGCTGGGTTACCACACGTTCAAGCACCCCGAATTGTGAGAGGCGAGGGGACTCACGTTAATCAAGCACCCCGAAGGGAACAGAAAACTGCTACGTCCACGACGTTGTTCCTGGGTTACGCTAAAAGCAGTTTCTTGAGAAGTAATTAATGAGTAATAAAAAATAATGAGAAGTTTGTTTTAAGACTAATTTCGAGTATTAACAATGAAAACGTGGTATTTTTATTGTTAATTTATTGCAGAATCGTAAGCATGGGTTCTCAGTAAGAGAAATCGAAGAAATTGAATTTCGTCGATTACAGCGCCATCTATCATGAATCGAGAAAAATGTTTCAGACAAATTGTATGTGTTTTTAGCCAAAGATTCCGAATATGCAATAAAAAATAGGGGTTCCTATTTAAGATTTCAAACTTGCCCCCCCTCACCGCCCAGGGGGAGGGGTGGGGGGGCTCATTTTAACATCATTGTACGTCCCCCTCGAAATGACGAAATTTTGATTCTAAACATTTTTTCGTAGTGTGCTTATTTTTCGAGTTATTTGGCTGCCTAAGTTAAAATGGGTCACCCTGTATATATATATATATACATACAGGGTGTATCTTAAAAAGTGGGAAGTATTGCAATGGTGAATTCAGGACACAAAAATAAGAGAAAAAGTTCATATAAACATATGTCCGATATGACCTTGTTTCCGAGTTACAGCTTGTTTTATTTTCGGTTTCCTGGTAGATGGATAGGCCGTGCTGGTCCTAATGCCTGGCCAGCTCGCTCTCCAGACTTGAATCCATTCGATTATTTTACTTGTGGGGGCATCTAAAATCCATTGTTTACAAAACATCCATTGACAACGTCGAGATACTTCGTCAACGTGTTGTAGATAGTTGCCGGGAAATTCGAGCAATACCCGGAATTTTTGAAAAAGTCAGACAATCTATGATGAGACGTGTTGAAGCCTGCATTCAAGTTAGAGATAGTCATTTTGAGCACATCCTATAACCTTAACTATCTTAATTCTGTTGAAAAATAAAAGAAGCTATAACTTGAAAACAAGATCATATCGGACATATTTTTATATGAACTTTTTTCCTTATTTTTGTGTCCTCAATCCATCATTGCAATACTTCCCACTTTTTAGGATACACCCTGTATATACAGGGTGTCCGGTAATTGGCGGATCACCCGTCGTATGCAGGTAGAGCGAGTTAAACCGAGTAGAAAAGTCCTGTACCATTTTGCAATCTTTGCAATAATTAATGAGAAAGAATTAAACATGTTCGGCCAATCCGTGCGAGTTCAAGCACGCGGCGAAAAGAGACAGCCCACGCGGGGGTCCAGCTTTTTTCGACGCTCGTACATAGCCATTGTCCTTTGTAAAGTGCTCCTTCCCGCTTTGTCGTACGCCGAGCAACCGCGTAAACATTAAGCTATTTGTTTTCGCCGCGCGCGTAGTATCACATAACAGTGGGAAGTCTCTTCTCGCCGCGCGCTTGAACTCGCGCGAATTGGCCGATCCTGTTTAATTCATTTCTCATTAATTATTGCAAAGATTGCAAAATGGTACAGGACTTTTCTACTCGATTTAACTCGCTCTATCTGCACACGACGGGTGATCCGTCAATTACCGGACACCCTGTATATATATATTTTTTTAGGTAAACGTTTTCTTTTCATTTGAATAGCAAAAGGAGCATATGTTTTTTTTTATTTTAATATAAAAGTTGCATACAGATTTAACTATTTGTCTTTGATAGGAAGGAACCAATAAAAAGATTAACGTGAAAAAAGAAAATAATTTTCGGTCGGTAAAGAAGTCACTCTGACATCACCTTAAGGGGATGTCGGAGTGACGGCCGAACTCCGCAGGCCGCCTGTTTTACCGACCAAAAATTATTTCTTTTTTTACGTTAATCTTTTTATTGGTTGAATAGAATAATAAATGCTTTTCCACGATTAAAGTACACAGAGCAACAAAGTGCGGAATGTCCGAATTTATGTTAATTTTATGTTAATAACACGTATTTATGTTATTTATGCAATACACGTATGCACGAAAAATTTTGAACACACTATTCTCTTTCACTAAACTTCTAAACTCATTTCTAAAAGTTCACCTACATTCTTTCATGCAATTCCGAGTGGGGACTGATCTTATTTTGTACGTAAAAACTGCAAAACTTTTATATTAAACAATATTGTTTTGACCTGACGGCGTCAGAGGTTAGGTCAGGTCGAAACAATATTGCTTAATATAAAAGTTTTGCAGTTTGTACGTACAAAATAAGATCAGTCCCCACTCGGAATTGCATGAAAGAATGTAGGTGAACTTTTAGAAATGAGTTTAGAAGTTTAGTGAAAGAGAATAGTGTGTTCAAAATTTTCGTGCATACTTGTATTAACATAAATAACATAAATACGTGTTATTAACATAAAATTAACATAAAATCGGACATTCCGCCCTTAGTTGCTATGTGTACTTTAATCGTGGAAAAGTATTTATTATTCTATTCAACCAATAATAAGATAAACGTGAAAAAGAAAAAAATTTTTCGGTCGATAAATAAGTCACTCCGACATCCCCTTAAGGGGATCCTAAAGTCGTCTGTTTTACCGACCGAGAATTATTTCTTTTTTTACGTTAATCTTATTGGTTGAATAGAATAATAAATGCTTTTCCACGATTAAAGTACACATAGCAACAAAGTGCCGAACGTCCGATTTTATGTTAATTTTATGTTAATAACACGTATTTACGTTATTTATGTAATACACGTATGCACGAAAAAATTTGAACACACTATTCTCTTTCACTAAACTTCTAAACTCATTTCTAAAAGTTCACCTACATTCTTTCATGCAATTTCTAGCCCAAACCGGTCTCCTTTTGTACGTACAAACTGCAAGTCTTTTATATTAAGCAATATTGTTTCGACCTGACCTAACCTGACACCGTCAGGTTGAAACAATATTGCTTAATATAAAAGATTTGCAGTTTGTGCGTACAAAAGGAGACCGGTTTGGGCTAGAAATTGCATAAAGGAATGTAGGTGAACTTTTAAAAATGAGTTTAGAAGTTTAGTGAAAGAGAATAGTGTGTTCAAAATTTTTCGTGCATACGTGTATTACATAAATAACATAAATACGTGTTATTAACATAAAATTAACATAAAATCGGACGTTCGGCACTTTGTTGCCATGTGTACTTTAATCGTGGAAAAGCATTTATTAATTTATTCAACCAATAAAAAGATTAACGTAAAAAAAGAAATAATTTTTGGTCGGTAAAACAGCGGGCCGTCGGAGTTCGGCCGTCAATTTTGGATCCCCTTAAAATTATGTATTGTTGACTCTCTGCAGCTCGATAAAAAAATTTCTCTCGAAACATTCATCTCAATTTTCATGAAGTACAACATTCTGTCTACAAAACGCTTTTTTTCATTTTCCTACAATTTTTATTGACTGAGTTACACGATTTTGAAGTTAAACCTGTATTTTTTAGAAATGATGTCGATACTCGGCAAAAAATTATCGTAGACAAAAAATAAAGAAAGCATTTTGGAGCTTGAAGTTTCAACTTTAACACGCTATCAGTGGCTTTTAAAAATTTTTTAATCTTCCTTGTTATGTGCTTTAAAAAAGAACACATTAATTGTTCTTTAAAATTACGTATTTTTGACACTCTGCAGCTCGATAAAAAAATTTCTCTCAAAAAATTCAACTCAAGTTCCATAAACTACAATACTTTGTCTACAAAACACTTTTTTTAAATTTTCCTACGATTGTTTTTGACCGAGTTACACGATCTTGAACCTAAACCTTTTTTTTAGAATGATGTCGATACTCGGCGAAAAATCATCGTAGATGAAAAAATGAAAAAAGCATTTTAAAGCTTAAAGTTTCAACTTTAACGCGCTATTGGTGTTTCTTTAAAATTTTTTTATTTTCCTTTTTTCGACTAACTGTTTCGATTAACTATTAATATATTTTAAGGAATTTTTATTTTTTTTTATAGATAAGTATTTTATTTAGATTTTTATCACTATTTTTTATACATTAGCCTAGAAAATATATTATTACTACAAACTTACTATTTTTGAAACACTCATATAAAAACAAAATAAATAGGATAAGCGTACAGAATAAGTAATAAAATGACTAACTATATTGACTATATTGATTTACTATATTGAAAATAATTTATATATACCAACAATATGATACGTACTGAAATATGTAGACATATATTGAAAAATATAGATATATGAGGATTACATTGTAATAATAGTCGATCTTCAAGACTTTGAATACGAGGGATTGAAACCGATATAATTTCGATAAGTTTAACTGCCTAAAAAAGACAAAAAAGGCGTCAAATTATATCTTTCTTTTCAGACTCTTAATAGATACTCTTAAGTGTTTCTAGAACATCCTCTAAAATTACGAATATATTCTTTGTTAATAACAAACGGTCGTATGTTTTTTTTATGCGGACCGTTTATTTGGCGTTATATAGTTATATTGTTGCAGCAACATATATGGCTATATAGTGTTGCAATTCACAGTGCAGTAACTGTTTGGTTGCCATTTGCAGTGTTTGTCACTAAATGGTTTTAATTTATTAGAAGAATAGAAAATGAAATTAATAAGTGGCTCGAAAGAGAAGACTTGAGCGACTTAAGAGAAGTGTTCACCAGTAAATAACGTAACATAACCTAATTTATAATCGTTCAGGACTCAGGTCTCGTATCTCATACTCGATCTATGCTTTCTTTATGGTCTTTTTTTGTGTGCTGCAAAATAATGTACTTTTTAATTTAATTAAAATTTTTTAAGTTAATGTAAAAATAAATCCTATTTTATCTACATTTTTATAAATTAGGAATATCTCTGATACTAATTTTTAGAGGATTCCCCTCTTAAGACTCCTTTTGGCCTATTTTAGAACACAGAGTACTCTAAAAATAAGTGAGAAATTCTTAAAATAAGAATACAATTTTTTTAGTGTATACTTGGCCCGAGATTTACCGCGTTTCTTGATTTCTGATTGAATCTAGTATTTTCTACTTTGTGCCACATCTTAATGCTATTAGAAATCATTGTGATTATGCGACCAATTTCATCCGGCATTAGTTTTTTCCCTGCTGATATCGGCAGAATTATCATTTCAGCCAACATTCGTAACAAAAATAATAATTTTAAACGCGCCGATTACACGGCTATCATAATTACTTAAGTAACATTCATTACAAACTAAAACATTTAAATATCGATAATGCTATAAACTTCATATAAATGCATTTAAATTATGTAATCTCTTTTTGTATTCCGCGCGATATATAAATATTCTTATCCTGCATGCTTTTCTATTTTGATCTTATTTATTCTATAAAAGACAAAAAAGGACACATTTTACTTTAAATATTGTTAAATTTAATACTTTTCTCTTTAGAAATACAAAAGTTCTGTCAGAAGTACAAGATTTTTATCTTTGGCCACTATTATTTAATATATTTATCAATGATATCAAAAAAGAAGTTTTTAAATATTCCAAATTTTTGTCTGAATAAATCTATGCGGAAAAATTTGTACGCGAACGATCTGAAAATTTTTCGGGTTAATATTCTTGATGATGCCCTCTATTAACAACACAATTTTAATAGACTTGATTTAATTTAATTAAATACCACGTTGTTCACTTTAATGTAATAAAAGAAATATATTTTCAATTGATTACTTTTTAAATGGGACCATTTTAACTACTGGATAAGGTTCCATACTTCATCTAGGTCTCTTAGACATAACTCTTCATTTTATGGGAGGAATTGCATCATAGATCATATAACAGGTTTAAATCGTTGAATTGCTTATGCACATTAACGAATAAATTTTCAAATCGGATTAATTTTTTTCTACGGCTTAAGCTTGAATAATTTGACTAAAAAATGTGATACTATATTTTAAAATATAAATTTACAACTTATTGAAAAAAAATATTTAAGAAGAAAGAAGAAAAAGTTAAGAAGAAAAAAATTTAATAATATATTTAAATTATTTTTTTATAAACACATTTTTCATCTCAGACTAAACTTTTAGTTGTGTCGAGCGTCGCAACTTTAACTTTTTGTTTTCAATCTCGTTGTCTTTCGTTGCATTGTGATATAGATAATGATGTAGAGTTTATCTACAGCTCATTGTGTATTAACCAATGATAGATTGTCCTTTTTTTAGATCAAAAAAAGTCAATGGAATATTTTGTCTCGTATAAAAAAGAATGTTTAAGGTTCTCTTAACTTGAAAATTTGTAAAACCAATCACATCATTTTAAAATTTGTGTTGTTGAAAGAAATATATTTTTCACAAATATATCAGAATAAGTTAATTTAAGTATTACAAAATTATTTCATAATTAGTTGAAACTTCTATAATTTCAAAATTATTGAAATACTTAACAGTTTTATAATTTTGGTAATATTTATCAAAGTAAAAATATAAATCAAAGTAATATTTATCAAAGATTTTATCGATTTTAAAGCATAAATGATTTTGCAGCAGTATGTTAAGCGCCTTAGTTATGAATATTAACCTCTTAATGCACGGTTTTTTTTTGCAACAAAATGGCAAAAAAATCATTTTTTTCATAGTAATATAGCATAAAGCGTCCGAGTTAACTCAGGCTTGCACAATTCTGCCAGTATCACTTGCCCGAGTTAACTCGGACTTGCACAGTTCTGCCAGTATCGCTTGCCGAATTAACTCGGGCTTGCACAATTCTGCCAGCATCGCTTGCCCGAGTTAACTCGGGCTTGCACAATTCTGCCAGTACCGCTTACCCGAGTTAATTCGGGCTTGCACAATTCTGTCAGTACCGCTTGCCCAAGTAACTCGGGCTTGCGCGTTAAGGGGTTAAACGGCTTATTGCTAAGATACTTATGAATAGTAGAAAAATCCTGAAAAGCGATGTCGTGAATCTTGTTAAATTAATTAAAAATTAATTTAGTTATTCTTATTTCTTTTAATTTCAGAAGAAATTTCCATAACGGATAATATCATCATTATAAAAAGAAACTGCATGTTATTCAAATATATAAATCAGAATTTCTTTATCAAATATTTAATAAATAGACTGTCGTGAATAATTGTCACAATTAGCGACTGCCGCACATATCGAATATACTATACTAGCTGGCGTTTGTTCCTCGCGCACTTCGCGCGCTCGGCACGTTTTTACTGATATCCATATCTTGAGAACTATTGACGTTAGGAGCAAGAAATTTGGCACGTAAACTTACTTTATAATGAAGATTTAAAATGTAAATTTTTACTTTTCTAACATCTTCGGTTTTTAAGATATAGGTATCCTTATAAAAAAATTCACCCCCTTTTTCATCTCCCTTAATTGGATTTTCGGAAAATGGTAAAACACGTGTTTCTTTATTTTTAAAGAAGAATCTAAATACCAATTTTCACGTCTGTAACATCTTCGGTTTTTGAGATATAGGTATCCTCAAAAAAATTCACCCCTTTTTCACCTCCTTAGGGACAGAATTTCCAAAAATCCTTCCTTAGTAGGTGCCTACGTCATAAAAACAATGTACCTTCCAAATTTCACGTTCTTAGGTAAAACGGTTTGAGCTGGGCGTTGATGAGTCAGTCAGTCAGTCAGTCAGTCAGTCAGGACTTCTTCTTTTATATACAATATATATAGATATATAGGCACATATTTCATATGTATAAAAGATCTTTTTGCAACGGGAAATATCATTGCCGTCAAAAGAAGCTTATCTTAGCGTTAGTATGTAAATTATAATAATTTGAAATATAATGATATTTCCTTATCAAAATCAAGAAATGTTTTAATAGATTCACTTTTTCTATGACAATAAAAATTTTCAATGCATATTTAGTATTACCGTATAGATATGAAGCACGTGAAGTACACAAAAGCAGTCTTTTATATACATATATATATGATAGATATATATCTATATAACAATTTGATATATATATATATATATGTATATAATTTTAGTAAATTTTAATATATTATGTGTGTGTTATTTGTGTTATTATTGTAATAATTAGTTTTCTATCAATTTTTTTCATATTAATTGAATGCACAATAATATAATAATATAAATAATACAATAATATAAATACTACTTTTTTATTTTAATTATACACTGGTAAACAAAATTATCGCATAGATAATTTCAAGTAAAAATTTCGCATAATTTCAAATAAGCATAACTCGGTCAAAAATTGTCGTATTTGAAATTTCTTTTTCTCATGCTTTTCTGAAGCTTAAAGTCTGTACTTTAAAAAGCGTTTGTCAGAATTTGAATTTATCCCCCTCCCCCCTCCCGCCGTCTCTTTAAAAGTAAGGACGTGTTACGTCTCCAAAAAATTGCATAATTTGACGCATTTCACGGGGTGGAATGAATTTTTTTCGCAAATTTCATGATAATCATCGTAAAATATGGACTTTTCTTTGCAAATTAAAAAAAGATGAGGTTCGTACGATGTATTTTTGCGAAGTTACAACGTATCAAAGTTAACCATACATTTTTGTTCAGTTACCGCCAGCATTAGCATTACCTGACCACAAGAAGGTTGCTGGTCGGATTTGTGATGCATCGTGTGTGTGTGCGTGCGCGCGCGCGCGCGTGTGTGTGTGGTTGTGTGGGTGGGTGGGTGTGGTTGTGTGGGTGGTTGGTTGGGTGGGTATATGTGCGTCTACGCGTGAGTGCATGCGTGCCTGTGTACAGTTTTAAGTGGGAACATTCCCACATCTCCCTCCCCCAACACACACACACACACACACACACACACATACGGCAGAGGATTTGGAATCATGAAATACCGCGGGAGTGACGAACCATGGAATCCTTATCTCTGTTGACATACACACACACACACACAATCACATGTACGCACACACTCACCCACCCACACATACATATACACACACACACACAAACACACACACGTTGCGCCAAATCCGACCAGCAACCTCCTCGTGGTGCACATCGGGTAATGCTAATGCTGGCGGTAATTGAACAAAAATGTATAGGTAACTTTGATACGTTGTAACTCCGCGAAAAAAATTACACAAACCTCATTTTTTTAATTTGCAAGGAAAAGTTCATATTTTACGATAATTATCATGAGTTTTGTGAAAAAATTTATTCCACCCCGTGGAGTGCGTCAATTTTTTGTAGACGTAACACGTTCTTACTTTCAAAGAGACGGCAGGAGGGGGGTAGGATAAATTCAAAATCTGATAAATGCTTTTTAAAGTACAGACTTTAAGCTTGAGAATAAAAAAGAGAAAATTTCAAATACGACAATTTTTGGCGGAGTTATGCTTATTTGAAGTTATGCGAAATTTTGACATGAAATTACTTATACGATAATTTTGTTGACGAGTGTATTATGAAAATAATAAATTTTGTATTATTGAATAAGAATTAGTGAGAGAGAATTTTATATAAATCAATTTAGTCATAAATTTATTAGGATAGATTTGTGTATGTATACGTATATATTTTATAGTGTGTAAGTGTATAAATATTTATTTTATATATGTATATTTGTTTATTTTATGTATATTTACATACGCATGAAAAGAAGTATAAATTCGACCATGCAAGCTTTATGTGGCGCACGTAAATATATTAGCATGTATGTACACTATATTTACAATATAATCCTCGATTTTTAAGATTATAAATTTATTTTTATATGATAAATGTTAACGTTAATGTAATTTGTCAATAATATTAATTTAACATTATTGTTAACATTAATTAATGTTTGGGTAATTTCTCAAAGAACGTCTTAAAACGTCTGAAAATATCATAAAAGACGGCTAAAAGACGTCTTTAAAACGTCTTCTTTTAGACATACATATTGCATGAAAGTCATTTTTGGTATAGATATCGTTCCGCTCAGATATATACATAATAAATATATTTTAATGCGTGACCTGCGTATGAAAAATTTTTCGTCTTTAAAACGTCTTCTTTTAGACATACATATTGTTTGGATGCATAAAAGTCATTTTTGGTATAGATATCGTTCCGTTCAGATATTTACATAATAAATATATTTTAATGAGCGACCTGCGTATGAAAAATTTTTCGTATACATTTTGTTTTAGTTGACTTTCTTACATTTCGTAAGAATCTCCCTACTCCTTTTTCTTCCGTCAAATATATTATTAAAAGTGGTGGAAACCTTGTAATTTAAACGGGTATAAGTAATGCCGATATAAATAAGCGCCGTAGTGTTATACATTTGTTTTCTGTTGAGCAATTCATATATTTTCCGCGTATTAGGTAATATTAATCGATCAACTCATGATGATGACACATAATTAAAATTCGAATTTGGACATTTCGTAGTGCGTTGTTTTGGTGAATCACATTTATATGCTAGCAAATCACAGTTATACAATGACCAATTATGTTAAAGGTAATTTGTTTAATTTACTTTATATATTAGTTATTAAGTTTTCAGGTTTTTGTGTAGTTTTATATAAGAAAAGAGAGAGTTTATTTTATAGCCCGAATTATCTGTATTTTGTATGCGAACATAATTATATATTTTATATGTATTATACACTACTAAAAAAAACTAATCCTCCAAAAAAATCCTCCAATTTTATCAGAATATTCGTGGAATCTCTCTATAGCATTCTCTCATTTTTTATTCCATTCTTAAATGTAGTTTTGACCGTAAAATTAAAAACGTGTCGTTGATGCATGCTTTGTACATGAATTACGTGCAAAACCTCATTTAAGTTGCACAGATGTTTGGAGAACATATCTAATAATGTGTACGCCAAGTTTTAATAAATTCTTAAAGAAACCCTTCCGGAGGTACTACCTTAAACTTTTAATGCAATTTTTATTGAACTGTAAAATAATTTGTATTAACATTGATCTTCACACTTCTTGCAAGTAAAATTATGCAGTAATTAAAAAATTATTAGCAGTATATAAAATAATTACAAATAAATAAAGTAAAATTACGGGAGTTATCTAATTTCTATAATCAAATAACTTACACACACGCGCGCGCGCGCGGAAACGACATATAATATCTGAATAAATTGCTTGAATATATTAATTGAAAAACGGACAAATTAATCGTGAGTGATGTGTCAAAACATAAATAAAAACAATAATAGCAATAAATAGCAAAATATTAATAAAAAATTATTACGCTTCTATCATAATTGTTATAGAACAGAACTATATGCAGTTTGTCATGACCGAGAGAGGCTACACTTAGCAAAAATATGTTTTAGATTCTTTAGCGTGATATTTAACTCATCTGACGTATCTATGATGAAATCTGTACAGAAGAATCTGATAACGAGGTACCAGCAAAAGACTCGCGAGAACACCAAGTCGATTACAAATAGGTACTTGTTTGGGAAAGAATCATCCCTTTTACCTACTTTCATCTTGCCGGCATCTACGGACTGTATTTGGCTTTCTTTTACGCTAAACTTTGGACAATCCTTTGGTGTAGGTATTTCTTATCTGTCTTATATTTATTGACTCCATTTCTCAGAGTCCTGATGTCCTGACGTAATATATCCAAGAGAATTATGTAGCAAAAAAATTACTAATTAAATTAGACGGGTTGCTTACAGTACAATATTGAGAAAATTGTATTCTCATTTTAAGAATTATTCACTTATTTTTAGAATATCTTGTTTTAAAATAGGCGCTAAAAGGATACTCTTATCTTAAGAGGGAAATCCTCTAAAGATTAGTATCACATATTCATAATTTATAAAAATGTAGACGAAATGGGGGATTTATTTTTACAAAAAAGTACATAACTTTTACAGCACACAGGCAAAGAAAGATCATAAAGAAAGCATAGACATAGTACATAATATAGACCGAACATGAGGCACGAAACCTGGGTCCTGAGTGATTAAATTAGGTTATGTTACACATTACTCGTGAACATTTAACTTCATCCATTCTTCTAATAAACTAAAACCATTCAGTGACATATTGCACTGCATTGTAAATTGCAACACTATACAACCATATACATATATTCCTGCAACAATATGGCCAATATAACGCCAAATGAACGGTCCGCATAAAAAAAACATATCATTATTTGTTATTAACAAAGAATATATTCTTATTGTTAGTTTTAGAGGATGTTTTAGAAATACTGAAGAATATCTGTTAAGAGGGATTTTATAGTATACAGTCCTCTTACTTTCGAGAATACAATTTTTACAGTGAAATAATTTCATGAATTATTAAAATTATATAGATTTATTGGCTTATGTTATTATCATTCGTTTTAATTTCAGCCTTCGTTTTTTATATCACCGCGATGCTAGGCACCACTGCTGGCTGTCAGAGGCTATGGTGCCATCGATCTTACAAGGCAAAATGGCCGATGAAATTAATCCTGACAATTGTAAGAAATAACGTTAAACTCGTCGTAAAAGAATACGTATTTTACTCTCAATATATCTGCTAGTACAATTCGGTCCTTAGGACAAAGGACAAGTGCCGAAAATCGTCTAACGAGAATGTGCACGCTCTCGTTCTCCCCTCCACGTGACTCTCTGGTGACGGCGCGATAGCACCGCTGGCCCAGGGACTTGTCGATCAATCGCGGGCCCATGACGATTCCCCTCAGGCCCGTGACAATTTCCGTACACAATCTTTCAGACCGCTGCTTATCAAGTAAGTATAGCGTTAATTTCTTTTTTCTTTTTTTTTCTTTTTTCTTCTCTTATCGCAGTCATTCAATTTTTTTTTCATTTTTATGTTTCAGGGTTCTATTTACGTTTGGGTCAGAGATCACAGAGTGCATCATAAATTTACGGATACCAATGCAGATCCGTACAATGCGCGCAGAGGATTCTTTTTCTCGCACGTTGGCTGGCTATTAATTCGTAAGCATCCGGACGTCTTAGAAAAAGGTGCTATGATCGATTGCAAGGATCTTAAACAAGATCCCTTCGTCGTCTTTCAGAGGAAGTATGTCGAGCAAAATGTTTTGCGAAAATGAGAGCTATTGTAATCTGTTGATGTTATTAATATTGTTTATGCGTTTCTCTTTACTCAGATGGTATGCGTTTTTGATGCCTTTCTGCTGCTTTATTCTGCCAATGTTGATACCTTGCTGGGCGTGGAAGGAAACTCTGTCGAATGCATGGCATCTTACTATCTGCTCGCTCTGCTTAAATCTCAATATGACCTTTTCGGTGAATTCTGTGGCTCACATGTGGAGAACAAAGCCATACGATAAGTACGCATTTGTTTCGTTTAAAAAACATGAATGAAATTCGTCAATTATTCACGACAATCTGTGTTGTAGATATCGTGTTACGTATTCCTGTTTATAAATATTTACATTATTATGTAGATTTTGTAGATCAATAACGCCTGTCAATAATACTGGAGTTTCTTTCGTGACGTTCGGCGAGGGCTGGCACAACTATCATCATGTTTTCCCTTGGGATTACAGAGCTAGGAAATTACACACTCGATTTTGCTACAGTTTTCATCGACTTTTTTGCCTTCCTAGGTTTGGCTTATGACTTGAAAACCGTACACATTGACATAGTGAAGAAGCGTATTCTTCAAAACCAACACATGAATAATAAAATCAGTTATGAAGAATAAAATGCAAAGAATAGTTTTGTTATTATCATAATGTAAGCACAAGATGTAAGTTTTTGTAAATAATCACCGATTTTTTAATAAAATATTTTTAAGTAATTCATATATAAATGAATTACTTAAAAATATTTTATTCACATACACATACAACGTACATACGTACACATATACATACATACGTACATACATACGTACATATGTGCATACGTGCGTACGTATACATATATATTATGTAGAGTGTATACACACACACATAATATGCATATTTATATGTATATGCATACACTTTTTAGTAAAATGAATATAAAACAAAATTTTGGGGTTAATAATATTGTGAATAATATTACAATACATTGTAATATAATTATATATAGATTATAATTTATTATTTATATATTATTTAGTATAAAATAAATTTTATCTTATTTTTCCTTAAAATAAGTTTACTTAAATTTTTTAAATTTTCCTAGAAATAAATTTTATTTTATTTTTTCTAAAAATAGTGTCAATTTGATTTTTTAATTGTCCTAAAAATTTAAATTTAATAATATTTATATTTTAATCTTACTTCTAATTTTTTTAATGGTCCCAGTATCTCTAGAAATATTGGAATATTAAGAAAATCCTAATGATTTTAATAGCCCTAACAACCCTACTTGCTGGCTAAGCCAAATCAGCTGGTAATAATAATAGCCGGTGTGTAACGCACGTTTGTACTGATATCCATATCTTGAGAACTACTGACGTTAGGAGCAAGAAATTTGGCACCTAAACTTACTTTATAATGAAGATTTAAAATGTAAATTTTTACTTTTCTAACATCTTCGGTTTTTGAGATATAGGTATCCTTATAAAAAACCCCCCTTTTTATCTCCCTTAACTGGATTTTCGGAAAATGGTAAAACACTTTCTTTATTTTTAAAGAAGAATCTAAATACCAATTTTCACGTCTGTAACATCTTCGGTTTTTGAGATATAGGTATCCTCATAAAAAAAATCACCCCCCTTTTCACCTCCTTAGGGACAGAATTTCCAAAAACTTCTTCTTTTATATACAATATATATAGATATATAGGCACATATTTCATATCATATGTATAAAAAATCTTTCTGCAACGGGAAATATCATTGCCGTCAAAAGAAGCTTATCTTAGCGTTGTTAGTATGTAAATTATAATAATTTGAAATATAATGATATTTCCTTATCAAAATCAAGAAATGTTTTAATAGATTCACTTTTTCTATGACAATAAAAATTTTCAATGTATATACGTCGTAACTCCGCGAAAAAAATTACACAAATCTCATTTTTTTTAATTTGCAAGGAAAAGTTCATATTTTACGATGATTATCATGAGATTTGTGAAAAAAAATTTATTCCACCCCGTGGAGTGCGTCAAATTATGCAATTTTTTGTAGACGTAACACATTCTTACTTTCAAAGAGACGGCAGGAGGGGGGTAGGATAAATTCAAAATCTGATAAATGCTTTTTAAAGTACAGACTTTAAGCTTGAGAATGAAAAAAAAAATTTCATATACGATAATTTTTGGCGGAGTTATGCTTATTTGAAGTTATGCGAAATTTTGACATGAAATTACCTATGCGATAATTTTGTTGACCAGTGTATTATTTGTATTTTTATTGTATATAAACTTAATAAAATTTGACACACACACATATACACACACATATACACGATATTTTGTAATTTATGTCAAAATACTGTAAATTTCAAGCCTTATAACTCGAAAAGTACTTAATGAAAAATAACTTAATTATAGTGTTTTGGAAAGCTCTCGAGGTAAGCTACAAGAATATGTAATAAAAAAGAGGGGGTTCCGTTTAAGAAAACATCGATGACATTGACCTGACCTTCAATGGGTCACTCAAAGTCAAGTACATATTTTCATCATCTGTCCCCCTTCAAGTCCTACAACTTTTGTCTGAAACATTTTTCCGTATCTTCCATATTTTTCGAGATATTTGCCTGAGGAGATTAAAATGGGACACCCTGTATATAATTGTTTTGGAATTGATTTTTTGTTTACTTTGTTTATAGTGAATCTTACTTAATGAATCTACAGATTCGAATAAATTTGACTCTTTTTTTTATTTTCTTTTTTTATTATATATTAAGATCTAAGTTAGCAGAATAATCAAAATATGTAGATTTAAATTGAAAAATTTGGTGAGACAATTATGAAGTACAAAAATCAACAAATTCGAATCGTATATTTACAGCTCTACTTTCTATAATGCATATTCATATAATGCATACGCATAAATTATAAATTTCTTTCACATTTACCATAAATCATGCTCACATTTTTTCTAAATTATATTTACGCCATTATTGAATTTTTTTAAAATTTCTCAAGAAATTCTGTAATTATAATAATAATTTTTCAGAATTTTAAAGCGTATTAATCAACGCTCAACGTACGGTAAAGACTAGTTTCCAAAAGAAAGTGTATTGACAAATATTATAACTTATAAAATGGAAAAGTAAAATTCATGTTCTGAATATAATCAAATGTCCATATTATGAAGTTTCACATTGTGATTTTGTGAATCAACTAAATTCTCATAAAGTGATGCTCTCTTTCTGTCCTGCTCTTCTTTTCACATTTGTTATGCGAGCATGCGACGACGTTAGAGTGAGAAAGCGAGTGAAAGGCAAAGCGCGCAACATTTTTATTCTAGGCATGTGCGATTAGAATAAGAATGAAAATTATGTTTTAAACTTCGCATTCAAATAATAATTCAAGTCATAATTAAAGACATTCAATTCTAGTCAAGGATTAAATCATTAAACACTAATTTGTCTTGCTAAAGATTATTTACCACGTTGTCCTAAATCATTGAACTCTTACATCGACATCTCTCTCTTTCTTCCTCTCTCTCTCTCTCTCTCTCTCTCTCTCTCTCTCTCTCTCTCTCTCTCTCTCTCTCTCTTTCACGTAAAAAAATATGGTTTTATTTTAAAAAATTATTAATATTAATAATTTTGAATAATTTTGAAATAATTTTAAAAACTGTTTTGAGAATGACTTTTCTTTTTATGCTCGCTTAATTTTATATTTGCTTCTTTTGAACCGTTCATATAACTTTTCTTTAAAACATATCATTAAAAAAGAAGAAAAGATATTTAAAATGCTCATAATAAATGGAACTATATACAGAAATTAAAAAATCTTTAACTAACATAAAGAACATTTTTTAAATACTCCTATGACATCATCTAGAACGTTTTACGTATTTATTATATGTTTTATATATATATATATATATATATATATTTGTTATATATATATATATAATTGATAAGTATCACAAAATCTATTATTTTTATAGTTAATTTATTATTATTAAAAATTATAAAATTATTATTATAAATATATATTGAAAAATGTCAGTTGTTACATGCGCTGTTTTCTCATCTCATATGCTATGTTGTTTATACGTCTACATTATAAGTTTACATACAATAAACACAATAAAAACGCGTATACATATATACAATAACTATCGAGATTTTCTATGTAATTAAAAATAACAAAAAAACTTTTAACTAACATATATAAACCAAAAAATTAAAATTGTCCTCCTGGAATTGTCCTCCTACATTATCATTAATTATTTCTTTAATCATGTGACGCAAATATTTAAGAAACAATATTAAAAAACCGTCTTCATAAGAAACTTCTTAATTTTTTTAGATATATTAAACATTTTTTAGTTTTATGAATTTTGTGAATAATAATCATAAACAAGGAAGACATTTTTTAAGATGTTCTATTTCCAAAAAATAATGACATTTTAATGATATTATTTTATATATATGCAATGTTTATAATTTTTCCATTATTATTAATGATCATTCCCTTGTGTGTGTGGTATACCTAGATATAGCATACTTTTGGACAATTTTTTATAGAATATGATAATGTTTCTTAAATATTTTCTTATATATATGTATATATATATTAAGAAATCCTGTTGCCTATTATTACGGGTCATTTTGTTGATAACTATGGGTAACTATAGGTATATATATATATATATATTATAAATATATATATTACAGGACAGGTTTAGTTTCGAGGAACAACTTACCGGGTGTTGTGGTAATTCGCATTTCAGTATTGACAGTCGTCAAGGAAAAGGCGACCCCGCCTAAGAAACAGAGCCTTAGCAGAAAGCATTTTTCCTGGATATACATTCTACTGCATTCTTCTGTACAGCCGCATACACAAACTCACGCGTTCACGTGCACTTACGGGTTTTTAAAGTCAGAAATGTATCGAGAAAAGAAATTCAAATACACCTTTTCGCCGAACTACTGTTCTCGATAAACCAACAACGCAGGAACAACGGACAGCCCGTGACTGACTGGAACGGGTTTTAAAGACCTGGATAGCAAGGAGAAAAAGAGAGAGAATGGTTCATTCTTCATGTATGTGTATATGTTGAGAGGGGAGAGAGGACGGGTCTCGAAAGGATTGTGGAGCTCGCAGTTCACGAAACACTGTCGTGGACGCTGAAAGCGTGCATACACGGCAACTGATCGACTGGCCGCTCTCTCTCGTCTCGTTTATGATCCGTGCCGAGGCTGGAGTTAAAGTGCAGTGCAGTGGTGAACGGGATTCACCTCCACCGACGAGTCTCACATTGACCTACCTCTTCGCGTGCGTTCTCTACTGCGATAGGTATTGCTACGCTAACCTTGCTACAGGCTGTATAAATGCTTATATTAAGCACTATAAATGTTTCAGTAACACCAATTATAGTATATTATTTCAGTAACACCAGTTTTATTTACTAAAAAATACTGTATATCGTGTTTATAATTCAAAGAAAGATAAAAAGAAACTTCACCTGATTATCTAAAAAATTGTTGTATAAAGAAATGTTACTTCAATGAACATTTTATTGCTCAAACTTGCTTTTTCTACAAAAATGATATTATTTTTATAGAAACCTGAACTTGATGCCTTCTTTGTGTCTTTTTCTTGAAAGAGTAATTTTTTTAATAGTTATATCATGCAAGTGTTTATTTTATATATATATATATATATATACATATATATATTGTATATGTATATATATATATATATATATATAAAATTATTTTAAAAATTACTCTTTCAAGAAAAAGATATAAAGCAGGCATCAAGTTCAGGCAGCTATAAAGTTAATATCATTTTTGTAGAAAAAGCAAGTTAAAAAGCACACACACACACATATATGTATAAAATGGACACTTGCATGATATAACTATAGGGTGAAGCATTTAAATTGAGATGCCTAAATATATAAAAAATAAAACATAGGCATTTATAAATTGAGATACCTAAATATACAAAAAATAAAACAAAATAAGAAGAGAGTTTGCTTCAGACACACAAAAGTTGTAGGAGGACATAACATCGTAACCTAGAATTAACCTTGAGTGGCGTTTTCCAAGGTCATTTAAAGATCAACCTAGTTTTTTTCAAATGGAACTACCTTAATTTTTTATATAAATCGATTCCTCGCAATATTTGACATAAAAAGTTATAAGGGTAGAATGACCAAAAATTGAATAGTTTACGAGATATTTTATGCTTTAATGTGATATAATTTTACATAAATTATGAAATATCTCGTAAAATATTCTCATTTTTCGATGCACAAAATAATGAAAGGAATCAATCGGTATAAAGAAAACACATAGTGTTTTCTTTTCGCCAATAATACTTGTAATTTTTCAGTCATAAATATAATATGTAATATAACATGTTATATTATAATTATATTCTGTATATAATATCCTCCTCTTCAATACTCTATGACTTCCTTCTCCTTTGATATTTTTCTTGTTTTTCAAGATTCAGTTTCATCTTGACATAGCAAATGATTTGTGAACTTGTCTTCTGATCACCCATTAGAAGTTCAAGGTCTGCTTCAACTGAACGATAATTTTTGTTGCCTTGCAATAATAAAGACAAAACTATCACTGAATTTTTTTGAAAAGCATGGAGCACAGCATTGACAAGCTTCCTGCCATTATGCATATAGTTAGAAGCAGAGCCTTTCAGATCATTAAAAAGCTCACTGACCACTTTTTCGACAAATCATTCGCTAATAATGATCTAACCAGGACTGCTTTTGCAACGAATAGATTCATGTCTGATAATCCCTACATAATCTCTACTAATTGTAAGACGGATAAGGGTAATATGTTACCGTAGGGTAATATGTGCCCTTGACAGGGACTTCTAACCGCGATATTAATACCTACACAATAGTCAAAAAAGATCCAACAAGAAAAATCATTAACAGTCTCCATGACATCTCACAAGATGGAAAAGATTTAATTATATTAACAACGGAACAGACGCCTCAATTGCACTGATGTTTTTCTGAGAACTTATGGGCTGCCAAAGATTCATAAACCGGGCTGCGCCCTCTTCACATCATTATATTTTCTGTGAACAGTCCGCTGCACTCCTTTGCGACTTTCCTCCACATCATTTATAGCTCGATTCCCAAGGCTCACAGCCATATTAACAACAGTTTTGAGTTAGTTGATAAACGGACTCACAGGACTATATATATATATATATATATATATATATATATATATATATATATATATAAATCGTCCATTATTGCAGTTCACTGTACACATGTTTTTCTTTTAAAATAGAGACATCAAAATCCTCGGTACACAGAGTATTAAGAAGCCTGCGACTGCATCCGTACCGTGCAGAAGAACATCAACAATTATTTGTAAGAGATTTTGGAAATCGCAGAACATTTTATACATGGGCTGTACAAAAATTAGCAGAAAATCCAGACTTTTTTCGACGGGTATTATTTACAGACGAAGCGACATTTTCGAATACAAGCGAAATGAATAAACATAATTGTCGATATTGGGCTGCAGAAAATCCTCATTGGCTTCGCGAAATTCCTTCTCAGTACCAGTGGAAGTTAAATGTGTGGTGTGGAATTGTTGGCAACCATGTAATTGGTCCGTATTTTTTGGACGCCACTCTGAATGGACTCAGATATGCAAATTTCTTGACGAATATCTTACCAATCCTTCTGGAAGATGTTCCTCTTGATATACGTGCGCATATGTGGTATCAACAGAATGGCGCACCGGCTCATCGAGTTAGAAATTGTGTAAATATATTGATATTGGATAGGATTAGGCGGACCAATTGCATGGCCGGCAAGATCGTCAGATTTAACGCCATTAAATTTTTTCCTTTGGGGCAAGATAAAGGATTTAATCTACGTCACAGCTCCCACCACACAAGAGGACATGCGTCAACGAATTATTGACGCTTTTACCTTGATTAATGCAGAAGAACTGCATAATGTACAAATTTCATTAATCCACAGATTCCAATGGTGCTTAGATGAAAACGACGCACATTTTGAACATCTACATTGAAATTAAAATTCTATTGTAAATACACTACATACATTAAAATATACATACATTTAAAATTCTATTGTAAATACACTACATCTATCTTTCATGTTTAAAAAATATCACTACTTCTATCTTTCATATTTAAAAAATAAATGAATGATAAAATAGTAAACTTTGTGCAATTTATTTAAAAAAATGACTCTGTTCACAATTAAGTATAAAGAATTAAAATTACGAAATAAAAATAAATAATACACTTTTCATTATATTTAATAATTTAATAAAATTATTAATTATTAGAAAGTATAAAAATCGCACACATTTTTTAAAAATTATTGGTTTTATAATTTATTAAAGTTTACGTTTGATAAACCAGTAGTTGTATAAATAACACGATAATGCATAAATAATAATTAATTAATAATAATTTTTAAAAACTACAGCTTATTATAAATGTATTTTTATTATAATTTATTATAGATTCCATAATTTCATTGATTTATGAGCGTTTATTTTTCGTACACTGAGTATTATGATCAAATGACAACATGACATACGTCAATCTCTAACACACGAGTCAGAAGTTAGCCATATCGCAGGGCCGAAAGTGAAAAGGTAGACGTCGCCCGCGAAACTTCGAGCCGGTAAAACTCGTATACTATGTAAAATATTTACATTAAATCATACATCGTTGTATTTGCTTCAAACAGCGCTACAACTTTTATTATAATGAAATATCTACATTATTATAAAAAAATTATGCATACCTTTCCGTTCGTTAACACAGAAAGCTTTTGCAAGCAACCACTATGCTCAGAATAGAGTTCGGTTTGAACCATTTAATTTGATATATATTTGTTTTGGTCTATCTCTTTTAGTTTAAAAGATAAAAGGGGGTGGCCACTTTTGGTGGGACACCCTGTATATGTATGTATATATATATATATATATATAACATTTATTTTTTTCTATTGTATAACATGTGTCATATATTGGCATAACAATAATTACGATATATTTACACATATTTGTAAATCTTCACAGTGATTTACATTTAAGAAATTTTGATTTTCATTATAGTAATTCTTAATAGTGAGTCATTAATCGTAACAAAAATATTTTACATTCGCCACGTTTGGACTGTAAATTAGTCTTCACGCAGATATGCATGATCCCCTCGTTAATCCATTCCTTTGTAATGGTAACTTTCTCTGTCGGGAGTTTATAGAAGGATTTAGCTGTACTCCTTGAGAAACTTGATGTGAAATTGCTTCAACTCTTCGAGCATCGTTTTCATCTTTTCTTTCTGCGGCAGTATTGTAGTCCGCAAGTGATATGTGCCGGGTTTTTGGACAAAAGCAGAGCCTGGAATCAGGCAGATTCCAGTGCTTTCCAGCAACTTGAACGCGTAGAAGACGTCCGGCTCCTGGCCTTTCGCTCGCGCCGTCTCGATCGCCTTCGGCGGTAGATCGAAGCGTGGGAACACGTATATTGCGCCCATCGCTGGATTCGCCTAAAAAGGGAATATTATAAGAATATAAAATTTTAAGTGCGATCTCTAGAGCAGCTTCGCAAAAAGATCAAATCGCCTTGTATCCCGGAATACTGTTGATCATATCGACGACGAGCTGGGATCTCTCCGCAAGGGACCGCAGTGTCTCTTTCTTCTCTTTCTGAAATTCCTCGTACGATGGCTCGTTTGGCTGCGGCGGATTCACCACGACATCCAACACGACCTGGCCGAGTACGCCCGGGCACAGCATTCGGGCACGGAAATCGATTTCAGCAACACCTTCATAACCTCCGGATCCATATTGATGATCTCGGCGTAACCACCGCGGATCCCGCACTCGCCTATGTATCCTGAAAACAAGATATATTTTAGTTCTGAAATTTCCTGAGAAATATTTCTGAATCTGATTTAGATTCAATATCTTTTAATTAAATTGCTCAGTGTTGCGAGCCTTTGCGATAAAATCAACAAACTCGCAAATGTAGCTTAAAACGGAATGCTCCTTAAATTGCCAAAGTTCAATTTTTTAATTATTGTTAACAATTCTAACAATTTCTAATGATTTCATATTCCGACTTCATTCGTCCTTTCTTACGCACCTTTTGAGATGGACATAAACGACGCGAGCTCCATTTTAGAATATGGCTCGCCCATCTCCGTCATGACTTTCTTGAAAGAATGAAACGCGCTATCTTTATCATATATATTGTCCTGGTAAACTTCGTCGGCTAGCAGAAACAGGTGATTCTTGTGGGCGAAGCGAATGACACTTTCAATATTCGCGCGAGTCAGTACTTGGCCGGTTGGGTTACCAGGATTGATCACCACCAATACCCGCGGATTGCACGTGCCTTTGGACTCCCTCAATACTCGTTCCAACTCACTAACTTCCAGCGACCACTTGTTGTCTTCGTCGAGATAGTATCCGATCTGCGCGAGACAAATTCCGCCAAGGTCGCCGAGTACAGAGGATATTGCAGAATCGGGATCAGCACGCCGGACGGTTTGTCGTCGATTATTTCGTTGAACAGTTTTAGGAATCACTGGAGAAGAAAACCGGAAATTAGATAAAAAAAGACAAAATGCAGAAAAACAAGATGCAGTATTGGTAACTAATACGATCGACTTATCCAAAAAACACAGAAGTTTAAAAATATCAATTCTTTAAATAGCGCATTATTCAGAAACAATTCTTTAATGCATAAACATACATATGTACTTTAATAATATAATTTTTATTCCTACTTTTAATGCATACATACATTTGTCTCCAATATCAAATACTTCTTATTTTTTTTCAAGTAGAGAAAAACTAGACTAGAAAAAAACGAATAAAACGATGAGATTTCAAAAAAGTTCTCTCTCTTGATTCTTTAATCCCTTAAATCCGAATTAACTTGAGCAAGCGGTACTGGCAGAATTGTGTAAGCCCGAGTTAACTCGGGCAAGCGGTAATAGTAGAATTGTGCAAGCCCGAGTTAACTTGGGCAAGCGATACTGACAGAATTGTGCAAGCCCGAGTTAACTCGGCCAGTGCTTTATTCTATATTACCATGAAAAAAATATTTTATTTTGCATTTTATTGCAAAAAAACCGTGCGTTAAGGGATTAATAATGGAAAAAAGTAGCAAGACTTCGAATCCGCGCACACCTTGATGCCGTCAGTAGCGCCATTTGACAAAATGATGTTGCGGTAGTCGCAAGGAATATCACCGTCGCGTTGTTGAATGTAGTGCGCGACGTGCTTACGGATCACCTCAATGCCGGCTGATTCCGAGTACGAGCCCACGCTACCGCCGTTGCAGCCGTTGAGGACTGATCGGACGCGTTTTTTTGCGTCCTCCGGGTAGCTCGGATCGTCCAACAGCTTTGGCGAGACCGTCAGAGTCAGCACCTGTCGCAGAAACGTGATGGGTTGCTGGCCCATCGCGTGAGCGTCGCCCACGGTCGCTTTCATCACCTCTTTGAAAGATTTCTTGGCACTCTATGAGAAATATTTTGATGACTAAACTTCAAATTAAAGATCTATTGAAAAAAGATTGATTGAAATTGAACGAAAAATAAAATATTTAATCGCTAATCAATTTTAAGAATTGATATTTTAACTAAACTGTGTCAACGTTACCATTAAACAATATTTCGAATTTCTCTCTAAGTATTAAAACTTTGATATTAATTTAATACAATAATGCAACTTTTTACAAGTTTAATACAACTCTTTTTCTCTCATGTTGTAGAAAATAACGTGTTCTTTATGACTTGTACACGCTTCTTTAATTCTTCTATTTTAATCTTTGACTGTTTTTGCAAAACTTGATAACATTCTTAAAACTTATTTTTATTCTCGATTTTTTTTATTAATCTCTTAATTACTATTAGTCTCTTTCGCATCATACAAATACACACAAGATTTTATATGTATACAGGGTGTAACAGAGCGCCGGTAACAAGCGTTTTTTGAGGAAAATACGCATTTTATAAAAAAAATGTTTCAGCTAAAAGTTGTAGGTTTAAAAAATCTATTTGATCAGTTTGACCTTGGGTGGCGTCGCCAAGGTCAGGGCAAGGTTATCTTGAATTTTTTAAATAGAAGCACCCTATTTTTGTTATATAAATTGATTCCTTGCAATATTCTGCATAAAAAGTTATAAGAGTAGGATGGTCAAAAAGTGAATAGTTTACGAGATATTTTATACTTTAATTTGACATAATCTTACATAAACTATGAAATATCTCGTAAAATATTTATTTTTCGATGATCTTATCTGAATACTTTTATGCACAAAATAATGAGAGGAATCAATTGGTGTAAAGGAAACACAATTGTTTTTAAGAAAAAAATATTTAGCTGCTAGTTGCAAATTACATACTAAAATATTTGTCTAAATCACTGACAACAAATCGACAAGATCCTGAAACAAAAAGACGGGTTTTAATTAAGCAACAAGAAGAAAAAACCGAGGAATGGTTACAAAGTGATATTATTTTAAATTATGAAACATTTTGACAACTATTTAAAAATAAAATTAATATAATAAACTGGAAGCATGAAATTTATAGTTATAAAATAGTATTATATAAGGTTAAGTTCACTGATTTATCTAAAGTTCAAGTATGTATTAAAGTTAATAATGATTTATCGGTTAAAGTGTTTAAAAATGGTAGTTTTATGGATCCTAAAGATTTGAACTGGATTCTGGACAATGGTAAAAAATTAAAGAAGTGATCACAAATAGAGAATATTTTGTCAAGATATGAAAATGAGATAATAGATAATGCGAATTTATGTTCATTAGTAGTTGCTGCTAATATTTATCTGCAAAGACTTCAATCATTTGTCAGCAATAATGATAATGATAAAGAAAATGATAATGAAAAAGTTAGTAAACTAAATTTTATTATTGAGCAATTTAAGTTATTATTTATGGAAAAACATGCTCTGCAATATTCAATTCACATGACTTTGTGTTCTTTCTTAATATATACACAATCTTTTAATTGTTATTCTGCTTTACGAAAAAATGCAATTCTTACATTACCCCATCCTAGAACTCTTCAACGATTGTCTTCTTCAATGCATGTTGCTATTGGCAAGTCTATTGAAAATGAACATTTTCTAAGATCTTTAGCTAGTAAATTGAATGAAAAAGAAAAATATATGTAATTCTATAAATTGATGAAATCTATATAAAACAAAACATAGAATATAAAAATATTAGTTCTCTCAGTGGATTTGCTCATAATGATACAACATCTGCAGCTAAAACTATTATAGCATTAATGATATATTCAGCATTTGGATCATTCAAAGAAATTGTGTCATTGATACCAGTTATTAATGTAAATGGTAATGAATTAACATCTTATATAAAAGAAATATGTAAGTTGGTTACAGCTTGTGATTTTAAAATTATTGCGATTATTACTGATAATAATAGAGTAAATCGTGTAATGTTTAAAGAGTTGTCAAGTTTTGATAATAATATCACTTCTGATATTTTTCAAATACTTATAAAACATTTCTATTATATGACAGTGTACATATATTTAAGAATATGAGAAATAATTAGCTTTGCCAGAAAGATGCTGAAAAATCTTTTGTATTTCCCTCATTCTATGACCGTGATAAAATATTAGTTGCAAAATTTTCAGATATAAGACAGTTGTTTTATAAAGAATGTAATCAATTAATTAAGTTGGCACCCAAATTAAATTTTAAAACTGTTTTTCCAAGTACGTTAAATAGACAAAAAGTGAGTTTAGTAAATAACGTTTTTCATGAAAGTAGGTACACTAGCTGCTGTCAATCAAGAATACGGTTTTGAATCGGGAACAGCAAAATTTTTGGAAATTATATTAAATTGTGGACCATAGTCAACATTAAAAATTCTTTAAAATCAGTTTTACATAAAAATCCCTTGGAAGCACCTTTACTGATGAAAATGATGATCCCATTATTTTTCTTAATGACTGTTTGTCATGGTTAACTTGTTGGAAGGTTTGAATTTAAATCATGGTATTTTAACTACAGATACCTTTAATGTACTTTATCAGAATGTGAGTGTAATGTTAGATTTTATTAAACATTCATTAAATCAATTAAATGTTGATTATGTATTGCCTGGGAAATTACAATCTGACAAACTAGAAAATAGATTTAGTCGTTATCGACAGCTTTCTGATGGTAATTATCATATATCGTATATTCAAATTATTGAACCTGAAAAAAATTAAGAACTAAAAGTATTTTAGGCCTTCATTCAGCCAAATATGGTCCAGTTGCATTCTTATTTGATGCTTTAATAGTAGCTGCAGACGATGTAATTAATAATTCCATAATAGATGATTACACTATTTTTTCAAAAATTGTTGATCACAATTTTATAGATATAGTTGATACTGATAATCCTGCATTAACATACATTTGTGGATATGCTGCATTTAAAATTAAACATCGATTACATTGTAACTTATATTACAAATTTGTTGAATCAAAGAATTATGATACTTGTAACACATACTTTTCAGATTTAAACAGGGGTAATCTAACAATTCCATCTAATACAGTAATTTCAATTGGTCAACATATATACGGTATTATGTAATGTTTAATTTCAAATGAGTATGAAAATGCTTTTTTGAGTGTTACACATCAACAGCAGTTGCTAATTAAATTAGTTACAGAAAGTTTAAACAGCAATCATTTAACTTCGAAATACTCAATGATACATGTATTTGTGGTTATACTCACGCAAAAATTGTACTGGATATTTTAAAATGTATGGTAAATATATTGCTGGACAATTATAGGAAATTAAGAACTAATTATTATTTAGAAAATATGAACGTAAAAAAAAGAAAGCTCCAAACATTATAATTTAAGACATTTTTCTCATACATTTTAAGATATTCAAATAGATTAAAAGATTATTTCTAGAAAAGTGCAATTATCTTATATTATTTTGAGTGCAATTTTTTAAATATTTTATACCAAATATGATTTTATTTTATGTTTCGTAGTTCATAAGATTATGTTTTATGTGATATGAGAAGTTTTCTGTTTGTATAAAGATATGTTTTATTATTACAGAATTATTATTTTAAGCAAACAATGTATTAAATCTTATAGTAAAACTAAAATAAAGATTCGTTATGTTTCATGTCGTATCGATGAAAAGATTTGATTTTAATATTTATGATATTATGTTATTACACAAAATTTTAAATAAAGGTATTTTAAATAATTTAAATAACTTAAATTTAAATATTTAAAAATGAATACAGTTAAATACAATTTATTTTGTAGTAACTTCCTTATTCTTTAAATATATTAATTAAAACAGGGTACCGATCATGTTACTTTTTCCCTAGAACAGAAACGTGAGGAGTGAAAAATTAACTTCAATGGTAAAAATTTTTACTTTTCACATTTCCGCCCTAGGGAAACGGTTACATGATCGCTACTCTGTTATTTAATATTTTAGAAGTCGTAAGTTTGAAAAAATTCTATCGATTAGTCTAGTAGGGCCGCCTATTATCAGCTGATGCAACGTTGCCACATCGAGTAGCGCGGCCTGGAAATAAAGATGGCCGTGTTTTTTTCCATAATATGATAGAGGAGCTCAAAATAAGTTCAGAACTCATGACACAAGATCATTGAACAAGATTAAAAGTAAAAAAAAAAGATGAAAAATACATATTTCATATTAAATACGTTCATAAAAGATGTTCGAAGTGACATTTTATCAGTATGATTATCGGAATGTTTTGATTTTTAACATTTCTCATAAATGAGGATCAAATCAACTTATTCTTTAAACGGATACATCATGTATGATTGACTGATTTATCGATCAAATGAAGATGACCTTGATATCTCCGAAGCGCCTCCATCCGGACAAAAATTATCAAATCTTTCTCTGGGGATCTTATATTCGGATCTATTCGAAGATATTTAAGGTGATGTCGGAGTGACTTCTTTACCGACCGAAAATTATTTTCTTTTTTCACGTTAATCTTTTTATTGGTTGAATAAAATAATAAATCCTTTTCCACGATTAAAGTACACATAGCAACAAAGGGCCGAATGTCCGATTTTATGTTAATTTTATGTTAATAACCTAACCTCAGGGTTAGGTTAGGTTGAAACAATATTGCTTAATATAAAAGATTTGCAGTTTGTATGTACAAAAGGAGACCGGTTTGGGCTAGAAATTGCATGAAGGAATGTAGGTGAACTTTTAAAAATGAGTTTAGAAGTTTAGTGAAAGAGAATAGTGTGTTCAAAATTTTTCGTGCATACGTGTAATGCATAAATACGTGTTATTAACATAAAATTAACATAAAATCGGACATTCCGCACTTTGTTGCTATGTGTACTTTAATCGTGGTAAAGCATTTATTATTCTATTCAACCAATAAAAAGATTAACGTAAAAAAAGAAATAATTTTTGGTCGGTAAAACAGGCGAACTACGGAGTTCGGCCGTCAGTCCGATATCCCCTTAAAGTGTAATAGTTATTGCCTCACCCTGTATATATATATATATATATTTTATATATATATTTTTTTTCTTATATTTTTTAAATTCAAATTTCGGATTCATCTACCTGAATTAAATAATTATCAAACGGATGAAATTGCGGGACATTTTTGTCTTCCTAAACTGGTTAAGTTTCATATTGTATAATTGCGTCATTCACGGATGTTACGCAATTATGTGTAAAACTGATTGTGAGAGAAGTGCGAGAATGCACGTCCAATGACGCGTCTACGATTCATCAGTGTTATTATTTCAGCGCATAATTGCCTGAATACGCAATAAACAAAATACGTGTCTTTATTTTTTTTCTCAGCAAACCTTTCGTTCACACATATTAGAGTGGCAAGCTGATATTTCTATTTTTAAAACGTGTGAAAAAAACATCTTTTCGAAATACCAGGCGTCTCAAAATCAGCGGATCGGAAGCATGTTTTGAGAAAAAACATTTCCAGAAAAATATACTTATCCTGCAACACTTTGTGTTCCTAACGACGAAAGATGAAACCAACAACACATGAATTATATTTTGACGTTATTTTTAATTTTCTCGGAAGGAAAAATTTCGAAAATTTTAGAATTTTAGGAAAATTTTGGACATAAATATACTTTGCATGTAATTTGAAAAAAAATGAATATTTCGATAGCAAAGATACGCACAACTCCAAAAAATTCCAGCACACTTGAATTATTTACAAAATAAAATCTGTAAATAAATTTTTGCATAATTTATTTTGAATATTTAAAGAACTTTTACAAAAAAATTGAGAATTTTCATTGTTTTTTTTACTATACGTAATAATGTTATGTTCCCAATTTCCACATGTAAAAACTTCTACTTCTTATTGGAATAATTTTTTATCAACGTTGTGAATCACCGTCAAATTTTTTCGTGTCACTTTTAGATGCAATATAGAAAAATCTATAATATTTTTTATTATCTTCGAGATATGACACACACAACCTTAACAGAGGTTAGGTTATTTCAAGGTAGGTTATTTCAATATGACTCCACTACTGATTATTCGGTTCCTGATAAAATGAGTGGACCTAATAACGCGATAAGCGCTGCCCGATGTTCGCCCGACATGTCTTATCAACCGGATTAAAAGAGTAAAAGGGGTAAATCACGTAAGATAATTGATGAATGTCATTACATTTCTCCTGATTTTGTACATTCTGTCATAAGTGATAATCCGTTAGCCACAATTGCGTGACTAGACAATATATTTTATGTACACACCGATACGTTATCGTACATCCTGCTCTTGGATAACAAGTCAGTGCCTGAACAAATAATCATCTGAATCATCATCTTATGGTTTTTCTCTTTTGCAAGAAAAATAATTGAGATACATGTGTTTCGTACTCTTTTATTTTTAAGAATTATCTGACGAATCATCCAACTGTGCATAACTAAAGAGCTTATTTCACTTCAAATAAAGAAAAAAAAGAAAAAAAAACAAAAGTTAGTAATAGATATTAAAATGATGGAAACTTTCGCGCGTAATCTCCAGTTTGTAAAATTACGGATTCAATACAAAATTGAGAAGTAAAATATAAATAAATCCTCCTTATTTCTCGCGTGCAGGGATAGTTATAGTTGCGAGTTCTTTTCAAAAATCCGAAAATACACTTATCTTATCTCAAATGTAGAAAATCAAAGCGCGGCTTTATAAGGTAAACGCATCTATATGTATATCTATATATATCTTTTACTCATCTAATTTACATCAGATCTATCATCGAGTTCCATTCATACTTTGCAGTTAGACAGAGAGAGACGATCCATTTAGCGATTATTTCCCTTTTCTTTCTCTCCCTCCTCTCCATCTTTGACACTTGGTGTTTCACCCTGGCAACCACGCGTTTGTCACCGAGCGCGCATCCTCTCTCGCCCTCCTTCCACCTCTCATCCACAACTCTCTCATTCAGTTTATATTCATTCTATGTAACTACTGTGTTATCGTGCGTTCTTACGCCATGCATTTATTTTTTCTGTACTCAAAAAACAAATTAGTCTGAAAGGTGGAATTTTATAGGGTAATAACGTCACTCGTTCGTGTTCACTCTCTCGGTTTCCGACTCAGGTAACCTTATCTTTTGCAGCTCCTTCTCGAGCTGCAGCGCCCTAATAAGTAGCGGTCCGCGCACCATATACTCCATTTTACGCAGGTTCACGAAGACGTTGTCCTCGGTGAGGACCTTGCCACACGGGCACGCCGCTGCATTCGCCACCATACCGCGACACGGAGTGATCGTTTGCTGGAGCAACGCGGAGGACACCGGCCCGCCATCCGTCATCTCCACCCCTCCAGCGAGCAGCGCCCCGCCGGCACCCTGTTGTCGTCGTCGTCATTATCTTCGTCGGCCAGTCGCCGGCGACCACGGCGTTTCGCAGACGTGCGTGCGACATGATTAGTCCCGCTTTTCCCCCTCCTATTCCTCTTGATGTTCCTATCTCCCTCCCTTTTCCACCACGAAGACTGTCCTCTTATCACTCGCTGATTTTTTCGTGACGATGGTTATCGCGTTTTCTTTTGGTACGTGTTTTCGTTCGGTCACGTTTTCTTTGAGTGCCCACTGAATTTCACAAATCAGCTCATTTCTGGGCTTCATCCGTCTAATTCTTTGCAGTAGCTTACTGTCTTTTTCGAGTGCTTCCTTTGGAAATTTTGATTTTGGCGTCCAAAGACATTATTAAGCCTCAATTGTCTATCAAGAGAAGTGTTCACACGCGAGGAATTAATTAGCGCGGTGAACGAACGCTGATATCGTTCAGAGCGAGCGAGAGGTGAGCGACGGAAAACGTCGAGGTTTGGACGGCGAAGAATTGTGAGAGAGAGAAAAGAATAAAGCGTTGTTTGTTTGTGCGAGTAAATAGAGGAGAAACGTCGAGGAGATAAAGCGAGCGAGAGAGAAGAACATGTGAACGATAAGATCTTTTTTTGAAATTTAACGTTTCCTTTATTAAAATACTCCGTTAGTCGACTTGATTGAGTCGCTCGATCTGCATACACTCGTTAACGCGAATTAGAAGCTGGCGGACAGTGAGCGTTTAAACGCGGTCATTATTGAGAGCCGCGGATGACACCAGCTTTTATCGTCGAAGTCGAGCGTTAAAAGTTTAAACTTCCAAATTCGCACAATGTATTAAATCGTGAATGCACAGCTTTTAGGCGGTGAATTTATACACTGATAACTCGTCTTTTATCTCCACTAGCCGATTGCACTTATGCTCGCTGATGGTTAACTGATCTCGAACTTTCCTTTGTAAATTAGCTCGCTTTTACAAAAACGTGTCTCTCGCTCGATAGTTCTCGAAAGAGAGAGCAAACGGGGTCATATTGATCGTTCGCAGAAATATCGAGAAAAATCTTCGATAAGAGGGGGAGAAACTCGAGTTGCGCGATACCTTGTTTTTCGTGAGTTTCGACCAAGTTTGTAACATACAAGTATTAAGGCCCAAGGAAAGATTACGTGAGTACATGAAATTATATATAAAACAAATTCTTTTTCTTACGTGTTGACAATTATTAATAATACAAAAAAACAAATTTTCTTGCTAACTTAAACAAGAAGTAACTGCCAGAAGGCCTTTGTCTCAACAAAGACCATTGTGCCACGAGCCACATGGCCGTTACTAAAAGACGGATTATTATTAATTCCTCTTTCATCTCTTTTCCATCCCCTTTGTTATCATGAGCTCCGGAAGATCAGGCGATTCTCTCGTCAAAAACGTGAGTACTATTAATTCTAATCTCGCTTCAAACTCGGACTATAATATATATAACGCAGACAACGTCTCTGAGGATAACGATGTATATATGTTGGTATTAGACAACCTCAGGTTGAAAACGGGTCTTCCGCGTACACACCCAAATAAAAATTCGCAAACGGGTACAGTCGCTAAAATGATTAAAGGATCCAAAAGTCAAAATACGGAACTTATTCAAGAGTCACCTAAAATTAAGGTCTTCGGCTCTGATTCTGACCCACGCTCCCCCCTGGATTCTACCAACAATTCAACGTCAGGCTCAGTTATTACTATTTTTGAGGACATTCTTCGTAATAGATATTCTGAACATAATCAAGGTCCATACGACATTCATATTCAAAGGATAGTCAATCCAAGTGCTTCCCTTCATTCAATATCTGTCGGAAAGATTATTGTCAGTTTCAAGATTAAGGATGTCATGGAAATCAAGAAAGCTGGCTATTCTAAAGTATCGGTTTTTATGAAGATCCGTAAGGCAGCTAATGACTTAGTCAACAACATTGGCTTAAAAGGGAAGGACCTGGTTGCATTCATTCCCCCATCTCGGACCTCTCGCAAGGGCATCATCAGAAACGTTCCTCTAGACCTTGCCACAATCCTTGAAAATCTTTCTTGAGCCTCAAGCTCAAGTCCAATTAAGATCTCATTAATGAAAAGACTGAATCGAAGAGTGTTGACTCTCAACTTTATGACAAAGGAGAAAGTTCTGCCTCCGCAGCTAACTATTCTCCCTCCTACACCGTTATGATAACCTTCGAAGGCCAAAGACTGCCGAGAAACGTTATTCTTTTCTATGTCAGCTATACAGTCTCACCTTACATATCCAGGGTATCTTTATGCCATTCATGTTACAGGTTCGGACACATTAAAGCCACATACAGGAGCAAGCCTCGTTGCACATATTGTGGAACCAAAGGACATACCTTTGACAATGAACACTTAAATGAGCCGCCTAAGTGCTGCAATTGTGGAGGAAACCATAGAGCCTATTCTCGTTTATGCCCGGAACTATCGACCCAAAAAGAAATTAGGCGATACACCGCATATAGGAACATCTCGCTTTTGGATGTCAGCGACATTGTTAAAGGTAACAGATCTCCCTTCTCCAACACCTTCTCTATGAATGAATATTCACTTCTCCTATACATTACCACTAATCTCGAAGGGGATTACACTTATACTCCTCCTCTAAATCCTCTTCATCCAGTCGATCACGCCTGTCTTTCGCTAAGGCGGCTTCTGCATATATTGAATCCAATAAACAATTTTCTCCTTTCCGCAAAGATGACCGACAATTTCATCGCCTACTTCCGCCTTCTCGTTCACCTATTGGCAATTTCTCGAAAGCACGGAACAATATTGTGTTTAGTGAAACTTCCTCTTTATCCCACTCTAGTATTGACAAACTTTGCAAAGACTACAATAGTAATACTGACCTTAAAGATTCCTCTACAAGCGACCTTTTTAATTCTATCGGTTCCTTTCTCGTTTATCTTTCTCCAGTCCTTTCTTCCAGTCCTAAAGTTACTGACAAAATCCACAAAATATTAATTTCCGTTAAAAATTTGCTTACTGACTTGGACCAAAGACCCCTCATTCTTCGAATATCAATGACAAATAATTCCACAAGGAATGGTATCAATGTCTTTCAATGGAACTGCCATGGTCTAAGAAACAAGAAGAATCTTCTCCTTAATAACGTTTACGATTACGATATCTTAGCTTTGTCCGAAACCTGGCTAACTCCATAACAAAACTTCAGCTTACATCATTTTCAGATTATTCGCTCGGATGGCCTCTCTAAAAAATCGGGCGGTGTTGCGATCGCCATCAGAGACTGAATTCTATTCACCACACTCGATTCCATTTACTTAATCGACGGACAACTTGAGACTGTTGGAATTAAAATTGAGACTCCTACGAATCCCATTATCATTATATCAATATACCGTTATCCAGGTAATGCTGATCTTATCATTTGAAACAATTTGTTCTCATTTATCCCTCCTTTCTCTCAAATCCTTGTCACGGGTGATTTTAACACTCATCATCATTCATGGGGTTGCGCGTCCTCTGACTCTATTGGTAAAACTCATTTTGACTCTGCACAAGATCACTTTCTTTTCTCTCTAAACGATGGTTCCTTTACATTCATCCCACGTCCGAATCACACGCCCTCAGCAATCGACTTTTGTTTCCTCTAATCTCTTCCCATTCTGTCACCTGGACCTCCCTCGACAACTCAATAAACAGTGATCATGTTCCAACAATCACATCTCTTTTCTCCCTCGTTAAAATTCATTCTTTCTTTAATCACAAGCTAAGCACCTCTCGTATCGATTCTCGGAACGAATTTTTACGGTCCTTATTAAATCAACACCTACCACTCCTAGCTCAACACAACCAGGAACATATTTCTCCTATAGATAAATATGATTCCATCATATCCACTATCAAGAACACAATCTTATCACTTACGAAACACAATCTTATCACCCCGAAGAAAGCCGACCAGCGTCGAAAACTTGCGCCCTCCCTTCGGCCCTGTAATGGAGCGAGAAATGCACGGAAGTTGTATTGAAGAGAAAACAAGTACTTAAACAGTTCAAAGGTCAACCTTGTTTTGAAAATTTAACATTGCTCAAGAAACACGAGGCTATTGCTAGGCGTGTGCTTCGCTGGCACAGCTGATGCTCCTTCCAAAGGAGGGCAACTTCCTGGCGGAGTCCCCTTCCGCATACCGGCCAATGTTTGCTGGACGAGGTCGGCAAGATGTTTGAGAGGATCATCGCAAGCCGCCTCGTCTGGCGGGAGGGTCCGAATCTCAGCGACGGCCAGTTTGGCTTCCGAGAGGGACGTTTCATCGTGGACGCAATCCTGCGTGTGCGGTCCCTGTCGGAGACCATCGTGGAGGAGGACAGGGTGGCATTAGATGTGTCATTCGACATCACCAATGCTTTTAACACCCTGTTCTGGGAGTACATGGGGAGGACCATGGAGCACCATGGGATCCCTTCCTATATACAGGCCGTCGTCGCGGATTACTTCCGCAATAGAAGGCTAGTATATTGGGACCAAGAAGAGGTCCTGCGCGGAAGGGGAATGTCGTGCGGGGTTCCACAGGGCTCGGTCTTGTGCCAACTTATGTGGAATAAGTTTCCTCGCTTACGACTTTGTGCTCCGTACTGCCCTCCCCCTCGGCTGCACGATCATCTGCCATGCAGACGACACACTTATGCTGGCCGGGGGGATGACTGAGAGGAGGCCGCGGCTATTGCATATGTGGCCGTAGCGTGCGCCGTACGCTCAATCAGCGGTATGGGACTCCGGATGGATCGCTAAAAAACCGAGGCCGTCTTTTTTCATGACGGCACTCGGGGGACCAACCATAGAGGGTGTCCATCATTGTAGATGGGACCCGCGTCCCGGTGGGGACACAGATGAAGTATCTGGGTCTCCACGTGGATGATAAATGGTGCTTCGAGGAACACTTCGCCCATCTGTCCCCAAGAGTGAATGCCGTTGCGACATCCCTTGGCAGACTTTTACCGAATATTGGTGGCCCGAACGGGAGAGTAAGAAGGGTTTATGCGGAAATCGTGCATGCCGTAGCCCTTTACGGGGCTCCGGTATGAGCGGGCGAAATGATAGCTAATCGACGCATCAAAGTGTTGATGCGTGCATTGCAACGCAAGATGGCTATCAGAGTAGCCCGTGGCTACCGCATGATCTCCCATGCGGCGGCAACAGTCCTGTCGGGAATGTCCTCCATAGAACTCCTGGCGCAAATGTATGGCAAAGTATATCGCCATACGCGAGCTTAAGGAGAGAGGGGAAATAATCACTGACAGGACAAGAGCCATGGCGAGGCACCATGCCGGTTGTTGCTGGTTAGATGGTAACGCCAACTGCTAGCCCCGGACTGTCCGGCACAGCGAACTGTTAGGGCCATCCAGCCCTGCCTAGAGAGATGGCTGGGCAGGGAATGGGGCGGGGTGACATACCGCATGACACAGGTACTCACTGGGCATGGATGCTTTGGTATCTGTGTCTCATAAAAAAGAAACGTACGGCGCAGTGCTTCCACTGCGACGGGGGGAGGGGAGGACTTGGCGCAACACACTCTCTGCGTGTCCAGCCTGGGGCGAGCAGCGCCGAGTCCTTACTCAAGTAGTGGGAGCAAACCTCTCGCTATCGGCCGTGGTGGCGGTCATGGTCGAGGGCGAAGAGAGAGATGAAGTGCGTTTGCCTCCTTCTGCGAGATAATTTTCTCGCAGAAGAAGGAGGCGGAAAGGGTCCGCAAGGGCGAGCGGGTCCTCTTTCCGCCCGGAGACGATGGTGGAAGTAGAGGAGCTCGGAGACTCATGCTCAGGGCTCGGACGAGGCGTCGAGACTCTCCTCCTACCCCGCTACATCCTACACCAAGAAGGGGTGTGAGATAGCATCGGGGGGGAGCTTGCAGGGTCCCTTCCTCCTCCCTAGATCCATGCCGAGAATGGGAGGGAGGGGCCGGTCATTTCTCAATCAATTATTCGTTACAGTTATCGACCTACCCCTCCCTATTGGCACTAGTGGTGAAAACATCTGATGCTTTTAATGCTGATTTTGGTGCTCGCCAAAGAAGTTTGTCATTTAACAAAAAGTGCTCAATAGAAAGTACTCAACAGAAGTATATATATATATAATAATTTATAATATAATAAACCCAGTAAACACACAAGCTAACAGCAACATAACATTATTAACTTGTAACAATTACATTGTTGAATGGGATATTATAACATTGATGTTACGTTGCTGTTAGCTTGTATTTATTGAGAAATATATTGTGTTATAACACGTATATTGCATATGTTGCATAAGTAAAAGATATTTGATCATGCTATTAAAATTTTATCTTAATCAATCCAACTATTCTTGGCATGAAGAGGTTTTGCTTAACCCAAAATTAAAAAATGATAATAACTTTAATTGTAATACACATTTTAAGGGCTATTTTTATTTAGAACTATATGTTATTAAATATGAGACTATCCAGTATTAAAATCTTTCTTTATATACAAATTTTTAAATTGTACAAAATAATTCAACTTTTTGATGAGTTTACAACAAAATTATGATGAGTTTAAAAAAGATTTGTGTCATTGGTATATAAATAATCGTATATCGCACCAGGCTCTAGCTAATTTGCTGGTTATTTTACGGAAACGTATAGGTTTACCATTTTCCAAAGATCCGCGGACTTTGCTAAATACTCCCAGAAATGTCAAATGCATTCCTGCAGAAATATAGTACTATCATTTTGGTTTTAAGAGAGCTCTTAAGAAAATGCTGCTAAAACATATACAAGTTGGTCCAACTAATATTCTTACGGTTTTTATAAATATCGATGGACTACCAATTGCGAAGTCTGGTAATGCTTCTTTGTGGTTAATGTTGTGTCTTAATTCTGTTACGAAATTGGTATGTATTGTTGGGGCATACTATGGCGAAGCAAAACCTGCAAATAATAATGTTTTCCTGCAAAAGTTTGTTGATAAAGCAATTTTGTTGATAAATAATCCATTAATTCATGACGGACAAAAGGTTGAAATTAAGGTGTATGGTTTAATACAAGGTCTGTAAATAAAGTAATGAGACTTTTTCGAGATAAACTTTTATTTATAATTTAACTATAATTTAACTCTGTCTCCTTCAAAATAGTTCCCTTGGGAAGCCACGCAGCGCCTGAGACGTTGTTTCCAGTCTTCATAGCAGTGCTAGAACTCAGAAACCCGAATGGCCTTCAGTTGATCGGTTACAGCCGCTTTTACGTTTTCGGTCGTATCAAAGTGATGTCCTTTGAGTTTTTCCAGATGAGTTTTCAATCTCGAGAAGAGATAGAAGTCACAGGGACTCAGATCAGGCGAATACGGGGGCTGGGGGACGACAGGAATGTTTTTCCGTGCCAAAAACTCCGTAATCGAAAGCGCTGTGTGACACGGCGCATTGTCGTGATGCAGCATCCAAGTGTCTTTGATGTCTGACCGCACGCGAGCAACCCGTTTTCGCAACAGAACTTGATCGCACACCGTTGCTCATAATTCCGCTCGCTCATTATAGTGACGCAGCAAAAAAAATCACTTTGCAAAAAAAGCTCTCACAATCCACCTGTTGACACGAGCGACTCGCCACTCACGCTGAAGCTACATAAGATGGTGAAGTGCGCCCACTATGGCGTGGAGACGCGCAGTGTTACCAATTCGTGCGGTCTGGTACCAGTCTCATTACTTTATTTACAGACCTCGTATGTGATGCTCCAGCTGTCTTTTATTTTAAATATTAAAAATCATAATGGTTACAACAGTTGTACGAAATGTACTATTCAAGTACATTAATAGACGAATGTTTTCCCTCAGTAAATATCGATTTTGTTTTAAGAACTGACGAAGATTTTATAAATCATAAATATAACGAGATTATCAGACAGGAGAAACAATATTAAATAGCATTCCTAATTTTAAACCTGTAACAGAGAAGTACCGCTGGATTATATGCAGCTAGTGTGTTTAGGAGTTATCAAGAAACTAATTTTACTTTGGCATATTGGACCAAGTTCAGTGAAACTTTCAAATCATATGAAACAAATGATATTAGAAGCGTTAATAAAACGAAATACAGTACCTTCTGAGTACCATCGAAGATCGAGATCTTTAACGGATTTTAGATTGTGGAAAGCAACTGAATTTCGGCAGTTCCTCCTATATACTAGTCCAGTCGTGCTAAAAAATATTTTAAGAAAATATGTTTATTTAAATTTTTTAAGCTTACACGTTGCATGACAATTCTTGTAAGCCCAGTTCTTTCAAAACATATGGGTAATATAGATTATGCGCAAAGTATACTAGAGTATTTTGTCAATACATTCACTCAAATTTATGGCGAACAATATGTTTCTCATAATATTTATAATTTATTACATATTTGTGCAGACGTTAGAAAGCATGTGTAGATGAGTTCAGTGCGTTTCCATTTAAAAATCATATGACATATATTAAAACATTGATTCGTAAATCAGATAAACCTCTTCAGCAACTAGTAAAACTGTACGCCGAAATAGAAACGTTCGGTTTGAAGGTCTCAAATCGTGTTAACTTTCATGATCATATGCGATTCAAGAAATCTCACAAAATCGGACCTCTGATTAATGGATATAATGTTGCTTCTCAATTCAAAATACTTCAGACTAATTCATACTCGATCCACTGCGATAATCAACGAAATAATTGTGTACTTTTAGAAAATGGAAACGTAGTTTCAGTTTTAAACTTAGTAGAATCTGAAGATATTACAAAATTAATTATTGGTAAAAAATTAAAATGTGTTAAAAATTTGTACTTGCTACCTAGCAAATCAAATACTTTTAATATTCAAGTTGTGATTGAAGAGAATCGCGTTCGCGTATGGCCATGTGAAAAAATTCAAGCTCAGATGTGGAAAATGCCTTACAAAGATACTTAAACATTTGTTTTTTCTATCATACATACATAAAATACATTTTTCATTTTAAGGAAATTTGATTCTTGAATTTATGTTCAAACGTATTTTAAAACGTAATTTAATTTTAAGCATTAAAATTGTTTATCGTGTCCTGATTTTTTACATAATGAATTAAGAATGTGTCGATAGTTAATTTAATATTAAAATGTATATATATTATGGAGAAATATATTACTGTAACAACTTATATTACATAATTAACAAATATAACCCTTACGGAAAAAAACACTCAAATATTGAGTATGTTTATACCCAAAATTGAGTGTTAACACTCAGTTTTGAGAGTTTACTCTTAAATTTAGATGTATACACTCAAATTTTGAGTGTTTATACTGAAGATTAAGTGTTTACACTCAAACGTTGAGGTGTACACCCAAATATTGAGTGTTTATACTTAAAATTAAGTGTATACATTAAAAGATTGTGTACACCCAATGACTGAGTGTTCACACTCAAGTTTGAGTGTAAACATTTAATATAAACACTGTACATTTAAAAGTTTACTCTCAACACGGATAACTAATGACTGATTATTCTTATAAAAACATTCAATTTTATTTCATTCTCATTTAATGTACACTTCTAGTGTATGTATATGCATTTTATTATTTTCATGATCACAATGAACAATTTGTTAACAAAAATGTTCACCGCTAGTGTACTATTCACTTTAATGGTCACTATTGTGACCATTAAAGAATACCTTAAATTAACATTTTATTGTTAGGGTAATAACACAGAATGCAGCTTGTCAAGTGCTGTATAATTCATTTATAAAATAAAACTTATATTTCGCATTTTATCGGTTTGAAAATAATCTTAATAAATTAATGAGATTTTTGTGATTAAAATGACATAAATCGGAATTTTTAATTAAATTCGTAATAAAAATTTTTATTTTTTATCTGTTAAAAATTATCCGATTTATATCGTGTTTGGTATCATTTTTATGACAAAAACCTCATTAAGATTATTTTCAAACCGATTAAAATAAAAGTTTTAGTTTTTATTTCATAAAATATTTACATTCGTGAATTGCTATGGATGGGGAAAGCCTATTGTAAGTGACTTTGGAACTCTTTGATAATAGGTCATCTCGGTGTGTGTGAAGTTGGCGTATCATTTCGTGGAAACTCATTATTTTGTGAGAGTTCTGACTTCCTTTTTAATAGTGCTAGAGTTCCTGATAGGTTAAACACATAGTTCCGGCCGTTAAAGCGAAAAAATCGTTTAGCGCAAAGTGAGACGCCAACTTCACGCTGCATCTCACTTTGTCTTGCAACCTTTTCCTTATCAGTAATTATCAGAAATGAAAAGATCTATAGTCCTATATGAGTTCTAAGAAGAGTTCTACCTTTTAAAAGCAAAAAATATTAATTAAACCAAAATAAAGACAATCTATAGATGTCGAGGTGAGACGCCAGTCGATTTTCAAGAGTTCTATCTTTTCTAAAACAGTTTTCGTATAGTATTCGGCATGTACAATGCCTTTCCAAAGAGTTCTGATAATTAAAACACTCAGAAATTTTTTAAATTAACTACTTAACCCGAAAAATGCATATTTTCGGGTTTAAAGGTGAGACGCCAGTCGATTTTCAAGAGTTCTATCTTTTCTAAAACAGTTCTCGTATAGTATTTGGCATGTACAATGCCTTTCCAAAGAGTTCTGATAATTACAACACTCAGAAATTTTTTTAATTAACTACTAGAATAAGATATAAAGTTTTCGCATAATAAAGTCGTTTGAAAAAAGCGCGTAAATCCGCCATTTTGGACTGCTTAAGTAGGACCAATCAGAGGCCACTGCGAATACCCGTTCTTATATATACTCTGGCGTTGCCCGTCGGCAACGCTACGATGGTTAGGAGCGCAGGTGTGATGTGTGCACGCAGGCGCCAGAACCAGCAATGGCGCAAATAGGTTGGGTTATGCCTTACAATAGCGTCAAGCGGAGCGCACCTATTGTTATAAGTTTATTTTCAAAAGACTTGTAGTATTAATTATCTTATTGTTTTAATTAATCTTATGCCTATGTAAATTTGTATGTAATAGTCTTTAATGTGCATAGGTGCGCACTAGCGCATCCAACCATATTTATAAATTAAAAAATTAATTAAATTAATAATAAGTAAAAAATAAATTAATAATAAAAGGCTATAAATTTAAACCATAATTTGATTAAAATGCATGATTGCTTAAATGCTTGATACTTTTGTTCCAAGAATAAGAAAAAAGTGAAAGTAATTTATTGCAATATATTTTCTAAATTATATTCATTTAAAACTTATTAAGAAAAATTGATTTAAAAAAAATTTATTTTAATGCATATGCGGACATACGCATATGTAAATAATATCCGCATGTATATATTTACATCATAGATATATACGTAAAAATACTTCAATAACAATTTATATCGCTGTATTTATACTATTAATAAATCCATGATGTTTCGATATATTTTTTATCCACAATTATGGATCTAGCACGGACATGCACCAACCGGTCGTTTTACCATGGCAGAAAAGTGGATCTGGCCATGTAGTTCCGGCCGGCTCTAAAATGGATCCAGTTAGCGCCACTGTACCGGCTAGGAAAACGGCAGCGTAGCCGCTCTCAAGCCTCAGGCTTCTCTCTGGTTATGTGTGTTATTTCTACGCTGCTTTACGCACAGATTAATAGACAGATAGCCAAAGGTCTGGGTTTAGGCGTGACCCCCACTTCTGTGGTTTCAGAGTTTGCCCCTTACCGACAGACTTTGCCCCTGGTTCGAGTCCGTGCTAAACTCTGCAACAAACTTCGCCCCTGGTTCGAGTCCGAGCTAATCTTCTCAACAGACTTCGCCCCTGGTTCGAGTCCGAGCTAAACTCCTCCTCAACAGACTTCGCCCCTGGTTCGAGTCCGAGCTAAACTCCTCCTCAACAGACTTTGCCCCTAACTCCTAATAGTCTATTACTTATTACCAAGTAATAAAAGTTTTATTGTTAATATTATATTAATGTTTTACAATAAAAATTTTATAAATAACAAATTTTATTATACATATATTAATAAAAAATTTTTTGTACTACTCTGTAGAAATTTATATGAATAAAAGTTACAAATAAAAAATATTTATTATGTGTCATTTTTATATAATCATATTCTTAATATACAGTATATAACCAAAATATTTTCATTAATATTTTCACTATCTTAATATGTTGCATGTCAGCAATAACAAAATTGTAAATAAAAAATAAATTTTAAAGAAATAGTTCATTTATTGATCATGTCATATCCTTATAAGTATGTATGTTCTGTTATGTAATATTTAAAAGGTATATTAAAAATTTTTTTTACATTCTTTTTTATTGATATTCCACATTTTGTGAATAGTTTTTACGTCATTCATAGTCGAGAACACAGATTTGTGGTAAAGAAGCATTTAAATTGCATTTTTAACTTAAAACAATCTTATACTTATATATACTCATTCTAATTAATTTTAATTGTAAGAATGCAGTTCAAATGCTTATAATTATGAATAACATAAAACTTCACAAAATAGAATATTAATGAAAATGTGGTTTTTTTTTATTTAGAAAAAATATTAAAAATTTTTTTACTTCCTAAAAAAATTATTAAAAAATTTTTAAAAAATGAGAAAAATTTTTAAACAAATTTGCGATGAAAAGTTAGTTCTCGAATGTGAATTTTGTCTCTAGTCAAACATTTTTTACGTTTTGCTCTGCCTTTTAATCTACAATATTTTTGAATCATCCGTTAAATTTACTAATTGTAAGCGTTATAACAATAGAACAATATCGATCTGTTTAAGTAAATGTAATTAAAAATCTAATTTTAATTGATGATTAATATGACCAAATTTAATTGTATATATATCTTTCCTTTGATTTTAGTTAATTTCTTATATATGTATAATAGCTGTTTTGAAAATTGTCTTGTGTACTATAGCCATTCTTGCATACATATATGTATGCATATATATATATATATGTATATATATGTATATATGTGAGATTATGAGATATATACATTATGATACATATCTTATAAGAAATTTGCTAGAATCAAGGGAAAGATATATACGATCAAATTTAGTCATGTTAATCATCAATTAAACAGATATTTGATTACATTTACTTAAATTGATCAATATTAATTGATATTAAATGGAAAAAGGGAGAGAATTAACCAATTACAATTTATTTAAATCAATCATTAATCGAAAGGGTTTGCTTTAAATTATTGCGCTGTAATTAATTCATTAATTAATTAGAGCGAATTAAATCGTTTTCGGCGACTCTTCAGCATCGAAAATTTTCAAAAAACTCCGTTATCTATAAAATATAAAAATTGATCATTGTCTTTGTTATTAACAATATAAAAATTGAATTCAATAAAAACTAAATCTTTTATTTCAAATTTAATCCATTTAAAAATAATTTTTATGAAGTTAAGAGATTTTTGTTATTAAAATGACATCAAACATGGCATAAATCAGATTATTTTTTTATTATTATGATGTATAAAATTTTGATCATACAACTTTATAGTTTCAAATTTTGTTATTCCGATTTATATCGTGTTTATATTAGTCACTTTGATAACAAATATCTTATTGATCCAATAAAATTATGCTAAACCGATAAATTACGGAATAAAAATCGATGTAAAATTGTAAATTTTACCCACACACACACACACACACACACACACACACACATATACATATACATGTATATAAAATAATAATTTCTTACTTAAAAACTATATAGCTTTATTTCTGTATATTAGAATTTTCATTTAACAAAATTCTAAGGAATGAACTGCAAAAAAATGACAGTACTTTAAGATATCCTGTACAAGAGATAAAGAAAGAATTAGTTTTTTTATATCTCAATGTAATTATAATTTAAATGATTTAACTATAAATTCAATTCAATGAATTCATTTAATTATAAACAATCAATATATGTTCGAGAAAGATATTCTAAATAGATTTAAATAGTTGTAAAATAAATATTCCTAATAGATTCAAATATAGACTAAAGATCTTTAAAATAATATTAAAGGTCTTTGATATAGACTTTAAAAGGACAGTTAAAAGCGCGGGATTTAATCCGAAACAAATGAAACACGGAAATTGTTTCGTTTGTCACTTGTTTTCGCTAAACCGTTCGACGAGCTCATGCATGTACGTTTATCGGCGTTCTCCAGTAATTACTGTCTTTGAAGTTTTGCTGTGTGATTGTGCTGCTGAGCTGCTGAGCTTTAATTTAGCGATTATCAGTATCTTGCGATTTTTCGTAATTACTGAAAAGTCTCTTAGTTATCTTGTGCATTTTTCAAACGTGTTGTGAGTTTAGTGATAATTGTGAGAAAAGTGACGAGATTAGTAGAAATTCGCAGAAATTTCTTTTTCTGCGTTTTTCTGCTCGCGGCCGGGGAGGTTTGTTTCTGATTGTTTCAGGTTTTTTTCGTGAATCAAGATGGATAGTGTAAAAAAAATTTCGGTATTTGACAGATGTGTTTATAAAAACTGTAATAATGTGAAATCAGACAATTGTAAACTTTCGTTTTTCACAAAAGACTGATGAAAGATTTAACATTTGGATAAGAAACTGCGGTAAGTAAAAAATCTTTAAAATACTAAAATTATTTAACAATAAAAAAATAAGATAAAATTTTATTTCGAAAATCTTATTTCGAATTTTTGTAGTAGTACCGTGTAGGATTTAAATATTATTGTACTTTTTTTTGTTGTACTAACAAGGACAGGTTGTGTGATATCTCAGATTTTAATCTTTTTACAGTTTATAGGGGGGAAACTTTCTCAATATATTTTTTAAATATTAGCTGACCAGCCATTTAATGATAATTAATAATTAAATAATAATTATAATAATATTATAATCGAATAATTATAACTGTTTTCCTCGTCATTGTTGAAATGCGTAAAAGTGGTAAAATATGTTGCATATATAAATCGATAGATTTTTTCTGCTCTTTTTAGCGGTGTTATTATTTTAATAAAAAAAAATGTTATTTTATAAGTAAAACATTATGATAAACCTTATTGTAATTTTTTTTTGGAAAACGTACTAAAATTCTTTTATTTTATAAACTTTTTATTACAATTTTGTTAATTTATTAATTTTTTTTAATAATTTTATTACATCAATGAAATCTTTTGTGATTAAAATGACATCAAACATGATATAAATCGGATAATTTTAAACTAGATTTATGGTAAAAAATGAACATATTAATTAAAAATAATCCGATTTATGTCATGTTTGGTATCATTTTAACCGTCAAAATCTCATTAATCTATTAAAATTATTTTCAAATCAACAAGATGCGAAATAAAAGTTTTACTTTTCATTTGATTCGATATTTACAATTTTTTAGATTAGGAAGCTTTTTAAATCTCCGATATTGGCGAGTCGCCGAAAGTGAGAGCGAGAACGAGTAAGGAGCAAGCGAGATAGCCAACATCTAATTGTAAGAGTGCCGAAGTTTCGTTCTCGAGCCTTCCTTTATCTCCCGTCTTTCGTATCATATTTCATTTTATTGTTAGCATAGAAAATAAAATTTTGACATTTCGCATTTTATCAGTCTAAAAATAATTGTAATGAATTAATGAGGTTTTTGCAATTAAAATAACACCAAACGCGACATAAATCGGATCATTTTTTATTAGATTAATAATAAAAATTTTAATTACATATTAATTAAAAATGATCCGATTTATTTCGTGTTTGGTGTTTTTTTAATCGCTAAAATCTCATTAATCCATTACAATTATTTTCGGACTGATAAAATGCGAAATGTGAAAATTTTATTTTTCATGCTAATAATATAATAACATGAAATACGATACGGTTGACTGGTAGTAAAGGTAGGCTCGCGACGAGACTTCGGCACTCTATTTGATGTTGTCCATCTCGCTTGCTCCTAACTCGCTTTCGCTCTCACTTTCGGCGACTCTTCAGCATCAAAGATTTAAAAGGCTTCCTTATCTAAAAAAATTGTAAATATCAAATCAAATAGAAACTAAAACTTTTATTTCGCATTTTATTGATTTGAAAATAATTGTAATAGATTAATGAGATTTTTACGATTAAAATGATACCAAACATGACAGAAATCGGATTATTTTTAATTAATATGTAAAATTTCGATCATTATATCCTATTTATATCGTACTTTAGCCTGATGTCACCAACGTTATTTTGAATGTAGAAGACTAAACAATCATAAAAAAGGACATGTTTATAAGTAAATAATTTATAAATGAAATAACAAATCAATCATACATTCTTTTAACAACTGTTTTAGTATCATAAGAATTTTTTAAAAATTGATACACATATATACAGGGTGTCCCATAATTCGCGCCCCACCCGTAACGTGCAGGTAGAGCGGGTTAAATCGAGTAGAAAAGTCATCTTGCAGAAATTCGAAAAAAAAAGAATTTTTTTTCTTTTTTTTTTGATTTGTAAGAAAACATCACTCTTGACCAATCCTCTATAGTCCAATTTTGCCGCTCTTTTACTCAATTAAGGCGTATTTTTTTTCATTTTTGCATTTAATAGTGGCCAAAAATTGAAACAATTAAGTTTAAGAAATTGTTTCAGAAATGCGTCAGAATTAAAAAGTAAGTAAATGCAAGTGTCAGGAATAAGATTTTGCTTGAGATCTGTCCAAAATCGTTAGAATGAGATGGTTTTATTTGCGCAAAAAGCCACTATATTAAATGCAAAAATTAAAAAAGCACTGTCTTAACTCGGTAAAAGAGCGGCAAAATTGGACTGTAGAAGATTGATCAAAAGTGATGTTTTCTGAAAAATCAAAATTAAAAAAAAAAAAGATTTAAAAAATTTTTTTTCGAATTTTTGCTACATATTATATTTTGTATTTGTCATTATTTTTTGTATAATGCAGATTGGATATAGTATACTACCAAAATATATTACGTATTTTATATTTTTATTTATTTTTATAGATATTTTAACAAAATATTAGATGCGACGCTTTTTCTTGCGCGGAGTGTATGTATATATTATATATATATACACTAGCAAAAAAAATTCAGCAAAATTAATTTTTTTCATTTTGAAAGAGGGGGTTTTTATCCCAAACCCTTCCCCCTCCCATGATCCGCTAGTGTGTATATATATATATATATATACACTGTATATATATTGTGTATATATATATATATATATACACATACATATATATATATATATATACACTAGCGGATCATGGGAGGGGGAAGGGTTTGGGGTAAAAACCCCCTCTTTCAAAATGAAAAAAATTAATTTTGCTGAATTTTTTAAAAATATTTGGATAAAAAGTGTATTAAATATCTCATTGTTAGTTTTAGAGTAAGCATGAAATAAAAAAATCAAATCAAATCATGAAAGTAAAATGTGATATGAAACCAAATAATTTTGTCTAAACCCCTCCTATTATCGACGTCAAGATCTGCTAGTGTATATATATATAATATATACATACACTCCGCGCAAGAAAAAGCGTCGCATCTGATATTTTGTTAAAATATCTATAATAATAAATAAAAAATATAAAATACGTAATGTATTTTATATTTTTTATTTATATATATATATATACACACTATTATATACATATATATATATATACACATATATATTATATACATATATATATATGTATATATTATATACATATATATATATACACACACTATTATATACTATAAAAAATAAGACGGACATGTGTGTGTGTGTGTGTGTGTGTGTGTGTAATAAACATAAGTTAAAAAGATACATCTTTTTTTTATTTTTATTTGTAAATTATTCATTTATAAACATATTTTTTCATAATTAACGATTGCCTTTGGTCTCCTTAAAATCATTTATACAATGTGATTATAAATGCGCAATGTTTTTTTTCCAGTGTACACGTTGTACATGTATGAAGTAGGTAATGTTTAAATAAATTTTTTCCAAATAGGTAATGAAAAGTTGCTGAAATGGTCCTTGGCATCAGTTCAGAAAGCAGGATTATGCGCGGATCACTTTAATAAAGAAGATTTTATTAATCATACAAAATTGCATCTTAGAAGAAATCCCATACCATGGATCCCAAAGGATATTCAAAATATTTCTATCATCTCTGTCGAAGACAATGATAAAAACACTGCAGAAGAAGCTGGAATTATTGAAGAAAATATACAGGATGTTGTTGATCACTTACAAATAAATAATCGAGATTGCACTCCGATGGAAGTCGATCACACTGACAATGTTGTTGATCACTTACAATTAGATAATCAAAATTGCACTCCAATGGAAGTCGATCACACCGTTGAAATAAACATTGCAGAAACTACCAGAAACAACAGAAATGAAGAAGTCGCAATGACAACAAATAAAAAATGTTACCCTTCTGGAAAAGAACTTTTTGGCAATTTTGGAAGTGAGTTAACAGACGACGAGGAATGGCTTAATAAAGAAAATCAATGTCCATTATTTGTTGACAATTACTCTCAAGAAGTGGAAATAAAAACAAAAGTGCACAAAAAGCGAAAAGAAAAACTGCAAAAGAAGTGTACCCCTCAAATAATATATAACGAAGATGAAATCAATGAAATGGAAGAATTAAAGAAAGAGAATTTAAGATTAAAAAAGCTTCTTGAGCAAAGAAGAAGAAAACAAAAAGAAATCAATGTTATGTTGGAGCGTCGCAATTCTGAAATTCGAAAAATAAAGAGTGTTTGCAAACATAGTATTGATGAATTTTTGGATAGAAAGAAGTGTCAAATGCCACTTGCAAGAACGATGATAAAACTTCAACTACATAAAGGAAAATCAGAATATACAAAAGAAGAAAAAAATCTTGCGAAACAAATGTTTTATTATTCGGCAAGTGGATATTCACGGATGAGAAAGGCTGGATTAAATCTCCCATCAACATCTTCTGTCAGAAGTTGGATTTCTGAAACAAAAATTCGACCAGGATTCTGCGAGGAAATATTTAGCAAAATACAAGAAAGTTTGTCTAAATTACCATCTTCTCAGACAGTTTGCTGTTTTAAATTTGATGAGATGTCGATTAAAAAATTTCAAGAATATAGTCAGAAATATGATCTCATTGAAGGTTTAATAGATCTCGGACCCTTAGGACGAAGCAATGAATCTGCTGAAAATATTTTACTCTTTTGCCTTGATAGCATTAATGCAGAAAATTCTTGGCGCCAAATATTAGCATACTTTTTAACAGGAAAAAACTCAACACACAAGGAGATTGCTCAACTCATCGAAATATGTTTGGAAAAACTCAAACATATAGGGGCAAATGTAAAATTGATAACATGCGATCAAGGTGGGCCAAACAGGAAAGCTTTCAGTAATTGGAAAATTTCACCAGATGAGCCATTTTTCTCATTAAACAATGAAACTTATATTGCTTCTTTTGATTGGCCTCATCTTATCAAACGGTTGATTTGTCAAATAAGATCGCATAAGTACATTTATATAAATGGAGAAATAATTATGTCTTTTCACGACTTATTTGCAACGTGGGAATTTGACAGAAAATTAAGTACTTCAAATTTATTGGGCCACATTACCTACGCGCATTTTTATCCTAACAATTTTGAAGCCATGAATGTGAAAAGGGCTTTTCAAATGTTAAGTGCAAGGTTCGCTGCATCAATATCGACAGCAGGCCAAAGTAAAGTACTGAAAAGTACTTCATGGAAAGCATCTGCAGATTTTGTTAATAAAATGAATAAAATAATAGATGCTATGAATGTATACCATTTAAATAAATGGAAAGGAGAAAAGGGGCCGATATCAGAAGATAATATAATGGCTGAAGAATTATTAACATCTTTCATTGAATGGTGTTCGAAGTGGAGTACTTCTCCCAACAAGATGTCAAGACCTCCGTGCTTTGATGGAATGATTATGACTGTGCGAGCAGTTTTAACAACGTATCGTTCCATCAAACAATTCTATCCAAACTTCAAGCCATTGCATTGTGTAACCAGGATTCCGTAGAACATACATTCGGAAAAATTAGAGGACGCGGAAGATTCAATCGCAATCCTACCGCGAGGATGGTACGATTAACGTTACGCCATATTTTAGCAAGTGAGCGTATTTACGGAAGCGATAGAGGCAACACAATTTGTCCAGAAATATCTTCCTTAACAGAAGGTACATCGGCAGTTAATAGTGAAATGGAAGCTGAAAATATTTTATTACAAAACGACGAACTCACTTTTCCGATTGAAATGGATGATGACGACGACAATGCTCTCATCGTGACAGCTTTTGAAGAATTGAGTCAATATTCAGAACAAAACTATTCCGACAACATAATAAATATGCTCGACAAGAACAATTCGTACACGTATGAAGAAAATGCTTTTGCATATTTCGCAGGATATATTGCTCGCCACGGATACGAAAAAACTAAATGCGAGAGTTGCCGTGAAACAAATTTAAAAACACCGATGGAAGAATCTAACGATAATGAAATTTATATTCAGTTACGTGAATATAAACACGAAGACGAAGATAGACCTGAAGTTGAATGGCTATCAAGGCCAACGGATATATGTATAAATATTATCACTCTTCAACTTGAAGCATTACATTTATATAACAAGAAATATTGGCATTTAAAAAATATAAAAAAAAAACTTCTTGAAATTTGCGTAGAACATGTCCAACATGTTAATAAAGATTGGTTCGATCAGAACAATGAGTGTTATTTACATAGAATGGACATGTTAGATTTTATGTTAAAAGTCAAGATATATGCAATAACAAAACAAAATAACAACAAACGAAGAGAAGAAACAAATACAAAAATAAAGACAAAAAGTCAAAAATTTAGAAATATAAAACATATGTAAAATTAAAACGGAAGCAGTGAAGAGGACAATTAATCACAAAGAAAAGGCACGGATATCAAGCAAAAAAATAGTAGTGAAATGTATACAAGAAATGGACAGAACAAAGAGTATAGAGAGAAGAATAATAAATTTGGAAAGAAATAGAAAAGAAGCAAAAAAGAAAGTGGAAATAAGCAAAAAAGCGCTAAAGAAAAAAAAGGCAAATGTTTAATTTGCTATATTTAATTTTTGAAAAGCAAATTTTTTCATAAATATTGTTATATATAATATTGATATATAATTTAAAGCAAAAAGAATATAAAGTTGTAGTTTTAGTGGAATAGGCCTATTGGGGAAACCACTTAGAAAAAAAACGCGTCGACAATAGTACCTCAAGGGTGATGTGGAAACCTATTGACATTTAAATTAAATATTTTCTGTAGAAAATTGTATTTTCACAAAGTTCCCTGCACTTTGGACGATTTTAAGCTTTATAAAATTTTATTCAAAAGACAAGGTCAAGGCTCTGAATTATGATAAAATTAGAAAAGATAACGCAGGCTAATAAGAGGCCAAATAAACAAAATGTATACTTATTTAAAAAAACAAAACATTAAAAACAGGTATCTTTTGGTATTTTTGAACGCAAACTTAAAATTCAAAGATGTCGTTATTTATTAATAATTGTTTATTTGTGGTGCCGAAACGTTGAAATAAACAATTATTAATTATTAAATAACGACGATTTTTGGAATTTCAAGTTTGCGTCCAAAAATACCTAGATATCTGTTTTTAGTTTTTTGTTTTTTTAAATAAGTATATACATTTTGATTGTTTATTTGGCTCTTTTATTAGCCCGCATTACTTTTTCTAATTTTATTCAAAAGGGTTAAAAATATAGATAAGATAAATCGATTTCATACATTTCCATTACAGGCTGATTTTGATCTACTTATTTGAATTCTTTACATTTATATTTTAATAAAATTGTCAGAAAAGAGTAAAAAGTTTTCAATCACAGTGTATAAAAAATTGCTACATATCGAAAAAATCTATTGTATACGTGCAAATTGCATTAATACATTTAATATAAAAATAAAATAACTATATGCATTACTTTTTTTTCACCGATCTTTAATAATATCTCGCCGGTGGTTTTATCATATATATAATTTTTATCGTTTTTGACCTGTTTTATCTTGGAAACAGTTACTGTGTTGGCCGCTACTATGATATGGCGCTGAAACTAGTGAGAAGTGCCGGTCACGCCTAAACCCAGACCTTTGGCTATCTGTCTATTAATCTGTGGCTTTACGCCCGGCCCACGGTCTTACATACAGGTCTTGAAACGAAGCCAAATTTTAGTGGTGGGGGTAGCCGCCTTAGCGTCAAGAATTTTATGTCTCCGGCCGCCACTACGCGTCGCTTTAGGTTATGGTACCTGGTTAGAATACCTCACATAACTGATATTAATACCACGTTTGATTCTGTGATTGTAATAATTTAATATTGTAATAATGTAATAATTTAATTTCAATTTAATCACACGGTTTTGTATATCATACATATATATATAAATAGGTTAGGATTTCATGCACAGGGCGCTTGCGCTATCCGTACCTTAATTCGCAGCGCCGCCCTTGCCAAACTAATTCTTGGACGTTAAGACGACTACCCCCACCACCTTCGTTTCAAGACCTGTATGTAAGACCGTGGCCCGGCCAACTACTCGACTACTCTCTTGGTGTGTATGATATTTTAGGTTACTTCACGCAATTTAAATTTTAAGATAAATTTTGCATATCAAGAAATTATATTAGTTTGATTAATTATTACATTTTGGAAATCTTTTCGTAACATTCTTTTAACATTTTTCATATATTTAAAAAAACAAATATAAACAAAGAAAATGTCTTTTTCTCACGTAAGTTAAAAATAATTAAAAAATATATTTTATGAAGTTTACAAAATCTATGTGTGTATATAGCATGCAATGTGCTGATTTAATATATTTCTTAGAATACAGTAAAAATTATATATTTATATATATATATGTATAATTTTTACTGTATATATATGTAGCATATGTGTGTATGTATATTCTGTTTTTGCAATTAAAACTTAGGAAATGATGTAATGATGATTGCTAAAACAGTCTACTTGCAACAATTTACAATAATGTAATTTACAAATTGTTAAAATAATAATTTTTAGGAAACTGGAGGGAAGATATATAAAGAAAAACAATAATGACCTTGACATGGGATGAGAAATATAGACTTATTACCAGGAATCTGGCAGAATGGTTGGGAGACGAAAAACTCAAAAGTATCCTGAAAGAACGTGATCTCAAACTGTATTGGGGTACTGCTACAACAGGAAGGCCTCATATTGGTTACTTTGCACCTATGTCCAAGATAGCTGATTTCTTACGAGCAAGAACAGAGGTAATAATTCTCTTCGCTGATCTTCATGCATATTTAGATAACATGAAAGCACCCTGGGAACTTTTGGAACTGCGTACTCAATATTATGAAGCTGTAATCAAGGCAATGTTGAAGTCCATTGATGTTCCATTGGACAAATTAAAGTTTGTCAAAGGCACAGATTATCAGTTATCAAAGTAAGTTGGCATTATACCAAAACTCCTTGCATATTAATGCATCTTGCATTATATTAAGCCTTTTATTGTAATATACATTTTTATATACAAGGTGTGGAAAAATTTATGGAATACTCTGATATTTCGAAAACTATGGATTTTGGACAAAAATATTTTGAACAAAAATTGTAGGGCTTCAAATAGTGATATTATTTTAGTGATTTTAGGTCACTTTATAAAGCTCATATGAAGATCATCTTGAATTTCTTAAATAGGAATCCCCATTTTTATCGTATATTCTTGTAGCTGATATCGAGATGTTTTTAAAGTGGTATAATTAAACTCTCTTTTTTGAGAATGTCTCAATATTAGCTACAAGAATATACAATAAAAAATGGACATTTCTATTTAAAACATTTAAGATAACACATGATTTTTTCACAAAATAACCCAAGGTCAAAATAATACTACCATTTGAAGAGTGAAAAAATTTTTATTTGAAGTATTTTTTTCTAAAATTTATAATTTTCGAAATATTAAGGCGTTTTATTACTTTTTTTTTATATTCTGTATATATTGATACCATTATATAATTAATTAAAATTATTTTTTTTTCAAGGGAATACACATTGGATGTATATCGCCTGAGCTCGCTTGTGACAGAACATGATGCAAAGAAAGCTGGTGCAGAAGTTGTCAAGCAGATCTCTAATCCTCTGCTATCTGGTCTTCTTTATCCAGGGTTACAAGTACTCGATGAGCACCATTTGAAGGTGGACGCGCAGTTCGGTGGCGTCGATCAGAGGAAGATCTTCACTTTTGCAGAGAAGTACCTGCCTATGATGGGATATGAGAAATGTATTCATTTGATGAATCCAATGAGTCAGTATTAAACAGGAAAAATAAACAGAAGCTTTTTCATGTTGTTTCAAATATATTGCAATTTTCACATATCTTCCATATTTACTTTCTTTCCAGTTCCTGGTTTGGCAGGTGCAAAAATGTCTTCATCCGAAGAAGATTCCAAGATTGATCTGTTGGACAATGCCGCGACAGTAAAGAAAAAGCTAAAAAAAGCGTTTTGTGAACCTGGAAATATTACTGACAATGGAGTCTTAGCATTCTCCAAACACATTCTATTCCCATTATTTAAAAATGGCGATGTTTTTAATGTACCAAGAACTACAGAATTTGGTATGTAATTTATACTATTTTGTCATGCTGCTTGTGGCTGTTTGTGATTTGACTTATTACAAAAAATATAATAGATTAGCAAAAAAAAAGAATAAAATTTAATAAATATTTTTTACCATATTTCTGCGACTTCAGGCGGTGACATGTCCTTCTCAAAGTATGAGGATTTGGAAGCCGCCTTTGCGAAGCAAGCGATACATCCTGGTGATTTGAAAAATGCTGTAGAGATATACATCAACAAACTCCTGGATCCAATAAGAAAGGAATTTGAAATGAACTCAAAGTTGAAATCTCTTGCAAACAAAGCATATCCTCCGTCAAAAAAACAAAGTAATTTAGCTTATTATGTGTATTTTATGACAAAATTGTTTCTGTCAAGAAATGTATGCATATGATTGGTTTCATATATAGTATTGCTAATAGCTAATTGCAATCTTTGGTCACCATTTGATTCATTTAGAAGCCGTGGAGGTAGAAATTACTCCTGCGAGATTGGATATCCGAGTGGGCAAAATAATCGAAGTCGAGAAGCATCCCGATGCGGACTCACTCTACATTGAGAAAATAGATTTAGGTGAACCAAATGGTCCACGTACTATAGTTAGTGGGTTAGTCAACTTTGTACCTTTGAATGAAATGGAAAACAGAATGGTGGTGATCCTTGCCAATTTAAAACCAGCGACTCTTAGGGGAGTTTCATCACATGGAATGGTTCTCTGTGCTTCAGTGTAAATATCTTATTGTATAAATAACATTTTAAAGCATTATTTATGTATATATCTATTGCACACGAAATTATATGTACATATAATTTTATGAAAAATATAAATTGTTGTTATATTACAAACTAAGGCAGAATATTTGAATTAATATTAATGAATAAATGATAATGACTAAAATATAATTCAATATTATATTTTATATAGCGAGGAACCAACGAGGCAAGTAGAGCCTTTGAGACCTCCTTCAAATAGCAAACCTGGTGATAAAATTATTATCGAGGGATATGAAGATAGGATAGCAGATGATGTGTTAAATCCAAAGAAGAAAGTGTGGGAAAAGCTACAGGTACATACATGCATTGATCATTTAATGTGGACATCTTATTGAATCTTTGCATTATATGCATTTCTTAATTTAAGAAGTTAAGATAAAAAAATGTGTATTTTATAGCAAAATATTATATGTCATTAGGTTGACCTTGTGGTAAATGGAGATGGTGTAGCCTCTTGGAGTGGAAATTCACTGCTCACTTTGATGGGTGGCAAGATAACAAGTGATACTCTTAGAAACGTTCCGATTAAATAATGCAGTTATAATTAGCTTTATTATTCATTACATCAATTGATTAGCTAGAAATCTATTACTTTTATGAAATGTTTCGTCTTTCGTATTTTTGTAGCATTTAATGGACGTACATACACCCATTAATACAAAAAAAGTATAATTATAAAAGTTTGCTATCAAAAATAGCAAATATATATAAATAAATAAATTCAATGACCGTTCAATTATAATTCTTAATAAGATCATATAATGAGTATCATAGTTTTATCATTTAACGTAATTTCAAATAAAAAGAAGTATATTGCTGCGATTTACATGAAATGCTGCACAGTTGAACCACTTTTTATTTTCTTTAGCAAATTAGTTGAAATATTGCAAGATACAAACTTTTTCCTAGATACTGATAAAGTAACAATGGATTTCTTGCAACATTCACATTAATATCAGATATTTACTAATATATTTGCTTCATGTTAAAGACATTTAACATTAAAACATTTAATATTAACATCATATTAGACTCTTTTCTTTTGTTTTTTAAAGGAAACTATAAACACAAAAGATAAATTAGTATAACAGGGAAATGAACACAGAATGCAGTTATTGATAAAAAAGATATAAATTAATACAAGAATTATGATTATCTATTAATTCTCATAATTATTAACACTAGTAAATAATTAAAATATCTTTACGCAGTATAAAGTACAATTCACATACGGTACTTTTATATTATTGAAAAAGAAAAATATGCTATATATTGTAAGATATTAATGTCTTTGTTACAAGTATTTTCCAAGTTTCATGAAAAATAGCACACTGTTTTAAATAATTCATGATAATTTAATAAAAGACACTTAAATTTAAAAAAAGCATAATACAAAGTAGCTTTTTTACTGATAATTTGTAGCAGGTACCTGGCAAGATCTGCTCTCGACTTTTCAAGCAACAACACTGCATATCATTTGACATCATATAACTTGCGCTTGCTACTTGTGGGTTGGGGCAATATGGATAGTTAATTTCAAATATTTCTTTTGATAACACATTCAATATTTTATTTAATATTTTTATTATAATCGATCAATCATTCTAATTTAAATAAAGGATAATAAATCGGAAAGGCTCTGAAATCCAAATATGAAATTAGTATAAAAAGGGGCTAATAAGAGCCGGCGCGCGGATATTATGCGCAACAATTTTATTTCTAAATTCTTCTTTAAACGTTTCGGTCCTTCCTTTGGACCATCCTCAGTATGTTAATTAATAATGAAATTCAGGTGTCAATGCTCACATCCCCATCTTACATCCTCGGTAGATCCTCACAGCAAGCAAGGACGAGATGCAGAACAAGGCGCGAAGGTTCTGACCTCCGCAAATAAACAAACAATACTGAAATAAAGGAACAGTCTAAGCTTAGACCATAAATTTTTAAAACTTTGATGTGACTAGAGTTAGAAAATATATTAGGTTTGTGTTTAAAGCTCTGCATATATGTAAGAATTTTGTGTGAAAATATTTGTATGATCAAAAGTTTTGCATTTATAAAATTCCTACATTTTATATTTAATGGAATATATGCTAGGATTTTAAATTAAATAGTTACTCGCATTTCATTTGTTAATATTTGCTGACATATCTTATATTCAATCTTGTATTTATTAGAAGTTTAAACATGCTTTTTCATGATTTTATTGCATAAAGCCAGGTTAGCTGTAAAATCATTGGTTTTAATTTATGGGATATTATTTTTTCATTAACTTACTTTTTTTCCTTCTTATATTTATAAGTGATAGCCAAGTTAAAAAATTTCTTTTTTATAATTTGGCATCAATTTAGTTGCCGAAATATCGAGAGTAAACCAAAATATTAATATTTATCGTTACATAGATATATACATATATTGATTAACATATACATATTTATCGTCGTATAGACATATCTTGATTTGCAAGGCGAAATCTATATCACAATTCGCTTCTCATCAATTCTCGTTTAGCAGTTGATGTATGTACGGCATCTTTAAATGTAAAATGCCGTCTTGCTATCTTATTATCAGTTTCTAGCAATCTAATAACTCTATAGTATTTTTGAAACTTTCTCTTAATCAATTGCGCCTTCTTTCGATCTTTTTTTCGATCAAGATCAATGGTAGAACCCAAAATTAAATGAATATCCTTGATATGCTCTAATTTAAGAAGAATGATTTTACATTTATTGCGTGCAACTTTTTTATCTAAAAAATTTAAATGGCGTCTTAGCTTTCTGTAATCCTGCAGAAGTTGCTCGATAATATCTAGGCACAACCATCGTGTTCTAGTAATACATTTATCCGGCGCTTCGCCAGTTCCCGCCTGACAGATGTTGATCAAAGCTTCGACGTGGGAATCACCGTTTAAGTTTGCTAGTACAAAATTCAGTAAGTTTGGGATAGTGATAGGAATAGAAAATGGAAATACAGTGCTGTCCTCCTTCCTAAAATTTCAGCCAAAAGTAAATATTATTAGATATTGAAATTTGTTTTTAAATAATAATAAGTGCTTTGTATAAATAAAAATTATTTTTGATGATTAAAACAGAAGAAAAAAAAAAGAACAAGAAGAGTATAGAATAAATAAAAGACACGTTTTGATTAAGATTCAAATTTTGAAGTATGATACAAGTGACATTCAAAGAAGTTTATGACTAAAAATTGTTTGATGCATAATTAACGCACCTCTTTGCAGGAAAAAATAAAATAGATGGAAAGCGATTCATGCTATATTCCCATGGTAAATCATTATTGTCCCCATCAATCTTTACAAAGATTAGATGATCCATATTGGATAAATAATATGCCACTGTTAGATATACATATGATATAGCACTACAAAATCCACAGTAAGGAGAAAAGTACATTACGACGACGTCCTATAAAAAAAAATTAGATTATGTATTAATTTATTACGAAGCACGATAATTAGCAATGAAATCCATCCATCAATATACAATTCTAATATATCCTTGTTTATTTTGCATGAATCTTGCAAAACACTGTATACCGGATGTCCCAGAATTAGTGCTAGCGAGAAGACAATGAGTCTACATAAAAAAAAAAATAAATCGAAAATGAAGAATAAAACTTTTTTACAAAGTTTCGTTTTCCAGAAAAACAACAAGTTATTGTCGACAAAGATAAATTACACGTGTAAAGTTGGCCCCGCACTTTTTGAATTTTGTATTTTTCTCAATTGTGCTGCATTGTGCTACGTTTGTGCTGATTTGTGCCACAAAAAATCGATAACTCAAACAACCGAAAAAATAAAAAATATCTATGTTCACTAGCCCTGCACTTTTTCGCGATTAATTGCGTGTTATTTAAAGATTAAAACATATATAGATATTATTTATTGTATATTGTTGTCATTGCTAATTATAAGGTGCGATAAATGCACTGCGTAACTGACCTTAGATGGATCCAAAATTGTGTCCAAAAATGTTTTTGTTGTTAATTCTGGCACACGAATTTGCGAATGCAAATCTACATTATTGTGATTTTTTTTATTACGCAATTTTTGCATTCCATAGCGCTGTGGATTGTTTGAACGTAATGTTCGCTCTAGCAAACCTTGCGTATAACTGTTTATGAAATTAATGAGAGTGTATTCGCTGAAATTATGATGCATGATGTACTGACTTTCTACCTGCAACATAAAAAAATAAAAATTATTACAAAAGAAATGACACATGCAATTTGGAAAAAAAAAAGAGAAAATTTCAAAACTTGAATGAACTAATTTTAACTAAATTTATGATGCTCCAAAGCATATTTAATTATTATATTAAAATATATTATTAAAATGTCTTTTTATCATCTTTTGAAGCTTACTGCGGCATCCAAGATCACAACGGTAGTTTTATTTCTTCGCCTTGAGATATCAATCCCAAGATGTTGCGCAAAATGGGAATAATGCAAACTGTCAATAGCTATTAAAGCTAGTGTCTTGTTGGTTTTGCAGACCAATTCTTTTAAGCTGATATTAAATTTCCTTGAAGAATCTTGCGGAAATAATGATGGATAATAATCATTTCCGGCTAACCATCTTTTACAACTTTCTTTTAAAAAATTTTTTCTTATAATGCTCGCAGATCGTGAATCGGTTTCTTCCTTTAATAATGATGTTTTATACTTCATATCTGTATGTAGCCTTAAAACAACATATACATTTCATTTTTTATATACATATAGAACATTCTTTGATTTCCACACAGATTAGATAGGACATTATGTACACATATACAGGGTATCTCACAATTGAAGTTGTATCTTTAAAATGATTAAAGATAGAAAAAATGTCATAAGGTAAAACTAAATGGTTTTAAGCACCTTCTATGTAACTTTTATGCATTTTTGTGATTGCACTTTTTTAAATAAAATAGGACTCCATATTTTTGAATGTAATTTTTCATTCTCTACAAAAAACTATTAGAGAAAGTTACGCTTAGAAATTGATGATTTAGAAGTTAAATTTTGAGTTTGCAAAATAATATTTGGCTTCATTGGCAGATTTATTCATTCTTTTTAATCTTAAATTAATAATTTTTTCTTCAAACATCTTTAAATATTTTCTTATAAAATAAAAATTGAAATTACATCAAAATAATTACTTTTTAAAGTTCCATTTCTAAAATAAATAAAAAATAAAAACTAAAGCCATTTGCACTTTGCAGCTGCTCCCAAGTAAAAATGCATTAAAATAATGTAGGAATCTAAAAACAGTTTAATTTTGCCTTATAATATTTTTTCTATAGGATATATTTTTAGGATATATATATTTTATACCTCTAATTGTTTGAAAGATACAATTCCGCCCAGTTGCATATAAAATATTCTATATTCAGGATTCAAAATTCATAATACAAACTTTTGTACATATGTAATATTTATCAAATAAAATAGAAAGTTTTAATAAACATCCCAAAATCAGTCACTTCCGAATTGTAAGATTGCTTTATTTATTTACTCACAAAAGATGCTCAACCTTTCTGCTTTAAAGGTCTAACTCAGCGTATCTTTTTACTAAGTTTACACAGATGCAAAAATACTAACAATAAGTTTTTCATTTTTCAAAAATTCTGTGTTCAAAATTCTATTTTATTCTATTGTGAAATTGACTGAGATATTAGATAAAAATATAATAGGTATAACTAAAACAGTTGATGATAATTAAAAAACAGTTTTTGATGACTCAAATTTACTAATAACTTTCACAACACTCATATTTACTAATAACTTTCTGTTTATTCTGATAAATCTATGAACTTCAATGAGAAGATGTAATAATATAATCAAATGGATATTATATTTGAACATTTTGAGAGTGAAAGCATTTTTATTTTATAACTTAAACAGTTGATTTGCGAATTCGAATATTTATTACACTTTTTGATTTGTTGGGAAAAGTATTATGTACAAAGAAAGTAATATTTTACATTACATGTGTAAGAAATTTGTGTTATGAATTTATAAACATCTGTGCATATAGAATTTATTAGGCAAATTATTTGAAAACAATATATATAAAAACTTTTATAAAATATATGTGTTTATATGTATAATTAATGTTACCTCTTTAATTTTGACTTTTCCTGTAATCTCATTATCATGTAATTCTTGTTATAATTGTATATCTGCTCTTCATATTGTTCAATCATAATAGGAGATGTGAATACATCAGTATCTTTGCAAACATCAAATTTTTTAGCTCTATAAATCTCTTTTTCTAATGAATTTATCGCCTTTGTCTTGCATAAGGAACATTTATTCATCGCCACATTTGCACAACAACTGTTGTTAATCCATTGCTGAATTGATACAGTAGTAATGGATTCCTTTATTTGTTCAGTATAGATTTTAGTCTTGTTCAGCAGATGGGCACATTCTTGATTTCTAGAGAAGTGACGGATCATCGCTGTACTTCGTTTCGTTTCTAGACGATCGATTATATCCTTCACTAGCATATTATCTGCACAGTTGTAATACTGTAAGCCGAGTTCTCTTATCTGAAGAACAAGAATATTTCGATATAATTATTTATCACTTTATAAAGGAATGTATGGTGTCCCACTTAACTTAAGTACCTTAAATATTGTACTTATTTTTGATGATACAAAAAAATATCAGAGGAAAAGAATATTTATTTGGAAGGGGCAAATATTATGAGGAAAAAATTTTTCTCAAGTCATATTTTTCAAGGTCATATTTTTTCAAGGTCATTTTTTAAAATGGGATTACATGTTTTTATCACCACATTGTAATAACTGAGATTAAAACCAATAAAGCAACACTTCTTTGTGCAATTTTTTAAAATAGTGTTACATATATCAATGATATGAGAAAAATTATTTTGAAGTATATTGCAAGAAAAAACTTACATGATTTCTGGTTTTAATGTCATAATTTAGTATGACTGCAGCGAAAAATTAGGGACCTTAGTACTATATTAATTGATATTTAGTATTTTTTTTCAAGATTTAGTAATTTTATGAAAAAAAAATATATATTTTTACTACATTTCGTAAATATTCAATAAAGTTAAAAAATCATTATACAGATCACTTACAGATCATTTTGTGTTAGTAAATATTTATAAATTATGGAATATAGTTGTAAAACTCACCAGATTGTAAATGTAATTTTCTGTATGAAGTGGATTCCGTGGTGTAAAAAGAAATAAGACTGGTCCCTCGTGTAGATAGGGTGCGAGAGTAAGCGCTTTGACACCAGGGGGTTGTAGCCAGAGGGATGGTTGATGAATAGAACTGCTAATCCAACTGAGGATATTCTCAGACGTCCATTCATTGTTTTCTGGGTAGCTCTGAGTGTTTTTATTAAGACTGATGTATTACATGAAGTGAATAGAAAAATTCACATATATAAATACTATACACTTACTAAAGATTCATTCCACATGAGTAAATTTGCTGATGGAAACTTGTAGACCCCGTAATGTAATTTACTTGATAATGCACTAGTTACTATAGCAAATACCAGTTCTCTATTGGGATCTCTTTCCAGTGATCGTATTGCAGCCTTGTAAAACTCTCGATATCCAGGAGTTTTATCCAATCTTGTAAAATTAAAATATCCTATGATCACTGCCTGCAAATTTTTAGTAAATTACAAATAATCAACAAGATAACGAAAAAAAAAACACGTTTCTTTTCAACATTTTTTTCTATTAGAAAAAAAAAACGGTTTTTTTTACATCTCTATCACATTTGATATTAAATTTTTATTAAGATTTATACAAACTAAAATAAAATTTTATTGGATCATAAATCATGTTCTGTCTCATGTAGAGTACAAGCCCCAATATCTACTTTCTTTCTCAAATAAAGAAAGAGTTTTTGCAATATAAGCTATTTTACATTAGCTGAAAATAAATTTTTTAATTCATCAGTTTACACTTACATCATTGGCAATCAACAATTCTGTTAGTTGTTCTTTATGTGTTATTCTGACAATAGGATTCATAAGCGCATCTAGAAAATTAATCATGTATGGTGCTGTGCGAATTCCTCTGTAATTGATACCAGATTCTCTGGCTGGATATAACATCAGTACTGGATAACCATGAATTTTATTGTACTGTGCTCTGCATTCTGAATCAGGATGCCAACAATTAATGGCTGCGAAGAATATCTAAGAACACACAATGCAAGCATTAATGTATACGTAAGAAAATGTGTAAGATACTATTGCAATCTTGTACCTGTGGATGATAAAACTGAGCAACGCTTTCAAACTCGTTACGAAGAGCCTGACTCTCCGCATCCCAAGGAGCGTAATACATAACAAAACTGAAATCTGCCTGCGTTATCCTTTCGATCATTGCATCTAAATGACCCTTATAGAAATCCAATACTATGGAGCTCTGAGCGAAGAAAGGTCTCGCTATAGGAGGTTTGGAAATTTTGGGAGGTCTACAAAATTCATGATGATAAACGAGTACAAACGATTAAGCTGGCAACAGATACAGGTACAACTTATTGCAAGAGCTTTCGACCAAAAAAGAAACAGGTATACAATATCACACAATTAACTATCAAATAAAGAATTTTTAAAGTCTCGAAAATGTCTCTATTTGATAGCCAATTATGACATTATGTCTGTGTTTCTTGCTGGAAAGCTGTCTGTGTATCCTTGTATCGTATCACCGAATTATGATCATATGAATGGAACATATGTTAAAGGTAGGATATGTAATGGACATAGTCTTGTTATAAGTCTTTATATCTAATTTTTGATACACATTTATATGACCACAGTGTGATGATACGATACAAGAGTATGCAATAAGTTTGCACGTATTTTCAGCACGCGTTAAGAGAAAAAGAGAGAAGGAAACAACACAATAAAAAAAAAATTTTTTTAATTTAAAAAATTTTAATTTTAAAAATTTTAAAAATTAAAAAATCTATAGAGTATAATATATAACGGCTCAGTGCAAGGATGTTCAGTCTGTCACACTAGAACTCAAATTCAAATCTACAATAAAAAAAATCTATTATATATGTATATAGAATCTAAAACTCACGAGCTGTGTAGAGCGGCCATAGCAGCAAAAGTAATCGCGAGGAAAAAACAAATAATTTCATAGGAAAACATTTTTGCAGCCAGCCGCTCCTCTATCGCCACTCTCTCTTTGGCGACGTCGTTATTCGTTGTGGACTCAGACGTGGATGTTGACGAAATCTGGTGTGATGGGTTATCGGCATTTCTTGGCAGGATTGTCTCACGTTCTTCGCTGAACGTCCGTCCATCCATCGCCTGTCCACCAAGGTGTTCACAAGACATTCGCATACATCTCTTCGCTAATTCGAGCTCTCGTCGCTTCTCCTTCACTCAAGAGGTCAATTCCTTCTCCTTCTTTATTAAATTGCCATTCTCTTCAAGACAGAACTACTTCTTTTAATTCGATTATATGCGCTGCGGCTAGTTTAGGCCCGATTCCACAATTCGAGTTAACCCGAGTTTAGTGCGCTAAGGACCTCCACACATGCTTTCCGTAACCGTAACGAAAGGATTCGACCAATCGGGTTGCTTGATTCGGTTACGGACAGCATGTGTGGAGGCCCTTAGTGTACTAAACTCGGGTTAACTCGAATTGTGGAATCGGGCCTAAAGGGCCATCTACTGTGACGTCCCGCCATTTTTTTTAAACCCATATTTACAATAATAATTAAGAAATGCTTTTACTTATAAAATATGGAGCAATGGTGTAATCTACTTGTTCTATTTTCAATTATTAGCGACTTCCATTATTGTTCGTCAATTATTTAATTTTCTTACCTCATACGCTTTTATTTTTAGTTACTAACTCTAGGAAATTAAGACTTACCTATTTAACCGCGCTGCGACCAATCCGGAAGCTCTATTTTGGAACTAGCAACGCAACCCAATCAAGCGCCGTCCCTAGAACCGAACCACACGCGTGTAGCGCTCTACAACTAACCAGCGGTTATCTTATAGAACAAACCTGCGTGTGAATTCTACTTCTTTTGCGAGAGATTTTAAGAAATTAAATACTTTAATACAGATTTAAGGATATATGCGCTATTCCTTGGAATTATGGAATATAATAACTCGCTAGAAGCAATTCTTAACAAATAAACAACTATAATTTCTGAATTCATTTTAGTTTCTATAAATTCAATTTTAATAAATAACTAAACAAATAACAGCCAAAAGCAAGTTGTTACGAAATAATTCCATGACTTAAGAAATTAGCGATAAGTCATGCTTACGATAATGCGCTTCAATATGATATTCAAATATTAATCGAGGTTCTGTTACAATAAATATAGGAAATAACGAAGTCATAACAATTTATTGAAAACAGCTTCTTGTAAACAATTAATAATAACTAAGAACGACCATTGAAATTGTGTTAAACCTTTTCAAATAAATAACTAAATTATTCAAACAAAATTTCAATAAACAACAATTATGACTTCGAAAATAACTAATTTATTTGTGTAAAACGCACTACTCTAACCTGATAGTCCATTCAAATATTATTGTATATGTTATACTTTATGGAATCATACCCCGTATGTAATAATTTGCAAACAGTCTTTTATAATTGAAAATAATAATAAAGGTCATTTATAGAAGCCTGTAGTAATAGTAAAATGTTGAAATTTAATTAACTCTCGTTAAATGACCAAGCTGACAGTAAATTATTATAAATTGATTCTATAAACAGAAAATTAGATATAAGTTTAACATTTTATGTTGCTTAGCATTATAAAACATCCCAGCGTTAAGTTATAAAAATTTTAGATCGAGTGATGTAAGCAGCCCGGTAGCGCGGACACTGAGATCAGCCGACTCTCTGTTTATCGATGTCACTCCGGAGAGTGTCAATACATGTAAACATTCAATAGGAAAAATTCGAGCACGTTCCCGTCGCTACCCGGCGGCTCAGTTAAAAGGAATTTATAACGCACTCTTCTCGAAGAGTTATCTCCCCATAACCACCCCAAAGTCCTTCAAATGACCGATGACCCATGCATGTTCCACGCGTCACCAAAGCACGGCTCGAATCGCCGTTGTCTCATCGGTATATAAACCGCTAATTTCGAGCTCCGGGAGCCATTCGTTCATTATTCATTGCCCAGTCGTTAGTGCATTCAATCATTAAGAATATCCGATCATAAGCATATCTTATTCGAGATCATATTCAAGCTGTGACAAATCTCTGTGCGTCCGCACCGACGGACTTCTAATCTTTTTCATTACTGTCAGTCGTGCGTTAGATTTCTTAATAGTGTAAAATCCGAATAAAAGATCCTGTACGTAATTTCGAGTACTTAAATTCAACCTATTTCGCCGTGACCGAGGTCCTCCAGGAGCGAAGGTAGAGACACGTACACCAAAACTGGAGATTCACCGCTACCATACGGTAAGTAATTATAACTCCCCTTACCCGAGCACGCCGTATCTTAGTGAAGATTAGGAAATCTGCTACTGACTGACATCCTACTTTAATCAATTACCTCATCTCTCATCCCATCGTCGGTCAGCATCTCACGTGCTCGTAGCGATAATCTTACTCCGTGTATAATAAAGAAACCACTCTGTCAAGCACTGGCATGAAGCTGACAGTTCTTTTTCGTCAGTCATTATTAAATTATATGTCCTCACAATTTCACTATCATCTATAAGTATCGATATTAGACAGAATTTAGATCTTAATATATTACTAATATTGCTGTTGTCACTCCGACGTCCTCCAACCCTCGTTTCCAATCATAACTATCCCGGCATTCGCTGTCAGGAATCATAACATATCCCGGCATTCGCTGCCAGGATTCATAACTATCCCGGCATTCGCTGCCAGGATTCATAACTATCCCGGCATTCGCTGCCAGGAATCATAACATTTCCCGGCATTCGCTGCCAGGATTCATAACTATCCCGGCATTCGCTGCCAGGAATCATAACATATCCCGGCATTCGCTGCCAGGATTCATAACTATCCCGGCATTCGCTGCCAGGATTCATAACTGTCCCGGCATTCGCTGCCAGGAATCATAACATTTCCCGGCATTCGCTGCCAGGATTCATAACATTTCCCGGCATTCGCTGCCAGGATTCATAACTATCCCGGCATTCGCTGCCAGGAATCATAACATTTCCCGGCATTCGCTGCCAGGATTCATAACTATCCCGGCATTCGCTGCCAGGAATCATAACATATCCCGGCATTCGCTGCCAGGATTCATAACTATCGCGGCATTCACTGCCAAGATTCATAACTATCCCGGCATTCGCTGTCAGGAATCATAACATTTCCCGGCATTCGCTGCCAGGATTCATAACTATCCCGGCATTCGCTGCCAGGAATCATAACATATCCCGGCATTCGCTGCCAGGATTCATAACTATCCCGGCATTCGCTGCCAGGATTCATAACTGTCCCGGCATTCGCTGCCAGGAATCATAACATTTCCCGGCATTCGCTGCCAGGAATCATAACATTTCCCGGCATTCGCTGCCAGGATTCATAACTATCCCGGCATTCGCTGCCAGGAATCATAACATATCCCGGCATTCGCTGCCAGGATTCATAACTATCCCGGCATTCGCTGCCAGGAATCATAACATTTCCCGGCATTCGCTGCCAGGATTCATAACTATCCCGGCATTCGCTGCCAGGATTCATAACTATCCCGGCATTCGCTGCCAGGAATCATAACATATCCCGGCATTCGCTGCCAGGATTCATAACTATCCCGGCATTCGCTGCCAGGATTCATAACTATCCCGGCATTCGCTGCCAGGATTCATAACTATCCCGGCATTCGCTGCCAGGATTCATAACTATCCCGGCATTTGCTGCCAGGATTCATAACTATCCCGGCATTCGCTGCCAGGATTCATAACATATCCCTTGCCCCTATCTCGTACTTAAAGGATTGACAACAGAAAAATTTAAAATTATAAAGCATTTTCTATAAAAAAACTAGAATTACATGAAGATATTATTATAATATTGATACTACCCTTCTATAAAGGAAAATCCTTATCTATCCCTCCAACTAATAGATATTCTTATCTACGAAATGTCTAATTCCCAAATTCTCAAACAGGATTTCTAATCTTCAAGTTTCTAATAATCAACTACACAATAGTGGATAAGGCCACAGATACATAATAATTCTAGAATATTAATTAATGTTTTACCTTCCAATTAAAATTTCTTAAAACTCATTTAAATATTTTAGATTTTGTATTCTTAATAATTGTCAATTATAACTTATTTAAATATTTCAGAGTTTTCTTTCAAATAATTAGTCAACATTCCTTAAAAATTCTATCAACGTTAATTCTATCATTTTATTTAGTCTCATCATCCTACTACACCCTTGTAGATGGTTAACCCGGCGTATAGACAAACCATCCGGAAGAAGCGTAAACATAGAGCCGGTAAACAGACACATGCTAATCGTGCCGATAAAAGAGCACGTACTATACAGCGTGCTTCAAATTTAATCTGGGTCAACCGACAGGCATTCGGAACTCAGTCTTACGCAGACTCTACCGACAATTTCTCTTCGACTCCTGCAACCTCAACACTTACGACTCAGTCTGAAATACTTATTGGCTCCCCCCACGAAATATCTAATTCAGAAGTTGAACTCAATACGGAAATCATTGATAATCCTAGCATTGAATTACTGACATTAAATGATTCTAATGGTTCGAAACCAAATTCATCAGAATTAACAGCATGCAATGAGCGCCAAAAAGAGAGTAACAAAGTCAACCAAACAAAGATCTTGCCGAAAGATTTAATATCCCAGTTAAAATCACAATTATCTGAGGATAAACATTTTAGCATAGATCAGTATACCCAAAACTTAGATTTGTAATCGATAAATCACATTACACACCCCTACGGCATACTTAAGTTCTAATAATCATTATCTAATATATTAAGAAACAAATTCACAATTATTCTGTAAATTACAGATGATACCCTTATATTCAGACGAGGAAATTAATGACACAATAACCAGCGAACCGAATGACGTTTCAGAAATAATAATTGGATTAATTGATGATTATTTTAAAGGATATTTGGATGTAGACCAACTAACTGTTCTTCTAGCAAATCTTTAAAACCCCGAATCATAAAACAGCATTAACACACGTAATTATACAGGTACGTATAATTCTAGTGAATTTCTAGTAAATAATTATCACCCGAGTCCATTTCACTCTTTAGATCACTTCAGTCCTTGCTCTCGGCGTCCCTAGGGTATAACCGGTGTAAGCAGATTGCCTTTCAAAAAATAGAGAGCTTCTTTCTCTTGCTAACCGAGTCTAGTGAGAAAAAGGTCACCCGGACGTGACACTACAATGAGTCGCAGTCGTAAGAGTCGTAAGAAATTGACCAATCACAGTCTATTATTCTTCGACCGTGTGACGTCCCGCAATTTTTTCGAATCCCTATTTTCAATAATAACTAAGCAACATATTTATTTAGAAATAAGTTAACAATTATGTAATCTAATCGCGCTATTCTTAAATATTGTTATTCTTATTATTGCTTATCTGCTATCAATTGGTTATTATTCTTATCGCATACGCCTATTCCAACTTAAAAATTAAATATACTTTTGGTTATAAATGGGAAATCCAAGATTTCCCCAAGACAAGACCAATGAGCGAGCTTTAGTTTAAGAACTAGCGACGCGACCAATCAGGCGCAATCACTAAGCATGACTCTCGCGCGCATAACGCTCTAGAACTAACTAGCGGTTAAATTATAGAACAGACCTGCGCGCGGACTCTAACCTTTTGCGAGCTTAGGACTTAAGTAATATTAAATACTTCGACATAGAACTGAAGAGATATGCGTTATGCCTTTATGGAATCATGAAAATAATAACTTGTTGAAGCAATTCTTTTTACAAAATAAATAACTAATCGTTTCGACTCCACCCATGAGATAAAAATTCAACTTTAAGATAAATAACTAAACAAATAACGTAGTTGTATTATCAAAAACAAGTTATTATGGAAATGATTCCATGAATGAAAATATAATAATATATTAATCTAACCCAATGTTTTAATATCTATAATAATCTATAGTTATTAGGAAACTTTGAACTATCAACTGAGCTAACATAAAATTGCAATTATTCCTTTAACAAATATACAAGTATATATATATTTTAAATTATGAAGTCATAACGATATATTGGAAATAACTATTTCATAAACAATTAAAATAACTAAGAATGAATTTTGAAATCTATGTTAAAACTTTTCAATTAAGCAGTTAACTAATGGTTTCGATAAACTACAGTTACGACTTCATAAATCAGTTACTTGTATAAAACGTTCTATTCTAGCTTGATAACTCATTTAAATATTACGCGCTAGTATATTTATTTAAGACATCGAAACGCTTCGCTCGTGGAACCAAAATTCACCCGTAACAAATTGCAAATAACCTCATATACGTTACCGACTCTGTAACGATGACAAATATTGATATTTAACTCTTCTTAGATTTTTCACTCAACGACCAAACTAACGATGTATTATTCGATTCCACGAACGCAAGTGTCGGCTACAAGTAAATTTAATTCTATTGTAACGTCTTGTCGTCCACGCGCCGACCACCGTCTTATTTACATTAGCCCGGAAATCAGACAATAGTACTCGCGTAGAACTCCTTTGTGCGGCCGATATCCGGTGGATGAAGTCATCCAGAGCACACGCCGACAGGTGCTCTAATTAAAAAGACACCGTAGATGTAAGAAATGTAAAATTCATCTCCCCGAAACACCCCCGAATTGTTTCACACGACACCAATGTCCGATCTCAATACCTTTGTCTCGACAGTATATAAACCGCAAAATTCGAGCTCTTCGGTCAGATAGGCAGATCATCTCATATAGTCATGGTCAGATAGTCATACAGTCAGAGAACAGATCATCTCATATAGTCATAGTCGATCATTCGATCAAATTCATTCAGATCTGTTCAGAACATTTTCATCGACCATTTTCGTTTAATCTTATCATCGTAATTTACTTGCTACCTCGCGTAGTACTTATAAAATTTCTGTATACTGCATCGACACTTCTCTCATTTTGTCGGTCGTGCGTTAGACCAAGACTAAGTGTATTACAATTCAGAAATAAAAGACATTTGTGCATACATCTGTGTATTTCAATCCGGCCTGAATCGTCCATGACCGAGATCCTCCAGGAGACGCAAAGGTTCGAAATTGCACAGAAGGCTTGGCTAAAACCTGAGATTCGTCGCAACGATACGGTAAGTAATCATAATTTCCTTAAATATCAGAATATGTCGTATCATTACGAAGATTAGGAAATCTATAAACGACTGACAACCTTTTCTATCTCTCACCGTCTCGCATTCCACATGCTTCCGGTGACACCCTTATATCCTTTACATAATAAAAAGAACCCCCTGTCAAGCACTGGCTTGCAGCTGACAGTTCACAGTCAGTCGTTCCTTTAGAATCGACAAAATTATCATACGACCCTCCTTGCACCCATAATAACAATATCGATACTAAACGATATAATTAGACTTGAGAATAGAATACGTACTCCTGTTGTTATTCGGACGTCGTCCAACCTTTTATTCACTCAGACGCTGTGAGCACACCCGCTGTGCCCGTGCGTCGTTCTCACCCTAATCCAAGATTCCTCTCGTTTTCGAGCACCCAAGGCTTGTGCACCGAACGACATTTCATAAATCATCACCCAATATAATTCCTTTCGTCATCGAGCACTATCGTGCTCTTGATCGACAATTTTCCTAATACCTTTACTCTCCAATACAAAATCGACAACAGGAAGTGAAATAAATCTTAATATTATATTGAATATAATCATTCAATACTCTTTTAACTCGGACGTGGTCCAACCTTTTATCTACCTTGTCGTCGAGCATTTCTATGCCCAGAGCGACACTCTATACCAAAGTCCCGAGATTCCTCTCGTTTTCGAGCACCCAAGGATTGTGCACCGAACGACAATTTCCAAATCATTACCATATATATATTTCCCTTCGTTTTCGAGCACCCAAGGATTGTGCACCGAACGACAATTTCCAAATCATTACCATATATACAGGGTGTCCGGTAATTGACGGATCACCTGTCGTGTACAGGTAGAGCGAGTTAAACCGAGTAGAAAAGTCCTGTACCATTTTGCAATCTTTGCAATAATTAATGAGAAATGAATTAAACAAGATCGGCCAATCCGCGCGAGTTCAAGCGCGCGGCGAGAAGAGACTTCCCACTGTTATGTGATACTACGCGCGCGGCGAAAACAAATAGCTTAATGTTTACGCGGTTGCTCGGCGCACGACAAAGCGGGGAGGAGCACTTTACAAAGGACAATGGCTATGTACGAGCGACGAAAAATGCTGGACTCCCGCGTGGGCTGTCTCTTCTCGCCGCGTGCTTGAACTCGCACGGATTGGCCGATCTTGTTTAATTCATTTCTCATTAATTATTGCAAAGATTGCAAAATGGTACAGGACTTTTCTACTCGGTTTAACTCGTTCTACCTGCACACGACGGGTGATCCTTCAATTACCGGATACCCTGTATATTTCCCTTCGTTTTCGAGCACCCAAGGATTGTGCACCGAACGACAATTTCCAAATCATTACCATATATATATTTCCCTTCGTTTTCGAGCGCCCAAGGATTGTGCACCGAACGACAATTTCCAAATCACTACCCTACATATATTTTCCTTCGTTTTCGAGCACCCGAGGATTGTGCACCGAACGACAATTTCCTTGCGCCCTAAATCTCTCCCTTTGAATTAAGTTTAGGATAAAAATGGAAATATATGAGTTTATTTAATATCGATATTATACTTCTTATAAAAATAATTATTCTCCTCTCCCTTTCTAAGCAATCAACATCTTTTCTTTCTGCAAATTTTAATAAATTTAATCTCAAATAAGTTTTCTAATCTTCTACTCATTTCAACGGCATAAATCTGATATAAAATTAGATCTAAGTATATTGAATAAAGTATATGAAATAATAGCATATAAAATACATATAATATATATATATATATATATCATACATTAATTCATTATTAACCTCAAACGCTTTTTCTTAAATTCAATATACTATTTCTATATCATCGCTGACTTTAAGTTATTATAAGTACAATTGTGTAACGATTATCAATGAATAAAATCTCTAAATTAATCATTTACGAATATATTGCGATAATTCAAATGAAGCCTAGAATTACCGACGAAGAAGCCGAAGCTATTAATTTTGTTCTAAATTTATTAATCAGATTACTTTCTGAGATTATCGATGATCAAGTAGACATAGACGAGTTAATTTCTTTCCTAGAAAACATTGAAAAACCTTAAAATATATGTACCCAAAATACACTTAAATTATACTAAATCTTATACTCGATTATATTTAATCATATATAAAATATTGTCTTAAATTTAGTAAGTTACTAATATCACCATTCCGTACCATCTAGTTCACTTTCCCTAGATCCATAAGTCAAGTCCTAGCTCTCGGTGTCCCTAGGGTATAGCTGGTGTATGCAGGTTGCCCTATAAAAAATAGAGAGCTCTCTTTCTTTTTCTAACCTAGGTAGCGATTACGTATCTTTTCCCCTAGGGTGGAACCGTGAAAAGTGAAAACTTTCACGTGAACTCGACGATTCCTCCGAATAATGTAATTTTTATAAGTGTGGAAACGTGAAACTTTTCATGTGAACTTGTTAGCCATGAAATTTGCTGGCGGAAATATAGGGAAATAGTAATGCTGCCTATAACCTCTGCAAAATTCCTATGCGTATAGCTGTTATTTATTATTAATGCACAAAACGATTTTAAAAATACAAATACGAATTTATTATTATCGTAGAGGTATGTATTTCTTTACTTCATTTATTAATAGTTATATAAAAAACGTAAATATTATAATTAAATTTAAATTATTATTAATATAAGTATTTCTTCCTTATATAATAAATTATTAATTAATAATTAATCATTATTAATTTTGTATTCTTTAGCATAACATGACACTTGCTTTGTGGCAGTTGCAAATTGCCACAAAGCAAGAAGAAAGAAATATTTTAAAAATACGAAGAAGACAACTGCGTGATGCATCCAATCCCTTTGAGATTTTGGAGTCACAATTTCTTCTTTTATATCGGCAGGTAAAAAAATACTTAACAATATATAAGCATATTGGTTTTACGTATATAATTGAATTAATGAGATGAAACTAGATCTATAATAATGGTTTCTCAAAGATGTAATCAAAGATATATATCAAAAGATAATAGTGTTTGTCGAGTTAATATAATATGATATGAAGAATAATTTGACACATAACATTTATATCACAGCAATTCAGTTCATAAAATATATTCAAAAATTAAAACTTTTTAAGTAAGATATATTTAATTCACAGGTTTTCAAAAGTTGCTACATTGGAATTATGCAACGCTATACGGCCTTACGTGCAGGAAGCTGTGAGAGCAACGGCAATTCCATTGGAACTGAAAGTAAAATTAATACAATTTAAATAATTAAATATAAATAAATATTTTTAATAAATAAATATATATATAATGTAATATAAAGTAGTTATTTTTAATTTTTTATTAGGGTAATATTAATTAATTGACTCCAGGGTTGCGTTTAGTTATAATACTAGTAATTTTTGATAGTAATACTAGTAATTTTTCTTACCCAATGTCACATGTTTGGTGATTTCACTTTTCACACTGAGGCTGCTTTTCTTTTAGGGAACACAGTCGACACTTTTGACACAAATCGACACACGACGCTTTCCATTTAGAATTTCATTCAAACTCAATCGACACTATTCGACTCTGCTCGGGAGGAGAGTTGGAATGTGCTTTTGACCGAAGAACGTATCCGTTCCCAGTATTTCGCGATAGAATCTTTGAATCTAGTCCTTATTAAGGTTTGAATTGTTTGTGCAATAAAAAATAAACAATAAAAAATAAAAATAAACTATTTTTATAATATATTTCGAGTGATAAAAATATTTATATACAGTATAATATATTATACATACATTTATAAAACTTGAAAACACGTTTGAGAAATTTTACGATAAATCTTGTAAGGTTAGGTATTAAAAGTTCAGTGGACACTGTGTATCCGTTTCTGTGTATCGCGTTCCATTTAACTGTGACAAACTGTGCTCGAGTGTGTTAATCTGTGTCGATTTGTGTCTCCTAAAAGGAAAGCAACCATAATACGTAATGGCTGTGTATAATTTCACGTGAAAAAGTACACACGGAATTTGAATAAGCGGAATCGTGAAAAGTGAAAGCGGAGTCGTGAAAAGTGAAAAGTTTCGCTCGAAATTACATAATCGACACCCAAGGAACAGAAGAAGAAAAAGGTCACCCAGACGTGACAGCCGCAAGGAGAATAATAGACTGTGATTGGTCAATTTCTTACGACTCTTACGACTGCGACTCATTGTAGATGGCCCTTTAGACGTTGGCTCTTGGCCACGGTCTTACATACAGGTCTTGAAACAAAGCCAAATTTTAGTGGTGGGGGTAGCCGCCTTAGCGTCAAGAATTTTATGTCTCCGGCCACCACTACGCGTCGCTTTTGGTTATGATACCTGGTTAAAATACCTCACATAACTGATATTAATACCACGTTTGATTCTGTGATTGTAATAATTTAATATTGTAATAATGTAATAATTTAATTTCAATTTAATCACACGGTTTTGTATATCATACATATATATATATAAATAGGTTAGGATTTCATGCACAGGGCGCTTGCGCTATCCGTACCTTAACTCGCAGCGCCGCCCTTGCCAAACTAATTCTCGGACGTTAAGACGACCACCCCCACCACCTTCGTTTCAAGACCTGTATGTAAGACCGTGCTCTTGGCTCCCGTTTTCGTGCATGTGCGACGTAACGATTGCGATTACAACCACGTATATGGGCCACTTCAACCAACTCCGATTAACTCTAACCGAGCGTTAGTTCTTGTTGACAGGATTGCCTATTGGCTATTCTTTTCAGAACACACATGCTTTCCGTAACCGTAACGGAAGGATTCGACCAATTGGGTTGCTTGATTCGGTTACGGACAGCATGTGTGGAGGCCCTTAGTGTACTAAACTCGAGTTAACTCGAATTGTGGAATCGGGCCTCAGTGTTTTGGCGGGATCTCGCAGAGAACAGATTAAGTAGCTACATAAGTAAATAAATTAATATAATTTGTGCATATTATTTCTTTTATTTCATGTTTTTAATTAAATTTCTAAAAATTTTGCAGGCAGATTTCGAACTGATATTGGAGACCTCGCTCAGTGATAATGCGAAACCCCGGTTTCAGGATCACCAACGCTGAGGAACAAATTCTTAAGCCTTGTGTCCACGTCGTGGACTCCATGATACTAGGGGTGTTTACGACAAAGCTCCAAAAAGTTAGCCAGCAACTACGACTTTTTTAATTTTTTTTGTTTTTAATCGTTTGTTGGTCGTTTGTTGGTAATTGTTGGCTTAATTACAACGTTTGTTGGTTTTTACTTTTTTTTAAAATTAAAAAAGAAAAATTAGCGTTGTTAGCCGGAACATTTCATTTTTAATTAAAAAACGGCCTAATCGATGCGTAATCGTCTGCTGATGATTGTTGGTCTAATTTTAGCGTTTGTTGGTTTATTATTAGTCTTAAAAACGAAAAATTATCTCACATTGAGGCCGCATCTGCAGTAATCGAATATGATTGGTTTATTGCTTCAAGGCTTATTCTATAAATGTAAGGCTAACATCTGTAAAACTGGCTATGAATACGGTCCTTAACATCGGCAGGAAATCGCGAAAAGATCAAGAAAAATGGTGGTGTTTTCTGTCTTTTTGCGACCAGCCTCGTGTGAACGAGAAACCCGGAGACCGAGTGCGATTAAGGTAATTCACGTAACGTGCACTGTAGTTTTCTAAGTAAAATTTTTCTCGAAGAAGACGTTTTGGAACGTTAGAGTGCTAAACGTTTCCGAGTAAACGCAAATTCTTATGTAATGCAGAAGTTGATTATACATCTTATAAGGATTTGCGTTTCAAGAAAGCGTGTTCAATATGTCCGGTCTCGTCCAAGACAAAGAATTTTGTTCGACTCTCTAGAAAATTCTATAAAAAAATTGGAAAAAGAAAAAAAATTAAAAAAGAAATTATCTAAAGTTGAAAAACGCAAAAAATAATAAATGTAGTTACGTATTCGACTTTGCGAAATTGTTCTCTATTTATCATCTATATATTAATTTACAGGTATTAAAGTAGTATTGCACAGCAATTTGTGTAGCACTTCATAAGCATAACAATGTTTTAATCGATGTGCTGTCACTAGAAACTAATCCCAGCATTTGAATGCTACAAACAGGTAAAAATTTTTAAGAATATTTATACGTTCAGATTAAATTTAAATAAGATAAACTTATAAATATCAAGATATATTTGCAATACAGGTGAGAAGCCAAATATCCAGTACAGTCATATGGGTGGAATGGATGCAAAATCAAGAGATCAGAAAAGCGATAGAATTTTCTCTTACTTATTTCGAATTGTATAAACAAATTGGCATTGATCTACTGAGATATACTCGTGTACGGACTACTCGGTTGTGGAAACTATGTCGGCGCAAGCAGTTGCTAGACATACTACTGGTACAAAAAAAATCTCAGAATATATCTAAACTAATCGTATGGAAGAATAATAACAAACAGATTTTGTGTTTTAAATTCTATTATTTTGTATTTTTTTCAGCTGCCTTCATTTGTGTAATAGAATTTGTGTAAAAGTATTTGAACGAAGGACTACAAATGCTACGAGACGTGTTTTGTTTGGCTAAGGAAAACTCACCAGTCATAATATTTGTTGATAAATAAATCCTATTACTACTAAAAGATTAGACATACAAGCTGTAACAGATCAAGAAGTGCAACGTATTCTCCTGGAATTACTCAAATCAAATGGATGATTTTGATCAGACAACTAATGTTAAAGTATTTGGATTTTCATGTTCTTTCTTCAGTCGTAGGAAGTATGTATAAAGAATAATATATAGTTTTACATTTTTTAATTAATGAAACTAAAATGTATGCACAAATTTAAATGTATACTTTCATTTTTGACAAATATTGAAAATCTTTTTATTATTTATGATATTTGGATTGTTTTAATGTGTGCGTGTGTGCATACTTCTTTTCTATTACTTACAATTAGACCTAATATAAACACGCTAATTGTACCTAGGAATATTTTTTTTATATATATTTTATAATTTATGTTACAGGTTGCACCCATTTTACAAAGTTACAAATTCCATTTCTGTATCACATATTGTAAATATTGTATATATTGTTACAAAATAAGAGATATGATAAAAAGAATGAGATTCAAAGTTTACTGATTAAAATACCAAATCCAAAAGCAGCTGCACAACGTTGACTTAGTGTTCCCTGTTCGCCAAATTAATGTTTGCGATTCATGTTAATACAGTTAATTAAAAATTCTTTTCCATATATATATAAATCGCTGTCAGAGACGCATATAATTGACAATGGATATTATTCTGTATTTATATATGCAGGAAACACTTTTCTATCCCTATATAAAACTATGTTTTAAACAATGTGTATAAATAATAATGCATTACTTAATATTCTTATATTTTATTCTCAATAATTCTAGATATAACATGGTCAAAAGTTACGAAACATTACATCTTAACTAATTATAGTTGAATTTATTTAAATTTTCTTGAATATATCTGACATACATGTGTAATGCATTATCAATTTGCATTTTAATTATACATATCTAATTTCATTATCTGCAATATTGAATATTAATACTTTAAATGTATGCTTAATTATTTTTTCCATTATACAAATATTAATTGGAAATATATCAAAAGCCAGCTAATTATAAGTGTACTAAGTTTGCTACAAAAATTTGATGTTAAAAGAATGCTAGAATAACATCTGAATTTATTTATAACAACGTACAAAATTACAATAAACTTTATTATAATAAATTATCGAATTTTACATAATTCTTTGTTGTATAAATGTGATACCACATTTTGCGTACCACAAAAACCTCTCAGTTTTCTATCTAAATGTATCACAAACATTTTACAACTAGGATGCTCACTTTGGTGGGACCGCAATCTTGAGTGGCATTTTGTCGTATCTGTAAAGAATTTATTTTTATTGCATTTATATAAACATATTAAATACTACATGTCAAAACAAAGTAACGAAATATACATCGTAAAACAATCACAGAATTTTACCTTTTAAACCTTGTAGATTGAAGAACAGCAACACAAACTTCTTATTTTGTAACAATATATACAATATTTACAATATGTATGATACAGAAATGGAATTTGTAACTTTGTAAAACGAGTGCAACCTGTAACATAAATTATAAAATAATATAAAAAAATATTCCTAGGTACAATTAGCGTGTTTATATTAGGTCTAATTGTAAGTAATAGAAAAGAAGTATGCACACACGCACACATTAAAACAATCCAAATATCATAAATAATAAAAAGATTTTCAATATTTGTCAAAAATGAAAGTATACGTTTAAATTTGTGCATATATTTTAGTTTCATTAATTAAAAAATGTAAAACTATATATTATTCTTTATACATACTTCCTACGACTGAAGAAAGAACATGAAAATCCAAATACTTTAACATTAGTTGTCTGATCAAAATCATCCATTTGATTTGAGTAATTCCAGGAGAATACGTTGCACTTCTTGATCTGTTGCAGCTTGTATGTCTAATCTTTTTGTAGTAATAGGATTTATTTATCAACAAATATTATGACTGGTGAGTTTTCCTTAGCCAAACAAAACACGTCTCGTAGCATTTGTAGTCCTTTGTTCAAATACTTTTACACAAATTCTATTACACAAATAAAGGCAGCTGGAAAAAATACAAAATAATAGAATTTAAAACACAAAATCTGTTTGTTATTATTCTTCCATACGATTAGTTGAGATATATTCTGAGATTTTTTTGTACCAGTAGTATGTCTAGCAACTGCTTGCGCCAACATAGTTTTTCCACAACCGAGTAGTCTGTACACGAGTACATCTCAGTAGATCAATGCCAATTTGTTTATACAATTCGAAATGAGTAAGAGAAAATTCTATCGCTTTTCTGATCTCTTGTTTTTGCATCCATTCCACCCATATGACTGTACTGGATATTTGGCTTCTCACCTGTATTGCAAATATATCTTGATATTTATAAGTTTATCTTATTTAAATTTAATCTGAACGTATAAATATTCTTAAAAATTTTTACCTGTTTGTAACATTCAAATGCTGGGATTAGTTTCTGGTGACAGCACATCGATTAAAACATTGTTATGCTTATGAAGTGCTACACAAATTGCTGTGCAATACTACTTTAATACCTGTAAATTAATATATAGATGATAAATAGAGAACAATTTCGCAAAGTCGAATACGTAATTACATTTATTATTTTTTGCGCTTTTCAACTTTAGATAATTTCTTTTTTAATTTTTTTTCTTTTTCCAATTTTTTTCTAGAATTTTCTAGAGAGTCGACCAAAATTCTTTGTCTTGGACGAGACCGGACATATTGAACACGCTTTCTTGAAACGCAAATCCTTATAGGATGTATAATCAACTTCTGCATTACATAAGAATTTGCGTTTACTCGGAAACGTTTAGCACTCTAACGTTCCAAAACGTCTTCTTCGAGAAAAATTTTACTTAGAAAACTATAGTGCACGTTACGTGAATTACCTTAATCTCACTCGGTCTCCGGATCTCTCGTTCACGGTTGGGCGCAAAAAAACAGAAAACACCACCATTTTTCTTGATCTTTTCGCAATTTCCTGCCGATGTTAAGGCCCGTATTCATAGCCAGTTTTACAGATGTTAGCCTTACATTTATAGAAATAAGCCTTGAAGCAATAAACCAATCATATTCGATTACTGCAGATGCGGCCTCAATGTGAGATAATTTTTCGTTTTTAAGACTAATAATAAACCAACAAACGCTAAAATTAGACCAACAATCATCAGCAGACGATTACGCATCGATTAGGCCGTTTTTTAATTAAAAATGAAATGTTCCGGCTAACAACGCTAATTTTTCTTTTTTAATTTTAAAAAAAAGTAAAAACCAACAAACGTTGTAATTAAGCCAACAATCACCAACAAACGATTAAAAACAAAAAAAATTAAAAAAGTCGTAGTTGCTGGCTAACTTTTTGGAGCTTTACGACAACTAATTGGATCTCTGATCGGACTGAGCAGTGGCACTCAATAGACTTTCTAAATTTCCCTAGACTAATCCGGATCAATGGGTGCGTTCAGCAAGCAAAACCGCTAGGTAGCAATCGAACGTGATTGGTTTCTACTTTCAGAACCAGCAAATTAGCGTTGAATGTCAGCGGAAAATCTAATAATGTTGCCCAACTGTTGCGCTTGCTGAACGCACCCATTAATCCTGTCTCTGGAGTGATCGGATTAGATTAACAGTGATCGAAAGAAATCGAGGTGTTTCGTAGAATCCACGTGAAAAACATATTATAAAACAATATATTTATTTATTTATTGATTTATGTACATAAACGGGAGATATCCCTTTAAAAACAAAAAAAAAATGAAAAAAATGAGTTGAGAACAGAGAAAATGAACAAAATTATCGCCATATGGTTAAACACAAATAAGTAAGTCGATATATGTAGTTAATACTTTATTATTCCTCTAATTAATTAATATATATATATTTCTATGTTTATCAAATATATATTGATAAATAAATGTATTTTGCTGATATAAGATTTGTTTTCTGTAAAACAGGAAACAAATAAGTCTTAACCTCACTTTATTTTAACTGTTAATTTTTATACCAAGTATATAAGCAATATTAAGCAACATTAATTTACAAAAAATTATCCTGAAAATAAAAAAAAATTTGTATGTACGTAACAATTAACAATAACAATTAAATTTTACCAGAAATTTTTTATTCATCTTGTAATTATTAATTGTTAAGAGAAGTTTATCAGTTGAATATGTAATATGCGAGATTTTTATTCGTTAAAATATTACTTTGAATTTTCTTTTTATGGATTGAAATTAATAATATGAAAATAGATACTTTCTTCTGATGATAGTTTCTAATTGTATGTATAAAATGCATTTGATATGATTTCTATGTGATAAATTAATATTATTCTCTGCAAAGATATAGATTATTTTCATACAGTAAAATAAATAATTACAACTAATTAATAATTTTTAATGTCGCTAGTCATTAATTAAATAAGATAAATAATTTTTTTTTTTATTCGACCTAACTAGCAATGGCTTAAACGAGTTAAGTTTAAAAAGAATACTCATAGGGAGACGTGTCTCTTGGTTCGAGACACAAGAATCCCTTGGTATCATACAACTATCTCGTAAATAAATAGGCGAGAAAAATATAGGTCCGAAAAGTCGCTGAAGCGGGAGTCGAACCCGCGTCTTTCGCTTGCCGGGCGACTGCTTTAAACCATCTAAGCTATTCAGACCCCTTCGGTCCTATATTTTTCTCTAGCCTTATAAATTGGATGTTAGTAAACAAATTTGAGAAACATTATACCGGCTCTCTACGGTTAAGGTGTAAATTTTAAATACTTGTGTGACAACTCCTTATTTAGGTCCAGGAGTATTAAACAACTAATTAATAATTTTTAATGTCGCTAGTTTATTTACGAGATAGTTGTATGATACCAAGGGATTCTTGTGTCTCGAACCAAGAGACACGTCTCCCTATGAGTATTCTTCTTAAACTTAACTCGTTTAAGCCATTGCTAGTTAGGTCGAATAAAAAAAAAAAATTATTTATCTTATTTAATTAATGACTAGCGACATTAAAAATTATTAATTAGTTGTTTAATACTCCTGGACCTAAATAAGGAGTTGTCACACAAGTATTTAAAATTTACACCTTAACCGTAGAGAGCCGGTATAATGTTTCTCAAATTTGTTTACTAACATCCAATTTATAAGGCTAGAGAAAAATATAGGACCGAAGGGGTCTGAATAGCTTAGATGGTTTAAAGCAGTCGCCCGGCAAGCGAAAGACGCAGGTTCGACTCCCGCTTCAGCGACTTTTCGGACCTATATTTTTCTCGCCTATTTATTTACGAGATAGTTGTATGATACCAAGGGATTCTTGTGTCTCGAACCAAGAGACACGTCTCCCTATGAGTATTCTTCTTAAACTTAACTCGTCATTTAAGTCATTGCTAGTTAGGTCGAATAAAAAAAAAAAATTATTTATCTTATTTAAATAATTACATATTACATATTTATATTTACACATCCTTAATTTATTACATAGAAATCATATCAAATTTATACATACAATTAGAAACTATCATTAGAAGAAAGTATCTATTTTCATATTATTAATTTCAATCCATAAAAAGAAAATTCAAAGTAATATTTTAACGAATAAAAACCTCGTATATTACATATTTAATTGATAAACTCCTTTTAAAAATTAATAATTACAAGATGAATAAGAAATTTCTGGTAAAAATTAATTGTTTATTGTTAATTGTTACGTACATGCAAATTTTTTTATTTTCAGGATAATTTTTTGTAAATTAATGTTGCTTAATATTGCTTATTTACTTGGTATATAAATTAACAGTTAAAATAAAGTAAGGTTAAGACTTATTTGTTTCCTGTTTTACAGAAAACAAATCTTATATCAGTAAAATACATTTATTTATCAATATATATTTGATAAACAGAAATATTAATTAATTAGAAGAATAATAAAGTATCTTCTATATTGTTTTATGATGTTTTTCACGTGGATTCTACGAAACACCTCGATTTCTTTCGATCACTGCTAATCTAATCCGATCACTCCAGAGACAGGATCATTGATCCGGATGAGAAGCCTTCATTTGCGCACAGTACAATTGCACACATTGCAATTGCACACCGTGCTATTAGACACACATGACGTTGCGCACAGTTCTTTTGCGCACAGTTCATTTGCCCACAGTTCTTTTGCGCACAGTTCTTTTACACAGTTTATTTAACTAAATAATTAGAATAATTAGGTAAAAATACACACACACGGGGTGGTGCAAGGGGGGCCTTCGGCCCCCCCTCCCACACCCAACCCGTCGGTAGGGGTGCCTTAAGAACGTGTACGCAAAAGAACTGTGGGCAAATGAACTGTGCGCAAAAGAACTGTGCAATTGCAACGTGTCCAATTGTACTGTGCGCAATTGAGCCTCTCCCATCCGGATTAGTCTAGGGAAATTTAGAAAGTCTATTGAGTGCCACTGTTCATTCCGATCAGAGATCCGATTAGTTGTCGTAAACACCCGTGGACACAGGCAACTCGAATGAATATCTCGAATAGAAATCTCGTACAGAAAAATGCATCCTGTGCACAGATGTCTATACTAAAGTATAGTAGTATAGTATAGTAGTATAGTAGTAGTATAGTATAGTAGTAATATAGTATAGTATAGTAGTATAGACATCAGTGATTCTGTCCCATTTTTCCGTACTAGTTGCTAGATTTATATCGATTTAATTCCTTGTTGCCAACATTATTACTTTATAAATAGCTAATCAATGTTGGTGAACGTAAAATATAATAAATAAGAGCAGAATTTGCACATACGTTTCTTTTGCGAATGAATTCAAGAATCGAGCCCCAGTGCATCCGCCACTCAAATCGACTGATGCCTAAAGTAACCAGCACGATTGACCAATCAGAGAGTCCTAGTGTGCAACTGGCCAATTAGCAATGAGGGCTATCGGATCCCGTCCATCTAGCTTCGCATATCTGTTATTCGGTTCCGGATTATTACCTGATATGAAATTAATTATTATAAAATAAACTATTATTTCCCAAACGTTGAAAACATTACAGACGTGTTTCCCAAATGATTTCACGTTGATTAACATAAAAGAAAATATTTTATAAATTATTAGCGTATTCGATTTGTTGACTCTAGCCGACTCTGAGTCGAGTTGAGTCAGATCGAAAATATAGATAGATAGTAAAAAAAGTATAGTATAGTATAGTATACTTTCGATCTGACCCGACTCGACTCAGAGTCGGGTAGAGTCAACAAATCGAATACGCTATACGTCTGCTAACTATACGCTCAATTAATTTTCATTAATTATAAATAAATACTATTATTTCCTATGAAAATATATTCCTAAATTTGCCCAAACGATTCCCAAAAACGATTGCAATAATAAAAAATAAAAAATATCAAAGAGTCGTGGACTCTGCCTCTTTTTACATGAATATTACTTGAGATAAAAACATTTCTCATCAGATATATAACAATGAAAGCGATACAGCGGTACGCAACTTTCAGGAAATGTTTTGGTTTTATTTATGAATTTAAATAGTGAAATTGGAAATGGTTGTAAATTATTTATTTTTCTTTCAATTCGTAAAATATGTTTACACATGGAAGTCAATGTTTTTGACTATGGTATTAGAATGGCATCAACCAATCAGCGAATCTCTGACAAAGAGAGGAGTCTACCAAACTCTTTGTATCCTTTTCCAAAAATTCGGTCATTCCCCACCCTTGAAGGCTCTCGCTCCAATATGTTATAGAAGTTCAATGGAAATGGGATATTGGTGTTGCCGGCGTGTGGCAAATCAACAAGCTATTAACTCTTCGTTTGCGCGAATTGTTGCTCGGTTTGCTACGCGTCGCATCAGTTTCATCGGTTTATCTCGAACTCTACTCGGGTTATTGTTTGTGGCAGTTGCCGTTATTTGTTTTATTGTATGTTCCATTTAAGTGAATTTTTGGCTGATAATATATCTTGTTTCTGCAAGTGCGTATGGAAAGTGGGTCAGTGCTTTTTGCGCTAATTTGTATTTTTTGTGTTAGTTTAAATATGCCTGTGGATTCGGATTACATCTCTGAATCTAATATGGTGAGTGTCGAATAATGTGGCGATACAACCCTATTACAGCTACGCACCCCATAATTTTTGGGTTACGTGACGTTGGTCATGGAGGACTGTTGTATATGCGTGTTGCAATAGATTTTCGACTATTTTAACGAGACACGAAAGCAAATTTCACTTAACAATCAAGATTCTCGTGCAATACGCTGAATGTATCAAACAAAAATACATTATTTTTTTCAAAAGTCGATATTTTTTAAAAAGTTAATATTTTCAAAAGTCGATATTTTTTCAAAAATTGATATTTTCAAAAGTTGATATTTTTTTTGAAAAGTCGATGTTTTCAAAAGTCAATGTACATTTTATCTATAAGTAGAGAGATATAAAGTATGTTTCTCCATTAAAAAAAATCCTTTTGATTTGATCCTTGTACAATTATACAAGTTGACAAATATTGATGAACATTAGATTAAAAATATCTTATTTTATGTATATAGTGTATAATAAACAAACTAATTTTGCAATGTTACTAATTTTTTCATTGTATATCTGATGTTAATCCATTTCAAGACTTATAAAACTTTTGTAAATAATTGTTTTTAATATGTGTTTTTCCTTCAAGTCGAGAAAAAAGTACACAGAAGGGAGGCTTCTCATGTGAAAGTAATTGGCTGTGGAAGTAATTTTCCCATAATCATGCATGCAAGCGGAAAGATCATGTGTGAAATAACAAGTTATAGACATGAAATATCGAGGCACACAATAAAGATAAACTCTTGATATACATAATTGCGAAATATTGTTTCATTTTTTGTACTTGCAATTTCAAAAAATAATTGTTTTCATCTTAATAAATACTGTCACTGGCAGAATACTTTGAAAAAGATTTATAAAATTAATACTATATTTTGAATGCAAGAATATTTCTTGCATAGGTATCAATTCGCAAAATAATTTGCAAGCATTGAGTTAGTCTTATCATTCTATTTAGTCAATAATATTGCACGATATTATTGGACTATATCTTAATAAATAAGAAAAACTTATATAATATTTTTATAACAAATATTTGTATGTATGTACGTACGTACGTATGTATGTATGGATGGATGTATATTCATATATAAAATATTATATTACATGAAACATAACACACACATACTTTAGAATGATTAATTAGAATAAAATTAAAATAAATTTTTTTGCAAATATTAAAATAATGTTAAAACAATTTTATAACTTTAATCATTTATGTCAAAATAAATTTTTTGTAGTTATAGTTTTTTATTATTAGCTTTTTATTATTAGTTTTTTGTCACTATTCGCATTCGATCTCGTATATGAATTAATAAAATATATTTTTCTTTTTATTATTCTGTAATAGTAAAGATATGTATAAAGTCGAATTTAGAACAAATGTAGGAATATAAACGTTTACGAACAACATTAGCAAATATCAGTAGAGAAGTTTTTATTTAATTAATAATTTTATAAAAAATATTTTATACAAAATTTTATAGATTTAAAAAATTAAAAAACGTAATAAAAAAATTAACACCTTTTCATGTTTTATCGATATTCGTTTCTAATTGTTCACTTGATCTGAACTCGGTTTAACGTGATCTTCATATATATCTGTATCTACATTTTCAGCACATTTTATGACAAAGATTTATAGCTGCTTATTAATCCATGAACCAAAAAAAGTTTTCCCAGTAGATTTTACCAATTTATACTATGGAACATGAGTATGTTGGCATAGAAAGAAAACCAATTTAACTCAACATATTTTGCAAGAAATAAATTACATAATTTCTCATTTTTAATTTCAATTTAATATCACTGCAATCAAAGACCAAGAGCCTTAACGCTAGCGATCATTTTCTCAAAAGCTTTCATTAAAAACTTTTCAACTGACTTTACAAGTGATTATATATAAACAATTAAGCCATTATATGTACAAATAAATCAATTAATACATACAAATCAAAATACATATCAGGATACACATATATATTAAAAATGTGACGCATAAAATTATAAATAGAATTCTGTCTTCAATTTTGTCGCAATTATAAATCGTCTTTTAAATATACAGTTAAAGAATAAGTGAATTGAATTATTTTATGGGAGATATATGTATAAATCAATAAACGACGAGTATTCTTTGTAAAGTAAATCTAAACATGAAATTTATGTTATAGTTTGTTGAGATTGGATATAATATATGGAGATTATCTCAATTATCGGCGTTAAATGTCTCTCTTCTGTCGTCAACAAATTGATTGTTAAAACATGGCTAAAAAGTCATATTGAGTCCGCATTAAAAAAATTATTAGTTACCTATATGTATATTAATATTGGGATTTCTAATATCATTAGCTGTAACATGTTTATTCACATAAAAAGTGTTCGGAATTTGTACATATTTCTTTAAGACTTCATATTATTAAAAAATGAAAAACGCTTCGATACATTTTCGGGCTAATGTAATTTTTTAAGAATTTATTCGTGAATGATGGTTGAGAGCTCTCCTTCTTTTTCTCTCGGTTTTGGTTTTGTGGTTTCTGAAATGGATATGACAAGAGAAAAGTAATGTAAATGAGAATACATAAAAGTGTATTATAGTAGTAGTCATATAGTAGTATCATGTAGTAATCACATAGTAGTCATATAGTAGTGCCATATAGTAGTCATATAGTAGTGTCATATAGTAGTCATATTATAGTAATGTCATATAATAGAGAAATATAAGATCGGCGGCGCGGCATAACGCAGCGCATGCGCGTTTCTGCGAGTCGATAATGCCTGTGTGAAGTTAGCACCTCATCCTCAAAAATCGAAAATTTTATCAAGAGTTCTGTTTGCACCCCAAATAGTTCTACAGTTTCTGATAGGTTTTAGAAATAGTTCCGGCGAAATACCTAAAAAAATTGCATTTTCAAAAAATGAGGTACCAACTTCCCGTGGCACCGCAATATGCGAAAAACGCCATTTAAACCAACGTGTCTTATAGTTCTCGAAGAGTTCTACAGTTCCCTATACATTTTAACAATAGTTCCGACCTCCAAATAATTTAAAACAATTTTTTATCTGGAAGCTGGCACCTCATCTTCCGCTAAAAACGGCCAGAACTTTTTCGTTTTTCATTTTACAGCTTCAGGCCTTAATACTTATCGATAGAACTCTTCGGGGTGCAAATAGAACTGTCATTAGAACATCGAAATTCCGAAAAAAATTTCAACTCCTCAGGACTTAGAAATTTTAAGAGCGTATAACTAAAAGTGGCCAGAACTTTATCGTTTTTGATTTTACAGCTTCGGGCCTTAATACTTATCGATAGATCTCTTTGGGATGTAAATAGAACTGTCATTAGAACACCGAAATTCCGAAAAAAATTTCAACCCCTCTGGACTTAGAAATTTTAAGAGCGTATAACTAAAAGTGGCCAAAACTTTATCGTTTTTGATTTTACAGCTTCGGGCCTTAATACTTATCGATAGAACTCTTCGAGGTACAAATAGAACTGTTATTAGAACTCCGAAATTCCGAAAAAAATTTCAACTAAATTTTAAGAGCGTATAACTAAAAGTGGCCAGAACTTTTTCGCTTTTGATTTTACAGCTTCGGGCCTTAATACTTATCGATAGAACTCTTCGGGGTGCAAATAGGACTGTTATTAGAACTCCGAAATTCCGAAAAAAATTTCAACTAAATTTTAAGAGCGTATAACTAAAAGTGCCCAGAACTTTTTTGTTTTTCATTTTACAGCTTTGGGCCTTAATACTTATCGATAGAACTCTTCGGGGTGCAAATAGAACTGTCATTAGAACTCCGAAATATCCCAAAAAACTCCTCTGGACTTAGAAATAAATAACTAAAGTTATACGCTCTTAAAATTTCTAAGTCCAGAAGGGTTGAAATTTTTGGGGGAATTTCGGAGTTCTAATGACAGTTCTATTTGCACCTTGAAGAGTTCTATCGATAAGTTTTAAGGCCCAAAGCTGTAAAATGAAAAACGAAAAAGTTCTGGCCACTTTTAGTTATACGCTCTTAAAATTTGGTTGAAATATTTCCGGAGTTTCGGAGTTCTAATAACAGTTCTATTTGCACCCCGAAGAGTTCTATCGATAAGTATTAAGGCCCGAAGCTGTAAAATTAAAAGCGAAAAAGTTCTGGCCGTTTTTAGCGGAAGATGAGGTGCCAGCTTCCAGATAAAAAAATTGTTTTAAATTATTTGGAGGTCGGAACTATTGTTAAAATGTATAGGGAACTGTAGAACTCTTCGAGAACTATAAGATACGTTGGTTTAAAAGGCGTTTTTCGCATATTGCGGTGCCACGGGAAGTTGGCACCTCATTTTTTCAAAGTGCAATTTTTTTAGGTATTTCGCCGGAACTATTTCTAAAACCTATCAGGAACTGTAGAACTATTTGGGGTGCAAACAGAAGTCTTGATAAAACTTTCGATTTTTGAAGATGAGGTGCTAACTTCACACAGGCATAATACATATACCATCGAACCAGCCAACATCAACATTATGCTCCGCATCGATAATTCCGATGTAAGCATCTCAAAATCGTAAAAAGCGGAGGACTCGTATGCATTCATTCATGTTTTTTTTTTCTTTTTCAAGCTTATGAATGATATTGCTAGATCGGTACAATTGTATCAAATTTTATATACTGTTACAAATAGGATATATTGAAATAAAATAGATGTCTAAATGTCGGTCTTTTTATATAATAATCTTGTAGGAGAAGACTGATATATTGCCATCTCATTTATTTCAATATTATTTGCAAAATTTTTTGGTATAGCTAAACTAATTCTGTTTTTGTAGTGACATATGCGTAAGAACGTTTTTGATTAGTTTTTAAATTTTCGGAAAAACTAAATTCCACAATTTTATAGCGTTTTTTTTTGTAATGTTACACATTAACAATAAGCAATAATTTCAGTATATTTCGAGAAACGATTAATCTAGGAAACATTTTAATATAATATTTGTATGTGAAAGAAAGCAATTAATTTTTTTTAACAGTTTACTCCTGTAGTGATATGCACGTGAGAACTTGATCAGTTTTTAAACTTATTTCGCATATGGTATGATAAATTCGCAACTATAATATTTTGAATTAATTCCAGAAACAATTTAATATTATTTTTTGTTTGAGTTAATATTCTTATCTTTAATCTTATTTTTAATATTTCTATTTTTAACTTTGTGTATAATTATGGTCCGTGTTGATGTATTTAAAGATACAATAATTTTGTTATTTATTTATAGTATCTTAAAAAATTAATTAGCAACTTTAGTGTAATTGTTTTTTATTCACAGTTTTCTATACATGTTTTTTGGAAATGAGAATGTTAGTCTAATGCTAAATCAATATCCCCAATTGTATATTATTATGTAATATCATTATAATTATATATATTATATATGTATATATATTATTATATATGTATATTATATATGTATGTGTAATATTATTATAATTTCTTCTTAATTGATAGAGAGAAAAGCAATAAATAATATAATAAGTAATAAACTATGAGACTAGAGCAATAAATTAACACTTAATTATGCAATATATCGAAAAATGATATTCAACAAAGCATATCTTCAAATGTAACAAATTATTGCAAATTTTGTAGAGTCCTTGGTACAAATTATTCTTCGAATTTTTTGAACATATTTCAAGATGATTAAAATCCTGGAAAGTCATTTTAATTGCTCCAAAAATCGCGTGGAATGATTTTATGTTTAACAATAAGCGAAACTTTTGAAATTTTTACTTAATAATGCGGAAACCTATAAATTTTATAAATATTGTCATTCGGTAAATATATAAAATAGTATATATAAATTATTTATCTTTTAAGTATTATCTATACATATTTTTTTATTTGGTTGTATTGGATGATAATAACACCAGATTTCTCCGGAGTCTTTTTTTTGTTCTGCGAATTGAATTTGATTTACCTATTTTTGCACGTGTGAACGATTGTACAATTATTTGCTTTTGATTAGTAATCTTAATATACATTTGTCTTGTAAAAATTTTATATATTTATTATACAGGGTGTCCCATTTTAAAAAACGCACCTCGATAATTCTTCAACGAAGCATTTTCAGCAAAAATGTTTCAGACAAAAGTTGTACGGTTTCGAGGGGCACATAAGATGGTGTCATTAGTTTGACCTTGAATAGTTGCTTGAAGGTCACGTGAAGGTCAACTTCCGTTTTTTAAATGGAACCCCCTATTTTTCATTACATATTCTTGTAGCTTACCTCAAGAGCTTTCCAAAACACTATAATTAAGTTATTTTTCATTAAGTACTTTTCGAGTTATAAGGCTTGAAATTTACAGTATTTTGACATAAAATACAAAATATCGTGTAAAACATTCAGTTATCGGTAATCTTACCTTAATACTTTTATGCATAAAATAATAAGACCAATCAATTGGAGTAAAGAAAACACATAATTGCTTTCAAAAAAGTATGCAGTTGCATGTTGCAAATTACATACTTTTTCTTAATAGCAACTATGTGTTTTCTTTACACCAATTGATTGGTCTTATTATTTTATGCATAAAAGTATTAAGGTAAGATTACTGAAAACTGAATGTTTTACACGATATTTTGTATTTTATGTCAAAATACTGTAAATTTTAAGCCTTATAACTCGAAAAGTACTTAATGAAAAATAACTTAATTATAGTGTTTTGGAAAGCTCTCGAGGTAAGCTACAAGAATATGTAATGAAAAATAGAGGGTTCCATTTAAAAAACGGAAGTTGACCTTCACGTGACCTTCAAGCAACTATTCAAGGTCAAACTAATGACACCATCTTATGTGCCCCTCGAAACCGTACAACTTTTGTCTGAAACATTTTTGCTGAAAATGCTTCGTTGAAGAATTATCGAGGTGCGATTTTTAAAATGGGACACCCTGTATATATTATATATAAATTAATTTTACTTTTAATTTTATATCACAAATAACATATAGGAAAGAATGGGTGCTTTCCAGCAACGTGTGACACAGTGTCGACTTGTAGCTGGAACGCTGCTATAGCTTTCTTACTTCACCGCCAGAGTGCAGGGCAGTCACTTCACATAGCTTTTTCAAAGTTTTGTTTTTTTTAAATGTTATTTCCTACCGGAATACCACTCCGTAAAAAAATGATAGCAAATGCAAAAATGTTGGTATTTATGGAGTGACACACAACGACGACACAGTCGAACACACATTTTAGCTGTGTACGATTGTGTCGACTTGTGACGTAGTTGGAAAGCACTGGATTGCACACTGTGTTATACACAGTGTTTCCTGTGTACATACGTTGCTGGAAAGCATCTAATATAGCTACTTATGGGCGTTTTCCAGCAACGAGACACAAATAGACACAGTGTCAGACACTGGAGAGTTGTGTAAAGCTGCTTGTTGGAACATTATTTAATTCTTAGTACAGCCGTAGTTCGCGCTTTATATATAATAGTGATTTTTCTCGTAAAGTTTTATTCTTACATCTCTTTATAATAACCTAACCTAACTCAACAGTTGCTAAAAATTAAAAATTGTGTATTAATGGCATAGTAAGTATAATTTACACAAATACATTTTGTGTAAATTATATTGTAATATATAATATATAACATTTAGTGTTTTAATTTTTACAACTTGAAATTTCCCTATGTTCGTCAAATAATTGGCAGCCATGAATTGAACACAAATCTCTCGACTCACCTTTTTAGCTGTGTATACTTGTGTCGAGTTGTGTCGTTGTAGGAAAGCATTGTGTCGAACACTGTGTGACTTTGTGTCGCCTGTGTCCCTTGCTGGAAAACAACCTATATATAATAGCAGACTGTTCAAGACTTTTATACCAAAAGTTTATCGGTCGCTGGCGTCATTATGCGTAAGCTGTTATCTTATCTTTTTCCATCATGCACACAGGGACAGGAATGCTTTAAGACATGAATTTTCACGCCTCAAGACGTGTTCAGCGCGCGAGCTTTGTCTCTAAAAATTTATATGTTTATGATTATTGATTATTTGAGAAACACTAATGCTGTCATAAAGCAGAATGGAATTATTTTTAAGAAATTCTTATTATTATTAATAATAATTATCTACTAATAATAATTTTATTAGTATTAATAAAATTTATTTATTTTTTGATTAATCAATAGTCATGATGTGCAAGTATCTAAAGATAAAGCACGCGTATTGAATATATGCCTCGATACGCAAATTCATGTGTTAAAATATTTCTGTGTCTACTTGTGTATCTATATTTTATATTTTATGACAAAAGTCGAGATGAACATTAATGTTAAGATGTTTTTTCATATTAACGCTCGACGCTCAATTTCAGCGTCAGAGAATGTCACGTGATTAAAAATAAAGATATCAATATGTTATTTTTGACCATACGACGTCTTTTGATGCTGAAAATGAGCATCAAGCGTCATTATGAAAATGCACCTAAAAGCTTTTCATATTTGACCAATCAAAAAAAAGAAATTTTTACCTTGATTGGTTAAACAAACGCTTTCATTGATATTAAATCAATTAATTCAATTTTTTCCCCTCCAAAGCTTATCATAGAAATAAAAAAATTATTTTTATTGTATTAAAACATTTATATCATATGAGAGAAACATCATTCTCTTATCATAAACTTTATATAACAACTTTGCTAGTTTAATGTACATTATATTTAAATGCAAATATTTTATATTTTTGTTATTTTTACTATATTTATGCTATTTTATATTTTTGTTATTATTATTATTGTCAGTCATAACAAATTAATTTCTTGCAAAGAAATAAGAATAATTCTATAAACATAAGAAGCGCGATTTCAATATAATTGCAATAAAAATAAAATTATGTTAATTTAAAAATAAGGTAAATATTGACAAAAGAGGGGACCCAGCCCCAATGACCTTGACCTTGATATATGTTGTCAAGGTCACTGTCCTGAGTATTCTCCAAAGGTTTTAAGGCGTCGCCCGTTGTTTATTAATAAAAAGTTATTAACAAAAGAATTTCCACGAATTATATGCAATTTTCAGACACATTGTACGTTTTGAATCTACCAAATTCATTTATTTATGTGTGGTAAGTCGAAGGCGTGGGCGGGAGAGGGACGGAACCCCTCTCCCTGCATTCCCACCCCGAAAAACTAACCTAACCTAACCCATTCTCTAGAGGTGAAGAAATAAAAAAAACACTTTTCAGTGCGAAACGAGGTCTATGTTTCTACAATTTCACATGGGTTTGCAACTTTCCACGCAAAGCAAGGTCCATTCCCATCATCCCTTGCTTTCAATGCGAAACGAGGTCTATGTTCTTACAATTTCACATGGGTTTGCAACTTTCCACGCAAAACAAGGTCCACCTCCATCATCCCTTGCTTTTAGGTAGTAATATTAAATTGTCTGTATTTAAATATAAAAAGTAAGATAAATTGCGTGGAAACTTGCAAACCCATGTGAAATTGTAAGAACATGACCTCGTTTGGCATTGAAAGCACGGAATGATGGGAGTGGACTTTGTTTCGCGTGGAAAATTGCAAACTCATGTGGAATTGTAGAAACATAGACCTCGCTTCGCACTGAAAAGTGTTTTTTATTTCCTAACCCTGAGGAAATGAATTAGGTTAGGTTAGTTTTTTTTGTGGGTGTGCAGGGAAAGGGGCGGAGCTTCTCACCCGCCCGCGCGTTTGATTTACTACGCATAAATAAATGAATCTGCTAAGCTACGCTCTATTAAATGTACATAGTGTCACAAAAATTACATATAATTTATGGAAGTTTTTTTGTTAATAACTTTTTAATAAACAACGAGCGAGAGCTAAAGCCTTTTACTAATAGTTACTCAGGGCGATGACCTTGACAACATATGTCAAGGTCGAGGTCATTGGGGCTAAGTCCCCTTTTGTCAATATTTACCAAAAATAAATTAATATTTAAAAACAAGTTTGAAAATAATATATTTGGTGTTACTATTAATGTCAACAAATCTATATAATTGTAAACATCATACCCGTTTTTTAAATACCTTATAGATAAATATTATAAATTTCATAAATATCCTGTGTATTGTTTAGGGTTGATAATAGAAGTTTCTTGAATTACGTTCCTTGGGAGATTATATACAAAGAAAACAGAAGGGAAAACATCTATAGCGATGCAAGGTGCGTATAATTGCTGTTGCTATTGCTGGATCGCTATGAGAATGTGTGCATGCGAAAGAAAAAAGAAGTATTAGAGAAAGTTTACTTATTGTTAGTGATGTAAATGATGAAGAGAGAGAGAGAGAAAGGAAGAGAGGGAGAGAGAGGGAGAGGGAGGGAGGAAGAGAGAAAGAGAGAGGGAGAGGAAGAGAGAGAAAAAAACGATATCCTTAAAAACGAGTAAGCAAAACACAGAGTCAGTAAAAAGAATTATTCGAGAAGACTTTGTTTGCCTACATAATTTTGCCAATAACTTCGATTGCTGACAATGCCGATTGCTCACAGAGCGATTGCCTACAAGCATTATTGCGTACATTTAATAATATAAAATACGAATATACATGAAAAATTGTAAACCTACGTAGAATCATATAATTATATATTTTGTTTTGCACTACCGTTGAAAGCAGCGCGTGACGTGGGGTGGACCTCGCTTTTCGTGAATAGTTGCCATTATAAAATTGTAATCTATATAAAATTCTACAATTATAAACCTACATCAAAATTTTTATTTTGTTATTCACTAAGGAATATGATCAAATAATCTAACTTTTATTATGCATACAAGACACATGTGTGCAATATGTATGTGCGGAATAATATTATGTGTGCAATGCGCATGTGCGTATAAATATATGCTTGTATTTTAAATTATTACATGTGTGTTATCTTCATAGCGATCCAGCAATACCTCATATACCTAATTCCTACCATATACCTCATAGCGATCCAGCAATAGCAACATTATTACATGTGTAATGCTTGTAATCGGGATTGTTGGCAATTGAAGCTATTGGCAAAACGATGTAGGTCAATGAAACTGTAGGCGATTGAGATTGTAGGCAAATGAACTCCCTCCCCTCTTCCAATTATTTCTATTCGTTGAACCTCGTTTCGAGAAGAACCGACTTGATTTCTTTTATGGTTACGCAGTCCACTTTTTGTGAGACAATGATACATTGTTCAGGGATTTGCTTCCATTTAGGCGATGTAAATAAATAATAAGTTTTTATTTTGTAGGCAGATTTATTACTTTGACTAAGTGTGTGTGGGTGTATGTGTATAGATTATATTTGCCAATGGGCTGCATATTTTATAGCTAAATCAAGTGTTTAATTCAAGTAGGAAACGTTCTCAAGGTGGAAAAGGGTCACTTTTTGGTCAATCACAATCCGTGCGAAAATCAACAGTTTCTATCCCCTCCATTGTTTATATTTAACATTTTCTATGTTTTATCAAATTCCTTTATATTATTTGTTTAATTAGTAAATAGACAATACTTAGTTAACATTATATTGCAAGTGTCAGTTTTATTTCGATTATTTGTTTGATTATTTAATGTATTGATATTGCTATTATGCACACCACATTGCTAGCAGCTATATTATCTCTTCTTTTTTACCTAATTCTTAAGGCTGTTATGTCCTAATTGTAGCCATATTGAATTATGATGTCAGAAGCAAGAAATCATATGACTTTTTTTCTTAAGAAATATATCGAAATAAATAAATTTTTTTGAATGCTGCCATTCGTGTTCGATAATATGGATTAGTAAAATACGTCGAATACTCTGTTTTTGATTTGTGAATTAATAAATAGCTGTAAATCTTTATGAATCTTCATAAGGTTTATTTTCGCTAAAAATGGACACATGTAAATAGATTATACATGCATTTATTAATGTCTGATAATAAAAAGGAAGTTTTCAGCATATTTTACTAATCTATTTTATCGAACATTAGTGATACATACAATATTTCTATTTTATTTTTTTTTATACAGTTAATATCAATTTAGTGTGATATAAAATTGATAAATATGAAACAAAATCATAATATTGCTAATTGGTTATTGCTGATTGGAACAAAAATTAAAAATGTCTTTTATATTTGATAAAAATATTTTCTAAAAATTCTGCACAAGTAATTTGTTATGAGTTGATTACCATGATTTATAAATTATAGTAATAGTATTAGGACTATTCCGAACTTATCATTAAGAGTTTAACAATGTAATACATAAGAAGAAAAGACTTTATTACAAATACAATAGTATTAAAGGTTCGTACACTGCCGTTAATTTATTGATTCTCTTAAGACTTGCTATAATATTGCTAATCTATGTTAATAACATTGCTAATTTCAGTCATTGTAATATGAAAGACATTCACAGAGTGATTATCATGAGATATGAATTTCGGACGTTTTCGAATTGACGATTTTGACTCGTAGCAAAATTTCTTTTGTACGTATATCAGATTAAAGTTTTATAATAGATTTTAATTATGTATATATATATATATTCTTAAATATTTTTTTAAATACTACTTGTACGTGTCAATTAAAACATAATAAATATTTTTTAAATAAAAATTATTTTTTGATTTTTGTATAAATGTGCACATACTATATAAATGCATATATCTTTCTATATTTATTATATATTTATTTCGATTATGGAGCAGGAGTCTTATAAAACTTCATAAGATGATCAGTGATGGTGAGTGACTCGACATCCGTCGGCGGAAAGAGATCACGAGAACGCAAATGAAACGGAATTTATACCGTGATTCGTTCAATATCGAAAGTAATATTGACCCCAATCCAAATCCGAGTTCTACTTATTAGAAAAGATACTTTAGGTCGCACTTGTGTATCTCGCACGAAACCGGTTCAGGAGCATTAACTATGGGATGTGCTTACTTTTCAGACGACGCGGTAGTGGACAGCTTCACAGTAGCGAATCCTTTTCCTGGCATTAAAGGTTGAGAAGTTTGGAGAAGAAGATTTCGCTCGGGGAATGCGGGAATGCTAGATAGAATCAGGACGAAATAGAAAAAAGGAAGAGCGAGAGAGAGAGAGAGAGAGAGAGAGAGAGAGAGAGAGAGAGAGAGAGAGAGAGAGAGAGAGAGAGAGAGAGTTGTGATAGACGCGAAAAAACCGAAAACAAGATAAGAGAAAAGAGGGATGGGCGCTGGGATGGGTAGGAGTGGCACGAGCGGCGGTCTTCTTGAGGCACTTCCCACGGGAACTCCATTCCACGTGGCAATGCTTGGTCTCGATAGTGCCGGAAAGACAACCGCCCTGTATAGACTCAAATTCGATCAATATCTCAATACTGTGCCGACCATTGGTTTTAACTGCGAGAGAATTCGCGGCGGCATTGGAAAAGCTAAAGGTAATGTTTTTTTTGCGTTTTCCTTATCTATGTCCATTTTTTCTTAATTATTTGCAAAATTGAATAAATTAAATCTTCGTATTTTATCCACATTTTTGACTTTTTCCTATTCTTTAAGGCCCGTATTCTCAGCTCACATTTATCGTTAAATGTGCCTCTAAAAGTAGCTTGTAGCTAATCAGAAGGCTTATAAGCCACATTTAAAGGCACATTTAGCGATAATGTGAGCTGAGAATACGGGCCTAAGTATGTAACTAGTGTTAAGTATAATTATAAGTATATAACTATACTTAACTATAGTGTTCAGTATAGTTATAAAGTATATAACTATAGTGTTCAGTATAGTTATAGGCCCGTATTCAGAACGTGCTTACAACGATGTTAGCGCGTTGACAAGTGGCTTGTAGCCAATCGGAAAGCTTTATTCGACTTGTCAACGCGCTAACATCGTTGTAAGCGCGTTCTAAACACGGGCCATATGTATATAATAAATATAAATGTATATAACTATACCACTTAACTATAGTGTTAAATATAGTTAAGTATAGTGTTATAAAGTGTACATATAACTTTAAGTATATAACTAGTGAGATTATATATACAAGCATATTGATATTGTTTGTTTTATATTCGCTTTCTCACTTTAAATTGATTGCATATGTAATGACACGTAATTTATATAGACATGAGCAGTATTGAAAAAATGGTAATGTCTCGCGCCAAGTCGCACGCAGTAAACAATCATGCGCAGAGCAGCGAGACAAATCATGTATCTATACGCAAGTCTTCCAGTTAAGAATACCTTAAATCATTGATTCTCAACCTGGGGAGCGCGAGATATTCGAAGGGGGGCACGAAATCAGAAAAAGGGGCACACATGAAAAAAGGTTGAGAAACATTGCCTTAAATCTTAAATTATCGAATCTCAGTAACGGCTGGGCCAATCGAGTTCTTATTAAGTTCTTCTTACTAAGTTTTAATCGATAGCTTGAGTCTGCTTTATATAACGAAAGTGTTTTTATTATAAACAGAGATATTATGCAAAATCTGAATCTGTAGAATTTTCTATTAAGGGGATCCCTCAGCAAATGACGAACTCCGATAAAAAAGCAGCGCCACTATTTTGGAATTAAAACTATCGGTAATTACCGACTGATTATCACATGGTAATTACTGACATTTTGAATTCCACAATATCGATTATTTTATGTCAAACATTGCGTATTTGAAATAAAGTCACTTTTTGCTACGCCTACATAGATTTGAACGTAAATATGCATTAGCAATAATGCATTCCTTTTGAGAATATCATTATTGATATCCTCATAAAGAAATGCATATATACAAATAAAAAATACACACAATATATGTTTATTTATAGATTTCGCGTAAAAAAGTTCCGGTCAACAAAAAAGATCGATTATTGTCCAAATTGACGTGGAATTGCCCACAAACCACATAATAAAAGTTTGTATAAGATTCTCGATGAAATTGAATCAAAAAATAAATTGCACTGCACAAGTTTTTGCAATATCGAGACCATATACGCGTTATATGTATAATATATATACTTTCACACATATAATTATCATAGATGCTGTAATTGCCTATATGTATATATACATATGTACATGGGCGTAGCCAGGATTTCATATAGGGGGGGGGGGGATTTATCAAATAAAATTTAATAAAATTTTTTATTATTATAATTTTTTTTAAAAATTGATTTCATCGAGAATCTTTATACAAACTTTTATTATGTATGTGGGCAATTCCATGTCAATTTGAACAAAAATCGATCTTTTTTGTTGACCGGAACTTTTTTTTACGTGAAATCTATAAGGATATATAAATATTGTTATATGTATTTTTATATACAGGGTGTCCCCGAATTCGCAAATCAACTCTCGTGGAGCATGCGAAACTGAACAGAAAAGTCCTGTATCATTTTGTGATTTTTGTAATAAATAAGAAATAAATTAAAAAAGATCGGCCAACCTGTGCCAGTATAAGATTGCGGCGAAAAGAGACAGCCCACTGGTTACTTGATAATAGGCGCGCGGCGAAAAGAAACAGTCTAATTACACGGCTGCAAGGCGCGCGATGAATCGGAGAGGAGCTGGACCTCCAAGTGGGCTGTCTCTTCTCGCCGCGCACTTATTACTGGCACGGATTGACCGATCTTTTTTAATTTATTTCTCATTATTACAAAAATCACAAAATGATAGAGGACTTTTCTATTCAGTTTTGCATGCTCTACTTACACACCATCAGGTCCAGGACAACAAATCGAAAAATCCTGAGCCATTTTTTTATCTGAGCTTTATTTTTTACGCTATATAAATTGTAATTTGCCAATCAGCGCGTGGCTACAACGGCAGGCAGCGTAGACGCCGCCTACTAGGTGGGATGCGCGGGATCGGGGAGTAGCGCGAGGCATTTTACGATTATAAAAATTCTACTAAATAAATTGATACTGAAAGAAAAATAATTATTATTATGTCTAGACATATTTATAAGTCATCGAATAGCTACCATATAATTGAAAAGGCAGAATTTAAATTATGTCTAGAGATCATATTAGTTTTGAATATATTTTATGTTATAACAAAAATTTTTCAGGATTTATGTACATAATTAATTTTAATTTTAATTTTTATTTCATAATTTTAATTTAATTTTAATATGATCTTTAGACATAATTCTGCCTTTCCAATTATATGGTAGCTGAATTATAAATATATCTAGACATAATATTTTTTTTTCTTTCAGTATCAATTTATTTAGTAGAACTTTTATAATCGTAAAATGCCTTGCTACTCCCCGATCCCGCGCCTACCACCTATAGTAGGCGGCGCCTATGCTGCCTTCCGTTGTAGCCACGCGCTGATTGGCAAATTACAATTTATAGCGTAAAAAATAAAGCTCAGATAAAAAAATGGCTCAGGACTTTTCGATTTATAAATGTAAACAAATAAAATATGTACACTTTCTAAATGAAAAATTAATTAATTTAATTAAATAATAATAGTAATTAATTTATAAAATAAATTATTATTATTATTTATTAATTTATTAATTATTTTATAATAATAATTAATTTTGTTTTATTTAGAAAAAATTAGTATAAAAAAGTATTTTTACATCTTTTAGTATAAAAGCTTTCTCACCGCGACAAGGTAGATGTAAATCGAGAAAGGTTTTTTTCCCATTTTTCATGGAGGAGGGGAGCAAGTGCCCGTTTTGCTCCCTCTCCTGCGGACACCTTTGCCCATATTTATAATATAAATTGATAATTTATTTATATTTGCAATATCTTTTCTGTTTCAATTACTAACAAACAACAAAATCAAAATTGATTTTTACAGAATGGGCCCCTCCAACGCACATTCCCGTGAGAACGCAACCCAAAAAAATATCCTTTTATCGTCTCTCCGAGATTTATATCTATACTAATATATAAAATTCTTACGGGTGGTGTATGTTTGAACGTTAATACCATAAAAACTACTGGACCGATCTTGATAAAATATGCACCAACATATTCTTTGATTAATTAGTAAGTCGCAGAGAATACATGCCGAGCGCGCGAAGCGCGCGAGGAACAATCGCCAGCTAGTTTGCATATAAGGTAGAGTAATAATTACATGTTATGTTCTATACAATGACAAATGCAGACTTCTACAATCTTATTTTTATCATTGCTTATAAGGCAGATGGGTTAAAAATATTTAATTCGGGAAAGGCAATAATTGTTTGTTTTCCAGAATTTTAACTAAATGACGTCTCATGTATTGTACGTCACTGGAATATTTTTCAGTACAGGGATTTCCTTCCAAGGCTACAGTTGTAGCGAAAGCCGCAGCATAAATTCCACAAGAGGTGTAATCCGATTGTGTTTGTACTTCTTCAAAAACTATATCATATTCGTTTAGCTTGGGGTAACGAAGGCGAATATATTCTTTCTCTTTAGCAGCCAATTTATCGTACGTAGTATTAGATAAGCTGTCGTACACGTGAAGTTTGGTGCCATCAAAATAAATACACCGCCAATGATCTGTACAATTTCCGCCAATAATTTGTAAGCTTTTATTGCTGCGACTAGCTTCAATTATGTGCGGGTATTCTAAGTATAACACACTTTGTGTTTCAAAGCCAGAAGTCTCTCTTACAATGCGTAAAAATAGATCTAAAGATTCATCATTTACTTTACTATCTATGGGCAAAACATTATTCTTCACTAATAAGAGAGAAGGTATCATCATCTAACATTTTTCTTTGTCTTTTCATATCATCCTCAGTTACATCTCGTTTTTCATTCGAATAATTAGTTATAATGCAATCGTCATCTTGCTCTATTTCTACAGCAGCAACAGTGGTAGTTGTGCTCGACAATAATTGTTTGCTCGCTTCGTTAACACTTTCCACTTTTATGTCATTTTGCATATTATTCAAAACATTTTTTCTTTTACATGCTTCTTTTGCTTCTATAATATATCGTGGCTCTCTAATTGACATATGTCTATTATGCCGGCTATCCAAGATTTCTGGAAGCATACATTCGTTATAGAAACGTGTTAATAGTGGTAGCATGTGATTTTTCCAAAATGCCTTATCTCTCATGACACGTATTACTAATAAGCTTTTCGGTGTCCATACAACGAAAATGCAATAATCTCGCTGTGTTATATTTAACTGACCCTGAACTTGGTAAAAGAATCGGTGATTTTGATTCATTTTTTCAGGATTTCTTTTATCAATAATGCTTTTTAACTGAGGCAATGTTTGTATAGCTTCTTCCGCAGTTAAATCCTCTGCTGACAGAGGACATTTTATTTCTACCACACCATCCTCGTCAATAAGCCCATCGGGAGATGCATCCAACCATGGATTTTCATGATCAATGAAAAATCCACACGTTTTTATTAATTTATTTATCTTCACAGCTAATTCTTTCCTTGCGATTTCCTCGTTATCACGACCATATTTCATAGCTGCGTTGTCAATTGCTGGCGGAAATAAGATACTTTTAACAACTACTGAACAAGATGTCGTTGATCTCATACGACATACAGTTCCAAAATTAGAAGCTGTCAACATTTCATTTCTCAATACGTGCCACAATTCCGATTCTCTTTGGCGTATAGTATCACGCTCAATTTGTTTCCAATTTTTTCCGTTTTCGAACAATTTCCTTAAATGATTTTGACGAAGTTGTTCAAACACATCGGGTGCAAGATCTGGCTTTTGTGATTGCGGGCCATAATGACGGTCTGTTCCTGACTCTCGTTTGAATTTTCGTTTCCTTCCACTTTCTTTTCGAGATTCTCTGGTTCTTGCAACTTTTATTTGTCGTCGCTTTTCTAAATTTTCGATAACGGAAGGAACATTTTTACCCATGGTTTCATATACTTGCGAGAGAACATTTTGTGTATTAAATTGTACAACTGCTCCCGCAATCCTAGCATTATAAGAGCCTCGTTTACCAAAATGAATGCGTTTACCGCCTATTTCTTTGCAGATTATTAAATTGAACAATTCTGCAGGGTTGTTTGTTAAATTTAACACCAAGCTATCAGAATAGGCGCTCAAATACACGATAGCATTTTCTATTTTTTGATAGAGACCATGCAATTTTAAATATGGAACATAATTTTTATCACGATCTTCTAAACACATGAGACCGCGTTCTTTGCATCGTCTATGCTCACCATATACATGGCTAGGAATATTTAATATGTCTATTTGTAATTCTGTAGCCTTGAGATGATGAGGTAGCGTTTCTTCTCTTCGTATATCAGCTGCCTTTGTCACCTCTTGTCGAATATGTAAAATACTGTTTTTTACAATATTTCGTAGCTGTACAAAACCACGTATTCTTTTTGGCTGCGTAGTTTGTGCTACACACCTCAATTTTTTACATAAATTACGAAGCAGATGATTGGTGCATTCTACTTTTTTCACCGTTACCATCTGTTCGTGATACGGTTTGTTGTTTATAATGGATTGATATACATTGCTATCACCATCGGCAACAACAGTTTTATAAATTAGTCCATGCATTTCGAGACTACTTTTAAAACCTTCTGCAATGGCATCGCTCTCCATACTCGTGGAGCTTGCATTACGATCAAAGTTCTTGTAACAGTGCTGAAGTTTAGGTTCGATACCTTTTCGTTCCGCCATTTCACAGACCACGCAAAATTTATTGCGGATGCCAATAAAAAGAATTTTTCCTGTGCGGAAACCAAGTATGGCACCAACACCAGAAGGTGAATTGTAGGCGGTACCGTATGATCTTTTCATCCAGCTACCATCCGCTACAACAGTTATGTATGGAATGCCGTTAATAGTTTCGTTTTTTTCGAGAGCGAGTTGTTTCTCAGTCTCGCCCGCCATTTTCATACTTTCCATAGCGGTTTTCTCGAAATCATGGACTATATCTTCTCTATATTTAATGTATGTATTCTCAGACATGCTGGGAATATTCATAGCTGCACATAATTCTTGCAACTGGAAATAACCGATACCAGTCGTAATAGTTCCAGCTACAGCAGCTGTATTGATGTCCAACACATCTTTTGATTCTGTCGGTTCTGACCATATGCTTGCTTTATAACTACACATTTGACATTTGAAATCATACCGCGTTAGCAATCCATCGCAATAAGAGTTGATGAGTTTCCAATCTTTAAATTGGCACTCTATTCCTCGCGCATGGTTATCAAATGTCCTGTGTATCTCTGCCCACATAAAAGAAAAGTCGACTATGCTACGGCCTTTAGGCAAGTTTTCCTGGATACGATTTATATCCAGACGGCCTTTTTCGATAACATAAGTACCGTTATCTTCGCAAAGTTCGACATTTTGATTACACATACCTGTATTTGAAATTGACTCCAGGCATTGCACTGTTTGAGTACTAACTTTTAACGAATCCATCGCGTCGGGAAGTGATTCCACTGATTTTTGATAATCGATGGATTCGTTGTTAATACCTAAAGTAACTTTGCTCTTGGAGTCATGTTTCTCTTCAACCAGCTTCAATAACTGTCGCCTGTAATGAAAAAATGAATTAGTATTTTGTAGAATATTGCTAATCTCGAAAAAAAGTACAATTTCCGAAAAATAGGTACAATCCTTTGTTTATAAATCTTCTAAAAATAACTATAAAATAAAATATATAATTTTGACTGGCTCTTATTTTATAATTAGACATGCAAACCGCATGTGAAATAAAATATTTATATAAAATATTTATATATATATATATAAACAATAACGAATAAATCTTTAGCATAAAATATTTTTTCATAATCAGAGCACACATGCAAACCGCTCTTGATGTAAAATATACAATCAGCTCACGAATAGGTCGCCTCTGGATTATTTTTTTTATAACCAGCTCACGAATAGACCGCCTCTGGATTTTTTAAAAATAACCAGCTCACGAATAGACCGCCTCTGGATTTTTTAAAAATAACCAGCTCACGAATAGACCGCCTCTGGATTTTTTAAAAATAACCAGCTCACGAATAGGTCGCCTCTGGATTATTTTTTTTTATAACCAGCTCACGAATAGGTCGCCTCTGGATTTTTTAAAAATAACCAGCTCACGAATAGGTCGCCTCTGGGATTATTTTTTACAACCAGCACACAAATAGACCGCCTCTGGTACTAACTACTATAAAAATTATACCTATTTATAAAAATATAAACAAAGGATTGCATTTTTATCTCAGAGATTATACTGATATGACGATTATAAGTTATTATATAATTATATTATAATTATTATTATATTATTAAAATATTTATTTTGAAGTCTTCTATTTCCCTTTAAAATTTGTCGGTCTAATTTTCACCCCCCCCCCCCACACAGTACATATATATATATATGTATATACACAAGATCCGTGAAGTTGGCATCCGATTTATCAAATCAAATTACTTGCGCCTTGTAGAAATTTGCCTCTAGATGTAGTAATCATTATTTTGTTTGTAGGTGAAAAATAAGTGAGATATCGATTTTTAAAAGACTGTAAGGAACTAACTTATAATTGGAGAATAACATTAGATTTCAATCTGAAATCGTTTGTAGAGTTGTTTGTAGTATAAGAATTTTCGTTTGTGGTTGAAAAATTCGCAAGTTATTTATTGATAATTATTTATTGATAATGAGAAAATAATTAGAAAAATAATAATAATATTACAAACGATTTGTAATTGAAATTCGGTATCAATGACGTTTTCATTGTAAATTATTTTTTCATTATCAATAAATATAATTTGTGAATTTTTCAACTACAAACGAAAATTCTTATACTACAAACAACTACAAACGATTTCAGATAGAGATCTAATGTTATACAAAATCTGTGCAGGCAAATTTCTACAAGGCGCAAGCAATTTGATTTGAAGTCGAGTGCCAACTTCACATACCTAAATAAACATATGTATATATATATTTGTTATAAACAGTACAAATGAACATGGATTATATATATATTTATTATGCACGATGTCATGTTATTCGTTGGGTTAGAAAGATCATATCTGAAACGAATCGTTACATACATCTAATCGTTATATACATTTATGCGCATAATAAACAGATATATAATGTTGTAATATTTGTGCTGTATGTAGCAGTAATTCTGAATCAATTATGATATTATACTAACCTTTTAAACCATGCTCCCTTTCTGCACAATCTGCGAACAGAGACGGGCATACGTCTATTTCTATTTGCTCCCATTATACACTACGTATATATAAATGTAAAAAAATAATAAATATCACTTATCACACTATATCACTATATCACAGCAAACTATTCGACACGTTATAACACGTTGTAACGGTCGAGTCGCGTTGTTTACACGTACGTAGTACCGCGCGACGATGCGTGATTCCGCGCAAATATACATATATATGTCATTGCACAATAATAATTATATTATCAATTCATATGTTATGTGTGCATATACGTAAATCATCGTAGAACAAAAATTAAAAAAACATTTTGAAGCATTTTTTCAACTAACGCCCTATCGATGTTTTTTTTTAATTTTCCTACGATTTTTTCCCGAGTAACACAATTTTGAAATTAATCCTTTTTTTCTTAAAAAATAACGTTTATCGCCGGCATTAGCGTAAAAAAAATTTAGATAAAAAATTTCTAAAAACTCACCAATATCGCGTAGCTGACACTTCAAGCTATGCTTTTTTAATTTTTTGTCTACGATGATTTTTTGCCGAGTTTTAGCAGTTTGAAAATGGCCTAATTTTTGGGGTCTAAAAACTGTTCCCTATTTTTTTTTAGTAGTATATACATATATACAGGGTGTCCGAAAAATCGGCGCGAATATTTCGGGAGGTGATTCGGGAGGCAAAAACAAGAAAAAAATGTCCCGTAAACATAGGTCCGGAAATGAGTCGTTTCCGAGTTATAACCACTTTTATGTTAAAAAAATCGTAATTTATAATCCGCTTGGCATACGTCTTTCTTAATTTTTTTTAATTTTAAATGTTTTATTTTCTAATTTTTATTTGTTATTTTTACTTAATTTTCAATTCAAAAAATTTATTTTAATTGAAAAAACTTTTTTCAATTAATTTTTTTCAATTAAAAAAAATTAATTGTAAATTAAGTAAAAATAATTAATAAAAATTACAAAATAAAACATTTAAAATTAAAAAAATTAAGAAAGAGGTATGCCAAGCGGATTATGAATTACGATTTTTTAAACATAAAAGTGGTTATTTATTATTTATTTATTTATTATTTATTATCTATATTTATTATAATAATTTATTTATTTCTCAATCTATCGCAACATCACGCAACTAATCTACTGCTCTGTTTTATTGTTCAGCCTCGATTCGCACACACACATATGCGTGAAAACATTATTTATATATAACTTTTTTATTAGACTTGTAATCTCATTTTTAATTGTTGACTAAGATTTCTTCATGTTATCCCTATCGCGTATACTATATTTTATGCACAGACAAACTGCAGAACTTTTTTATTAAATAAGTATTATATACGAGCTGTCACAAGAAGCAGACGTCAAAACTGTCATTATTTAACTTTTTTTGGTTTTTTCATGATTTATATATGGAATTATAGTATACGCGATCCATTCTTATAAATACTTTAATAGTGGAAAAGGATTTATAGATCTGTAGAGCCAATAAAAAGATATTCCGAAATAATGAATATTTGCATTCGGCCGGTAAGACAGACCTGTCTGAAGCATCCCCTTAAGAAACGTCGAAAAAAATTTTCAACTAAAAATTCTGATAAGAGATGGCGCTAGCGACGTTAAAATAAACAGATTGTGAAACGTAGTGTTATAAACATCTTTCAAAAGACTCCACTTTCAAAAAGTAATTTGATTATTACAAGAGTTAAAAAAGCATGATATAATCATTAAAAAATTTTCAAAAAAAGATTTAAAAAAAGACGCCAAGTTCACGCGTCTGTTCAAAAAATTGTTGTACAAAAAGTATTACTTTACTGTATGTATATTTTATTAGTTAAATTTTTATTGCTCTTTTTACAAAAGTCATGATATCAGAAAATTGCGCTAATTGAGAAAATTATGTATATTATAGAATTTATAATAAATCAGAAAGGCTCTGAGAGAGAAATCGAAATACAAATTCAATATATAAAAAAACCATGGCTCTTAGCCCCCTTTTTATATATTGAACTTGTATTATAGAATTTAATTTTTTTATTATTATGTTTCAGTATTACAATTGTTTTATTAAATGAAATGCAATATAATTGTGTATTTTAAGTATAATATGTATATATGTGTATTTTAATATAATTATAAAACAAATAAAATATATTCTCTTATTAAGAATATCTCAAGACATTAATCACTCAAAAAAACTTGGCGCTGTTTTGAGAATAATCAATAACATTTTGACTGATTTCGATAAAGAATTATTATTAATAACTTCAGGTATTGTATTAAAACATCAAAATACAAGTATGTGAAAATAATTTTACATAGTATCAAGTTTTTTGCATGATTACATCTTGAGATATTCTTCATTAAAGAATATATCTGCTATATATTTGAATATATTTGTGCTGTAATGATATCATTACTTTTGTAGAAAATTATATATTTATATTTATATATTTGAATATATTTGTGCTATAATGATATCATTACTTTTGTAGAAAAAGCAATAAAGATAATACTAAAAGATAAATTAATAAAATATACAATATAGTAATATTTTTTGTAATAGTTTTTTGAATGAACAAATGAACTTGGCGCCTTCTTTTTATCTTTTTTATATATTACGGTATATATTATATAAAAATATAATATATACCGTAATTAGATATTATGTATCTTCACTTCAGAGAAGACAAGTAAAAATATATGATATTAGATAAAGATAAAATTTAAAATTTTCTACATTTTTCTCTCAAATGAAGATACATAATATCTTCACGTGAGAGATGAAGGAGATATCAAAAATAAAGAAACTAAATATAAATAAATATAAATAAAAAATAATAAATAAAATAAAAGTAAAAAATAAGTAATAAAATTATTAAATAAGATTTAACAAATCATGATCGTACACAGAACTAATTAAAATCTCTCATTTAACGTGTATATTTTGAGAATTATTTGAACGCGTTACGTCATGTTTCTTGTTCGCTGAGATATATTTTTGAACGTAGGTGTTAATTTCCTTGTATGGGATGTCGGCGGGCAGGAAAAGTTGCGGCCGTTATGGAAATCGTATACGAGATGCACAGACGGTATCATTTTCGTCGTTGACTCCTGCGATATCGAGAGGCTTGAAGAGGCGAAAATGGAACTCACCAGGACAGCGAGGAGTCCGGACAATGCGGGTGTGCCGATTCTAATTCTCGCCAACAAACAGGATTTACCTGGTATATAACCGATACTACAAATATTATATGTACATAAAAAGGATAGTGGAACAAGAAATTTTTCTAAAGGTATACGTAAACAGCACGAAGCTCATTTCGTTTAATCATTAGAGCTTATCAAGATAAATTATTTATCATTGATCAAATACATAAAATACGCAATTCCTGGTTTGTGAGGATTTATTGTTCAATTCTCATTACTGTCTCGAGTAAATCTTAATTGCTTCGAAAGGTGAAGTACGAACAAATTTTGTATGTAACTTTAATATAGACATCTCGCCAATTTATTAAGCAAAAACTTCATTTATTTATTATTTTTTCGATAGTATATAAATCGTATGTTTTTTATTATTTGAAGAGATTTTTTTTTTCTTTCCTTTCCTCTCCACCATCTTTTCCCCTCTTTTCCTCCTTCCCGTTCCACCCTCTTTTTCCCTTTCCTTCATCTCTCTTTCTCTCTCTTTTTAAATACTTAAATATACAATTAGTGTAAAATTCATGCTCGGAAAAGTTTAGATTATGGCATTTAATACTTGTTCTTTTTGTACAATTTAATTGTTAATAACTTTTTAATAAATAATGAGCGACGCTTTTAAAACCTTTTGGAAGATACTCAGGACAGTGACCTTGATAACATATGTCAAGGTCAAGGTCATAGGGTCCTCTTTTGTAAACTTTTACCTTCTTTTCTTTTTTAACTTTTTATCAATCTATTAACTATAATCAATATTAATTTTTTTGCTTTGTGAAATGTAGTTTATTTATATTTTATATCTACAGAGAAATTATATATAGATAGTTTGGAAGAAGTCTAATATAGCCAGTAGGTAAATAACAATATATAGTAGACATAATTCTAGTTTGAATACTTTATTTCGTTTTGTTAATAAGCTGTTTACGATTTAGGCGCGAAGGAAGTTGGCGAACTAGAAAAGTATCTGGGAGTATTGGAATTAACTGGATTGCCTGGTAGTTCTTGTATCCGTATACAACCAGCGTGTGCTATCACGGGCGAAGGACTCCACGAGGGCTTAGACACACTGTATCAGTTGATTTTAAAGCGGCGCAAGCTAGTTAAACTGAATCGGAAACGGGCCAGGTAGGCCAGGGCCTCGGAAGACTGCACTTGCGTCTTCTGATATTGTCAATCGCGGACAGTTTCTCCTCCAACAACACTCTCCACAACTTCCACTTCATCTTTCTTTTCCAATTGTGATGGAGAAACAACACACACACAGTGACTTGAAAGGAGCGAATGGTGTCAATATTCTTTTGATTTTTGTTCGCGGTGAAGCTAATGCTGTTGAAGCGATGTAGAGCTTGCGTTGAGCTTTTGCATGTGTATGTATGTATGTGTGTACATATAAATATATATCAGCTGTAGAGCTGCATTGATATAAGAAAAGATGAGAACGAGGGATTTTAACAACTATTGTTCTTCTTTCTGTATCAAATTGTTGCATATAAGATATTAATTGTTTATTAAAATTTAAAAGAATTGTTATTTAAATATATACAATAGAATTTTAATTGAAATATGTTAATCGATATGTTATATCTGTGAGTGTATTCTGCTCAGGCAATGAAAGGCGAGCAAAATATGAAGGAACGGTTTGATATTGATAAACTTTTTTTTATTAAACTAATAAAAAAATACTAATTTATCATTTAATTTATCACTTAATTTCTTTTGACACTATTTTTAAGTGAATTTACAAGTTTGGAATAATATATTTATATTTGGCTATATGAGTAGAAACTTTTTTTGGTAATAGAGTATATAAAACTCAATTTTATACAAAGTTGAATTTATTTTGTATGCAACAATATAATGATTAAAATAATCATAAATATAAATGTGTGACAATGCTAGTCGACTGAGAAGATTTTCTTATTGCGATGAAGAAAAAGTTCATATGAAAGTGATATATATATATATATATATATATATATATATATATATATATGTAAGTAAAAATTTGTAAATAAATTGGAAAAACTATAATTTTATGCTGACACAAATTTAAGATGCATATTAACACGAGCAACGAAGTTGATCAATGTGAAAAATCTATGGTCATATAATGTCTTAAATTATCTTTGCAATATTTTAGTAAATGCTATTATCATTATTATTATTATTATTACAACATAATTGCTGTCATATTTTTCGAATATGAAACAACACGGCGATATGTCCTATATATATATATATATATGCAAAGAATCGACTGCTTATTTCTTAAAGTTCATATCTCTTTGTAAAGTTTTTGTTATGAACATAAATGTATAAATGTATTTGTTATTAAGGAAACACGATTATCATTATAAAATACAATAAAGTGCAATTTTATTAATTTAATTTCTTGCTATGTTAATATAAAAATCTAATAAATCGATGTGCGTTTGCGATTAATTGGATTAAGTTGTTCATCAAAATGTCATATATTTTTTACAAAATTCGAATTCCTTTCCTCTACTTTTGAATTCCTATTTAACTACTATTTTTATTAATAATTATTTAATATTGATTTTGTGCGTGATTTGAATAATATTACTTTCTGTACTATATATACAGGATTGAGAAGTAGCGCGTTATCTGTAACACCGTTATCGTTAGACTTTTTTTCGGTCACTGTAATGGTAACGACGCGACGTTACAAATTTTGTTTGTAACGAAAAAAACTTCGTTACATTTTTGGGTAACGAATTTAACTGTTACTTTTATCGTTACTTTTTTTTTTAACCTACTCGATGTAATCTTCATGCAAAGAAACATTGAGAACATTGAAGAGCATATCAAGAACACATCAAGACCATTGAAATGTTTTGCATTATATAAAAACTGCTGGAAGCTTTATTTAGTATCTTATTTCTCTCTATTTTGTAAGAAACATTTAATTAAACATTAATTAGACAGATAATTTGGTGATTGGTCAAGAATCCTCGATTTGAGATTATGAAAATTATAGCGTATTGTATCAAAATTTTAAAATTACATAAGATTAAAGAGAACCAACAATAAGTAAACTTTCTCTTTTTTATTTACATTTACAGCATTTGAAAATCTTAAAACCTTTTTGTAACTTTTTTACTTTTTTTTATTCAAAATATTAGTTATCAAAATTATTGTACACTTTATATAAATCGCGATATCATTATCAAAATTATATCATTTTTATTATATTTTAATATAACGTTTAAAAATGTAAATTTTTAGTACATAACTTGATCTTGTATCTTGTATACATTAAAAAATGTAACAGAAATTGTAACGATTCACTATTATTTAAGTGACGGTAACGCTAACGTGTTATTTTCCAAAAAAAGAAACAGTAATAAGTAATAAGTTATAAAGTACTTTTATAAATCCAAACCCTGATATATGTATATGTATACAGAAGGTGACTTATGTTTATTAGTTTTCTAAAATAATTTGAAAAATATAATAAAAAATATAAATAAAAGTATTAAAAAGTATACGAGTCAAATAAGATTGAAAGAGCTATTAGAATATGTTGAAAAATCAATAAATGGGATGCCTCAGAGATATCATCAAGATCATCATTTTTTATGATTGGTGAAAAGAATTCAATGACTTACAATGTTATGACTCTTAATCTTGTTAATAAGGAAAATGATGAAAGTTTAATCATAACGCCCAACTTTAGGTATTTTTTAAATTTTTTAGTTTATTTTAAGTATTCTATGATTGTCAGTAAAGTATGTTTTTTTTTTGGAAAGTGTAAACAAAAAAGTTTATCCTACAGCAAAGAAAAAATAAAATAAGCACTCTATTTTCACAATTGATCGCTTCTTTATTGCGTCAGTAATGTATTAATGAGAAATAGTCAAATAGCAATTTTCAACAAAAGTAACAAATATGATTCTGATGCTTGGACAGTGTAATAATTCTGCTGCAGTAGAGTCCGAAACCGAGAATACAGAATTCGAATTGTATCCGAAAAAGCATTCAAACAGAAGACATTTATCCAGTTTATAGAAATCATCGAAAATTTTATACCCGTATTATATTAAGGCTCCTGCATACTCACTGCAGCCATCTTGGATTGTGACGTCAGAAGCGAGAAAATATACCATGAAAATTCTTGCGAAATACGTTAAGATAAAAATGTTTTTCAATAAAATAGCGTTTGTAATCGATAGACCCGACTTGTAAAATATACCGAAAACTCTCCTTTTGTTTGGGTAATCAATAAATAACATATATATGTCGAATTGAATTGAGCCTAATCAAGGACGAAAACTGCTGTTTGACAGGTGTCGAATTGAGATAAATATTTGCTTTCACATATTAAATTATAACAAAATGGGTCTTCGGTATATTTTAACAATACGACAATTAATTTAAACATAAAAACACTGCACTAAAACGAAACATGACGCTGTATTTCGCAAGAATAATTTAGCTTGTGGAGTGTCATTTCCACGCCTTTTAGTTCATAATTTTGCCAGGTGTGACGCTGTCGCACGAATCTGGTGGACTTGGCAATCGAGTATGCAGGAGCCTTAATTACAATAATTAGCAAGAGGTGATGAAAATTGGCGATTACATTTTTGTTGGTAACCTAAAAGAACGAAAGAGAGAGAGAGAGAGAAACAAAAACCGGAAACTAGATGACCCCCCTTCTCCCCGCATAAAAGAGGGTACGAGAACTAGATTTCAACGTCGCAGAACGATGCTCCATAGAAGAGGCAATGGAATGAACAGGATCAAGTCCTAAATTAAGAAGAAGAAGAAAGAAGAAGCTGAAAGAACTAATAAACTTCTTTACTATTTTTTTTTACACAAGATTATGTGGTCATGATATAGATATAGATCTCTAATATTATGACTATTATAGTTATAGAATTCTTTCTTTCATTATAGATTACTATTATAGATATAAACACTTTTTTTCACTTCCTTCATTTCACTAAATCGTATAATATTGTACATAAAAAAATTTTATGATTCTATTTCAAACAGTGATTCTATTTTATGATTCTATTTCAAACAGTGATTCTAAGGCGCCTGTATCTATCGAATTTGTTATGGTACTTTAACATCCATCTGGATTCTATTTGAGTTGGCATTCGATTTTTTAAATTTATATTTTTTTTAGTTATTTTAGAAGATTGATTAAAATAGATCATTGTGTGTGTGTGCGTGCGTGTGTGCGTGCGTGCGTGCGTGTGTGCGTGCGTAAAATAAGACATTTTTATCTGAGATATTTTTAAATCAATGGATGACATATCATAATTGCTATAAGTGTATCGAGAAAAAAGATAGACGATTTTATATATTTGAAATTAAATAAATATCCCCTTACGAAAGGGAGCGTCCACTATCGATCGGAACAACGAAATTTGGCGAATGAGAGGGCCGTGTAGGGCTGCGTCTTATGAGCGCGAATGTCTATGTATACGGTGTCAACTAGCGGATGATCGGGATCGATCGCGGTAAACGCAGGCGACGAGGCCGTATCCTTACGGAAAAAAAAACTCAAAATAACACTCAATTTGAGCGTTATTTTGGATACTCAACTTGAGAGTGACACTCAACTTGAGTGTAACCCTCAACTTGAGTGTTGATTTGAGTGTTATTCTCAACTTGAGAGTTAATTTGAGCGTTACTCTCAAATTAATTCTCAAGTTGAGAATAACACTCAAAGGTTTAGGGTTTACACTCACTACATCTATTGAGTGTCATAAGTATTGAGAATAAACTTTTAAATGTTCAGTGTTTACATTCAAATTGGAGCACTCAATCATTGGGTGTATATACTCAATCTTTTAATGTATACACTCAATTTTGAGTATAAACATTCAATATTTGGATGTACATCCTCAACGTTTGAGTGTAAACACTCAATCTTCAGTGTAAACACTCAAAATTTGAGTGTATACACTCAAATTTGACAGTAAACTCCCCAATTTGAGTGTTAATACTCAATTTTGAGTGTAAATACTTAATATTGGAGTGTTTTTTCCGTAAGAGTAGAACGGCCCACGGCCAAGGTTGCCACTTTTCCGATTTTAGCTCGGAGTTTCCGGGTCAAGGAGAAAAATCTTCGGATCTCCGGCTGAAGAAGAAGTTTTCCGGACCGCTGGACTATTCAATTTCTTTTTAACGTTTCTTCTCCTCCCGTCATAAAAGTTGAGGACTAAATGGTAAATAAAAATCTATATATACAGGGTGTCCGATAATTATTGACACAGCCGAAGTGTGAAGGTAGATTGGCTCAATCTGAAAAGAAAAGTCCTGTACCATTTTGCTAAATTCGCAATAGTTATTGCGTTATTAATTAAAATATCTGAGCTAATGAGCGCGTGGGAAGCGGTAGGCCGGAATCAGTAGGCATGTAAGATGACTTATTTGTTTGCATCTCTTAGCAACAAATATCAGACGTCGCTCGCCGTTCGCTGCGTGACTCCACCTCTCGCTCAGATGATGCTTTTATTGCTAAGAGACGTAAACAAATAAGCAATCTTACATGTCTACCGATTCCGGCCTACCGCTTCCCACGCGCTCATTAGCTCAGATATTTTAATTAATAACGCAATAATTATTGCGAATTTAAGAAAATAGACTTTTCTTTTCAGATTAAGCCAATCTACTTTCACACTTCAGCTGTGTCAATAATTATCGGACACCCTGTATACACACACACACACACACACACACACACACACACAGGGTTACCCATTTTAATTTATAAATTGATATATCTTGAAGATGAGTTAAGAAAATTGAACTTGAATCGAAGGGGTCGTTAGAATATCGCAGAAAAAATTAGATAGATTAGGAAGTCTTGGAGATTTCAAGGTCATCTTTGTTTTTTAAATGGAACCATCCTAATTTTTTAATATAAATCCTAATTTTATACTGATTTCGTATATAATTATATATTATATATATTTATAATTATGATATATATTATTTACAAAATTTTCTCTACGTTTTTATTTTACGTTTAGGGGAGAATGTTATTTCCGGGACCCCTCAATTTGATAAGTGTATTTTATAGACTTTTTACCGAGAAAAAGAATGCCGCAAACCACGATGCGCTACGATCCATAGTTTTCGAGATATCGATGTTTCAAAATTTTAATTTTTGGTTTCATTTGAAAAATAGTAATTGGTTTGGAATAGGTTAGAATTTTTGGGGGAGGGGGTGCAAGGGGAAGGGCTCCGCCCCTCTCCCGCCCACGCATTCATTTTGCAATAACTATACAGACAATGATATTTGTTGCTAAGAGATGCAAACAAATAAGTCATCTTACATGCCTACTGATTCCGGCCTACCGCTTTATACGCGCTTATTAGCTCAGATATTTTAATTAATAACGCAATAACTATTGCGAATTTAGCAAAATGGTACAGGACTTTTCTTTTCAGATTGAGCCAATCTACCTTCACACTTCGGCTGTGTCAATAATTATCGGACACCCTGTATAAGTAGCGTTTTCTGTCTGTCTGTCTGACCGCGAACTACTTTCACATTTATGGACCGATTCTCTCGAAATTGGTACCAAAATTTCGCAAATTCTTCGGAGATGGCGACGTCGAGGTCCTTTTTAGCTTTGCACTTCCACCCACGCACCCACCCACGCAAACACGCATTTATTGACCTCTACTTCCATATTTATGGATCGATTCTCTCGAAATTGGTATCAAAATTTTGCAAATTTTGTGGAGATTGCGACGTCATGGTCTTTTTTAGTTTTGCACCCCCACCCACCCACGCAATCACGCATTTAATTACCTACTTCCACATTTATGGACCGATTCTCTCGAAATTGGTAAAATCAAAATTTTGCAAATTTTTCGAAGATCGCGACGTCGTGGTCTTGTTTAGTTTTACACCCCCACCCACGTACCCACCCACGCAATCACACATTCATTGACCACGCAATCACACATTTATGGGCCGATTCTCTCGAAATTGGTATCAAAATTTTGCAAATTTTTCGGAGATCGCGACGTCGTGGTTTTTTTTTGGTTTTACACCTCCACCCACGCACCCACCCACGCAATCACACATTTATTGACCACGCAATCACACATTTATGGACTGATTTTCTAGAAATAGGTATCAAAATTTTGCAAATTTTTCGGAGATGGCGATATCGTGGTCTATTTCAGTTTTACACCTCCACCCACGCACCCATCCACGCAATCACACATTTATTGCCCTACTTCCACATTTATAGATCGATTTTCTCGAAATTGGTATCCAAATTTTGCAAATTTTTCGAGGATGGAGACGATGGTAATTTTTTTAAGTTTTACACCCCCAAACACCCACCCACCCACGCACCCACCCACGCAATCACGCATTTATGGACCGATTTTCTCGAAATTGGTACCAAAATTTTGCAAATTTTTCGGGGATGGCTACTATGTGGTTTTTTTAAGTTTTACACCTCCACTTACCCACCCACGCACTCACACATTTATGGACCGATTTTCTCGAAATTGGTAACAAAATTTTGCAAATGTTTCGGAGATGGCTACTATATGGTGGTTTTTTTAAGTTTTACACCTCCACTGACACCTCTCCCGCCCATCCACACACCCACACACGCACGCACACACACATACACAATTTTTCAGAAATCACCTTTTGGCTCTGGCGTTCTTGGGTGAGAGCATTTATTTATTAATTGTTGTCAAATTTAAAAAATCACCCCTTATGGGTAATAACATTTTATATTTCTTGACGAGAGTCATTCATAAATGACTATAAATAAGTTGCTGGTTTTACATCTTAGCCAAAACCAAAAGGTGATTTCTGAAAAATTGTGTATGTGTGTGTGCGTGCGTGTGTGGGTGAGTGGGTGGGTGGAGGTGTAAAATTTAAAAAAGCTACATAGTAGCCATCCCCAAAAAATTTGCAAAATTTTGGTACCAATTTCGAGAAAATCGATCCATAAATGTGTGAGTGTGTGGGTGGGTGCGTGGGTGGGTAGGTGGGGATGTAAAACTTAAAAAAAACCACATAGTAGCTATCCCCGAAAAATTTGCAAAATATTGGTACCAATTTCGATAAAATCAGTCGATAAATGTGTGAGTGCGTGGGTAAGGGTGTAAAACTAAAAAAACCACATAGTAGCCATCCCCGAAAAATTTGCAAAATTTTGGTATCAATTTCGAGAAAATCGGTCCATAAATGTGTGAGTGCGTGAGTGGGAGCGTGGGTGGGTAGGTGGGGATGTAAAACTTAAAAAAAACCACATAGTAGCCATCTCCGAAAAATTTGCAAAATATTGGTACCAATTTCGAGAAAATCGGTCAATAAATGTGTGAGTGCGTGGGTGAGGGTGTAAAACTAAAAAAAACCACATATAGTAGCCATCCCCGAAAAATTTGCAAAATTTTGATACCGATTTCGAGAAAATCGGTCCATAAATGTGGAAGTAGTTCGCGGTCATACAGACAGACAGACAGACGGTACTTATATAAATAGATAGATATATGTATATATAAGAAAGCTTTGAGGCCCGCGCTTCGCGCGGGCCGAAAAGCTAGTATAGATATAACAACAGTATATCAAAAAGAGAAATAGTGGAAGATTTCTTTTGGAGATCGATCTGACGAACGGCTGCACTGAGGTGGCAACCCACGGCGCGCGGTTCTATCGTGTACAAATGGCAGGTCGCGTAGATTCTGAGCGATGCGCGAGATCGCGATTGACAAAGGTAGCGGTCTTTTGGCTTTTACGCAGATGTAAATTAATACGCGTATGCTTAGATGGTCGCGAGCTCGATGAAAGCGGACGGTCGAGTACGCTTGGCAGGGAAGGAGAACTCTCCTTCCCGTATCATCCGCTGCGGACGAAGAGGTTGCAGGTCGACTAACGAGAAAGCTCGCCGGAGGTGGAGAACTCTCTACTTTGTGTTTTTGGTGATGTGCGGGTATCGGATAGATCTTAGCTGATAATCAACAATTTTCGACGTAAACAGAAACGTAAGTTGGTCTCAGTCGGATCGGTAGGATTGTAGGCGGAATGTCGAGAAGGCTTGGCGGAAGCAAAGAAAGCTCTCCTGATTTTCTCTTCCGTGCTGCTCTTCAGGATATGCTGTGGAATGCCTTGTGCTGTACGAGCTAGGTGGACTCGGTAGCGGGTCTGGTAATTAATTTGGTAATCGGCGGTCTCTTTTATACGGCTAATTGCCGTAATTCAGTAATGTTCGAACTGAGCGTCGGCTTTTGATACTGGCAGCAGGTGCTCTCACTTCGGGCCGTAATGGCGATTGTATAACGGCCGTACGATCGTTAGAAAATATTTGAGACATCTAAAAGGGACGCGATGCACCTCTGCCCATGCCTGATTGATGTTCGCCGGGTGGCAGACTTCCGGCGGATGGTTGGCCGGGTAACGATGGGGGGTGCATTGTTACATATTTAAGTCCCCCTCAGTAAACGGTAGGTATTCAATTAATTCTCATACTAAAAGTGTAAACAAATAATGTTTATCTTCACAAATAATAAAAATGAGATATAACAGGGCCGAATGCCGTTGGAAATGCATATATTATTCAATAGTCCATGAATGGAATTATCACACAATTATAGAAATTAAACACGTTTTGGTTCTCTTTACGTCTGAATCTTCTTCGGTAACAACATAAGATAAAAGTTAGTTTAGCGCAGTACAATAAGAATTCTTTTGGAAGAGTCAAGTAATAAAAACATCAAATGATAATCCATCTATCCACCACAACGTTCTTCCAAAAACATGCAGAAATATGAAAGTCAAAGAACACCCAAAATTAAAATGTGTGATGGAGCCATTAGATATCTATATGAATAAAAACAGAAAATACAAACTCGACTCTCTCATTCAGAAAAAATTGCAGAAAACGAAACAATAATTGGCAGTAGAATAAAACACACAATGAAAAGTTTGACAAGTACATCGCGAGAACATTAACAAACTCTTAGTAGGTCTATTCGTTACGAATGGCAGAGTAATAATATTCAGTTCAAAATACAATGCAGAGAAGTGCACATACGAATACAAATTATAGCGATAAATTTAAAGTTTTTTAAAACTGTTGATGATAGGAAGGTAAGAGAGATTGAGGAGTTCTGTATCACTTTGTAAATTAAGACTAAAATTTGTCTCTTTATGTTAATCATCTCCGATATCTTCATGTAGCTTCTTTGTCTAAGATTTGTACACCACACATTTCAATCAAAATCATATTTATTATCAATTCTATAGTCTGTAATTACTGAGTTTAAAATGCAATTTCAATGTATATGATTGCGATGTTCAGAAATACGAGTTTTTAGTGGTCTACTAGGGGAATCAAATATGTAGAAAACTGAGTTACACGCATACTATTTGAGAAAGCATCCCTTGAAAGGCCAGAAAAGGGAGCAAAACAGCAAAGAAAAGTGTTGTGATTAGGTGATTTCAAATTAATTCCACACGGGATGCCCAAAAGATGCCTGCTTACTTTATTAAAGTAAAAAAGACCTTCTGTATGCGAGCGTATAAAAGATACTACTAAAACGCGGGAAAAAGGCGTGTGCGGGAATTGTTGTAACAATAGGAAAACAAAAGATGAGTGACTTATCGACTAGAGTAACCAAAAAAACTATGTTGGTCGATAAAAACAATTTCTTCAACAAAAAGTTCAGCGAATATCCAAACAGAGAGGTCATAGATGAAGAAATAATAGCAAATAAAAGCAAAAAGTCAGGAAAGGAAGAAATGAAAGTCAAGTTAAACGAGAGGCAAGTTAAAATATGCAAGATACAAGGTTAAGTCATTCGGAATTCCGTCAGGCACGATGACAAAGAGGATAGGGAGGAAAGAGGGGAGACCACCAGGTTACTGGAAATTACATAGAGGTAAAAAGAACTGAAGGGAGCATAGTTACAAACCCTGGTTCCTAAGACGTGAGGGGAATTCAATTAGGCCGGATCTACAATAGATGTAGTAAATTTAAATCCGTTATGTACACACATACGTCATATCTTAGGTAAAAGTAAAGGACATATTAACTATTGTAGAGCGCTTCTCCCATCGCTTCGCCGCGCACCTTTTATCAGATTACAGCGGGAGGTCTCTTCTCGCCGCGCGCTTCTACTCGCATAGATTGGCCGATCTTTTTAAATTAATTTCTCCTTAATTACTTCAAAAATAGCAAAACGGTAGATGACTTTCTACTCGACTTAACCCGCTCTACCTGAACGTTACGGGTGGTACGCGAATTATGGGACACCCTGTATAGTGGAAGGAGAGCTTAGACATATTCATCTATTTGTGGCAGAGGCACTGATAGCGTAAGGCATATGCATATTTTTCAGCCCAACAAATAATCGCTAGAAAATAATATTTAACGGACTAGAAAAATATGTGAGGTGCGAGTGGCTAAATCGGGAATTAAACTCGAGTTTTTTGCTTTCCGGGCAATTGCTCTTACCACTGAGTTATTCAGACTTCACTAAAATATGTAAGGTGCAAGTGACTGAATTGGGAATCGAACCCGAGTCTTTCATTTTTCGCGCAACTGCTCTTACTACTGAGATATTTAGACCTCGTACCTTATGCCATTTTTAACACAGTAATATAGTGTACGACTCTAGAGCGATGTTGGGATCTCGCTCAATAGCTGCAGTGCCAGCTACCACAGAGAAATCGGCGCTACGGACAACTACAGTGTGACTACAGAGAGATGATTAGAGAGATGGTTTTAGCCAGCTGGTCTCTGGACGAGATTTGCATCATAGCCCAGTTACCAACTGGCCTCTCGCCAGTTGGTAACTGGACTATGGATGCTTAGCGAGCAATTCCAAGAAACTCTCAGAAGAGATGACAAGATTACCTGGACTTTTGATAGATTACAAGTGGCCATACCCCACAAGACTCTTCTAAAGAATACAACAATTCCACACCATTTCCTGAACAAGGTTTTTTCGGAGACTCTTCGGAGTGAACGAATAACGCTTAATCTGTCTCCAAAATCGATGCATAGTGTTTTAGATTGATACGATCCTTTCAAATATATATCCGAGGAATTTTCAAATAAATATGCTTATTCCGTTACGTTTTCAATGGTAATAATTTTATTTTCTTTTCTCTTTTCCTGCCTTTGCTCTTAATTTGCTTTGAAATATAAGTGAAAATATATTATTTGACTTCGTTGTATTTATATCGATATTGCTACATTTACTCTAGAATGTCAAATCGAAATCATCTGGAAACTTGGAACGATACGTGACAAAGTTTTTGCGCTTGCAATAATAGGTGAAAAATTCAAGATTTTGGATTTCTTCATCCGTTGCTTTCGGCGGGAGTGACGGCGGCTTCGTTTTTACCATGATAGGCACTGAACGTCGACTTAGTGGTCGTTTCTTTTTCGTAGGTGGTTCCATGATGCGTTTCAACGCATCCAATAGTCGGTGCATTAGCTGAAACTAATAGATGTACAAATTATAATCAAAATAATTATGTATATAATGATATAGAATAATTATACAAGATATTTTGTATAATGTAATCATTATTAAAAATGTTTAAGAATTGCAAAGTTTATATTTATCACAGGTAAAAAAGAGAATTTTGAATTTGAACTCTACCTTTTTCGCAGCATTTTCCGCCTCCTTTATAGCTTTTGTTTCTTGTCTGAATCCTTCCTTTTCGCAAGCACGGACAATTTCACGAGGTAAATTGTCCAACTGACGATTGAATTCTTCGTGAATTTTTTCGATCCATTTCATCATTGAAAAGCTATCGAGATTTGCATCATTCGGACCCACGCAACTCTCATAAGTATCCTCCACGAAAACACGAAGATAGAGCACTTCTTCAGAGCAAATAAGACGTCGAAAAACATTTCGGAGAAGGTAATTGGCATGTTCTTCAAGGTTTGCAGCTCTATCCTCCGCTTTGTTAATGGAACTCTAAAATACTTCGACTCATAAAACTAATCATTAATGATAGAAAGTTGACTGTTATAAGAAATTGAATGTTATAAAGACTTAACATTTTTCTAGAAAATGATAGTATTTAGGAAAATTTTATTAAATTTAGTTGAAACATTTGTGTATGTGTTTAAATGTATAATTCATACGTGAACTGAATTTCGATTGACATGTACTTCTAAATCATCGATAGTTGAAGTAATCTCATTGATCTCCTGTTTGATTTGTATTTCTGTTGCAGTGATAGTCATAGCTATGTCCGCCATTGGTGCAGCGAGGGATTCGAGATGAATAAGTGCGTTTAAATTTTGCGTCTCCATCGCTCGAAAAATGCGGATCAAATCAAAAGGATCCTCGAAATATAGCTCGGGGGGACCAGCCTCAGTAACATCCTGCTCGAATAGCTCTAATACAGAAAAATAATTTACATTTTTTTCTGATAAATTGAACAAATATTAAGATTTCTAATCACTTCTTGCAATCATACCGAAGTTTGATGTCAAAAGCAAAAATAACTCTTTAAATAATTTTTCTTGCGTTATATAGGATCTTATAATTATTGTACAATACTTTAATAGGGTCTTCTGGAAGACAAATGGAATCGAAAATTCTAATACAAAATATCATAATTACAATAGTGTTTAAGTTATAAGTGACCAAAGTTAATATATAATATATCATAAAAATTGCATGCTTATATAAGAAGAGGGAGAAGGCGGAGAGGGAAAGGGAAAGGGAAATGAGAGAAGAAAGAGGAAAAGAAAGAAGTAGGAAATGGGAAAAGGCAGAAAGTGAGACGGAAAGGCAGAAGTAAAGAAAAAGGTGGAAAAGGGGAGAGAAAGAAGAAGGAGAAGAGGAAAGGGATAGGAGAAGTAAAAGGAGAGAATACGAGGAAAAGAGGGAATGAGGGAGAAAGGAGAGTTCTATAAGTTGTTATCGATTTTTACAATTTTGTTAGAAAAAGGGTTTGAGTCGTGACTTCGCTTTGTGTTTCGACTTCTAGGGATCGATCATGTAAAATTTCACGTGAAACTTTTCACAGGATTCGACCAATCGTGTTGCTTGATTTGGCGTGGGACTGCCGAATCAAGCAACGCGATTGGTCGAATCCTGTGCACGTGAAGTTTTACATGATCGATCCCCAGATCGGCGAATGCCGACACTGACGCTACAGGCAGCGATGCGTGAGATTAAGAAACTACACGAGGAGCGGTCACAGCTAATTCTATCTAATAATAGAGATCGGGTAGAGAATACAAATTGCGAAAGTTTCAATAGCAATAAACTCGAGAATAAATTAAGTCCGGCTATTAAATTATAGTATTCATAGCTCGCGATAAGAGATTAAATCGTGTTAAAAATTTAATTTTAATTTGAGTGAATACTCTTGCGTTTCTTCTGGTACAGAAAAATATTTATTAAAAAATTCAGAATAAGGAGAAAGCCACCCATATATCGTGGGTAACGCTAAGAAAGCATTATAAGAAGACTACTTCGCCCACGGTCTTTGATCTGTGGTTTCCATGAGACGAAGGGCGAATGCCGAAGCAAGGGACTTGAGGAATTCTCATATGAGGGACGATATGGGTCTACCGCCGTCTTGTTCGAAGATTCTTGAGATGCAATAGCGTCGAGAGAAAATATTTCCGGAAATTAGGCAGAATACAGAGACACCAGAGTGCAGAATCGTGAACTATACTAGTAGTCGATTGGGTCCAGTATGGTGTGTCGGTAACTTGGGCAGGAGTCTAAGGTAGAGCAGGAAAACTCGTCGGAATCCTGGAGTTGACATTGAAGCACAATAAAGCGGGTCGCTCGATAACTTGGACAGAAGCCCAAGGTAGAGCAGGAGAACTCGTCAAAACCCTGAAGTCGATATTGGAATGTGTTGGTAATCGATTAGGTCTAGTAAGGCGTGTCGCTCGGTAACTTGGGCAGAAACTCAAAATAGAGCGAGAAGACTCGTCGGAATCGACCCTGGAATCGACGTTGAAATGTGCTGGTGATCGATTGGATCTAATATGATAAGTTGTTCAGTAACTTGGGCAGGAGCCCAAGGTAGAGGAGGAAGATTCATCTGGGATCCTGGTGTCGATATTGAAGTGCGCCGAATTAAATCCCTTTGTTGATAATTTTCGGGACGACAGTCTTGAAGAAGGAGGACAGTTGCATCCCTGTATCGAAACTATGCCCGTTTCCGAAAGATCTTCCCCGAGCGCGTTGCCAAGGGGTTTGTTTGTCAACAACGACAGACATTGGATTTGGGGCAGCTGTCAAATGGTGTGGTCATTTTTGGGACAGCTCCGCTTTTTACGTTCGGATATTATAACCTGAGTTGTGTTAAATTAATAAAATTACCGTTCCTTTTTAATAAGTGATCCCTTATTCGCTCGGGCGTGCGAAAGTGACGTGAATCGCGAATGTAAGGCGGTTGCGTTGCGCGCTTCGAGGTATATCGAGATCACGGACGCAACAATATAAATATACAGTATGTAAAGACACGGGTGCTTATTAGACTTTGTAATTTGTTGCTTTCTCGCTATCGATACTTCGTGTATCATCAATGTGATAGATAAGGATAGTACGATTGTCAATTCCTGTTTGACATTATCTTCTAGCAGTCGTAGTAGCAGTTTTGTAGACCGATAATTATATGTTATCATGATCTCTCTTCGATTATGCTGATGTTGCTATGTAAGCGCATTTGTTATTAAATACTGATGCGTATAAGCATAACATATGATTTTGTAGTTCACAAAATCATATAGTTTAAAGCGAATATTTAAAACAAATATATTACAATTTGTTTCATATGTTAAAAACAAATTTGATTAAATATTATACTTTATTTGATTAAAATTTAACGAGTAAAATTACATAGAATTATTCACACTTATGATTCAATCTGTCAAAATCGCAACCTTTATAATGACAGCTATTCCATATATTAGTGTAAACTGGAAAGAAACATTTTACTATTTTTTTTTCATGCTTTAAAAGCAATGATATTAAATGCGCATCAAGTGAGTAAAATAACACACATTATTTACTTTCTGAATATTCGAATTGCCAATTACACTCTCAATGATAAATCATCATCGATATAAAGTAACATACACATCGAAATAATAAATCAGCATTGCAAAAAAGAAGCATTAATAAAATGCAAATATCAACTTAACATGATTTTTTAATTGATTCATAAAATGATAAAGGCTTTGTTATTCCTGCATTAATAGATAGCTATAAATCTTGATTAGTTATTAGTGTCCATTTTTATTGGACATTTAGAATACATGTAAATTAAAAATTAATGTCTAGATACATTAATTTTTACAGAATAAAATAATTAAAAACGGAATTTTTCAGCATATTTTTTCAATCTATGTTACTGAAGTAGTGCCATGTGAAGATGACAACATGCAAAAAAATTAATTAAATTTGACGTATAATGCGAGAAAAAGATTTGTACGATTTTATTTTTTGCTATAGCATCTAACACGATATGGCTATGTTTAATAAAAAATCTTAAAGCTTTAATTAAAGCTTAATTTTATTTCTTATATTTTTACTAAATATTCTATCTGAAGTTACCAATTAATTCCTCCAATGAGGCGTCTTCATATGGTATTTTATATTTGTTAAATAAATTCGTAGCGCCAATGGAGACAATGCTTCTTTCTGAATCAAACCGGGAAAGCCAGTCATGTTTGATTTTCCAAGAAATAGGTGATACACAATAAAGGAAAATTTGACACATTTTTACTGTTCTCCAATTTTCTTCCCAAAAATAAACATCCAGTCTACGTTGACCGAATTGTTTCGAAAGTTCGTTCCTTTGAGTGCTGATTACTTCCGTCAGCTGCACTTCCTGGTCCGTTTGTTTTAGCATATCCATACTTTTTTCGTGATCTTTTGACAGGAGTTCTTCAAAGCCACTTATGTATTGTTCACTATAATACTTTCGTGAAACGGTAAAAAATGTAAATCAAAATTTATATCAAAATATTATTCTCGACTACTTATATCGTATAAGATTATTGAAAAGCTTCTCGTGCGTATATAATGTTTTATCTTTCATCATCTTCATTGCTATTGATGATATGCGAAAATGTGTAAAAAAATTTCTGTATGGAATATCATTATTATATATAAAAGAGGGAATATATTATAATCTAATTAATTCATTTTTTTCAATTGCACATGTGCTAATAAAATCAGTGGTGTTTTATTTAAATTTTATTTTAGCCGTATTAATACATATTTTGTTTAAATTTTATTTATTTAAGTAAATGTAAATAATTCTAAAATCGTTACAAAAATAATCTTGATAAAAAATTTTAATTTTTATTTATGATATAATATTTGTCTATTCATCCGCGTTGCACATGTGCATTAAATAATTTCTTCCTTACAGATTTTTCCATGCCATCAATAATAACGGAAATTCAAATAGATAGTCATCTTAGGCGTGAAACATTAGATGTGTGTGAAACATATTAGATTATAACGGATTTATACGAATGGTAACCTTTTTTTAGGATTTTCCAAACCGAAGTTTGGCTAATATCATTTTGTTAAACTACTTTCGAAACAGGCGTATGAGATTTTTCCATAACTATTTGCAAAATCTTTAGAGCTTTATTATCGTTGGTTGCAGTTTTTGATCTCTCGCATTTGATTTATCCTTAACTGAACACATTCTTTCGAAACATGAAACCATACAATAGACAATAAACTCGAAGTTGAAGTACGATCAGGATATAATATTATTAAACTTACCGTTAAATTAATCATTAAACAACTGTTTCGTAAGTCTTAACATATGTATATGATCATCAAATTCTCGCATAAGAATATCAATTCTCTCTTTTTCAATTAAATGCATTTTGAATTAAAAAAAGATAAATACATAAGAATCAATGAAATTTTTGAATCTTCAAATCAGATAGAAAATATTGAAAAAATTTTTACTTATAAATGTATATATACAGGGTGTCTCAGACCACCCGTATCAGCCGATTATATCGAAAACTGAGCGCGGCAGACAAAAATGTTTCAGACAAAAGTTGTAGGGCTTCAAGTAACGCATTACGTAGCAATATCAGTATGACCTTGAAGAGTGTTGTCAAGGTCATATAAAAATGACCTTGAAATTTTTAAATGAAAGCACCTATATTTTATTCCATATTCTTGTAGCTTATCTCGAGAGCTTTTCAAAACACTATAATTAAATCTCTTTTTATTAAGTAGTTTTCGAGTTATGGAGCTTGAAAGTTAGTATACCAGATCTTTTACTCTTCCCCACAAATAGTAATCGAGAACACTGAGGTCCGGTGATCGTGCTGGCCAATGATGTGGGCCATATTTGCCTATCCATTTGTTTGGAAACATATTGTTCAATCGTTGACGAGCAACTATAGATGTATGCGCTGGGCTTCATCTTACTGAAAAAACATGTTTAGGCGTAATTGTAGAGGAATATTTTCAAGCAAGAGCGGAAGATTATTTTTAATGAAATTGGCGTATCGAATACCGTTTAAGTCCTCTTCAAAGAAAAACGGCCCAACGACATGTTTTTCAATAATTCCGCACCAAACATTGACTTTCCAAACATGTTGATGATCAATTTCTCGGAACCAATGAAGATTTTCTTGTGCCCAATAACGACAGTTTCAAGTATTTACAGACCCGTCACTTTTAAATGTGTTTTCATCAGAAAATAAAATTTTCTGATGAAAGTTTTGTGGTTGTTGATGTATCCAATTGCAAAATTCATTCTGTTTCTAAAATCGACAATCGTCAATGCTTGGTGAAGACTCATCCTGTACGGATGCAGCTTGTTTACATGAAAAATCCGCTGGATCGTGGCACGACTAATACCAGAATCTCTTTCTCTACGCCTTAATGAATCGTGGGGATGCAATTGAGTAGATGCAAGAATTTCTGGCGTCCTTTCCTCTATAACTGGGCGTCGAATTTGTCTACCTTTATTGTGATCCGGTTGAATAATACCTTTATTAATAATTCGTTTACTTAAGCGAGAAAAAACATTGTATGAGTAAGGAACGCGATCTGGGTATCGTTCTCGCCACAATCTTGCAGCTGCTCTAAATTGACCACCACATTCACCTAAAATAAGCATCATATCCGAAGCTTCTGCGTTTGAATACGACATAGCTGATTAATGAGAATTTCGTTACGTGCTTCTCTGCAAGAGAAGATTATTTTTCTTTGATTATTTTTCTGGAGAGCCTGTTAATATTTCCGCTTATGTTAATTTTACTTACGGATTAACTGTTACGCCATGCGCCGCCTAGCGGTGCTTTTTGCAAGCATGGAAGGGAGATAGTATGGAACGGGATATGATTCGTAGAATACGCGACGCTATTCGTTCTTTAGATGCCGATGAAATTCTTTATGCAACAAATAATTTCAAGAAAAGAATACGTGCTTGTATTGAAGAAAACGGTAAACATTTCGAACATCAGGCCTAATCACATGTAGCATCTAGCCATACATTCACACACACACACACACACAGACACACGCGCGCGCACATACAAAAGAAATGTAAATCCGACCGGGCAACCTCCACGCGGTAGACTTTGAGTAATGCTAACGCCGGCGGTACTGTAACTTTCAAGCTCCATAACTCGAAAACTACTTAATAAAAAGAGACTTAATTATAGTGTTTTGAAAAGCTCTCAAGATAAGCTACAAGAATATGGAATGAAATATAGGTGCTTCCATTTAAAAATTTCAAGGTCATTTTTATATGACCTTGACAACACTCTTCAAGGTCATACTGATATTGCTACGTAATGCGTTACTTGAAGCCCTACAACTTTTGTCTGAAACATTTTTGTCTGCCGCGCTCAGTTTTCGATTAATCGGCTGATACGGGTGGTCTGAGACACCCTGTATAAGATGTATTTCTGAGTAAATGCCGTTATTGGCTAAATACTTTTCATACTAATATTAATAAGGAATTTTTATATCTTTCATACCTGGATCTTTTGCAGTCGACGTGACTCTTCCTCGAACTGCTGATCGATGCGGATGTAATCGTCCTTTTCTTGACCAATAAGATGTTTCATTTTCAATATCTCTCGTATATTTTGAATGTATTGTTTCAATAAAAATTTTTCTTCCACGGGTCTGCCGGATAATTCTGTAAAGTACTGCGGATCCACATCCGTCATGGCGATTGCTTTGTCCAGATTCTTATATTTTTCTTTGTTTATCTTAACGTTTACCTGTGGAAAATTTTTGAGGAATTATGACAGTGCGTGACATGCGCATTAAAATTTTTTTTTACTTGTGTGGGTTTGGGATACTTACATTTAAGTATATAAATGTTAACAATAAAAAAAGAAATGAAACAAATTATGAGATCAATCAAAATATACAGGGTGTCCGGCAATAATCGCCCCACCTCTCGTGTGCAAGTAGAGCAGGTAAGTTAAACCGAGCAGGAAAGTCCTCTACCGTTTTGCGATTTTCGTAATAATATGAATTGCATTGATTCGCATTGCCTAGCTTATAAGGATTGCGAACCTGCTTGTAAATATAAATCCATACCGCCTAGCTTATAAGGATTGCGAACCTGCTTGTAGAGAACCGCGCACTTGTTTGCATGAGTTTGCTTGCACGATCCACGGACTTGCTACCGCACGACGCATTGTGCACATATATGCGCATAGAATAACATACATTCTGTACCAAAGGTTAAAGTGAGTTTGAGTTTCCCCCTTCTTCCGAATCCTGGCGAGCCTGATCCGCGACATCGGGAAAGGTGAACCGTTACAGAGAAAAGTGGAATGGATAGATGAAAGAGAGGGAAAAATAGAGAAAAAAAGCGTAGGAATAAGATGTGTGTGGAAAGAGTAAAACGAGAAGCAGATGAATAGAAGTAAAAAAAGGAGGAATAAAATGACATCAGGATAGAAATTAAGCGAAAGAGAATCGGTAAAGTAAGGAGAAATAGGAAATAAAAAATGAGTAGGAAAGAGAGAAAAAAGATAATAAGAATAGAGGGAGATAGTAAAAAGAGTTGATAAGCATACACAGAAGTAATGGAAAGAAATTGGAATATGATAAATATTGAGAACATGCTTGAAAGGAAGAAGAAAAGGTCAGAAAAGAAAAAAGGAGAGGAAGAGATAAAACGAGCATTTTAAACCAGCAAAAAGGTGCTGAAATCATCAGTAAGTAAGCGAAAAATTTAAATAGCGAATATGGCGAGTTTATTGGAGATGAAGAAGGAATTAAAAGAGGATGCAAGAAGAATGCTGAACAAGATAAGAGCAGAAATTCAGGGTCCCAGACAACACAAAAAACTAAAAAATGACAAAAAGATATTTTTAGAATATTTTCTCGGTAAAGCAAAAAGATGTCTGAAAGATGTCTCTAACATATCTTTTCATCTTGCCAAAAAAACGTATTGAAGATTTTTTTCTGGCCAAGTGAACAGTTTATTTGCTTACTGCTATGCGACCCGTTGTTTTGTGAGGTGTGGCCACTTGTAATCTATCAAGAGTCTGGGTAATCTTGTCATTTCCTCTGAGAGTCTCTTGCGATTGCTTGCCTAGTATCTATAGTCCAGCTACCAGTGAGAGAGAAACCATCTCATCTCTCTGAAATCATACTATAGCTATCTATAGAGCGAATTTTTCTGTGACAGTTGGCACTGCATCCATTGAGCAAGATTCCAACATCATTCTGGAGTCGTATACTGTATTACTGTGTTAAAAATGGCATAAGGTGTCAGGTCTGAATAGCTCAGTGATAAGAGCAGTTGTTCGGAAAGCGAAAGACTTGGGTTCGATTTTTGTGATTCAGCCACTGGCTTCTCACATATTTTTCTAACTGTTCAAATATTGCTTTCTAGCAATTGTTTATTGAGTTGAAAAATATGCAAATATCCTATACAAATACATTAGTGTTTTTGCTACGGATGATTGCTACGAGTGTGTCTAGGCTCGTGTCACTCTATATACACTTCTGTTTATTACTTGGATGCTATGCGCTATCTATCTCGTATATAAATTTTAATCATAAGAATTATATAAAGCCTGCAAAGCGTGGCTAATAAGATTGTGCTAATAAGCAAATGTAATACCTATTTTTACCAGTTTAATTCCTACTACAATCCAATCTCTATACAGGGAATTTAGATATTAAACTGATTGTTGGAAAATCGGATAGGAAAATGTCTAATAAAATTTTGACGACAATTTCGAAATTCTTGGCATGGAATTTTGGGTGTGATAAAAGAAAAGCCCTGTCGATCAAGCCGAAGACAGTGCCTCTCTTCTGGCAAAGAGGATGATGAGACAGAAAGTTTAAATATCTCCTCGAGAATGTTGGTTTATGATACCAATCACATATGATGATGATTGCAATTTCGATTAATAAATGATGTACACAAAGATCTAAGTGTAGTATAATTTCAATTAAAAAATAATTTCTGCGCCCTAATTACCGCGCATGGCTCCTGACGCCGTTTTTTCCCTTTTATTTAATGTAATTTGGAGCCTTTATATCTCATTATATAAATTATTTAAATTTAATTATTTAATTATGTTGATCTAAATATCTTTGTCATACATATGTAGGACGTAACTGCAATAATTACGATATAATATATGTTACATTTATGAGCGAAAAATTACAGCGCTTAAATAATATTTATACAATATTATTTACAATTATAATTTTATATTCAGTTTTGTTATACAGGGTGTCCGGAGTCAGTCGCATCACCCGTCGTGTGCTGATAGAGCAGGTTAAACCGAGTAAGAAAGTCCTCTACCGTTTTGCGATCTTCGCAATAATTAATGAGAAATAAATTAAACAAGATCGGCCAATACGCGCGAGTTCAAGCGCGCGGCGAGAAGAGACAGCCCACGCGGGGGTTCAGCGTTATGCATTGCTCGTATTTATCCATTGTCCTTTGTAGAGTGCTCCTCCCCGCTTTGTCGCGTGCGTAGCAATCGCGTAAACATTAGGCTTTTATTTTCGCCGCGCGACAAGAATCACGTAAACAGTAGGAGGTCTCTTCTCGCCGCGCGCTTTTACTCGCACGGATTGGCCGCTCTTTTTTATTTAATTTCTTATTAATTATTGCGAAAATCGCAAAACGGTACAGGACTTTCCTACTCAGTTTAACTGCTTCTACCTGTACACGACGGGTGATGCGGTTGACTCCGGACACCCTGTATATACTTATATAATATTATATACTTATATAATATTAATATAATGGCGTTTATACAATTCTAACTTCACAAAATACATATAATTAGGACAACGAAACGATATCTAAAAAGAAATTTTAAAGATGACTAAAAGATGTCTACAGTCATTTTTTAGTTGCTAAATGATTTAAAAATATTATAAGATGATTTTTAGTGGAACATATGACGTCTATTAGTCATATTTTCATGGATTATATGCTCTCACTGAAAGACGTTTTTCTAAAAAAATATGTCATCTTTTAAATGATATGGTGATGTTTGGGGACAGAGTGAATGGATGAAAAAAAGAGTTGGAAAAACTGAAGAGGAAGTGTAAAGTAAAAGAGGAAAATGGAAAAAAAAGAAGAGATGTGGGAAAGAATATGAGAATTAGAGAAGGGAAGAGGAAGAAAATAAATTAGAGAAATGGCGGAGAGGGGGGGACAAAAAGGAGGACGATGGAGAAGGTAAATAATATTGAGGAAATAGAAGATGATAAAGAGAAAGGAAAGAACCTAATTATAAAGAGATTATATATACATATAATCTATAAAGATGGAAAAAGAGATATGAGGGAAAGTGTAAACCATTTATTGAAAGAAATAGCGATAAATGCGAAAATACATAATGTAAAATAGACGAACAGAAAGGAGGAGGGATGGTATTAATTAAACTAAAAAGTATAAATCAAAAAAAGAAAATAATATGAAAGAAAAAAACTTTGAAGAATAGAAGGGAAAAGATACAAGATGATTTAAGGCTCCTGCATACTCGATTGCCAAAAGTCCACCAGATTCGTGCGACAGCGTCACACCTGGCAAAATTATGAACTAAAAGGCGTGGAAATGACATTCCACAAGCTAAATTATTCTTGCGAAATACAGCGTCATGTTTCGTTTTAGTGCAGTGTTTTTATGTTTAAATTAATTGTCGTATTGTTAAAATATACCGAAGACCCATTTTGTTATAATTTAATATGTGAAAGCAAATATTTATCTCAATTCGACACCTGTCAAACAGCAGTTTTCGTCCTTGATTAGGCTCAATTCAATTCGACATATAATATATGTTATTTATTGATTACCCAAACAAAAGGAGAGTTTTCGGTATATTTTACAAGTCGGGTCTATCGATTACAAACGCTATTTTATTGAAAAACATTTGTATCTTAACGTATTTCGCAAGAATTTTCATGGTATATTTTTTCGCTTCTGACGTCACAATCCAAGATGGCTGCAGTGAGTATGCAGGAGCTTTAACATGGGATGAGAGAAGAATGCAACGGAAATTAAAGGAGGTAGTGGAGACAAGAAAAAAAAGGGAGGAAAATATAGATAAAAATGAAAGGATAATGATAGAAAAGTGACGGAAGTGAGATAAAGAAGAGAAGATATTGAAAGACGAAAAAAGGATATAAGAAGAAAAGACAAGGGATAGGGACAGAATAAAAGACAATGGGAAAGAGTAGTGGAGAGGGGTAGATGGGGGAAAAATAAGGCAGAAAAATGGGAAAGAGAGAATGAAAGAAGGGAGAAAAAGTAGGAATAGAGCGGCTCAAGGAGAACAGAAAGATGAGAGAGGAAATAACTGAGAAAAAAGATAAAGTTAGTTATATACTTAGTTATATACTTATATTAGTTTTATACACTTACCAGCCGCTCTTTACAAGCTTGATAATTATCATGACTAAAACGTAAGTAGATAGATAGTGCATAGCGCGTCACATAGCGGTAAGCAAACAAACTAGCGACTATTGAATATTGTTTTTGTAATGTTTTTGGAATGTTGCCGTAACATTTTTCATGAAATATTACAGTTATATGTTTCTATTATGTGTGTGTCTGTAATATTATTATCTAATATTATCTGTAAGATTAAATGTTTGTATTCTAACCAATAAAATTTGTTAATAACAGAACCAGTCCAGGTATTTAAAGTTTGTTCATAACAGAACTAGTCCGGGTATTTTTTTATTACACCTACGTATTTTCTAAAATATTAAGAAATTCCGGCCATTTTTCATACAATTTACATATATGTTATCTTAAATTTGATTAATTTGGCAATTATGCATAATTATACTAATTTTGGTTAATTTAATAGCAATTATACTAATTTTGGTAAATTTAATAAAAATTTTATATATATTAATATTATATAATAATAATAATACAGTTATATATAAATATAATATATAATTATATATAATTATAATTATATATAATTATAATTTCATAAATTTTAATTATGTAAAATTACCGATAAAAGTGATTATTTTTATAAAATTTATCACATTAATCATTTATATTGATAATTATGTATAATAATCAATTAATCATATTTATATGTATAGTGACATATATACAGGGTATCCTATTTTAATTGCCCCAGGCATATATCTCGGAAAATATGGAAGATACGGAGAAACATTTTAGAAGTTGTAGGATATCAAGGAGGACGTCTTGTGGTAAGTACTGTCTTATTCCAGGTAGAGGTGTTTCCAAAATTTCGAGGTCATTATTATTTTTTCAAACGGAACTACCATAATTTTCTTACATAAATCGCTCTCTCGCAATATTTAGTGCAAAAAATTGTTAGAGTAGAATAGTCGAAAAATGAATGATTTACGAGATATTTTATGCTTTATTTTAATAAAAAATATGAAATACCTTGTAAAATACTAATTTTCGGATAATTTTATCTTAATAATTTTTTGCATAAAATAATGAGATAAATTAATTGGTGTAAAAAAAACATACTCTTATTATCATAAAAGAAAGTGCAATTTGCAATGTACAACTGCATACTTTACTTTTTTATAAAGTATGATAAGTTATATAAAAATATCGATTTAAATGTTCTAATCATTGTAATATGTACTGTGACATGACGTTTGGTCCGTCCGTCACAAAGGCTGAGAAGCCCGGTCGTGGTCGGTCTCCGCTCTCTCGATTTAGGGAGAGAGAGCGCGGCCCGAGCGCGGGATCGGACGCGATCCCGCGATTTGTGTTATTTTTGGCGTCCCATATTGTGAGAAATGTAGATTATAGTTACGGTGGCGGACAAGTACGGTCGGCGCGATCTCATCCGGTAATGACGAGGAGAACGCAAGTGACATCGAGGACGAGGGGAGGCCCAACACCGATAAAAGGAGCACGCCAAGCAATAATTACCAACTTTTACACCGATTTACGTCATTTGAGAGAAGAACCGACGCTGCCGGATTTTTAATAACTGCTCTTCACAGGCTCGAAGGAAACGTCCAAGGGGAAGGCCACCCCAGCGCAAGGAGCGTGCGAGTCCCGATAAGGAGCTACGGCACAGTGTCCGATGCGCGGGCCCGAATTTTCTTATTGGATGGAACTCGATCGAGAGGAAGATCGACCGGGGACACATCGCACATGTAAAGGAAGAGCAGGACCGGACAAGTCCATACGTTGCCGCTACCAATGTTTCCGAAGCCTGGAGGTAGAAGGAAGCGAGCGAGAAGTCGAGGGCTCTAGACCATAGGCGCGAAGGCCGCAAGGACCCTTAGGCCGCGCCACGGCCCTGCGTAATTCGGAAGCGCCACAAGTGGCCTTATCACACATTAATGTGTCGGCGTGTCTCCTGCGGGCCTTCCGCGGCTTCCGCTCGTCACTGTTCGGCGGATCAGCGTGTTGAGCGGAGACCTTTATCGCTGCGTCGCTGCGTGCAAAAGAAATCGTCGAGAGAACATTACCGGTGAGATTGACGTCGTCCGACTGTAAAGCTGCCGATTGTGAATAAGGTCCAGATGAGTCGTGCCGTAAAAAAAAAAGCTATCACTGCCGTAAGTTAAGGTTTTCTTCATATTTTTTACATTTTTTTTTGATTTTCGAGAGACTACGCAGTCGATTGGCTGGACGACTCATCTGAAACGACATCTCCGCGTGAGTACTCTCTCTCCCGAATAAATCTTGCCGTCGACAGTCAATATTTTGGCGTCTTGTTAATTATCTCTTTGTCATTTTTTTATATGGTGTGAATTCTTTGTTTAACGAGCTCGTACACCGTAACCGCTTTGTCTATTGCGCGTCTATTATATTGTCCGTTCGTTTCGTATTGCGCGTTAGTAAACTATATATGTCGCGTAATCTATTGTATTTTATTTCGTCGCTCTTGAATGTCGTCGCGTTAATCGGGGAGATATTGTTATTCTTCGCGTCATTATATTGTAAAGTCTCTCGCTGCCTTTAGGGCAGTTTAACTATTGTGTAATTCCGATCGAGAATGCCAGTCGTACCGCGATATTGAGTGATTATATTGACGAGTATTAATCGTGAAACACGATACTCTTGCGCTCGACCGCGAGAAGCCTTGTGGCCGACAAACATCTGGCCGGACTGTTATACATTCTATTTCTTACTACTGTTTTCCTTATATTGCTCTTTTCATATATTATTTTTTTTTATTTATATTATCCTCTCTCTCACTTACTATTTAATATATTATATTATTTTTCAATTTATTCACGTGTGTCAATTTAATAGTGCCTCTCTCGATTTTCTCCCGTCCCGTCCGTAAGGACCATCCCCCCTCTACCAATTTCGTTAATTGAGTAGGCGCGTATTTTCCGTCGCTATATATAACCGATTCAGTATTTGCGATTTCCGTAAAGTTTTTCTGCGGCGCGGATTTTCGCGCCTGGCGCCCAACTTCGTGTGTTGCTTCTCGTTTAATTTGATAGTCGGTTCGTATATCGCGCCGAAGGTGTGCCGTAAGTCACAGTCAACGATCCATCGATTAACTATTTACTTTAGTTGTCTTAAAAATTAATTACTGTCACAAGTTGGCGCATAACGTGGGGCTCACGATAAATGGGATTTTGAGAGATCGAGATTGGTACGTTACAATATTACTTTGATTTAATTGTGAATGCTTATATCTGATATTGAAATTTTTGATTACTGTTGAATATTATTGCTTGTGTATGATTATAATGGATGTTATTATTTATTATGGTGATTGGTAAATATGTATTGATCGATTGATATCATTTGAGATTGCACTTAATTTTTATTGATTCTCGTTTACGTCCTGAATTTATATTATGAATTAGCGGTGATATTAAACATTTAATAGAGTTTCTTAAGACATTTAAAGCTGCTTTTATAATTGATTACATTAGTTACAATATTTCATTTGTTAAGTTTAGTAAAAATATTAAGCAGCTGTTATCTTATTAAATTTTAGTGAATTAACTTGTGAATAAGGTAGATTTTATTAAAATGAGGTGTAAGATCGCTGCCTCAATTAAAGAAAATATTTAAATAATATTTAATTGGATTAAAGTTAAAAACTGATTGAATAACCATTTCTGTTAAAACTTTTGAAAGTAAATTATTCTTTTTCGTTATTTATTTTTGAAACTGAAATTAAAATTAATAGAGGACGTAATTATTGAATACCGCTTATTAATATTTTTGCTTTTATATGGTGTGCACTAACCCCTTTCTTACAGGATATTATATTGATACTGTGTTTATATTGTATTTATGTTGCATTTATGTTATGTTTATTGAATTTTGCCGAATTTTGAGGGAAATTTTTAAGCGATTAAGCCCGTTAAAGGAATCCATGGAATTTCGTGTAGTTTCGGTAATTTCGGATATTATCAAAAATAAGAATTTAGCCGACTTATCCTGCTTCGGAATTCGACTGCTCGAGGATCGTGTTGACCGCTACCGTATTTACGCGTGTTTTTGCGTACGATTGTTCGACGCGCGTATTTGCGTGTATATTATAGGCCTATTGTTCGCCGATCTCAGGTACTTTTCTCGAATACCGCTCAACAATAATTCGTTAAATATTGCGTTTTCGAGAGTTCATAGCACTCCGGAGAATAAATCTCGCTTTCGATATTTATTTTCGGTATTTATCTCGCTGTCTTTAGGTAACGGTTACTTCGCGCGTTTAAATTTATAATAATATGCAGAATGAGTTTGGAAGAGGATACCAAAATTGAGTGGATCTATACGTTGCCGTTGGAACGATTGCGCGAAGAATTAGGGAATCGCGGTCAGAGCACTGACGGGACCGTGTCCGCGTTGCGATCGCGATTAATTAAATTCGAGCGATGCGCGCAAATAGGGTGGGAACCGCCGCGTACCCCAACGAACGTGGGCCCACCCGATATAGACGATCTCGCGGAAGGAGCTTCGGCGCGGCCCGATAGTCGCGCAGAGCCGGTTATATTACCGAACGAAGGGGCGGATGCAGAACGCGCCCGATTGCAATTACGACCCCCGCGATTAGAATTACCACCCCGCGACTGGGAAAATCAGTATCGCGTCTCGTAATACCTCCTCCGCGGTTGATGTGTATCAATTAATGCGTCGATGGAATTTAAAATTTTCGAGCGCTTGCGGTAGGGACGTAAAAGCATTTTTTTCGCGCATCGAAGAAGGTCGCGCGCTCGTTGCCGTTGACGATGAAGAAATTTTTAAATGCATACCGTTCTTTTTATCGGGAATCGCGCTTTACTGGTACCGTAATGAACGCGGTCGGTGGCGAACGTGGCAAGATTTTGAGTCCGCATAGCGCGCGCGATGCGGTAGCCCGGACTTTCAATTTGCTTTACGGGACGAAATAATGCGACGCACTCAAGGGAAATGAGAATCCGTCGCGGATTTTTTGCCGTGTATCCGCGCATTGTTTGAGTCCACCGTGGAGTCTTGAGCAGTTAAATCACGTTCACCGTAACATGCTGCCGCGATTACAGATAGCGGTTCACCGTCGGGATGTATACGATTTCGCGTCATTAGAAAGCTTAGCCACGAGGGTGGAACAGAGTTACGACACGGTAAGTCGATTTCGCGCGCCACCACCGCCCGAACAATCGATCTTCCCTGATCTCGCGTATAGATCATCGCGTAAGGGCAATAAGCCGTCCCCAGCCATCGCTGCCGCCGGAATCGCGACCGCTAAGCAATCAAATACAAAGGGGAACGGTAAACGATCTCGAAAAGGAACAAATGATAATCGGGCAAATCCCGCCGCTGCCGCGCCCGCGCAAACCGCACCCGCCGCTACTTCAATCGCTGCGCCCACATTCAACCGAAACGTCAAATGTTGGAATTGTGAGAAGATCGGTCATATAGCGTGAGAATGTTCAGAATCGCGCCTAATGTATTGCTATCGGTGCGGAAAAGCTAGCATTACAGTTAAAACGTGCCCGGTGTGCTCGGGAAACGAATAAGGGAGTCGGTAGGGCGGGCTCCGGTGACTCCGACAAAAGAAAGAGAGGTCCGCACCGCGAATAACTTACGGGAAGTATCGAGACTTCCGTCTAGCACTGCCGATTTGGATTTCTTGGAATTACCACCCCTACCTTATTTTGAGATCGGCATACGGGGAAAGCCTTTGCGCGCGCTGGTAGATTTCGGATCGAATCGTACGATACTCGGTGCCGACGGAATAAAGATTGTTTGACAATTAAGGCTACGATCTGCCGCAATCGCATCATACAGATCCGCATCGCGAACGGACAACTAGCGGAGGTGCGCGAGAAGATCAATGTATCGCTTACATTAATGGGTCGCAGCCACGTTATATCCGCGTGCTTATCGCTCTAGATTTCGCTGCCGCGGAATGGCATTTCGCGAGCAATCCCTCGATAAGGTACGCGTTGCCTTCGGCGTACGAAACTCCGAGAACATGCTGTGGATTCTCCTAATTAACGCCGTCCGAGACCGATCGATTAGCCAAATTTTTAAAAGACCGTCTGCCAGAAGCTGTCGAAAACTCCGGTGTCACTTCTCTAATGAAACACGTGATAGATGTAGGGCAAAACAGACCGATCAAGCAAAGGTGTTATCTCGTGTCACCTAAAGTACAGGAAGCAATACGGGACGAGGTTGATAAAATGTTAAAAGCCGGAATAATTGAGCCCTCGTTTAGCGAATGGTCGAATCCTATAGTTATGGTTAAAAAGCCGAACGGGAAGTATCGTTTTGTTTGGATTTTTAATGGCGTATCAAAAAAGAACGTATCCGCTGCTGAACATGAACGGCATATTAGACAAACTGCGGTCCGCGCGATACATCTCCACGATCGATTTGAGCCAGGCGTACTTCCAAATACCCCAAGGAGAGCCGCGAGATAACGGCCTTTAGCGTACCCGGGAAAGGCTTATATCACTTCACAAGGATGCCCTACGGGCTAACGGGAGGACCCGCGACATTCCAACGGTTATTAGACAAATTGATCGGGCCAGAGATGGAGTCACACGCTTTCGCATATCTCGACGACATTGTTATTGTCACGCCAACTTTTGAGGAACACCTGACGTGGTTAGATCGTGTGTTAAGCAAAATTCTCGCTGCCGGATTGACGATCAATTCCGACAAATGCGAGTTCTGTCGTTCTCAGGTTCGATATCTCGGTTTTATAGTCCAAAGAGAAGGTTTTAAATCCTGAAAAGGCGCGCCCAATTTTAGAATATCCGGTACCGCGGAATATCAAACAACTATGTCGCTTCTTTGGTATGTCTTCATGGTACCGTCGATTCATTCCACAGTTCGCGACGCTCAGTGAACCTCTGACGCGTTTGTTAAAGAAAAACCAACAATGGGAATGGTTGAATGAGCAAGAACAAGAACACGCTTTCGAACAAGTTCGCTCGCATCTCGTTGCCGCACCTACTCTATCGTGTCCGGACTTCAACGTTCCGTTTGTTCTGCAGACTGACGCGAGTTCTGTCGGAATAGGAGCCGTGCTTATACAAAACGTCAACGACGTGAAGGGCACGTAGTGGCGTTCGCGAGCAGGGCCTTATCCAATCCCGAGAAAAAGTATTCGGTTACCGAGCAGGAATGCCTAGCGGTAGTCTGGGCCATAAAGAAATTTAGGCCCTATTTGGAAGGTTACAAATTCACCGTAATAACGGATCATAGCAGCTTACGATGGCTACACAACTTGCGAAATCCGACGGGTCGACTCGCGAGATGAGCGTTAGAGCTCCTTGAATATGATTACGAGATCGTCCATCGGAAGGACGCATTACACTACGTGCCGAACGCCTTGTCGCGTATGTTCGAGAGTGATATCGAGGTTCCCCTGATCGCTGCCGTAGAGGCAGAAGTTATCGCGAATACCACAGACGCGTGGTATAAGAAATGCGTCGCGGATGTAGAGGGTAAAGTCAGGCGATTCATTGATTGGCGAATAGTAGATGGTCAACTATATTTTTGCAGACTAAAAGCAATCGTATCTGAAATTGTTGAAAATTCAGATCGGTGGAAACTAGTGTTACCGAAAGAATTGCGGGGAGAGGCTCTGAGAGAGGCGCATAACGAACCACAGGCCGGACATCTCGGAGTCGAGAAAACTTTTCAAAGATTAGCGGTTCGGTATTATTGGCCTAATATGTTTCGTTATACCGCGGAGTACGTGAAGCGATGCAACACCTGTCAGCGTACGAAAGTAGAGCAGGCCGGACCCGCCGGTCTTATGGGTCATCGAATCATAGAGGGACCATGGACCGTGATTGCTGCCGATATCGTAAGTCCGTTCCTCAAAAGTAAATCGGGTTTCACGTACATTTTGGTAGTACAAGATCTGTTCACGAAATGGATTGAGTGTTTTGCGTTACGAGCCGCAAATGGCAAAAAGATCTGCGAAGCTTTGAAAGAGATAGTGTCGTGATGGGGTACACCGCAATTCGTGCTAATGGATAATGGGACCGAGTTCGTCAATAAGACTGTGCGAGCGTTCGCTACCGAGCACGGAATTACGCACATTACCGTTCCACTGTATCATCCGCAGGCTAATCCTGTGGAACGGGTTAATCGCGTCTTAAAAACAATGATCGTTGCCTTCCTGGAGAGAGACCATCGAGAGTGGGATGAGCATTGGAGAGACCTTCGTTTCGCGTACAATACCGCTCATCACTCCTCGATCGGTGCCTCCCCAGCGCTTCTAAATCTCGGTAGGGAATTAACCCCCTCGAACCCGTTGCGTGCGCGATGTGAGGAAGCTGCCGCGATCGTTACACAATTGGGTATCGGAGAACCTCGAGCAGGTTTATCAGAAGCAGTCGTCGTATTATAATTTACGGCGTAGAGATATTGCGTTTCATATCGGCGATTTGGTATTAAAGAGGCAGCACCTGCTGTCCTCAGCGGCACAAAATATTGCCGCGAAGTTGGCACAGAAATTCCATGGACCTTTTTGCGTAAGTAAAATTTCGTCTTCGGTCGTGTACGAGCTCGTTGATTTGCATGACAATTCCGCTGGTAAAGTGCATGTAAAGGATCTCAAACCCTACCACCCTCCACGCTTCTAGATCGCTGCCTTGGGACCAGACACCGAACGTGGCCAACGATTACCGGCTTTTCAGGAGCCGGTACGGGAGACTATTCCGATATTGGACGGCAACATCCCGCATTTTGGATCGAGCTGGGGGACCTGGTGACGAGACACTTGCGCCGGCAGTATACAACACAAGTGTCCCAAGTGCGTGAGTTTCCCGCCATCCAGGAGCGCGGCGTGCAAACGGAGCAGACCTGGTCGGTGGACCAGGTCTTGAACGAGGTCTTCGGGCGGGACCCAACCGAGACCACCGAGAGCGGCATCTAAACACCCTCGCTAGCGTTACGAGCAACCGGGATGCAGACGCTCCCTGTACTGCAGCGCACGTCGGAGACGCAGACATTCCCAGATCGCTGCACGAGAGAGACACAGATGCCCTCTCTGTACCAACGGACAGTGGGGACCCAGGTGGAGATCACCACTGGGAGCCTGGGGGCGGGGCCACCTGACGCGCCAGAGGGCCCCAGGATAACGAGGGGTCGCGGTAGGGGACTAAGACCAGTCCAACCGAGCGAGCTAATGCCCGTCGGATCGAGGGGACTTACGCCAACGAGGGGAGCGTCCCCGCTACCAAGGGAAGCACCCCCTCCATCGCTGCCGCGGGGACGGTCACCCCGGAGGGCCGTCCGGAGAAGCCCTCAGCCTTCGCAGATCATCCAGGACACTGAAGAGACGGGGTCGGTCTCCCGCCCACCGAACCAACCGGAATACATCCAGGGAGCGGAGTCAGCACCGCCGGTCGCTAGCAAGGAAGGACGGAGGGGGACCAATCGAAAGGTCAATCAGCCGTCAACCGTCATTGTCGGTGGCGCCAACACGCGGATCCACCGTCTGTTGGAATTGCCGCGCCACCGACCACCGATACTCCGACTGTCCACACCCACGTGACAATCCGTATTGCTACGGGAGCGGCCGTCGGGGTGTGACGATGAGGACCTGTCCCGCCTGCGGCCCGGAGTGGCGCAATCTAGGGCCATATCGTCCAGAGCAGGGACATCTTGGGAAGAGAGACCTCCCCTTCCTATAACTCATTGCCGTTGAGGACCTCTCCAATCAGCGCCAGAGACTTTTTTATTATGCTCTTCTTTTATCACCTCCTTGTGTTCTATGTCTCGTTGCCTTCATCTAATAAAAAGAATTGAGGATCCCGCAGATTCCGAGTAACATCTTATTCAATCTAACCATCACCCAAATCCCTGTATAACGTTCAGATTCTAAGCAATTACGGCGAATTTGTCTGCATGCTGCATGTTAGCTTGAATAACAGATAGAGTGGCGAGTTCAGGAGAGAGTAGGCGTGTGTCGCTAACGACGACTTGAACTTTTAATGATAACGTTTAAATTGATTATACACTACGATCAAAAAGTTCCGGGAATTTGTATTTTTAGATTACGCGCGCTTTACCGAATCGAATAATTTTTTTTCTCGGATTTGTAAACCTTTCCCCGACACTTTTGTTAAATGTGAGCGCCATCTGTATCATAGTAGTTGTTTGGCGTCTGTTTACATCGGTCCAGTTTTTGCACTTCGTCGCATTTCAAAATGGAAAAGAATATTGAACAAAGTTTGTTTGAAGTTTTGTGTTTCCAACGATATTTCTTGTGCCGATGCATTGAAAATGCTACAAAAAGGAAACTCTGCTCTCTCGAAAACACGGGCATACGAGTGGTATTCGGCATTCAAAAAAGGTCTCAAAGAAGTTGAAGATGCACCTCGTAGTGGACGCCCTTCGACATCGACAACCGATGATAGCGTTGAAAAAGTTAAGGAAATCGTGCTCGAAAATCGTCATGCAAGCCTCAAAGAGATAGCTGGTGAGCTCAACATCGCGTATGGATCGGCACAGCACATTGTGGTGGATATTTTGGGCATGAAACGCGTTGCAGCACGACTTGTGCCAAAAGACTTGAATTTCGTCCAAAAACAGTTCCGAAAGACAGTGGCCCAGGAGATGATTTCTGAGGCAACAGACGATCTTACCATGATGAAACGCATAATTACTGGCGACGAAACATGGGTTTACGAATATGATGTGGAAACCAGCCAACAATCATCCGAGTGGCGCTATGAAAATGAACCAAAACCGAAGAAAGCGCGTCAAAGTCGATCAAAAATCAAGGTTATGCTCACAGTTTTCTTTGATTATCGAGGCGTTGTTCATTATGAGTACCTGCCAACGGGTCAAACAATCAATAAGGAGTATTATCTGGGCATAATGAGGCGTTTGAGAGATGCTGTGCGTAGAAAACGACCGGAATTATGGAAAAACAATTCTTGGATTTTGCACCATGATAACGCTCCCTCTCACAAAGCACGCATTGTGGCCGACTATTTGACCAAACACGCAGTAAATACCATCCAACAAGCACCGTATTCTCCGGATATGGCACCCTGCGACTTTTTCCTGTTCTCAAAACTTAAATTACCGCTTCGTGGAAAAAGATTTTCGAGCATAGATGAAATAAAAGAAAATGCGACGAGGGAGTTGAAAGCCATTCCTTCATCGGACTATGAAAAGTGTATGGATGAATGGGTTAAGCGTTGGCATATGTGCATCGCTTCAGATGGATGCTACTTTGAAGGCGATAAAATAAATGTACCCGAAAATTAACAAAAAATCTGTTTTATTTACCAATTCCCGGAACTTTTTGATCGTAGTGTAGAAGGATTGAGATGCTCAGGAATTGGTGGCTGATGACGTTGGCCGTTAGTCAAGACCTCCTCGGTCCTCTCCTGGAAAGGGGGAGTTGTGACGTGACGTTTTGTCCGTCCGTCACAAGGGCTGAGAAGCCCGGTTGTGGTCGGTTGCGCAGACCTCTGCTCTCTCGATTTAGGGAGAGAGAGCGCGGCCCGAGCGCGGGATCGGACGCGATCCCGCGATTTGCGTTATTTTTGGCGTCCCGTATTGTGAGAAATGTAGATTATAGTTACGGTGGCGAACAAGTACGGTCGGCTCGATTTCATCCGGTGATGACGAGGAGAACGTAACTGACATCGAGGATGAGGGGAGGCCCGACACCGATAAAAGGAGCACGCCAGGTAATGATTACTAATTTTTACACCGGGTTACGTCATTTGAGAGAAGAACCGACGCTGCCGCATTTTTAATAACTGCTCTTCGCAGGCTCGAAGGAAACGTCCAAGGGGAAGGCCACCCCAGCGCAAGGAGCGTGGGAGCCCCGATAAGGAGCTACGGCACTGTGTCCGATGCGCGAGCCCGAATTTACTTACCGGATGGAACTCGATCGAGAGGAAAATCGACCGGGGACACATTGCACATGTAAAGGAAGAGAAGGACCGGACAAGTCCGTACGTTGCCGCTACCAATGTTTCCGAAGCCTGGAGGTAGAAGGAAGCGAGCGAGAAGTCGAGGGCCCTAGACCATAGGCGCGAAGGCCGCAAGGACCCTCAAGGCCGCGCCACGGCCCTGCGTAATTTGGAAGCTCCATAAGTGGCCTTATCACACATTAATGTGCCGGCGTGTCTCCTGCGGGCCTTTCGTTCGTCACTGTTCGGCGGACCAGCGTGTTGAGCGGAGGCCTTTATCGCTGCGTACAAAGGAAATCGTCGAGAGAACATTACGGTGAGGTCGACGTCGTCCGCCTGTAAAGCTGCCGATTGTGAGTAAGGTCCAGATGAGTCGTGCCGTAAAAAAAAAGCCATCACTGCCGTAAGTTAAGGTGTTCTTCATATTGTTTACATTTTTTTCGATTTTCGAGAGACTACGCAGTCAATCGGCTAGACGACTCATTTGAGACGACATCTCTGCGTGAGTACTCTCTCTCCCGAATTAATCTTGCCGCCGACAGACAATATTTTGCGTCTTGTTAATTATCTCTTTGTCATTTCTTTATATGATGATGATAGATGAATTCTTTGTTTAACGAGCTCGTACACCGTAATCGCTTTGTCTATTGCGCGTCTATTATATTGTCCGTTCGTCTCGTATTGCGCATTAGTAAACTATTTATGTTGCGTAATCTATTGTACTTTATTTCGTCGCTCTTGAATGCCGTCGCGTTAATCACAGATATTGTTATTCTTCGCGTCATTATATTGTAAAGTCTGTCATTGTCTTTAGGGCAGTTTAACTATTGTGTAATTCCGATCGAGAATGCCAGTCGTACCGCAATATTGAGTGATTATATTGACGAGTATTAATCGTGAAACACGATACTCTTGCTCTCGATCGCGAGAAGCCTTGTGGCCGATAAACATCTGGCCGGACTGTTACACATTCTATTTCTTACCACTGTTTTCCTTATATTGCTCTTTTTATATATTATTTTTATTTATTTATATTGTCCTTTCTCTTACTTGCTATTTAATATATTATATTATTTTTCAATTTATTCACGTGTGTCAATTTAATAGTGCCTCTCTCGATTTTTCCCGTTCCGTCCGTAAGGACCACCCCCCTCTACCAATTTCGTTAATTGAGTAGCCGTGTATTTTCCGTCGCTATATAACCGATTCAGTATTTGCGATTTCCGTAAAGTTTTTCTGCGGCGCCCAACTTCGTTTGTTGCTTCTCGTATAATTTGACAGTCGATTTTCGTATATCGCGCCGAAGGTGTGCCCTAAGTCACAGTCAACGATGAATGCCGTCGATTAACTATTTACTTAATTGTTTTAAAAATTAATTACGGTCACAGTACATAAAATAAATGTAAAATATTCTTCAATAAAAACCTACTATAAAGAAACAAAAATGCAGAATAAAACTGCATTAGTAGAATAGTATCAGTTATTACGTATAAATTGATAAAGAAATTACATTAATTGTATTTAAGTTTTTTAAAACAAGATGTAATCTGATATTTTTTTGTCTATATTTTTTATTGTTTCTTTATTTCACATTTTTACCATTAGATATTGTTCATATTCAGTAATAAGCAAGAAATTTTGATGAAGTACATTTGAAAAGACTAGTACGCATTAGGCAGTTCTTCCTTATTAGATATTTACATAACAAAGCTAATCCTCTAATGAAACTGCATAATTTATAAATACTTTGGGATAAATTTGAACTAATAATAAAAATATATATATAAAAAATAGATATAATACAAGGAAAAGAGAGGGCAATATATTATATAGAGTATAAAACTTAAAATGTTACATATTGTTATGTGTGGATTAACAGGTAGTTTTATTAAATTAATCAAAATTAATTGAATTAAAATAAAATAAGATAAATTAGTATTAAATTACAATTTAATTTCTCCGGGCTAGTAAGAGCCAAACGCGGAATGTAGTGCGTAAGTTTCAAGGAAATTAATTTTAATTTTTAATAAATCATTTTTATTATTCCTCATATATCTCTAAAGAAGCTAGAAAAATATCAAGGTGAAATCGCTGAATCGGGAATTTAACTAGATCGAGTTTTTCGCTTGTCAGGATTGTTCTTATCACTGAGCTATTCAGACTCCATATTTTAGATTTAGACTTCACCTCATGAAGATAAAAAGATATGGAGGGAATATAGTTACAAACCCTGCTTCCTAAGACATAAGGGGGATTCAATCACGACCATTTTTTTTCTTGCTTAGGAGCACATAACTAATACCAATTTTCGTTTTATATTTGAATGCATTAGCGTTTTCCGGTAATAATCAATAATAACCAGTAATAATCTACTTTTCCAATAATAACCAATCAATGAGTGTTCCTATGAGTGTTATAAGATGGCGACAAATGATTCCCTCTTTACATCTTTGGAATCATATCCCTCACTTGTGACGCTCACATATGCTCCCTCCAGTTCTTCTTATCTGCATGCTCCATCTCGATACTTCTCATTTATATTTTTACCTACATATATATTTTTCATAATAACGCCATCTCTTCAGCCGGCGTAGATTAACATTAAAGGTATCTTTTCATACTGACGCTTTGACGATTTTCAGCGTCAAAAGACATCATGTGATTAAAAATAAAGTTACCAATTTGTCATTTTTGATCACGTGACATCTTTTGACGCTAAAAATGAGCGTCGGACGTCAATATGAGAAGATATCTTAAGTAAAAAAATTTATACGGCTCTCATGTGAAAAACACAATTTAAATTTCTCGTTAGGATATTAGGGGTAATAAAAATGAATCTCCAAGTAAAGTTATTTTAAACTTTTGATATCATACCAAGAAAAATTTGTGTCCTGTGCACAATCAATTAGAGTTTCAAGAGAAAAATTAATTTTCTTTGAAACTTACCATTATACCATCTGGCTCTTACTAGTCCGGGGAATTTAAATTGTGTTTTTCACATAAGAGCTGTATCAATTTTTTAAATTAAATTAATTTAATTAAATTAATTGAATTAAAATTAATATATTGTACCATAATACAAAATAATTAAACGATGAATATATCTTAACAAATGTGATGTCTGAATATTAAAGTTAGTAACTGTATATAATTTATGCGGGAAAAAATGTTTTAAATTTTTTCTAATTTCTCTTGTTATTTAGACTTTCGCGATAATTTGTTACCACAATTTTTATCTACATGATGCACTATTTTTTTCGTCTTTTGTTAGTTTTTTCTTAAAGAAGAATGCAATATTACACTCACCAGAGTACTGTTGCAGCTATATTACTTCATCATTTAATTTAACAAATGAGTAAATTTTAAAATCATATAAAGGAAGACACAAATATAATAAAAATTAATCAAGTAATTTTCATGTCCACAATGTCATGGCGAAGCCTAGGTAAAAAAAAGAAAGAAAATATATACATATATCTTTTTTCTCATTTGCAACAAACGTTCATGGAACAATCAGCTTGCATAATTGGACGTTCAGCGGTTGTAACTCACTTTACTATTATTTTCTTTTATTTATTTTATTTATTAAAGACGAGTTATTTATGTTATTAAGGAGAAACGAGGATTATATGCGAGGATTATATGTGGTAGCCTCTCTTTTTACGTGTTCTTTAAACCTCGAACTTTTTATGTTTGATTTATTTTTACTACGTTTATAGACAAAGTTTAAAACAAATATTTGGTTATCATATAAACATTATAAATATAGTATATGTAAACTAAGCAAATGTAGATTATTTATAATGTTCTGCCGATCGAAGATATATAAAACAAGAGGGAAAATGAGACATGAAAAGAGAGATATAAAGAATCAGAAAAAGATTTCTTCTCTCTTATTTATATTTGCGCAGTGATGTTCGCGAAACAATCAGCTTGATATGATATGCATGATAAATATTAATTAAACTTTTGATATTACTTATGAAAAACTTTGATATTATAAAGCATTTAAAGAAAAATATATAATAAAATACTTCCTTTTAATTAACTTTTTTAGAATAAAGATTATGAAAAGAGTTCGTTGCACACAATAGACGTCAAAGCTGTAACTTACATGTAATTTTTGTAGAATATCAGAAGATTGCAAAATTTTATAGTTTTGTTGATCTTTATAGATTCTTTTACGTTTGCGTATTGTTTTTTTCTTCTGCACTTTCCACCATTGAAGATGAGCCAAGGTTTGGGAACAAGATGGAAAAATAAAAGGCGATTGTTCGTCCTTTACGGTTCCTTCGTGTTCGTTGATCCAATAATATTGCATTCTAGAATATTACCAAAATTTCTCGTATAACAAATAATTTACTTTTTTTCTCTGCTTGAAAGTACTCGAATATACATATCTGTTTTATTTTAAGCAATTTTATTTAAAGCATAAGAAAATGCAAATGAAAAAAATGAATTGTTTAATTCCCAGAATCAAGCTCAGAAAATACCTATGGTTGTTGTTGAAGGCTAATCCAGTTCGAGGCATTACACGTAATTTCTTGCACATCGCTGATTTACGAATATTTTGATTGACTCCGTACATTTTGGAATTCATCTTTTGCGTCTTCCTTTTTGTCAACAAGAATCGGAAGCCATTTATGCAAACTTACGGTAACTAGGTAAGATCTGCCGAAAGATCTAATTTGTTTGACATGCGCTTTGTGTTCTTAATGTATAGCTATATTCGATGAGCTTTCAACATAATCTCACAATGTATAATCTATACAGTAAGAAATCTGTTCAATGTTCAATACAGCAAAAAAGACTAGCATGTATATGTATGTACATACATACATATCTCGTTATATATGGTTTGAAATCGATATAAAAAATACGATTTATATAACACATACATACACAATATACATACATGCATATACATACATATACAGGATAGGACAGCTAAAAATATTTTAAACAAAAAATATTTTAAACAAAAGTTACTTAATTTTGAGAGGAACATCAGACAGTGACATTTGCGATATGAATACGCTTTGAGGCACAAAATAGTTTTGCGTGTGTGCGTGAGACTAGAAATGAAATCTGAGATAAGAAAAATTGTCACTTTTTACGGAATAGATTTCGAGATCTCGGGATTATGTACAAACATTGCTTATCAATAATTAATAAATTGGCTTATTTAACTAGAATATTGAATTTCAGAGGTTCAGGATTTTTAATATAATATCTTATATTACTTACGAATGATAAGATATATAGTGTCGCCATTTTGGCTACCGCATCGTTTGATTTTAAACTAATAATGAAGTTCAAAATAAAAAAGTTAATTGCGTGTTTGGTGAAATTTTTAATACATATATTAATATATATATATATATTTTTTAATATAAACTATAATAAAACGAAAAGGCTCTGATATATGTATAAATACAAAATTCAGGTGAAAAATGAGCTAATAAGAGCCAGGCGCAGAAATTAGGTGTAACAAACTGGTTTTAAAATATTCTTTACTTAATTTGAACGTTTCAGTCCTTCTTTTAGACCATCTTCAACAGATCGAGTAAAAAAATTCATGTGTCCTGATCTACATCCTCGTCTTACGTCTTTGGTAAGTCCTCTATCAATTCTAGCCGCTAAGAGATGGAGAGAATAGTCCGGAAAGTCAGGTATTAATAATCGTGAAAGTTGGAGAAAATAATGTAAAAATTTTTGATTGGAAAATGAATAAAAAATGAGTAAAAAAATATACTTGTCTTCATAAATTAAATAAACTTTAAAAAGTATTAGATGTTTTTATTTTTGCTAATTCAAAATTTCGAAATAACAATATACTCGATACATCATGAATGCTTGGTAATTGACATTTAGAGATTAACAACATCATATTCTTGCGTAGTAAATATAAATGGATGACGTAAGTAAATTAACAATAAGCAGATGTTATATAAAACATATTATATTATTAATATTTGATAAAGAGCATTTTTTAAAATCAAATATTCAGTTCTCTGGTATTGTATTCTTAAAATTTTTAAAACTCTTATGGGTGTATGTGTATCTAACTTTAATCATTCCAGTGTGTGTATACACATACATATATATACGCGCGCGCGCGTATGTCGTTTATTCACTAGCTTGTGTAGCTGGTTGATAATTTTTTAATATATATCTAACCTTAATTTTTATAAATTATGAGAATATAACAAAAATATAAAATAACTAAAATATATTAATCATTTTTATGCATAGTATATTTAATTTTATACAGTTAGCACATACATACACACATACATACATCACATATTACAATATTATATAATATCTATAATAACCTATTGCGTGTGTCAGGAAATATACATAATTACAAATAAATCAAGCATTTTTACAAATTTTATATAATTTTATATAACAAGTAAAAATAGTTTGCAAGAATAATTTATGTTGTAATTATGTAATTCAAAAGAATTTAAGTAATGAGAGAGATTATTATAAAATTATAAATAAAATGAAATGAATAAGGATTGTAATTAATAAAAATACGAAGGGTCGTATAATTTGAAGAGCTTAAATAATTTTTGCGATGATGAAAAAAGAGTGAAAGCAATTCAGTTAACATTTTCAAATTTCAATGTCTTTAATATATTAAATTATATAAAAAAATATACACAATTACAATCTTGCATTAGAATAGTCTATTCCTTATTATCTGTATCTACCCGTAACTGATAGTGTAACCCATAGACAGCATCAGTGTCTCTTTGATCGCCGGATGTAATTGATATTCGATATATCTAGTCAATACTTGACTAGCACCTTGCAAAAACACATCTTCCATTTCCCTCGTAATATATTCCTTTGACTGCCAATTCCTGTTCGGATCTTCCGAATCGATAGAAAATAGATTATCTAAATTGTCATCTACTACGAATTCCCTTACCTCCCGAGATATATTTTGCGATAGATCTTTGTTTTGAAAGCTGTTGGTTAAATTAAGAATTTTGGTGAAGTTTATAAACTTTTCCGTTTGCTCGCGTTCATTCACGACGGTCTCTGCGAAGTTTTGCGGTGTCATAATTATCGCGGTGCGCGGATGTTGAGCCGTCGAACGTCTTTGGCGTGATGGTGATTTAGTAATCCAAGAATTCTGCTTCCATACGCCGAAATTTGTCTGAAGGGTATGCGAGTAACGCGGATGTCGACTCTCATTGGATATGACAACGTCCGTTTCTTCAGTGATTCTCGCTAGTTTTCTCGGTTCCGCCGCATCGTACTTTTCATTCACAGGCCTCGGTGTTACCTGTAACAAGTGAAAAAGATATATATATATATATATATATATATATATATATATATATACAGGTGTCCGATAATTATTGACACAGCCGAAGTGTGAAGGTAGATTGGCTCAATCTGAAAAGAAAAGTCCTGTACCATTTCGCTAAATTCGCAATAGTTATTGCGTTATTAATTAAAATATCTGAGCTAATAAGCGCGTATAAAGCGGTAGGCCGGAATCAGTAGGCATGTAAGATGACTTATTTGTTTGCATCTCTTAGCAACAAATATCAGACGTCGCTCGCCGCTCGCTGCGTGACTCCACCTCTCGCTCAGATGATGCTTTTATTGCTAAGAAACGTAAACAAATAAGCCATCTTACATGTCTACCGATTCCGGCCTACCGCTTCCCACGCGCTCATTAGCTCAGATATTTTAATTAATAACGCAATAATTATTGCGAATTTAAGAAAATAGACTTTTCTTTTCAGATTAAGCCAATCTACTTTCACACTTCAGCTGTGTCAATAATTATCGGACACCCTGTATACACACACACACACACACACACACACACACACACACACACACACAGGGTTACCCATTTTAATTTATAAATTGATATATCTTGAAGATGAGTTAAGAAAATTGAACTTGAATCGAAGGGGTCGTTAGAATATCGCAGAAAAAATTAGATAGATTAGGAAGTCTTGGAGATTTCAAGGTCATCTTTGTTTTTTAAATGGAACCATCCTAATTTTTTAATATAAATCCTAATTTTATACTGATTTCGTATATAATTATATATTATATATATTTATAATTATGATATATATTATTTACAAAATTTTCTCTACGTTTTTATTTTACGTTTAGGGGAGAATGTTATTTCCGGGACCCCTCAATTTGATAAGTGTATTTTATAGACTTTTTACCGAGAAAAAGAATGCCGCAAACCACGATGCGCTACGATCCATAGTTTTCGAGATACCGATGTTTCAAAATTTTAATTTTTGGTTTCATTTGAAAAATAGTAATTGGTTTGGAATAGGTTAGAATTTTTGGGGGAGGGGGTGCAAGGGGAGGGGCTCCGCCCCTCTCCCGCCCACGCATTCATTTTGCAATAACTATACAGACAATAATTTAATTAATAATTATCACAAATGTGTGTTATTCTCGTTATAATTAAATATAACAAATATATGATAGACCATCAATTGTTGTGGCGAAAGTATTGCTGTTAGTGTGACTTTCAAAAATTAAAATTTAAATTAAAAATTAATTTTAAAAAATTAAAATTTTGAAACATTGATATCTCGAAAACTATGGATCGTAGCGCATTGTGGTTTGCGACATTCTTCTTCTGATAAAAAATCCTATAAAAATGACCTATCAAATTGAAGGGTCCCGGAAATAACATTCTTGCTTACGTTTATTTCCAGTCAGATGCTATAAAATAAGTTTTTCAATTTCATAAAAATATTGTTGTGTAAAAGTAAGTAGCTTACCTTGTCACTGCCTACATGATAATATGGTGGCCATTTATCCTGTCGCTTAATTTGTTTGTTGAGACGCGTAGGATGACAGCCGTATGCATAGATCGAGGCGAATTTAGGTTCCAAGAAACTGGATTCTGTACGTATACGTATCTGGCCGTGTCCACGCGCGATTGGACTCGTAAGAAAGTCTATTCCTGCTCGTCTCAATCGCAATGTCATTCTGCAGGATTCAGCGGAAATCGGGGCATGATAATTTCGCGGCATTAGAGATACTATCGCGGACACTGACAGATCATTAAATACAACGCGTGTTTTCAGAGAATTGTTATCAGATTCATACACACATTGTTCAACTCGCGCCCAATTGCCTCCGGACTTTTTTGTGTTCTCCAGGAGCTGCAAAATAATCCAAATTACATGCATTATTCGCTCATTATTCGCTCAATTTTATATTTACTTCCTATAACACCTTTCATAATCTCTTACGCGTGCACTGAGCCGACATGGAATAGATAATGCAAAATAAAAAAAAAAATTTTTAACGATTCTATTATATTACAGAAAAAAAGAATTTTATTGTCACAGTAAAGATAATATAACTATTAAATATTTGATACAAAAATAATTAAACTTTGTTACCATAATTAATTCTTTGAGAATTATTCAATATTACAAGATATACATATATATACACATACAGGGTGTCCCAAAGCACCCGTGCCAACGCTCGTGAAGAGATAGAACGGATCGAGATGAACAAAAAAGTCCCATACCATTTTGCTAAATTCGCAATAGTTATTGCGTTATTAATTAAAATATCTGAGCTAATGAACGCGTGGAAAGCGGTAGGCCGGAATCAGTAGGCATGTAAGATAGCTTATTTGTTTACATCTCTTAGCAACAAATATCACACGTCGCTCGCCGCTCGCTGCGTGACTCCACCTCTCGCTCAGATGATGCTTTTATTGCTAAGAGACGTAGACAAGTAAGTTATTTTACATGCCTACCGATTCTGGCCTACCGCTTTCCACGCGCTCATTAGCTCAGATATTTTAATTAATAACGCAATAACTATTGCGAATTTAGCAAAATGGTATAGGACTTTTTTACTCATCTCGATCCGTTCTACCTTCTCACAAGCGTTGGCACGGGTGCTTTGGGACACCCTGTATATACAGGGTGTCCCAAAGCACCCGTGCCAACGCTCGTGAGGAGATAGAACGGATCGAGATGAACAAAAAAGTCCCATACCATTTTGCTAAATTCGCAATAGTTATTGCGTTATTAATTAAAATATCTGAGCTAATGAACGCGTGGAAAGCGGTAGGCCGGAATCAGTAGGCATGTAAGATGCCCACTCGGCATGTAATATTTCTGGAACATTGCTGCAATATTCCATTTGAAATATTACACCTTTCAGCAATATTACAGAAATATTTCACGATCGTTTCTGCAACATTTCTGCAATGTTTCAATGTCCGCAATCATTTCAAATGCAACCTTGCTGAAAGATTTCAGCAATATTTCGATAATATTACTGCAATATAATAGACATATTTTGAAATAAATATATCTCAGAAATATGTCTAATACATTAACATTGATTATATTAATAGAAGTCGTTTACTAGAGAATTACATTATCATAAAAGTGCGTGTAAAAGTATATCTTTAATCTCTTAATATTAGCCACTCTTTGCAAGCTTTATATAATTCTCATGAATAAAACTTAAATACGAGTAGATAGCACATTGCACATCGCATAGCGGTAAACGAACGAACTAGCGACTGAATACTATTTTTTTGTAATGTTTCTGAAATATTTCAAATGCAAAGTACATTCGAGAATAATTTTATGCTAAATAAATGACATAATGTATTACTAAAATCTATTGCTTGAAAAAATTCACAATAATTTATTTCTTATATAGTTATTGTTTGTTTAGTTCTTTATTTCATTAAATAGATAAGAATTTTTTTAGCTTAAAACAATTATTTTGTTTTTTAAAATTAATTATAATAGATCGTGAGCCATATATATGTATATGTATATTGATCTAAACATTACATAAATTATAATAAGAAAATTAAGAAAAAAAATGAAAAATTGAAATACAATTTTGACAACACATCTTTTATTAATAAAGAAATAAAATCATATTAAAAACATGTTATCAAAGATAAAGTTTTAAGTAATTTTTGAAAGAAGAAGAGAATAAAATCTCAGTTTTGGATCAAATATAAAAAATCGGAACAGAACACAGCGGAACTAAATATGTACACACACACAGACACACACACACACACAAATATATATACAGAAAATATATATACGGAGTGTCTTAGGGTCACACTGCATCACTTGCTAATGTCAGATTCTTGAGATAATTTGGAAACGATTTTTCCTAAGCAAAAATGTCGAGGTATCAATAATTTTCGAGTTATAAGCGATTCTCAAAAAGAAGAGCTTTCCGCACATACAAACTACACTTTATAGAATTAATAAAAGATTAAAAAACTGGAAAAAAACTAAAAAAACTGGATTCTTCAGTTAGTTTCAGATAGAGTTTATTTTAATAGATTTTAATTTAATGTTTAATTACAGGTAGAGCAGGTTAAACTGAGAAGGAAAATCTGTTTCGCGATTTTCTCAATAAATAATTAATGGGAAATTAATGTTAAAAAACTGACTAATACGCGCGAATATAAGCACGTGGCGAGAAAAGACAGCTGTTAGATAGTAACCTGCGGTTGCTAGGCACGCGATACATAATTAAATGCTTGATTATTAAGCGGGGAGCACACAAACTTGCATAGGCGCATAAGCGTAAATTAAACCAATGTGATTGGTCCATAAACGTATGCATAAGAAATTCAACCAATCGAATTTCTTATGCATATGCTTATGCGCCTATGCAAATTTGTGTGCTTCCCGCCTTAATATCAACGTTTCGTCGCGTGCCTAACAACCGCCTAACAAAGGCCGTATTATACTACGGGTTGCAGGCTCGGTTGCGGTTGCGGTTACGATTGACGATTGCGGATTGACCAATCAGCCGGCAAACTACTTTGCTCTGATTGGTCAATCCGGTGGCAAACTGCTTTGCTCTGGTTGGCAATCCGCAACCGTCAACCGAAACCCAAACCGCAACCAAGCTCGCAATGCATAGTGTAATACGGCATTGGCAATGGACTGTCATCTCTTTTAGCTGTGCACTTATATTTGCCGAATTGGCTGATTTTTTAATTAATTATTGCGAAAATCACAAAACGGTAGAGGACATTCTTACTCAGTTCATACTCGGTTCAACAATAAAAGATTGTTCATTTCAAAAAAGCAAATGTTATGATCAACAACAATTTCTTTTTACGATTATATTTTATAAGTTATAATTTCTTTAAATAAAACGATATATTTCTATTATACACGCAGTGATATAGTTCATAAAAAAAAATTCAACAACATAGGATATATTGATCTTAAAATAACCTTGAACAACATAAATTATTTTGTGAGAAAAAGAAACTGTATAAATTTTAATTTTGTATACTTATCTGTTATAAAACTGTATAAATTTAATGCAAATATGTACCTATTTTATTGTAGAAGGTGTTCACACACACAAAATGATTACTGTTAACATATATTTGCATATTTAATAAATTCCGAAATAATAACGGTATATCCACGCAGAAAATTCTTCCTTACATATCTTATGGTATTGTGGAAATCTCATGATAAACTTGATTTTTTTAAAATGTCCCCATAAGAAAAAATCAAGTAATGTAAGATTTGATGATAGAATCAATCAATTCTTCTTCCTTTCATTACGTCAAATCCAGAGATTGCAAAATATTCTGTTGAGTACTTGCGTGTGATGAGTGCATTATCCCAAGGAGAACACATAAGTCAAAATGATGTCAAAATGACATCTTTCAAAAGTCAGTTCTATAAGTCATGATGACGTCATTATGGTTCCTGGCAAGGACGGTTTTGTGACGTCATAAAACTAAAATTTTCAATGAATAAAGTGAAATAAATATATTTATATATACAGGGTGTCCTAAAACTACCGTACTTCCTTTTAATGGCAGATTCCTGAGGTTATTTGGAGACGATTTTTCTTCAATGAAAATGTCGAGGGAGGTCTTCATTTTTTGCAAGCTCTCAATTTTTGCCATCATATATCTTTGTAACTAAGCTTTAAATTAAAATTCTATTAAATTAAACTCAACTTAAAATTAACTGAAGAATGTAGTTTTGTTAATATTTTAATTCCATAAAGCTTAGTTTGCAAAAAGCCCTTCATTTTCAATCACTTATAACTCGAAAATTATTGGTGCCTCGACATTTTCGTTGAGGAAAAATCGTCTCCAAATAACCTAAGGAATCTCCCATTAAAAGGAAGTACGGTAGTTTTAGGACACCCTATATATATGCTATTTTCAATCAATAAGTGCCAGGCAATCTCCTCGCAGAAAAAATTATGTTTTCGAAAATATGCGAATTAAAATCCTGAAAGTCAAAATATCGTATATAATGATTTTATGACGAGTCACTGTACAGTCATTTTGGAGTCATGATAGTTTAGTGATCAAATTCTGATATTTTCCCGTCATCTTGACGTCACAATGACATCATCTTGACTTTTTGTTCTCCTTGGGATGTGTCAGACAATAATTATGGTGGAACTATATTCTAATCCAATGTCCTAATAAAATCTCGTTTACATTTGTAATTCGTTTGTCAAAAAATTTGCATATTTTTGTTCATTTAATATTTTTTCAATAAAAATAGACCACTAACATGATTTCAGACGATACCACACATTTGCATTTAAATGCTTAAAATTTTAATTTTTCTAAACGCTTTATTTATAAATATACTTTCAATTAAAAACATTCATTCTTGTATGTATATTTATCACTTAGGAACTTAATGAAAATGCGAAACAATCATTCATTTATACATTTGAAAATATATGGACATATTAATGTTAATTATTTAGAATATTTTCTAAAATAAAATAGGTGCATATTTGTATTAAAATACAGTAAAATATTTATATGGTTTTTATTTTTTCTCACATAAATATGATTTTTGTTCAAGATCATTTTAAAATCGACATATTTTACGTGATTAAATTTGTCTCTTTTTTAATGAGCTTTTAATATCACTGCGTTAATGAAAATATAACTTCCTATTTAAAAAAAGTCGACAATCTTGAAATCTCATAAAATATAACCGTGAAAAACAATGTTACTTATCATAACATTTGCTTCTTCGAAACGAACAATCTCCTTTGACATTTTTTCGTTATCACTAAAAGGAACGGAGATATTCTAGATACTCAAATCAATTAATATATACAGGGTGTCTCGAAATTCGAAAATAATAAGATTGCAGCATGAAAGTTCGTGAAAAATAAAATAATGAAAGTGTATACCATTTTGTACTCTAAAAAATAGTTTTTGAGATATGTATAAGGGATTAAAGCTGGCCAATCACAGGCTACAGTTAATCGCATTAAATAATCGCATGTTCGCATGTGATTCGCGTGTAGTGACGTACATACAATTCACAAACAAGCGATTGTTTAAATATAGTCTGCGATTGATCAGTTTTAAATTCTTATATTTCAAAAACTATTGCTTGTGAAATAAAAAGTCGTAAATATTTTATTACTTAATTTTTTACGAACCTTCATATGCTGCAATCTTATTATCCTCGAATTTTGAAACTTACACAGTTAATACTTGGAGCGAATATTACCTTTATAGTTATACGGGAAACGAACATTTCCAGGGGAACAGAACGTAGTTCCCGCTGGTACAATGTTCCAGCCTTCTCTTCGTCCAATTTGTTTCTTCTGGTAGAATCTCTGTGAAGTGCGTCCAAAGCGCGCTCCAATCGTCCACTACATGCATCCCAATTGCTAATATCAGCATACACGAAACCAGTCGACAAGAGCATAAATAACCAAATTGTTGACTGTCTGAACTGCATCACCTATAATATAAGCGTTATAATTCTTTCTATTACATACAGTATAAATGAAAATTCATTGAATCAAGAAACTCACACTAAACGTCTCGTGCCAAATCACACTCAATAACAATAAGGCGTGTATTGTTTAGATATACGCAAGCCGCCCAATTGCAAATACTTTAAATTATCGGATCTCAGTAACAACTAAACCGATCAAGTTTTAAGGCTTTATTATAAATATATAATAAAATATATAATATATAACAAAATATATAAATATATAACAAAATATATAAAGTTACAAATATATAAAAAAATATAAGTAGTATTTGAAAATAGAGAAAGTAACATTCTTTTATACATCTGCTGAAGGTAACACCTCAGAAAGAGCTTTTTGAATAGCAACTTCAAAATCTGTCATTACTGTGCGTGGACGCAATTCTAGTGCTAATTTATAAAAAATATATTATAATATTTATAATCTATTTATAAATATATTTTTTTTATAATTATCCATGTAAAAGATATTCCCTAGACTGCAGAGGCGTAACTTCGCTCTTTTCACGGGAGGGGGGGGGGGGCTAATTATTAAGAGAAGGGGGCCCTGCACGATATGCGCGTGTGCGCTTATTTTTGCAATATAAAAAGTGTGCATTTTTTTAATAGTATATATTATTTTGTCATACCCTAAATTTTTCTAATACAATTTTATGCTTTAAGTTGAATACTCTAAACCACGGTCTTACATACAGGTCCCGCATCTCGGCCGAATTTCGAGTGGTGGGGGTGACTCCAGGTTTGAAGGCATTTTTAACTTTTGATGTTGGCGCTTGACGTCGCTGCTATCGAGGGATGTTGTAAAAACATAACCATAAACTGCATTCTCGCTGTGCTGGTGACATGTCATGATCGTATTGATTTACAACGATGACAAAACCGTGTTGTGTACCAAAGTGCAAAACGGGATATAAAAGCGTTAAATTGAAGTGTTCAGTTTTCAAAGCGCCAACGAATGTAGAACGTCGCAAAAAGTGGCAAGCGATTCCCGGCATAAAGCAATTGAGCTCATCGCAATATGTCTGTGAGAAACATTTTGATAAACAATACATCCACAGAAAGTATGTGAAGCAAGACGCGAGTGGTAAAATTATCGCAGAGGTAAGTTTCTGTTTACTTAATTCATTTGACACTGCTAATTGCATTTTCGTTTCTGCCTTTATCAAATGTGACACTATTATATTCTCTTTTAAAATTGAATTTCCGGAGAAACTTTTTCAGAATTTTATCTTTATTCTTGTTTTCTTGTTAAAGGTCTCATTCATACATCTTCGTCTGCACGAATCCGCTATTCCAAGCATATTTGATAGCGATGAGGAAACTCAAATAGTGGCGGAGACGAAGGATAAACCAGACAACAACAGAATCGCAACACATTTTTCGATTTCTGCAGAAAGTATGTTATACTGCACTGCTGTTGCACTGTATTGTTATGTTCTGTTTTGATTGATTAAAATTTACTTATTGCACTTTCATTATAGATACCTCAAACGAGCAGTCTTCGGTTTTGAATAATATTGTTCCTATTGATTCCATGGGAATTTGTTTAGATGATACAGAGATAAGTGCACGCTTGGACCCTCAACCATACACGATTCTTACTACAGAACTCGCAAGTACAGTGAACACAGTACCAACAGACGTTTTTCCATTAACTCTTGAAGATGTGTTAACGACTTATGACTTTACTTTCCCATGCCAAGAACATGCTTCAGATATTATATCATACGCATTGGTGTATTATATTCGACTCCGAATGAGACAAAATGCACACCAGAAAAATATGAAAATTAAAAAAAAATTTGTTGTAAAAAAAAAAGTTGTCTAAATTAACAAATCAATGAAGTGTTTTTTTAAGTTATTAAGTTTACAAATATTCATAATAATAATAAAGTTTTTTACAGAATGTATAGTGTTCTTTCATTCAAATCTTCTTTTCACAGAAAGTGCGATATTAAGGTAGCATTATTCATTAACAAAATATATATATCCGGAATCGAATCCAAAATAAGCTCACTTTTATTTAATCGTATAAGAATTCATTTACTTTATGGATATTTATTTCTTTTTATCTACGATTTTCTGCCTCGAACATAATTTGTTTTCATATATATATATATATATGTTACATGACATCCCTCGATCGTACCGCTCCTTACGGCCGCATACCGAACGAAATCTGACTTCGTCAAGCGAACCACCCCTTCCACCCGAGATGCGGGACCTCTATGTAAGACCGTGCTCTAAACCAGATCTAAAGAGAGACTAGATGTAGCCCAAGAGGGTGGTGGGCCCCCTCTAGCTTTCCCTAGTTTGCACCACTGCTAAAATGAAAAGTAAGTATGCATACATATATACATATACATATATGTATATCCAGTCAGCCAAGTATGTTCAAATAGGCTGCCAAGTATCTACTACAAATTGTTGTCAGCAAAAAGATACAAATTTGGTACAGAAACTGTTATTACTGATTGGCAATTTGGCAGCAAAAAACAGGATCTACTAACATGACTTAACGGCAGATTGGCAGCAGAAACCGAGCAGGATTTGCATTTTCTAGTTATTTAAATAAAATAATGATGTAAATCGATCTTTAAAGGCATTTAATAATTAATTTGATAGTTCCTTTGCTTACCGCTATGCGACGTACTTTCTCTTATTCAAATTTCTGTTAGGAATATAAAGTTTGCAAGACGCGGCTACGCGTTTAATATAAAATTAAAAATGTAGTAACTGTTCTTATCAGTTTAATTTATGATATCTGATACAAGCCCAACACGAGATTCAGAATATTAAATTGATTGGAATCGGCTAAATGGGAAATTATCCGTTTACTGCCTATTTGAAGCACAAAGTAGAAGTTTAATTCCTATATAAATTATATCTCGAGTTTTATCACACAATTAAATTTAATTATTTCCACAATTTATTTTATTATTTATTTAATTAAGTTGAACCAATTGTTTGCTATGTGATATAACTACCTTAGACATTAGTGGTCATCATCAGTCTCAAAGTAGTCCTCTTCTGAGGCTAGACAACGATCTGAACAGATAGCGATGCTGCCACGACTGGAAGTATTTCTAGAAGTTTTCTGTCAGCTCGTTCAGTACTGCCTACGATTCGGTCTGAATTTTCTCCACTGTCTTCGTCCTTTCAGTCTCATTTTGAGCTTCGAGGAGGAAGCGATCTGATAAATGCAAACGCAACAAAACATGGTGGCTGCTGCACCATGACAACGCACCTACCCTCACTGCCATCAGGCTTCGTCAGTTTTTGGGCACTAATAACATGGTTGAGGTGTCCCCACTCCCCCTACTCGCCAGATCTCGCTCCATGCGATTTTTCTTATTTCCGAAGCTCAAAATGAGGCTGAAAGGACAAAGATTTCAGATGATGGAGGAAATTTAAACCGAGTCGCAGACAGTACTGAACGAGCTGACAGAAAATAACTTTCAAGAATGCTTCCAATCGTAGCAGCGTCGCTGGAATTAGTGTCTAGTCTTAGAAGGGGACAAGAGTAATGATGACCACTAATGTCTAAGACAAGAGAATTTTTTTATGCCATCAATTTGGCGATTTATTGACTACCCCTCGTACATCGATTTTAACGCTTCTGATTTAAATGCGTCCCGAATATCCTTCTTCTTCAGAATGTTTATCATCGCCCGCGATTCGGTTTGGATATTCTCTACACTGTCAAATCTTCGAACCTATTTTTATTTTTGGAAAGAGAAAGAAGCCGCCAGGAGGAAACGTTCAGAGAAGTGGCGCACAAAGAATTGAATACTTCCTAACGACAGCGCGTCAGCACACATGTCTCTCGTGACACAGTTTTTGGCATCCAACAACTTGGCAGTCGTTCTCCATCTCCCTTATTCGCCCGACTTGGCTTCCTGCGACTTCTTCCTCTTCTCAAAATTGAAAATCAAGATGAAGAGTCGAAGATTTGTCAGCGTAGAAGATATCCAAATTGAATCACGGGCGGTGATGAACACTCTAACGAAGAAGGATTTTCAAGACGGTTTAAATCAAGGCAGAAGTGTTGGGATCGATGTATACGCTCTCAAGGGTATTACTTTGAATGTGACGATGGTGAATAAGGTCCAGGGTAAGTGTAATTTATGTTAACATATTTCGGGAACTTTTGGGTAGCACCTCGTATAAGGACCTTTTTTCCCGGATGAATGAGTGAGCGAGGGAGTGAGAGAGAGAGAAAAAATTTGGAAACAAAAATTTAAAATGAATTTGTTACGTGAGAGAATAATTTAGCTCATTCACAGAAGTGCTCTGTTTGTATGTGCATTTCGCGACTGTAAATAACAAAAAATAGAAAGCAAAACAGCATAAATCGCTCAAATATCAAAATAATTATTATTCATTCCTTAAAAAAGAAACAGTTTAAGAAGGCTTCCATTTTTTGAGTAACTAAATTCTAGTTATTTTAAAATGAAATATCCCAGTAAGCAAGAAACATTTGATCAATATTTTAAAATGTTGATTTTATATAAATTTTCTAAACGTTATGATATAATGTTTTATAAATATTTGTAAAATATTTTAATAAACGTATTAATAACATTTAAAAAATATTTTAATTTGTTTTATAAATATTTTAAAAATATTATTTAATAACATCGCTCTCAAAATATTAATAAAATATTTTAAAAACATTAGTCAAAATTAAGGGGGTTTATTTTAAAAAACGACCCAACTGGCAAAAATAGTCTTTATTATAATGATGTCATAGACGACGTTTCGACCCTTAGTTTAGGTCCTTTTCAAGTCTTAAATAAAATAAAAACATTCAAAAATTAATTAAATTTGGAAGATAGTAAGCAATAATGTAAGAGTGAGATGACAAAAGAAGAAAGGAAAACGAAAAACAGCGCAAACCTTAATTAACACTAACCTTAGATGAAAAATTCATATAATAAAATTAGTGAAAACTCAGCATCGAAATAATAGATGTCAAACAAACGTTCTTGTCAAGAGCAATGATATAACACATACTGAGAAAGAGAGCAATGTTTTAACTTTGATGATGTTATCATAAATAGGGTTTAAATTATCTGTATCTTTTTGTAAGTTGATCGTGTTGTTATGTTTTTTATGAAAAACATTTCAGCGATTTCTCTCTTTCTCGTATGCCTTTCACAATGTAAGATATTCGGAGATGTCCAATTAAAGTCGTGCATATATTCAGTCTTATGTTTACTAATTACATTATGGTTACTCGTATGCACTTTAATATTATTAATATGTTCTTTGATTCGAGTGTTCAAATGTCTTTTAGTTTGTCCTATGTAAGTGGCGTCACATTTGTTGCAGTCGATCTTGTATACTATTTCATTTCTGTCCGTTTTAGATAACTTATCTTTACCTTGTTTAATTAATTTATCAAGTTTTTTCGGTATTGTAATAATTTTCGGAGGAAAACTCTTGACGAATTGGTACTTGAAACCTACCTCTTCGGGTAGATATTTAAATTACCATTCAAACCACTCCTTTAATTATAAAGTCAACACTATCAATAACTTGGTGGACTACGCGATTATGTTATCTGATGATCGATTTCATTCCGAAAATATACGTACGGTTAAAAAAATCTTATCTAACAATTGTTTTCCTCCGAAAATTATTGATCGCTACGTCCAAAAAAGATTATGTACTTTAAGAGAACAGAAAAATATGACTATTAGTGTTGATAACAATAGCAAAGCGTTTGATATCTCGTCATGCATTTTATTATCTTACATAAAAAACTTAAGTGGCAATATTAGCAGAACAATTAAAAAAACAAGTTTAAAATTAATTTTTACAATACCGAAAAAACTTGATAAATTAATTAAACAAGGTAAAGATAAGTTATCTAAAACGGACAGAAATGAAATAGTATACAAGATCGACTGCAACAAATGTGACGCCACTTACATAGGACAAACTAAAAGACATTTGAACACTCGAATCAAAGAACATATTAATAATATTAAAGTGCATACGAGTAACCATAATGTAATTAGTAAACATAAGACTGAATATATGCACGACTTTAATTGGACATCTCCGAATATCTTACATTGTGAAAGGCATACGAGAAAGAGAGAAATCGCTGAAATGTTTTTCATAAAAAAAAACATAACAATACGATCAACTTACAAAAAGATACAGAAAATTTAAACCCTATTTATGATAACATCATCATAGTTAAAACATTGCTCTCTTTCTCAGTATGTGTTATATCATTGCTCTTGACAAGAACGTTTGTTTGACATCTATTATTTCGATGCTGAGTTTTCACTAATTTTATTATATGAATTTTTCATCTAAGGTTAGTGTTAATTAAGGTTTGCGCTGTTTTTCGTTTTCCTTTTTTCTTTTGTCATCTCACTCTTACATTATTGCTTGCTATCTTCCGAATTTAATTAATTTTTGAATATGTTTTTATTTTATTTAAGACTTGAAAAGGACCTAAACCAAGGGTCGAAACGTCGTCTATGACATCATTATAATAAAGACTATTTTTGCCAGTTGGGTCGTTTTTTAAAATAAACCCCCTTAATTTTTTATTTCACTGGCGACACGAGTATAAATTCGAGATTATTAGTCAAGATGTTTCTTAAATGTTATTAATACGTTTATTAGAATATTTTAAAAATATTACTTAATATTGCTCTCAAAATCTTTTTAAAATATTTTAAAAACATAAGTCAATATGTTTTTTATATGTTATTAATACGTTTATTAGAAATAAATACAACAATATCAGTTAAAAATTCGTGCGCGTAGATAAATAATTTATTTATTATGTGCGTAATCCTAAATAATATACAATATATATTTTTAAATATGTGATTTACTTTAAATATGTATCGGCTATTCTGCGTAAAAATAATGCTATTATACGAATTATGTGATTTTATAAATTAGACTTTTATGTTCGCCCATACATATTCATATGTGTCATATATGCATTCATGCATTGATCGAAATTGCGCGAAAATCAGTAGGTGGGACAAATTGACGACGGAATTTTTATTGTACATGCGTCAATACATTACTGATCACGACAGAGGCCAGTATTCATAGTCCGTTCTTATTTCAAGACCATCTTAAGTAATATGTCTTAAGATGCTAATACAGCTCTGTGATTGGCTTATGACATCTTTTAAGATTATACTTAAGACGATCTTAAATGTAAGAACCGACTATGAATACCGGCCAGAGTCATCTGATCGCGACAGAGTTAATAAGATACAACACACAAGATCTTGGTGTACCATGTATAATTTACAGATATATTTTTTGTTATTAATTATTCTAATGAAGAATTATATTAAACATCGTATTATTAATTTATTTATTTCATTTATTATTTACTTCATACATATCTTTAGACTATTATTATATTTTGTTTATATTTTCTTATGTTTCTGAGTATTTTTTAGTTTAGTATATTTTTTATTTTCTTTTGTTTCTCAGTATTTTTTTAGGTGTCCAAAAAGTACCTGATCTTATAATACATTTTTTGTATTTAATTATATGGAAATATAAATATTTTTCTTGTACTTTATGTGTGTATATATTTGTGATACAATTATTCTTTAATAACGATAGAAATATTATTCAAAAATACACAAAAATACAATACATATTTAGACATTCTATTAATATTGAAAAATTGTTGAAAACATGTTATATAAAATATAAATAAAATAATAAAAATCAATTATTAAGGTGATAAGTGGTGTCGACTGGTAAGTCGCGGACTGACAGTCTGACAGTTGACGGGTCCCGGATTCGAATCCGGACGGACCCAATCCCCACATGCCTTTATTTAAGAGGTTGGAGGATAGAGAAGGAAAGAGGGAATGGTGAGAAGGGCGAAAGAGGGAATGAAGATGGAGAAGGAGGGAATAGTGTGGAAAAATTGTGAAAAACACCATAGAGGACAATTTTTTTTAAATAAAAAGAATTAAAAATTAATTAAATTAATGTTAGAATTAATATTATTGTGATATTAATATGAAGTTATGTGGATGTTGATACTAACGTTGTTTTATTATTGATTTAATTTTATGAGAAACATTATCAGAATGTTAAAACAACATTTAATGCAATATTACTTGTAACGACATAGAAAATGTTATTTCAACATTATCGAAACCTCTAAATCGGTGTCAAAGTTTGTTCATAATGATGTTGCATAGAATGTTAAACTACATACTTGACAACATTACTAAGTTAGTAAATATCATTATAATAATGTTGTAGCAATGATTTTTTGCTTACTGGGATAGTGACATATTTTAAATGTCACATATTCTCTCTTAGAAGAGAATGATTCAATCTGCTATATCAATTATTTTACACAAGACATTGGTTTCCAAGTTCTCTTCAATCATCATTTGGTAATAGACTGACGGACGCATTACTAATGTTATTTGATTCCAGATGATTACTTAATTGTTTTATTGATAGTATTAGACATAGTTTATAATAATATTGTTTTCGAAAATCTGATTTTCGGGAAATAATCACTTAATATCGTGTTATTGTTTTCGCGTACTCGCATACTATATGACAATAACTTGTTTCGTATTGTATCATATATAATTATATACACGCAACGTATATGAAATATATATTATATAATGTAATAATAAATAATTTATATCTAGACAAATTTATATCTGGACAAATTGTAACACATGTGACAATATTATTTTTATTTATAGATTTTTTTTACGATGTACATGATTTGCATTGAATAGAATATATACTTTTCGTAAGATGTCACAGAGGTAAGTATAGACCCTAAAAACTTACCTTTTTAAAAAAAAGTAAAAAAAAAGGCGCCAAGTACACGCGCCATAGTTTTGAAAAACTTTTATATGTATTTACAAAATAATGTTATTTTAACTGTAAAAAACTACTGTAAAAAGCTATCTTCAAAATAGTTATAACGTACAAAAATAATGATATCAAAAAATTGCGCCAACTAAAAATAAAAACTTATAAATATATTTTAAGCAAAAATAATTGAACAAATTAGTTGTTTTAATTTCCTACATACATAATGATTTCAAAATTTGCACCAACTAAAAATAACAGCTTATAAAAATATTTTAACCCAAAAAAATTGTACAAAATATGTAGTTTTAATTTCCTACAAAAATAATATTAAAAAATTGCGCCAAATAAATAAAAATTTATTGCTTAAGAAAGATTATAAAACAAATAAAAAATTTAAAATTTTTATTTTTACAAAAATTAAAAATAAAAATTTTTACAAATTAAAAATTAAAAACACGAAAATTAAAAACTTTTACAAAATCAAAAAATAAAAAAAAATTAGTTAAAAAAACTTGGCGCTGCTAAAACTGACCAATATAATAATGATATTAATGTACTTTGTATATATACGTTGAGTTAATGCAGTTATTAATGTAATGTTTATTAAAATTTTGAAAAATGACAGCGCCGTTTTTTTAATTAAATTTTTTTTTACTTTTAATTTTGTATGAATTTTTAATTTTCGCATAAGTTTTTAATTTTTAATTTGTAAAAATTTTTAATTTTAAATTTTTGTATGAATTTTTAATTTGTCTTATATAATCTTTTTTTATTAAACTTTTTAGAATATATATGGTTATTGGTAAATTATAATTGCGCACTAAGTTAATCATAAAATAACTATTTTAGCTATATACGCCCTACTACTTTAATTATATTGCAATTTATTAAATAGAATTTTTCTTAATATTGGAAATAATAAAATAAATAAATTTTATAACAAATTTTTACTCAGTTGGCGCAATTTTTTAATATCATTACTTTTGTAGTAAATTAAAACAACTACATATTTTGTACAACTTTTTTGGTTAAAATATTTTTATATGCTTTTATTTTTAGTTGGCGCAATTTTCTTATATCATTATTTTTGTAGAATGTTTTACACAATATTAAAATAATTTGTAAAATATTTTTTATGGTTTAAAATAACACTACTTTTGCAGATTAAAAAATACATATAAAAGTTTTTCACAAAAACAATGGCGCGTGTACTTGGCGCCTTTTTTTAAAAAGGTAGGTTTTTAGGGATTATATCATTCATTTTGTAGCATTTAGTAATCACAATATGTGTGTGTGTGTGTGTATGTGTGTGAGCCGTTTATCAAGATTTAAGGATTTATTAAGGGGTTTACATTTCAATTTTATTTTTTTACAGTGCCGCAAAACAATGTTTAGAAAAACTTTAAATTGTATTTTCATACGGGTACGTACATCTACAGATATTAGAGCGACTGACTTTTATGAGCACTACTTTATGTCCAATAAAACTGATATGGAATTAGCCAGTATAGATTGCGACAAGGTAATCAATTACAATAGTACATTATAATTAATTAATATTTTTATAAATTACAGAATTTCTGAATTTTGACAATATTAGAGAATTTATCTATTAATTTTTTTAATATTACCGGAATGTATGAAATTACTCCCACTTTATATTAATTGCTTTTAAATCAATTTGTTTATTTATTATAAGGTTTATGTTTATTAGGAGCTGATATGATGATTGATGATATAATAATTGTTACATATTATTTATAGAAAATATTATCCATATGATCTTATAACTGGGTATGGTGCTTCCCTCCCAATGGGTACAGAGTGTCTTTGGCATGCCTTCGGTGGTTCAAGTTAATACAGATTGTGCTACATTTCTAGTATTAGACACTCCTTTAAATAATAGAATCACGAATAATATGAATTTAATACATGCTGAAAGGAATCGCTGTATGAGAGTAAGCCGTTTGATAAAGCTGATATGGTTAGCCAATATAGATTGCGACAAGGTAATTAAGAAATTATTATAGTATACACACACACACACATCTTATTATAAACATATAGAATATTTATAAGAAAAATATATTATAGATTCTCTTATTTATAAAATAAATAAAACATCTCATTTTAAAAGTAGTTTACGCTGTGCATAAAAGAACAAAACATCACATTTTATTTAAAAATATTCTATATGTTTATGATGAGATATACATACAATTCTTTTAATTTAATGTTTTGACTAATGCATTTGTATTTTTATTAATCTAGTGCGGACTATCCCAAAAAGGACTCCCAGCACCAACCGGGTTAATAAAACTATCCTAAAAAAGACTTCCAGCACCCACCGGGTTAATAAAAATCTAAAGTTTTAGCATTTCATTTAACTTCTAATGCTATTATAATTTACTCTGTGTGTATGTGTGTGCGTGTGTATTATCTCTTTACGTGTGTGTGTATCATGTATATATATGTGTGTATATATATATATATATATATATGTATATATAATGTATGTATATGTATATAAATTAGTTTTGATGTGATCTTTTTACTTAAGATTCTGTTGGTATATTTTGATGAACATATGCAAACATGTACATATATGAATGTTTTTAAATTAAATCAATTCTCTATAATTTCTCGATTCACTTGTATAAATGTCTATGTGTACATTTGTATGTGTATATGTGTATGTGCATTTATAATTATGTGAGAAATAGGATTTAAAAAATGTTTTAACACAATTATGTAAAATCATCATAGCACACTTTACATAATCCCATTTCTTACATAATTATAAATGCACATACACATATACACATACTAATGTACATACTCATATACACATACAAATGTACACATAGACATTTATACAAGTGAATCGAGAAATTATAGAGAATTGATTCAATTTAAAAACATTCACATATGTACATGTTTGCATATATTCATCAAAATATACCAACTGAATCTTAAGTAATAAGATCGCATCAAAACTAATTTATATACATATACATACATTATATATGTATATACATATATATATATATATATATATACATTATACACACACACACACGTAAAGAGATAATACACACGCACACACATACACAAAGAGTAAATTGTAATAGCGTTAGAAGTTAAATGAAATGCTAAAACTTTAGATTTTTATTAACCTGGTGGGTGCTGGGAGTCCTTTTTGGGATAGTCCGCACTAGATTAATAAAAATACAAATGCATTAGTCAAAACATTAAATTAAAAGAATTGTATGTGTATTTCATCATAAACATATAGAATATTTTTAAATAAAATGTGATGTTTTGTTCTTTTATGTATAGCATAAACTACTTTTAAAATGAGATGATTTATTTATTGTATAAATAAGAGAATCTATAATATATTTTTCTTATAAATATTCTATACGTTTATAATAAGATGTGTGCATGTGTGTGTGTGTGTATACTATAATAATTTCTTAATTACCTTGTCGCAATCTATACTGGCTAACCATATCAGATGTATCAAACAGCTTACTCTCATACAGCGATGCCTTTCAGTAGTATTAAATTCATAATATTCGTGATTCTATTATTTAAAGGAGTGTCTAATACTAGCAATGTAGCATGATCTGTATCAACTTGAACTACCGAAGGCATGCCAAAGATACTCTGTACCCATTGGGAAGGAAGCACCATACCCAGCCATAAGATTATATGGATAATATTTTCTACAAATGATATATGTAACAATTATTATATCATCAATCGTCATATCAGCTCCTAATAAACATAAACCTTATAATAAATAAACAAATTGATTTAAAAGCAATTAATATAAAGTGGGAGTAACTTCATATATTCCGGTAAACTGTCAAAATTCAGAAATTCTATAATTTATAAAAATATTAACTAATTATAATGTAATATTGTAATTGATTACCTTGTCACAATCTATACTGGCTAATTCCATATCAGTTCTATTGGACATAAAGTAGTGCTCATAAAAGTCAGTCGCTCTAATACCTGTAGATGTACGTACCCGTATGAAAATACAATTTAAAGTTTTCCTAAACATTGTTTTGCGGCACTAAAAAAATAAAATTGAAATGTAAACCCCATAATAAACCCTTAAATCTTGATAAACGGCTCACACACACACACATACACACACACACATTGTGATTACTAAATATCATGAGCATACATAACTAACACTTAACATTGTTTTTTCTTTATTTATTCGTCTCACTTCACTTCTTCCTTTGATTGGCTCTGTGTTGGGAGGACTTCCGCCATCCGGCCATGAACTATGTAGGTTTAGCAGTTATTCAATTATTTTGAGTTTGATTGCTGATCCTCTTCTTAAATGATATAATTGATTTTTAGAATGAGTTATGATGAGTTGGAGTAGCTCTTCAGTTTGTTAGTTTGCTCTAATGGATCTTAGAATACTGCTGGATGGTTGGACCAAGTACTTGAGGACTTGATCCTGAAACGCAAAAATAGGGTCCAAAGAAAGGACACGCGGATTAACGCATCGTACTTTTGCTAGTCACTTAGCTATCTTCTCGACATTGCCCGGGGTACACCGGCAGAGTATAGGATGGAAGGCTAACTCTGCACACTAGGAGGTAGACTAGCTAAACCGTACCCCATTTATTCGTCTCAAATGTGAGGTTAACCGCGCATGTGCCGCTATAACGCATGCCGCCAATGTCGCAGAGCGCTGTTAGCGCGATCTTCCGTCAAACAAGTCAACCGTACAAGATGCATACATTGCTATTTATTGCATGTGTTGGTACGTGTATATACGTGTAGCGCGAACTACTATGGTTGCTTTCCTTTTAGGAGACACAAATCGACACAGATTAACACACTCGAGCACAGTTTGTCACAGTTAAATGGAACGCGATACACAGAAACGGATACACAGTGTCCACTGAACTTTTAATACCTAACCTTACAAGATTTATCGTAAAATTTCTCAAACGTATTTTCAAGTTTTATAAATGTATGTATAATATATTATACTGTATATAAATATTTTTATCACTCGAAATATATTATAAAAATAGTTTATTTTTATTTTTTATTGTTTATTTTTTATTGCACAAACAATTCAAACCTTAATAAGGATAAGTACTAGATTCAAAGATTCTATCGCGAAATACTGGGAACGGATACGTTCTTCGGTCAAAAGCACATCCCAACTCTCTTCCCGAGCAGAGTCGAATAGTGTCGATTGAGTTTGAATCAAATTCTAAATGGAAAGCGTCGTGTGTCGATTTGTGTCAAAAGTGTCGACTGTGTTCCCTAAAAGGAAAGCAGCCTTCATATCTATGCATGTGTTGTGTACGTGTAGTATACGGTTGCTTTCCTTTTAGGAGACACAAATCGACACAGGTTAACACACTCGAGCACAGTTTGTCACAGTTAAATGGAACGCGATACACAGAAACGGATACACAGTGTGCACTGCTTTTAATACCTAATCTTACAAGATTTATCGTAAAACTTCTCAAACGTGTTTTCAAGTTTTATAAATGTATGTATAATATATTATACTGTATATAAATATTTTTATCACTCGAAATATATTATAAAAATAGAGTTTATTTTTATTTTTTATTGTTTATTTTTTATTGCACAAACAATTCAAACCTTAATAAGGATAAGTACTAGATTCAAAGATTTTCTATCGCGAAATACTGGGAATGGATGCGTTCTTCGGTCAAAAGCACATTCCAACTCTCCTCCCGAGCAGAGTCGAATAGTGTCGATTGAGTTTGAATCAAATTCTAAATGGAAAGCGTCGTGTGTCGATTTGTGTCAAAAGTGTCGACTGTGTTCCCTAAAAGGAAAGCAGCCTACGTGTAGCGATGATGACGGTGACGGTGACGGTAACGTTTCTTAAACGAAAATTTCCACATTTCGACTTTGCGTCGTAATACATCTGTTTATATAATATGTAGAGCAAAAATAAAGACACTTTCTTTATATAATTTAAACTCAAGCTATCGATTAAGCCTAGTAAGAACTCAATCCGTTCAGCGGTTATTGAGGTCTGATAATCTCGAGTACTCTCAACTGGCCGGCTCGCGTAAAGATACACGGAGTGCCTTGCTGCTGCTGCGCGGTACTTGGTGCGAGACACTACCGTGTCTCTTGATTAATTGAGGCGATGTTTAATTAACTGCATTTAATAAAACTTGAATTTATATATACATATTTTAAGCGACATAAGCAAGACTATGATTTACGCGTTCGCCTATCTCTCCCACCATTAAAGTATCTCTCAAGGCATATCCTGTAGAAACTCGGTGAACTCAAGTCGCCGAAACAGAGCATGAAAGCGTCTCCATTCTGCCTATCGCAAACGACAATTGGATTGTGTGAAACTAGGAAGTATGATCTTTTTGGATAGCTCATTAAGAATAATTGCAGTATGCCGGAGTGATATCAATCTATAAATATGATAACATATGATTCCTAGCACAATCAATTTTTCAAAACAAAAAAAAGAAAAAATGAACCTTTCAAAATAAGATTTAATTAATAAAAATATTTTTAATCTATATAATAAGAGAATCTATTTCAATTAATAAAATTTACATACAATTAAGCTACACTAATTACAAATCTATTGGAAAGTCTAACATATAATATAAAAATATTAAATGTTAAATTAAAAATTTTTAATGTTTCCTGATTTCTAGTTGGCTAATGAATAAAACTGTCGCAATAACACACACACACACACACACAAGCATTGTACTCATATTTTTTACAACATATTATACAGAAGAACCAAATTACACGAGATCCTCTGATATTGCTATCGTGGCGAAATTGCATTGTTCGCAATTGTATGCTAATGCAGATTCTAAATTTCATTCTGCTGCACTCTCATGCTGCACCAATTATCGCGTTCAACAAATATGATATTTATTTACCGATTAATATGATATTCACCCAGTAAATCCTTTCTCTTCCTTAGCTTCTTATTCTATTATTGACCAAATACATTATGAGGAATTTATATATACATAAAGATATGAATATGGAATTATATCGATTAAATAATGACGTATATACCTAAATCAAGCATTCAAATAGTTTTTCTATAGAAACTAGAAGTTGACAGAGAAACTGTATAGCAAGAGACATTTTTGAATACTGTCTTCTCGTTTCAATCAATGCTGATTACTTTAAAATGTCATAAACTTAATGAAGAAATTGATGATCGCTATCTTAGAGAAAAAGAGAGAAGAATACTCAAAGAGGCTCCGTCGTACAATTTTGCTGTCAAGTTAGCTTCACTCTAGGAATTGACTGCTTAATCTATATACTATATACATAAATATTTATATATATGAAACTAATTATATTTTATTAATATATGATGTATCCTGAAAAGCAAGTTTCGTTTTTATGTATTTAAAATATAAACAATCTTATAAATATGATAAGTTTTTTATTAAGTTGATTTTGCAAAATCAGCATTCTTGCAATAAGATTTAGTCTTTTTATAAAACGCCAAATCTAGGCTTATGTTTTTATAAAAAATCTAAACTTTTTGTAAAGAGACTGAATTTATGTAAAGAGCCGAGAAGAGAGTACAGTTTTGCTAAACGAAGAAAGTATAAATGTTATATATTGCACGATATGCATTATTTAAATTGATAAAAAGTGTTCGCATTGTCCAGATTTATTTCTTTCCTTCATATATTTTTTTATCGCTCCGATTACCATAGCGCGTATACTCTCGCGATATATATATATATATATTTATATTTGTACTTTATTATAATTTTAGTTTTTAAGAATATCATTTAAGAATATAAAACAGGCTCACAAGCCTAATTCAAAAGGAAGAAGAAGAAGAAGAATATCATATACTTACTTCGTGAAATATTCAAATTGATTTCGTTTTCTAATGACAACAGATATATCAGCTGGTACTTGTGGTAACACACGCCAAATCTCTCGCACTTCTTCGCGCCGAGACATCGAAGAACAATGTATGATCGAAGAAAGTGCTGCTACTCGTGCGCCGCTCAGATACGCACCGCAGCGATTCGCACTAAAGTTATTCTCTTTCCTACTTACAAGCATTGCGTGCTACCATGCGGTAAGTGAGAGGTAAAAAGTGAGACAAAGCGAGACTACTTTATATAGGCTACTGTATATAGTATATAGCACTATACTGTATTATATACTATAATTAATCGATATAATACTTGTAGATTATAGGCCGTATTTCGATTAATTACTTATTCAATAGAATTGACAGCTATTGTAATGAAAAGGTCATCGCAAAAATCGAATATAAGACTATTATGGTTGTGTTCCAAATTCAAAAAATTCACTGCCAGCGCCGTGAGCGTGACGTCATAAAAGCATGCTATTAACAGCGTTTCATTTTTGTGAGCGTGCTGTAAATGCGAATACGATGTCTAAAATGGAACGTTACTTTTAGTGCTGGCAGTGAACACAAAAGTAAACAACAAATTAACCTATAAAATGGAGAGAAATGAACAGAAAATATTTTTGATTGCAACATATATAAATTTAATAGCTGAATCTGATGAATCATCAAACGATGATTCCGATTCGGCAGAAGTATTAAATTTATTAGTGAAAAATAATGTGGAACGTGTACCTAAAGTACGGTGCCAAAATTATGTTGAAAATGTAGTGTGGCATTATACTGGCAATGCTTTTAAAAGCCATTTTCGGTAAGTTATTTATTTAATAAAAATAAATTATTATTAATTGCTTGTTATTATTAATTTATGCAATAAACAATAGATAAAATATTTTTACTATGTTTTTTATTAATTACAAGCAATAATTAATAATAAACTATATAACGTTTAATTTAAATAGAAAATGTTATATTTTAATATGTTTTTCCATAGCCTTAGTCGACCAACATTTACTTTTTTATTGGAGCTGTTAACTCCGCAATTATTGAAACAGTCTGAAGGATGTGGGAGACATACTATTCCACCAGAGAAGACATTACTCTTGGCAATATGGATGATGGCAACTCCCAATTCGTATAGGTAAGTTTTATTGAATGACATTAGCATTTAATTTATAACATTTATAATTTATATTAATATTTAGCATTTATTTATTAACTCTATAGATGTGTTGCTAATCGATTCGATGTCGGAAAAGCAACGGCTTGGAGATGTGTTCACAAAGTTATGAATACATTATATTCACATCTTTATACATTCATTACATGGCCAGACAGAGCAAGAGCAGAAAATATTTGGACACATGTTAAAAACAAATACAAATTTCCAAAAGTGATAGGAGCGATAGACGGTACTCATAAAAATTGCAGCACCAAAATTACATCCAGAAGCTTACATAAATAGAAAAGGCTATCACTCTATACAGACACAGGTATTTTTGTGAAAATGTTAAATTATATTTTTTTATAAATAAAAATTCTACAGACATATGTAATAATAATATTATCTCCTCTTTTTCCAGATAATATGTGATCATGAATTAAAAATCACTCATGTTTATGCAGGACAAGTAGGGTCAGTACATGACATGAGAGTTTTTAGATTATCTGGCTTTGAAGACATGTGTACTGCAGAAAACTTCCCAGAGAATAGCCATTTATTAGGTGATGCCGCATATGGCATCCAAAAATATATAATGGTTCCGTTTAAAGATAATGGACATTTAACAGATGCACAAGTAAAATATAATACTTGTTTGTCTCAAGCGAGAATGATGGTAGAAAGAACAATAGGCTTGTTAAAAGGAAGATTTCGAAGTCTTTTGGATATATTACCTATGAGAAGAACTGATTTGATACCTAAATATATTTGTGCCTGTTGTGTTTTACATAATATTTGCTTAATACGAAATGATTACATTGATGATATTCCAATTATTGTACAGCCAAATGAACCTGTACAAAATGAAATCGAAAATATACCTGAAATTATACGAGAAGAAGGTATTGAGAAACGTAACGCTATTGTATATTATTTGCAAAATGAAAATTATTTTGAATAAAGTTGTATGAAGTTATAAAACATTTTCTTTCTTATACTATCTTTACATTTTTAGATCCCTATACCATATAATATACAATTAAAAAATAGATAAGATTATGTATATATTTACACACACGCATACAATCATAAGGAAGCTGAGTAAAAAGCTTTTGCACAATAAAAAATAACAGGAACAGGGAATAACATAGGAAAGCAAGAGAGAGAGATATTTCTCTCTTTCTTTCCTACGTTCTTTCCGTGATCCTATTCCTATTACTTTTCAATTGTACTAGAGCTTTTACAATACATATACTATAGGTAAATGCACGAATAAATACTTTACGGGATCTATCCACATACACAATTAATTTACATACACAATTTAATTTGTATGTATAATAAACTTTATTAAAAAAACTATCACAGTTTTTCTTACATTATTTAAAATAAAATTAAACTCTTATTATAATTTTATATTAAAGTGACATAACAGTCTTATATGCACATAACGGGAGCGTCCCGTTTGACCACGTTGCTTTTGATCACAGCCAATTATATTGACCGGTGTATAGGGTTTTTTACTAGGTCTACCTATCAGAAGGTTCTGTGGTCAAAAGCAACGTGATCAATCGAATCCCACTCGCACATAACAGTCTTATATATTTTGAGAATACATAACAGTCTTATATATTTTTATAAGAACCAATAAAATATTAATTATATAAAAGTTATTACTTTTTAAGTATTTCTGTTATCAAGTTTTCAATACTTGTTAGACGAGTCATTTTTTCCTCATGTCTTTTTTCAGCATTTATCTCTTTTTCTGTTTTCATTTCTAAAGATTTTTCTAAATAATCTTCTACTACGTCTTGAATTTTTCGTTTCTTTGGCACTGCAAATAAAAAAATAATTAGGAAATTAATAAATAGAAAAAATTAAAAAACGCATGTACTACAAAATACTTTAATAGAAAATATAAAGCAAAAATGTATAAATAAGTGCAAATATTTTATTTATTTTTCTTTATATATTTTAGATGTAATGTAATCATGTTTTTACCTGATTTTATTGCATCATTGTTCTCTGTATTATTTGTAATATCATTATTAGTATTAGCAGAAGTATTAACGCTACTTCTAGCTGTTGCTATTGGTTCAACCCAAGGTTTTGTTCCAAATATCTCATGCATAACCTATATCAGAAAAATTATCTTTAATTAATCTAATTATCTGTACAATTATAAAAATTTCAAAAAAGATAAAAAAGAAAAATATTGCTTTTTAATAAGGAAAGATACATTTGGACACAATGTGATTAAACACAATCGCTATATATAAAAGAATGTCTAGAATAATCAGTATGATTGATGAATTAAAGTTAAAAATTATATATAAATTGATATAAATTAATAGTACTTCTAATTAGTAATACCTCATAATATTCCCATTTCCTCCTATTATTTCCTGATTTTTTATTATGATCAGTAACGGATTTAAATGTTCTTTTTAAACACTGGAATTTAGTAGTACATTTAATTCCAGATATATGATATCCTGCATCTTTCATTTTCTTGGAAATATTATTCCAACACTGTTTCGCAGACATCTTAGGATTATTGAACATTTCTTCGTGTTCTTTATATAAAGTAATAAGTAACAGTGTTTCAGCACGAGTCCATATATGTTGATCTAAACAGAATAATATGTTATTTTCTTGAAAAAATATTTATTTTAACTTTTACTTATATTTACTTTTACTACTACCTTTCGTATCTGAAGTTCCACTCGTATCTAAATTACTTGCGGTGCTGCAGTCAGTTGCGTCATCTGTAAACATGTATATCTTTTATACATCAGACAATATTATGAATGCGATATCACAAATGGAACATTATCATTGTTATTAAATTAAGTATTAAAATAAACCTGTTTCTAAATCTATAATATCTTTTATTTCTCCAGCTGCATATTTTTCGCTTGTTGTAATAGAGAGTACGCAAATATATGATCTGTAAAAAATTAAAAATAAAATTATAATTGCATATACATTATAATTAATAATGATAAGTTTGAACACTTTAAAAGTAATAATTGAAGATATTCAATGAATCAAATTTTGATCAAATAGTATAGGTTATGTAATTTTTCTATTCTGAATTTCAGAAATAAAAGCATATTCTACAGAAACTTAAAATTTACCTCTTTTTGCTCTCGCAGCTTCCTTTGACACTGTAATTTTGTATTCTTTGTTGTTTTCTGCATCGATTAATTTCAGTTCTTCCATGATTTTCGCCAGCTGGAGAAATAGAGATATCCTTATTACGTGACGTAATTTACGTCATCTGCTTCACCTCTCTGACCGCAGTAGCTGCAGCAGGAAGTGACGACAGAATTAATGACGTCATTGCTCTCTAATAGTACTGCCGCAGTATGCTGTCATGAATTTTGGAACGCAGTTTGTAGCACTGGCAGCGCTGGCAGTGAATTTTGGAACACAGCCTATAACAAAAAATATAAAAAAGTTAGATATATGTATATATTGTTATGTACACAACCCCGAGGGATGGATTAATGGAAAGGCGTAACAAGTATATATTTCCCGAAATCAGACGTTTTTCATAGACGTATGATTCGGGCCGAACAAACTGCCAGGTCCGAAAAACAGGTCAACGACTGGAAGAGTTGATTTTACGCTATTTGTTTCAAACATTCGCTCGGTGGTTCTTTTTTGATCAAAGAATTAAATCTTTGTGTTACCCCGGAGGGGGAAAGGGGGAAGGATAGAACTTTATGTGATTTTCGAGGTGCGAGTATACATATAGAGAAATGAGACTAATTAATTAAATTATATTGTATAATATTTTAAATAAAATTATATATTATCTTAATTATCATTATTTATTCTAAAGTATTTACTACCTGCTCTTTGCAAGCTTATATAATTCTCATATGACTATATAAAACTTAAAATATAGCATATAGCTATCGCATAGTGTATAAATAAACTAGCGACTGGGAAAAAAGTCCATCTATAATCAAATATAATAGAATTAAATATAAAATATGTCCACATATATATGTTTTTATTCTCTTGTATAATTTCTACCTCTATATACAGGAAAAAAAAAGAATATTTGAAAAATAATTGAAAGAATAATTTTTACATTGTTTTTTTAGAAAAAATAAAATCGGAAAAAATGAGAAAAAATGATCCATATATAATTATAGAAAAAGAAAAAAATTGTCCATATATAATATAATTAGGCAATTTTTTTCATTTCTTCAAATTTCACTCTTTCTAAAAAAATAGTGCCAAAAAATTATACTTTTAATTATTTTCCAATTATTCTTCTTATTATTTTTACAGACAGAGATTGCACAAGAGAAAATAAACATATATGGACATATTTTGTATATAATTCTATATAACTATATAATTATATATGGAGATCTTTTTCCCGGCTACTGAATATTATTTTTGTAATGTTTCTGGAATGTTGCTGTAAAACATTTCTCATTAAATATTAAAGTTACATGTTTTTACAATGTTTCAATATTACATTGTAGCTTGCAAGATTAGCAATTCCACCGCTGCCACTAAAAATTTTAAAATGTTATGTCTGAATGACATTATTTCTCTTACTATACCTCGGTTAACAGGAAAAAGAAACAATAAAGTATCAGGAGTTTATATATTTCATGGGATCTCAGATTGATCATTTGATTTGGAGATTTTCGGGATGGGACAGTCCTTCCGAGAAGAGTTTGAAAGAAGCCGCCGGATGACCGTTCGTAGGTGTTTGTTAATTGTTTAGACATTCATTGATATCTGGTTCGAATGCAGAGATGACAGAGGAACAGCGAATTTTTAATCGAACTATTTATTTATCGCTATGGATAAACACTATCGCTTTCGATAGAAAGATCCAGCATCCGATCATATTAATGGCTTCCTGTTGAATCATCTCTTATATTCGAAATAATTTTATGACCGCATGGAAGTCTATGATTTTTAATACAGTTTGAATAGTTCACAATGCACTAATAAAACTGCATATTATTATGAGCATATTCTACCTTGCTTCTGTGACGTCCCGCCATTTTTTCGAACCCCTATTTTCAATAATAACTAAGCAACATTTTTATTTAGAAATAAGTTAACAATTATGTAATCTATTCGCGCTATTCTTAAATATTAGTTATTCTTATTATTGCTTATCTGCTATCAATTGGTTATTATTCTTATCGCATACACCTATTCTAACTTAAAAATTAAATATACTTTTGGTTATAAATGGGAAATCCAAGATTTCCCCATGACAAGACCAATGAGCGAGCTTTAGTTTAAGAACTAGCGACGCGACCAATCAAGCGCAGTCACTAGGCATGACTCTCGCGCGCATAACGCTCTAGAACTAACTAGCGGTTAAATTATAGAACAGACCTGCGCGCGGACTCTAACCTTTTGCGAGCTTAGGACTTAAGTAATATTAAATACTTCAACATAGAATTGAAGAGATATGCGTTATGCCTTTATGAAATCATGAAAATAATAACTTGTTGAAGCAATTCTTTTTACAAAATAAATAACTAATCGTTTCGACTTCACCCATGAGATAAAAATTCAACTTTAAGATAAATAACTAAATAAATAATGTAGTTGTATTATCAAAGACAAGTTATTACGAAAATGATTCCATGAATGAAAATATAATAATAAATTAATCCAGACCAATGTTTTAATATCTATAATAATCTATAGTTATTAGGAAACTTTGAACTATCAACCGAGCTAACATAAAATTGCAATTATTCCTTTAACAAATATACAAGTATATATATTTTAAATTATGAAGTCATAACGATTTATTGGAAATAACTATCTCATAAACAATTAAAATAACTAAGAATGAATTTTGAAATCTATGTTAAAACTTTTCAATTAAGCAGTTAACTAATAGTTTCGATAAACTGCAGTTACGACTTCATAAATCAGTTACTTGTATAAAACGTTCTATTCTAGCTTGATAACTCATTTAAATATTACGCGCTAGTATATTTATTTAAGACACCGAAACGCTTCGCTCGTGGAACCAAAATTCACCCGTAACAAATTGCAAATAACCTCATATACTTTACCGACTCTGTAACGATGACAAATATTGATATTTAACTCTTCTTAGATTTTTCACTCAACGACCGAACTAACGATGTATTATTCGATTCCACGAACGCAAGTGTCGGCTACAAGTAAATTTAATTCTATTGTAACTTCTTGTCGTCCACGCGCCGACCACCGTCTTATTTACATTAGCCCGGAAATCAGACAATAGTACTCGCGTAGAACTCCTTTGTGCTGCCGATATCCGGTGGATGAAGTCATCCAGAGGACACGCCGACAGGTGCTCTAATTAAAAAGACATCGTAGATGTAAGAAATGTAAAATTCATCTCCCCGAAACACCCCGAATCGTTTCACACGACACCAATGTCCGATCTCAATACCTTTGTCTCGACAGTATATAAACCGCAAAATTCGAGCTCTTCGGTCAGATAGGCAGATCATCTCATATAGTCATGGTCAGATAGTCATATAGTCAGAGAACAGATCATCTCATATAGTCATAGTCGATCATTCGATCAAATTCATTCAGATCTGTTCAGAACTTTTTCATCGACCATTTTCGTTTAATCTTATCATCGTAATTTACTTGCTACCTCGCGTAGTACTTATAAAATTTCTGTATACTGCATCGACACTTCTCTCATTTTGTCGGTCGTGCGTTAGACCAAGACTAAGTGTACAATTCAGAAATAAAAGACATTTGTGCATACATCTGTGTATTTCAATCCGGCCTGAATCGTCCATGACCGAGGTCCTCCAGGAGACGCAAAGGTTCGAAATTGCACAGGAGGCTTGGCTAAAACCTGAGATTCGTCGCGACGATACGGTAAGTAATCATAATTTCCTTAAATATCAGAATATGCCGTATCATTACGAAGATTAGGAAATCTATAAACGACTGACAACCTTTTCTATCTCTCACCGTCTCGCATTCCACATGCTTCCGGTGACACCCTTATGACCCTGTCAAGCACTGGCATGCAGCTGACAGTTCACAGTCAGTCGTTCCTTTAGAATCGACATAAAATTATCATACGACCCTCCTTGCATCCATAATAATAATATCGATACTAAACGATATAATTAGACTTGAGAATAGAATACGTACACCTGTTGTTATTCGGACGTCGTCCAACCTTTTATTTACCCAGACGCTGTGAGCACACCCGCTGTGCCCGTGCGTCGTTCTCACCCTAATCCAAGATTCCTCTCGTTTTCGAGCACCCAAGGCTTGTGCACCGAACGACATTTCCTAAATCATCACCCAATATAATTCCTTTCGTCATCGAGCACTATCGTGCCCTTGATCGACAATTTTCCTTATACCTTTACTCTCCAATAAAAAATCGACAACAGGAAGTGAAATAAATCTTAATATTATATTGAATATAATCATTCAATACTCTTTTAACTCGGACGTGGTTTAATCTTTTATCTACCTTGTCGTCGAGCATTTCTATGCCCAGAGCGACACTCTATACCAAAGTCCCGAGATTCCTCTCGTTTCGAGCACCCAAGGATTGTGCACCGAACGACAATTTCCAAATCATTACCATATATATATTTCCCTTCGTTTTCGAGCACCCAAGGATTGTGCACCGAACGACAATTTCCAAATCATTACCATATATATTTTCCTTCGTTTAAATTTATTAATCAGATTACTTTCTGAGATTATCGACGATCAATTAGACATAGACGAGTTAATTTCTTTCCTAGAAAACATTGAAAAATCTTAAAATATATGTACCCAAAATACACTTAAATTATACTAAATCTTATACTCGATTATATTTAATCATATATAAAATATTGTCTTAAATTTAGTAAGTTACTAATATCACCATTCCGTAGCATCTAGTTCACTTTCCCTAGATCCATAAGTCAAGTCCTAGCTCTCGGTGTCCCTAGGGTATAGCCGGTGTATGCAGGTTGCCCTATAAAAAATAGAGAGCTCTCTTTCTTTTTCTAACCTAGGAACAGAAGAAGAAAAAGGTCACCCAGACGTGACACTTCCATTTAGATGTACTTAAAAATAACTTATAATTAGTTTTTCAATTTTACGGAATCATTCTTTATATAATTGACTTTTAGCTTAGTTTTAGCTTTTATTTATTTACGAAATTAGAGATTGTTAAGTTTCATTCTATTGTCTTAACATTCTATTGTTATTACAGACTTTCATGAATAGGTTTTAAATATAGTTATTTCTAACGGTTTGTAATATATAAGGAAAGTTATTTTCAATAAATTAGGATTTCATAAATTGTGGCGCGTATATTTCTTAAATCTATATCGAGATATTGATATCAAACATTTGTTTGAAAAGTTTAATTAATCATTAATTAGAATCTTAAAGAATAAATGGCATCACTGACATAATTACAAAGAGATTTACAGTTCGTTCACAAGTTTGTTCTGAAATATGGTACTGCATAAGGTTAGTTCTAAAATACTGCGCGTGTATATTTGACACCCGCAGCTGTAACTATTCGTGTGCAATACCACTCCGCCCCTCTTCCGATTAGGTGAACTAGTCAGCTCGTAGTGGTTCTCGGCCGAAATTTAGATTTGCGCTACGGTTAGTGAAATTGATGCGTGAAAGACCGCACCTGGCGCCCAACAATCTTAGTTTCGCGACTTTTCCGGCCGTCTTTCCGCTGCGAAGCGCGCGGGACGCCGACACCCTTAATCCCTCACGCGCGCGATTAAGAACCGAATAACTTTTTTGTTGACAACTACTGCCCCACAATTAAGTGAAAAGTTGTCACAAAAATTTGGAGTCTTTGGAATGGTATCCGATTGGACACGTCACTAACTGGTCAATTCGAAAGAGAACTCTCTGATTGGTCAATTGTTGTCAGTTATCCTAGGCACCGAGCAACATGAGTGGCTGTAATTGTTTGCAACGTGATCAAACAGGAAGATCTTGAATCTTTGTGCACCTTGTGTAACACACAATTATTAACTAAAAAAACAAAATATATTTAATTTTTATTTTAAATAGCCATATCGAACAAGAACGGTAAGCAATTAATAACTAATAAAATATACTAGGAATTAATTTAATTATAGAATTAATGGAATGAATTAATTACTAGAATAAAAGCAAGCGGATTAAATAATAGTTCTATATTCCATACGTACAATATAAGAACAAAAGCAGTATGTGAATAATAGTAAAAATAAAAATTCGAAAAATGGCAGGACGTCACAATATTTTGACTTGGATTTAGATGAATCTTTGAAGAGAGCTGGGCGTGTTGTCTTCATAAGTACTGATAGTATAAAATGATAAATAAGTAATACGCAATGACTAAGTACAAAATGTTCAGTCTGTCACGCTAGAAACTCAAGTTCAAAACAACAATCATATTGAGACTGATAGGGGTCGGGGGTAGTTTTTGAAGGAACGGCAAGGGTATAAAATCTGAATCTTTATATTTTGATGGTACAAATTATGTCGCGTTGAGTGTAAGTAGCGATTGATGCTGATAGGAAAGAGTACTTTACTTTTGAGCTTAATAGAGCTAAGTTTAATTAGAGGTTGTTTGAAGTAGAAGGGAAGAATATATTTAGTTTATTTTGATGATACAAATTAGTACAAATTCAGTCTTTTGCATTTCTGCCCCTGGTTTTCTTTTTTCTTTTTTTATTGTGATCCTGCTAGCTTAATATTAAGGTAGCAGCGTCACCGTTTTTTTTCAAAATAGCACAGAGTACAAAATTATTATTAGTGATACAAATTAGACAAAATGGGTACTAAATAATTCGATAGTTTGATTTTGATGATTTGGTCTTGCTAGCTTAATAGCGATGTTTTGATGTTTTTAGCATGATAAACACTTACGGAAAAAGTACTCAAAAAGACATTCAAAATAAAACTTAATTTGAGCATTATTTCGGACACTCAACTTGAGAGTGACACTCTTTGAGTGTAACCCTTACCTTAAGTGTTGATTTGAATGTTACTCTCAACTTGAGGGTTAATTTCAGTGTTATTCTCAACTTGAGAGTTAATTTGAGCGTTACTCTTAAGTTTAGAGTAAAACTCAAATTAATTCTTAAGATGAAAATAACACTCAAGTTAACACTCAAGTTGAGGGTAACACTGAAGTTGTACTTTAATCTGAAGCGGTTGTTACACTAAAGTTTAGGGTAACAATAAACTGGATATGCAATTCAATGAATAAACTATACAGCACTTGACTATATATATAGCTACACTCTGAAATAAAATATTAGTTTAAGGTATTCTTTAATGATCACAATGAATAACACATATCGGTGAACATTTTTGTTAACAAATTGTTCGTTTTCACCATTAAGTGCATAAAAATAATAAAATGCGTATACTAGAAACGTACATTAAATGAGAATGAAATAAAATTGAATGTTTTTATAAGAATAATCAGTCATTTATTATCCAAGTGTTGAGAGTAAACTTTTAAATGTTCAGTGTTTACACTCAAACTTGAGTGTGAACACTCAGTCATTGGGTGTACACACTCAATCTTTTAATGTATACACTCAATTTTGAGTATAAATATTCAATCTTTGAGTGTACACCCTCAACATTTGAGTGTAAACATTCAGTGTAAACACTCAAAATTTGAGAGTAAACTCCCAAAATAGAATACTCAATTTTGAGTGTAAACACTCAATATTTGAGTGTTTTTTCTATAAGGGAACATCTTGTGTTTCACTGAGCTGTTATATATTACTCATAAATGCTTGTACGCGTTATCTGTATTTATATAGCAGATGTTTCTACACGGCAACATCGATATAATCGAAAAGACATTGAGATAACATACGTCGATTTATAAATCTGCGATTGCTGAAAGATAATGTCAAACAACAATTAACAATCGTGCTCTCCTTGCTCTATTGTGCTGGCGATACATAAAGTATTGATGAAAAAATAATAAGTGAAAAAGGAATAAGTTGCCAAGCCTAATAAGTGCTCGTATCTCATTGTAATATTAGTTCATTCTGTTAGCTATTATTCTACTGTCATTATTTATCATCATACAATTTTAAAACATACATATAATTTTTAGATACTATTGATATATATATATATACGCACATTCATGCATAAATAAATATAAAATTTATAAAAAGTGGGCGCCCGTTAGCCTTGTTGAATTACTGCTTTCTGCCACAAGAGGCCAGAAAGCATTTTCAGGCCGTATTTCGGATAAAGCGATATGCTTCGGCTCCATCGCTATCGATGCTTTGTGTAGCATCGGCACGATAGAAGAACAAAAGGATAGCGTGATTGTCTATCCTTTTCTATTCTTTCCCTCTGCGGTGCGTCCGTGCGAGCGATGCAATGGTGTTTGTGTACGTATGTACCATTGACATATAGAATGGACTGAGTGTTGCGATAGACAAACGCGCGCTCGTTATAGAAAGAGAGGCACTACATGGGAGTACTATTTTGTCTCTCTTCTTGCAGAACCGTCAAATCACGTTATTGCGAGAATTCTGGAGGGGGAACAAAATCACCAATCAGATGCTAGCAAAATAGACAAACATAGGCTGCGTTCAGCAGACTCAACAGTTGGGCAACATTACTAGATTTTCCGCTGACATTCAACGCTAATTTACTGGTTCTGAAAGTAGAAACCAATCACGTTCGATTGCTACCTAGCGGTTTTGCCTGCTGAACGCGGCCATAGTATTCCCATGTGGTATCTCTCTTTCTATAGCGAGCGCGCGTTTGTCTATCGCAACACTCAGTCCATTCTATATGTCGATGGTATGTACGTATACGGACATAAAGCCTTCACACATAAAAAAACTTAAGCAGTAAGAGAATCAACGTGTTTGATTTGCTACTGCTTATGGTACTGGCCTTACGTCTCGACTGTGATTGCTCGATTCGCTTACGGTTACGTCTTACGCACAGACATCTATATGTATACTAGACCGCTAAAGGTCATCACACATAAAAACACTTTAGCAGTAAGACTTTAGTAGTAAGGCTGGTTCTACAATAAGTGTCGTAAGTCGTGTCGTATGTCGTAACGTAGCCGAGATCCAATGAGGAGAACTCGTTTTCGATTACGACTAAGTCAAAAGAGTAGTGCGCATGCTCCCAACATACGACACGACTTACGACACTTATTGTAGAACCAGCCTAAGCGAATCGACCAATCACAGTCGAGACGTAAGGCCATAATCGTAAGCAGTAGCAACACAATGGCCGCATTCAGCGGACTCAACCGCTAAGTAGCAATCGAACGTGATTGGTTTCTACTTTCAGATCCGACCAATTAGCGCCGAATGACATCGGAAAATCTAGTAATGTTGCCCAACTGTTGAATCCGCTGAATGCGGCCATTGTTATCGCGCGAGGTCTCCAATATCAGTTCGGAGTCTGCCCGTCACTCCTGCCGACCCTCGATCAAACGTTTCAAAAACTTTCGAGTATCAAACGGAGCGCACTCTATGTCTATGATATAAAGTTTCAGTTAGCTTTTGACGCATTCGTTCGAATATGAAGCACATATTCTATGGTGATGGAGTAAGAACCGAGTGTAGACCGCGAGTAACGGAGCATGAATAGCTGAGTAGACGATCGCGGACCCATCATAGTGGGTGTCGATTCCAAATTGTTTTTACCTGGTTTGCATTTGGTTCTCGGCATCATCGACTCGAACGTTTCTAATGATGTGGTAACCACGGGCAGTGCAGTTATGACGAATCCGCGTGTCGCTGTATATCGTACGCGCTTCGGCGAGTCGTTCGATAGTCTCCTTCTCGCGCGAAAGCTTTAAGGAGTAATGGCGCGCCGGGATGCTAACGAGTAGCCCAGCTGACAATCGGACAAAAACAAAATGGTAACTCCCCGTGGTCGTGCACCGACAGGTGATATGTTTCCGCATACGTGAGTTACGTGCCGCGGCGGGACGGGGCGAGATTAGGAATTTAGGTTACGATGAGTACTGACAGTCATGATCAGACGAAAACACCCTGCAAAGTATCCGGGAGAAGCGAGGTGGAGGAGAATATGTTCGATGGTAAACGGATTAAGAAGGAGCACGGTGACATTTGCGCGGAGAATGGTGACGCTGCCGTCACCGCCACCACCGCCGCTGTCGTCGAGAAAGGACAGCTGCCGGCCGGTAGATTCACCTCGAATGGTTTTCACGGAGATGGTGATCTGCTGCAAGATCTCATCGCGACTAAGTTCACGACGTTGGCTAACCATAGCGCTTCTTCCAAACAGGACAAGATTCGCATTATGATAGAGGATGGCATTAGGTTAAAAGTCAATTTTATTTTTTTTAATTTGATTTTAATTTAAAAAATTTCGATGCATGATTATATCTCAATTAATATTGCATAGCGAGCTGCAAGAGTCCTTTGCATAAAGTTAAGCATGATTTACAAGATGCTTTTTTTTTTTTTCAATAGCTACTAGCATATCAACATAAAACATGATTTATGCATTTAGCTACTAGCACATTAGCATGCAATGTAACAAGAAAGGTGTTCTATTTTAGTATTATCAGACAATTTCTGATGAAATATTAAAGCTTATCTATTATGCGCAATAAAACATCTTATTATATTTTGCGCTAGTGTCTTAGTAGCTAAAAAAGTGTTGTGTAAATTACTTATGTGATATATATAATTAGAAAAGATTTATTGCGCATATAATGAATGAGTATTTTAACATTTAATTCAATCAGAAATTCTTCATAGATGGTGAGATGTTTATTATGTGCAATAAACATTTCTATATTATATATGTTATATATATTCATACACACAAAATGTGCGCTTGCACATACACACATATCATACATGCTTATTAGAAATATATCATCATGCATGCTTATTAGAAATTAGTAAAAACATAGCGTAAACTATGTTTTAGATACATTTGGGATATATTTGAACCATGCTCATTTTGTTTCCAAATCTCTATCAAATATCTACCTTCAAGTAAAGAAGCATTTTGATATCTATATTCAATTTTCTATGTCATTCATCTTGTGCTATATGTCTATAGCAGTCAGATATTCTTCAAACAAAAATTAATCTGTTTTGTATAAAGCATAACTCAGTTTCTCAACTCAAAGAGAGAGAGAGGAGGGGAGAGAATATATATATATATATATATATATAATCTTATAAAATAAACATTTAAAAAATTGTTCAATAAATAATAAAGATTATATATATATATATATATATATAATCTTTATTATTTATTGAACAATTTTTTAAATGTTTTGTATAATATTCACACAATCATATATACAATATATATGTATATGTAATTAAATGCTTATAGTCTCACAACTATCATACAGTATTTTAATATAACTTACTGGGGTATTTTAAGTATTTTAAATAGTTAATATCTTATTAAGAGTATAATTAAATCGAAAATCTTAATATGAAAATGAGGTCACAATAGTTAATTATAATTTTTGGGTTATAGTTTGAAGTCAGCTATTGATATTGTATAGAATTCGCATATTTAGGCCTAACTGAGATGCTGCGCATCCAAGCTCATAATTATACATTTACCGAGGTTTGTCATTCGTTATTGATTTTTACAAGTCTGATATTGATTTTTGTACATTTGATTTGAGATTTTATTGTTTCTTATGTGTGGGTACTATGTACATACACTACGCAATCAGCTGATATTGACAAGTTGATTTCAAATACTATAAATTTTAACTATTATATGCAAATTATGTAATCCTTTTTTAAATAGATGATTAATTTAACAATTGAAATAGTTGATTAATTATTTTGTTAAAATAGGATTATTAATCTAATGTTAACATTTGCCATTACTATTCAATTTATTAATCAGCTTTTAATTGGCATATCAATAATTAGTATACCATAGTACCTATATATAAAGAATGATGAACTAAAATCAACTGTGCAATAAAAATTAATATTACGCGACTTAATAATGATTAATCATCTATTTAAAAAAAGACTACATAATTTGCATATAATTTGTATAAAATTTAGTATTAGTAATCAACTTGTCAATATCAGCTGATTGTCAGTAGTGTACATAGTACCCACACATAAGAAACAATAAAATAAAAATGTGCAAAAATCAATATCAGACTTGTGAAAATCGATAACAGATTGTGTGTGTAAATGTATAATTACGAGCCTGAATGCGCAAATTTTGCGCGAATTATCACTAGTCAACTTTGATAAAAAAATGTAATAATGTACTAATGCCAAATCAATGAGCAACAATAGTGAGACTACTGTATATATATTTATACGCGAGTCGTCCAGTTGAGAATATCTTAGATTATCGGATCTCAATATATAATGACTGAACGGATAAAGTTCTTAATCAATAGTTTGGGACACTTAATCTGTTTTACAAAAAATGTTTTTATTTTTGCTTTATACATTCTATAAATAAAAATATTACGATGAATAGTCTCAATATGAAAATTTTCACCATGTATTAAGACTTCGTCGCGTTGGTCATTTTAGGTATAATGTCTTTTTACAATTTCTAACATAAGATTGCGCTAGTGATCGATATTACTTACGTATTAATCTTATCCAATCTCATAATTTACATTTACAACATCAATAATACAGTTAGCAAATTACTATCGGAATTATCGATGAATAGATTTTGGAACTATTGAATCATGCCATTATGATCTGTGCACAGAGTCTATAAAAAACTTTGAAACAGTTGTCTTAATTACTGGAAAGCTGCCAGCGACAATGATACTTTATGAAACTTATTCCTATTACTATGAAACTTTGATGAGATTGAAAAACACTATGGTTTTCTCTTGATAGTCTTAAACTACTCGTCCCTCTGACATCATACTGAATTATGACATCAGAAGCGAGAAATCATATGAATTTTATTCTTGCAAAATACATTGACATAAATAAGTTTTATTGAATGCGACCACTCGTGTTTGATATGTAGATTAGTAAAATACGCCGAAAATTTTTTTTTATTCATGAATTAATAAATAGCTTTAAATCTTTGTCAATAATCGTAAGATTCATTTTCGCTGGAAATGTAGGACAAGTGCAAATGAATAATTATACAATCATTTATTAATGCAGGATAAAAGGGAGTTTTAGATGTATTTTACTAATTCATATTATTAAATACGTAATCGCATCCAAAAAAATTATGTATTTCGCAAGAAAAAAAATTTACATTATTTCTCGCTTCTAACGTCATAATTCAATATGGCTGCTGCAGTAAGAACACAGGAGTCTTAAAACTCTTTAAAATTAAACATTTATATTTTGAGATTCTTCACGCGCGCGCGAGTATTTTTCGATATAAGAATATATAAACTTAATTTCTGCGAGGATTGAGAAAAAAATGTTTTAAGATCAATAATAATTATTCATATGTAAATACTAAATATCGCAAATATAAATTTGTGAGAATTGTTTAAATATTGGTTGCTTTTAATTAATCGTAGATAAAATTAACACACAACGTCGAATTAACTCAATTTATAGTATACATACATATACTTACCTTATATATTCTTAATTTATTATTAATATATTATATTATAACATTATATAACATTATAATTATTTTTATATTATATATAGAATGAACCATAACATTACCATCGCAAATATTTTAAGAAGTATGTAATATTAAAAATTTTTTTAGATTAAAATTAAAGGATTTTAAGGAGAATGTAACAGTGATGTTTTCATTCCTTCATTTTGGATGAAGGAATCAAGATCGTTTGAAAATTTTTAAAGGGTAGGCTCCTATTTTTCATTCTAAATCTGGCTGACAGCTAGTCGCCCACGGAACCCTCCTGATTGATCAATTTAAAAACTCTAAAACAATTTTTAAAAACCCTAAGCATCAATTGCTACGAGTAGTTGTGGGCAATCGCAACGTAAACAAATGTTTCCTTAAAATCTTATAAGTTATGTCGAGACATTTTCAAAATGGTAGGATTAATTTTTTTTTAAAAACTTTCTGAGTTATAAGTCATGGAAGTTATGGTATTGGCGACAGGTTTAACATTACCGCGTGAAGATTGAATTTAAATCTCTCGATGTATGTGTATATTTATGTGTATAAATTATAATATATATACCTTAATCTCAAATGAAATACATAATCACATATTGCGCTTCATTAAATATAAGAATTTTAATATTTCGGGGATCTTGTGATGTATGATCGCATGATACACACCGTTATATTTTTATTTCGTCCACTTTTAATGTATATAATTTAGTTTTTTATAGACATCCACTTGTATGAATTTTCTTTTTCACTTTTTATGTTTCTACAGTTTTGTTATACAGTTTCTATATGTTATTATACAGTTACTGAAGGTGGGCCGAAGTGAGATTGAAACGTTTAATTTTAAACTAATAAATAAGTGCTTAAAAAATTATTTAGGAGTTTTTTACTCGCGCCTTTATTTCGTGTTTGACTTTTATTGGCTCTTTTTTTATTACCTATATTGAATTTTAATATTGAAACATGCTAATAAAAGATTTAAGGTAATTAAATAAAGGAATAAAATGTTATAGCATAACATTTATAATATTTACTCATTCGGCGTAATTTATTGATATCATCATTTTTGTAAAAAAACCAAGTTTAAGTAAATTTATATTTAAGCAATACATCCTTGTACAATAACTTTTTAAACAAGCACATGGACTTAGTGCCTTTTAGCTTGCAATTCTAAAACTATCGTGAGTTTGACATTTTTGTCAAACACAATTAGGATTTTCTATTCTATTTTATCTCCGAAATATATAAACTACTAAAATACTATATATTACTGTATAAACTACTAAAATATTATATACTATTATATATTACTATATACTAATAAAATATTGTACGACGATTGACTATACTATTAAAATATATTGTGCGAGATTTTGTATAATATTAACTTTACTATGCATTTTTAAAAAATAAAACTGAAAAAGAAATAGGACCTTCTTATTTTTATAATTTTGTAAATTAAAAAATTCATGGATTGTAAATCAAAGAATCCATGGATGAAAGAATGTAAAAATTGTACAGTAGATTGGAATATTTGTAACAATATATATTTTACTAGTCAAATTTTTACTGATTCTTTAATATACAGAGTGTCGGGCATTTAACTTTATGATCTAAATTAACTCTTTCATGCATACAGTTACAGTGGAAAAATATTTTTAACAAAAATTTCAGTTTCAGAGGCGAAATGATGCATGTCACAGATTTCTTATAGCATATTTTTTATGATATTTTAACATTATTTCTGTTTTTTAATTGGAATCATATATATATATTTTTTACGTAAATCGATTCTCCTTATCATTCTACATACAGAGTCCACACAATTTGGCGGAGCTGTATCTTTAAAATAGTTGGAAATAGAAAAAATATTGTGAGGCAAAATTAAATGATTCTAAATGCTTTACATTTCTATATTATTTTTATGCATTTTTGTGCATGAATGCCTGTTTAAAAGTATTAAAATAAAATTATCAAAAAATCAATAGTTTGAGATATTTCACAATTTAAAAAAAAATGAAGATAATGTTAAAATATCGTAAAAAACGCATGCTATAAAAAATTTGTTGCATACATATTATCCCCCTGGAAAATTTTTGTTGAAAACATTTTTTGGTGAATTGCACTTACAACAGAAATAATTTAGTTATAATTACAGTTAAGTGCTGTATACTTTATGTATGTATATGTATGTATATATATGTATGTATATATTATGTATGTATATACAGGAGGGTATCTCAAAATTTGCAAATTAAAATACTATAGCATTTGTTTACTTTTTTTCGAGAACTTTCTTGCTATAGTACTGTAATTCGCGAATTTTCGGTATATATACACACACATATATATATATATATATATATATATATATATAGATATTAAATATTCTTATGATTTTTTTATATTTGGAGACTATATAAAAATTATTTTATACGTTATACATACAGAATGAATTGGGAACTATACAATCGGAAATAATTTCTCGTGCAAATATAAATCGAAAATGCAGAATACAATTTTTTTTATATGAGACTTCGTTTTTGAAAAAAATTAACTTTGATATTTGGAAAATTAATAAATAATAAATAAAATCTTTCTAAATGTTTTTTTAAGCTTGAATGACCTTTGATAACCTTGTATATCGTCGAATTTGTCTCGACAATGACTATTAATACATAAAAATTACAATATTTTAATTAATAAAATAAAGTTACATTGAAGAAATTGTATAAAGTGAGTGTGTGTTCAGATAAACTTTATTTTTTTAATAGAGATAACACTATATCTTTATTAAGTTACATATTTTAATAGTATTGTGATAAATTTTGATAATGTATAATATATAACTTGTATAATATATAATGTATAATATATAACTTCACATCATTATTAGAGGTTATTTCTAAAAAAAAGCATAAAAGTGTTATTAATTTCCTAATTTCAAAGTCAATTTTCTTGAAAGCCAAATTTCATGCATAAAAATTTTATTTTACATTTTATTCTATTAATTTGTCTCTTTCTTTTGATTTATTTTTACACAAAGAATTCTTTTCGGATTTGTAGTCACCCTATACTACATTTTAGCATTTTATCATATACATATCTCTTTATATATTATACTAGTGTTACAACTTAGTAAATTATGTATATGGCCATGTGTTTTAATAATAACTTTTGTGATAAATCTTTTATGTATTTTAGAGTATGTATTTATTATTTTTAAAAGATTGACTCTTTTACTTTGGATAAGAAAAATTGCATATATATATTATATAAAAATTTTTTTATTTATAGTGAAGAATCTAGAACACGTGTGGATGAGATCTTCTCGCAAGTGGAACAACTTAAGTTAGAGGAAAAGTTATTGTTGTACCTGAAATTTCCGTTATTGCTGACAAATCCAAGTGGGACCATTGATCCACTGAGGCAGCCATTGAATCCATTAGGAAATCGTTATGAAATTCATCAAACTATTATGTGGATTAAAACACATCTAGAAGAAGATCCAGATGTATCTTTACCGAAACAAGAAGTCTATGATGAATACAAGTGAGTTTTGTATGTGTGTATGTGTGTGTGTGTGTGTGTGTGTGTGTGTGTGTGTGTGTGTGTATGTCATATACAGGATGTATCGAAAATAGTAATATCAACGAAAAAGGCTCCTTATATAAATGTAAATGGAAAATATAGAATAAAATTTTTTCAGATAAACATGATTTTCTTTTAAACTATTCGTTACTCTCAAAAAAATTTTCAGATAAATCTTACTCTGTTTCAGGGAGTATTTCTTAGGAAGAGCACAGTTTTTTTCTAGGTTTTTTAGCTAGGCATGTAGTCCACTCCGAGAAAAGTTCATTGACCTAATAAATGTGGGTCCTTCAAGATTGTTCAAAGTCGTTCAAAGTTTATCTTCGCTGAACAGCTAGAAGACTTACTTTATTTTGTATTCGAAAAAACGACGTTGGTTGATTCTGTTCCTGAATGACAGTTCTACCTTCTCGAAAGTTGCTCTCGTAATTCTTTGGCAGGCTTTCTTTGCTTTCCGTGAAGGCATCCTTGGGCTCTCATATCATCCGCTCTTCTCGATAAACTTATCTTTTAAAAAATCCTACAAGAAAAAGTCTAAAGACGTCATATTCGTGAACCTCGGTGAGAAAGATGTTATTTCCTTTTCCAATGGTCTAATGCTTTAACACTAAATATCTCATGTTTATAAACACGGGTGCTGGAATTTACATCATTTGTATGAATTTGCATCACACTCACGTGCACAAATTTTTAGGGTAAGGAATGTTTTTTAATCGTCCAACGAAAGTAGACTTTGAATGACCTTAAATAACCTTAAATGACCTTAAATGATCTTAAATGATCTTGAATAACATCAAATAACCTTAAATAACTTTAAATAACCTTGAATAATCTTGGAGAATTCATATGTCATAGGTCAATGAACTCGTCTCGGAGTTGGCTACTAAATACTTACCTAGCTAAAAAAATAAATGGTTCCATTTAAAAAAAAAAAATAAAGATTGCGTTTGAAATCTCAGAGATGCCTCCGCCTAAAAGAACTTGTGCTCATTGTAAGATGTCCTCTTCTTTGTCCTTCAAATAGTTTGGGAAATAATCGTGTAGAAAGATTAAAATGGGTCCCGAACGACTAGAAATACTATAGCGGAAAAGTTCTCGTAAAATTAAGTAAAAAAGTTATTTGCGATTTTTATTTCAAGCAGTAGTTTTTGAGATATTAGGGGTTAAAGCTAGCCAAGACTACATTTAGACAATCGCTTGTTCGTGAGTCGCGTGTACGCTAGTTTAGTGGTGCATGTACGATTTACATACAAATGTATCTTGTAATTGAGAGACTAGCTTTAAACCTTTATATCTCAGAAACTACTGCGTGGAATAAAAAATTGCAAATAATTTTTTTACTTTTTCACGAATTTCGGGACATCCTGTATACACATACCATTTGAGCAAATTTTCCATCAAACAAAAATTAATTTGAAGTTTTGTTACATGATTTATAACGCAAGGACGTATATAACTTGATAATATTTCACTTTTTCAGTTTTTAATATTTTTTTTTAATTTTTGCATTGAAAGTGTGAAAATTAAAGAATTAAATGAAAGACATGACTCTTTATACAAACGAAAGTTTCACAAATATTATTTCTGATACAATATATTTATTGTCTAATAATTGAAAAAAAAAATTTTTTTTGAAGGTGTTGCACTTGATTTCTATTTTCAGCATCTATTGCATAAGAAATTCTATGAAGCCATTATCGACAGCTGATTTTGGAAAAGTCATGAAACAGGTATATCCACGAGTACGTCCTCGCAGGCTGGGTACGCGGGGAAACTCTCGCTACTGCTACGCGGGTATGCGTAAACGAATTAAATTGGATCCTCCGACATTGCCAAAGATATCTGGCCCTCAAACTGTGAGCAGCATAAATGAGCATCTATATGCATACGTACACACACACGTACATACACACCCACACACACACACACGCATAATATTAATAATAAGAAATTTTTAAGCAATCTTTTAGAACAAAAACATCTATCCGTGCGTGCGTGCGCGCATACTTATATACACAGATACGTAAAAAATTTTTGCTTAATCTATTTATCGATAAATTTTCTGTTTTTGTTCTAAAAAATTATTTTAAAAAATTTTCTCTTATACATTTTTTAATTTATCTGTTATATACGCTCTAAATTAAGTTGTATTTGTTTTGTTAATGATACATTTATATGATATTACAATTGCTATGTATCAACATAATACCCTCTTAGTGCTATACATTGATTGGCATGATCATACAGCTTCTGGATGCTTTTGTGGAATTGTGCTGAAATGTTGTGAAGTTCACTTGTCACGTTTTTCTGGATGGTTGAGATGGAATCAAAATGACGTCCTTTTAATTGCGATTTCACTTTTTGGGAACAGAAAATAACCAGCAGGTGCCAAATCTGGCGAATAAGGGGTAGCTAAGAACAGTAACATGTTTCTTTGCAAGAAACCTGCCTGATAATAGTCGAGTTGTGACAAGTTGTCATGCAGTTTCTTGCAAAGAAACATGTTACTGTTTGTAGCTATCCCCCTTATTTGCCAGATTTGGCACCTGCTGATTATTTTTTGTTCTCTAGTGGAGATCGCAATTAAAGGGACGTCATTTTGATTCCATCTCAGCCAGAAAAACGTGACGAGTGAACTACACAGGATTCCAGGACAAGAATTCCACAGAAGCATCCAGAAGCTGTACGACCATGTCAATTGATGTATACTAGGAGAGTGTTATGTTGAAAACTAGACAGGAATTACGATACTTTTTTGAGATTTATTATTTTTTATTAATGTAGTCCTGAAACTTTGTAGGCGCACTGTGCGTGCGTGCGTGCGTGCGTGTACAGAGTGTATAAAAATTCCCGGGATATCGATATATCTCGAAAAATGTAAATTTTATAAAAAAATGTTTCAGACAAAAGTTGTAGGGTTTAAAAAGGTTAATTTACTGGCCTTATTAGTTTGACGTTGGATGGCGTCGCCAAGATCAGGACAAGGTCACCTTGAATTTTTTAAATAGAACTACCCTATTTTTTATATAAATCGATTCCTCGCAATATTCGGCATAAAATATTATAAGGATAGGATTGCCAAAAAATGAATAGTTTATGAGATATTTTATACTTTAATTTTTTATATTTTTTTCATAAACTATGAAATATCTCGTAAAATATTTATTTTTCGATGATCTTATCTCAATACTTTTATGCACAAAATAATGAAAGGAATCAATTGTTGTAAAGAAAACACATAGTTGTTTCTAAGAAAAAGTAATTTACAACTAGCAGTTTCTAAGAAAAAGTAATTTACAACTACATATTTAATAATTATAAAAAATTAGGGTGGTTTATTTAAAAAAACTAGGTTGATCTTTAAATAAACTTGAAAAACGCCATCCAAGATCAATTCGAGGTCACGATATTATGTCTCCCTCGAAATCCTACAACTTTTGCCTGATACTTTTTTTTCTAAAACCTCGTGATTTCCAAATATTTGCCTGTTAAGATTAAAATAAATCTCACTCTGCGTATATATATATATATGCATGTTTTCTCAATTGTTTTTATATCTTCTTTGTAAACATATCAGATTCTGATCTTCACTGCAGTCGTATTGAATTATAATGCCAGAAGAAAGAAATTATATAAACTAAATACTTTTCTTGCACTATACAAGGTGTATCATAATTCACGCCCTCGTGTTATGCTCGCCTAAAAAACAGCACTAATTGGGTGACCTTTATTTAATAATTCCTCATTTCATTAAGCATCGCAAAAAAATGACAGGCTTTTTTGATTCATTTTTCATTCAGGATTAGCACTATAATTCGTGGACGCGAATTATGATACACTCAATATATGTCACAATAAATTCGTTTTTTTATATCGATCATTAACTTTTGACATAGGATTGATAAAATATATAATTGAAAAAACTATTCTTGATAAAATATACTATAAAAAATTATTCTTGATTTCTACTATTGATAAAATATACTATAATATTCTTGATTTGTGAATTTATAGAAATAGTTGTACATCTTGCTCCACTATCGTAAGATTTATTTTTGCTGGAAATATAGGACACATGTAGATTGTTATACGTATATGCATCTATTATTGCAGGATAATCAAAAAGATCTTTGCTATGTTTTATCAATTTTTATTATCGAACGCGTGTGATGGTATACGAAAAAAAGTAATAATTTCCTATTTGGCGAAAAAAAAATATAATTCCTCAATTCTCTAATTCATAATTCAATATGGTTATAGTGAGGAAAATCTTAACTCTCTTGTTAAACGTTTAACTTATTATATAATACATATCAGGGTTGGGAAGTAAGGCGTTACTTGTAATGGAAAAAATAACTTGGTTACATTTTTCGATAACTAGTAACGAATTCAACAATTACTTTTATCGTTACTTTTTAGATCTACGCGGCATGATTTCCACGCAAAGAAACACCCAAAGAGAACATTAAATTCCTTTACAAATTAATAAATAACATTAAATTTGATTTTAAATCAGATCATATATGTAATTCTTATAAATTTTTGCAAGTTAAAAATAAATTTGATTCGTAAACTAGCATATCATACGAGTATATCAAAAATTGCACAAAATTAAAGGTGCAAAAAGGCAATTTTGGCTATATTGATGAATTTATTAAAAGAAAAAACTAAGATAATACCCTTTTTTATTTACATTTATAGTATTTGGAGATTTTAAGAAAAATTTTTCGCAATGTTTTTGAAATTTTTTTTGAAAGATATATAAAATTTAAAATTATTGTCAAAATGCTTACACACTTCATATAGATAGCGATATCAATATTAAAATTATATCAGTGTGTTTTAATATAAACAAATATAAATTTTATGTGTGTGTGTAATGTTTTATATATAACTTGATCTTGCAATTAAAGCATTAAAAAGATAATGAAAATTACGGTGACTCCTTACTTTTTGAGTAATATGAGTAATAATAACAGTAATGAATTATTTTTTCAAGTTGATATATATATATATATATATATAAGTTATTATATTTTTATAAAGTAACTTTTCTAACCCTGATACATATATGTGTATATTATTTAATTATTATTTAATTATTATTTAATTATTATTAAATTTTAGGGAGAGCACTCAGAGGAAAACATCACTGAGGAAATGTTAGGAGCTTCATCTACATTGATAAGAGAATGGGCGGAGAACATATTAGGCTTGAAATTTCCAAATTTGAGTGCCTTAGCGCGCCATCTTGTTGATAATTTTCGAGTTGATACTCGCTCTCTGGCCGCTGTATGCATTCTATCCACTTCAGACGAGCGTAATGCTTTATCTAATAAACGTGAGTACACCAAACTTGTCTAATTAGTATAATAAAACTTGTCTAATTAGTATAATAAAACAAGTTTCTCGTAAACTATTTTGCATTTCAATGATTCACTTCTCAATTGTTTAAAATTGTTAAATTATTTAGAGGCAATTTCGGATCTATCAACAATGCCTGTGAGTGCTAAACCTGCTAAACTTCGAGAAGCTCAATTGCAGTTGCAACGCAAGCTTCAGCAACGGGAGCATATAAAAGATCAGAAACGTCGTCATCATCTCGACACTATCATACAGGTATATATTATATTATCTTTAGCTTATATAGAAAGGAGATTTGCAAATAGGCTCAGCCTTTATTTTTTTCTATCAGTTTTTCTTTCACTTTTTATACTTTCAGGGAACATAATGCAAATTTTGATTTTCCTATTTTCAAGATATTTAATTTCGAAAATTCTTTTTAGTTATGATTAAAAGAGCTAGTATATGAAATATTTTTAATTTAACTATGCTTAGCTGAGAATATAATTATATATTGTGTGTGCAATCAGAATAATTTTTTTTTCATAGAATAAAGAAAAGGTCATTGAGGGTAAAGGAAATATTAGCAAAGGATACAAAAAAGTCAAGTCTAACCTATCACCTCAAGGTACAAACACAGCAGCAACAACAGTGATAGCACAAAATTCGCTGGCAAAATTGAACTTGTCTGCTGTAGTCTACAACCGACAAAAAAGGGTATCAAAAACCTGCAATCAACAGCAACAACAGCAGCAACAGTCCTGCAATGTTTCTGAAGAATCTAACTGTGATAATCTAGTAGTATCGCGTGAAGATAAACAGAGTAATAGACCTAACCCTAGAATAATGATGAGTGTACAACGCGATATCAAAAATAAAAATTCCAGAAAACGTGCCAATAATCCAATTGTAACACAGCAGGAGCCCAGCCCCGAGAAACAGACGAAACTTGCAGAAGAAAGTTCAAAGCATTCCAATGTTTTGTTACCCAAGCTAGCGTCTATCCAACGTACTGGCAAGATATCAGTGATACTAGCTAGCAATTCAAAATCTATCAAGTGCAAAGCGGTCGAGGCTGCGGACAGTCAGCTCGCTAAAAACTGTGATATTGATTCATCGAGTTGCTCCATTACTGGTGCATTGGAAACATCCTCAGGAATTCTCACGAAGGATCAGATCTGCCTCTTGCAGGATACGCCAGTCTTGAAAAATGAAAAGGTTCGAGACATCGATACGGATGCCTTGGACGATTATTTAAACGGCGGAAATAATTCGCAGGAGCAAGAGGAAGAGTTGCTGCAATACTTTCAGCAGAGTAATTCGTCTAGTTCTGATGTGGAAACTGGCGTCGTTGGTTCTGATGCCGAACAGATTTCTCGATCGGACAAGGTATCGCAATTGAGATTGATATTACAACAGAATTTGAAAGCGTCTACTATTGCCACTGATGTAGCGCCTGCAACAACTATCATTCGGCAAAGCGTTGTCGCGGAGAAACGAGATTCCTCGCAGAAATACAATAACAATCTCATCCTTTCAACTCTTCTAAATCATAATTTAAGCAATACTCGTCGTCGCGTTAGTTTTGAAACGAATGTCGTCGAACATACCCAAGAGGCAGCAACACCGAGTGTAGCCAACACTGTACCACAGAGTCCGAATACGCGGCGCAGGATATTTAACTTCACCCCGATCTCACCCGGACCACATTCTCCGATTAATGGTCGGGCGTCCAAGTCAAATTCAGCGAATGCTAGTCCATTCGTATCTCCGCGTAATACTCCAGTGCCAAGATCACGCAGTAACTTGCAAGCTAGCAGTTCTAGATCGCGCCAAAAGACGCTCTCTCGCTCCATCTCGTGCAGTGTGCCGTATACCATCAAGACGACAGATACCTTTATCGTACCGACATCCAGCGGAGCGGAATCCACGCGACAGGTGCTGACAATTGCAACGACCGATTCGTCGGAGGTGAGATAGAAAGCAAATACAAATTAGCTCGCTTATTACAGTCAGATCTTTGTATTTTTTAATACCTCTATTTTTCACATCTTTGTATATATCTCTTCGTTATTTTTAATATTGTTTATATATCTTTAATAATTTAAGTGCTACTCAATCATTACTTCACATTTGCCCTTTGATCACACATGTGTAGAATGAGAATATTATATATACATATAATGAATATTTTCATTGTGTTGAAATAAGTATATGGAATAAAAATGGAAGAAGTTGTTGATAATGAGATTGTTTAGTTTGAATGAATTAAAAATACGAACATTTGACTGTAGATCTAAATCTTTTTGACAATTATATCAAAAAAATTAATTTAGCTGCAATATATATATATATATATAATGATTTTTGAGATACAAGTTTAAATACTAATATTTACAAAGAGGTAAGAAAAAAGCGTTTCATGCGTTTGTCGAAAAAAATTATTTAAAAAATTTTTTTCTACGAAAATAATATCAAAAAATTGTGTAGATTGAAAATAAAATACATTATAAAATTTAATTCTTTTATTATGCAATATGATTATGTATTTTATTTGCATATATGTATTTTAATATGATTAGGGAATCTATAAGATTGTGTGTGAATATGTATATACAGGCTGAAACCACATAACGTGTCCACCTAAAATTCTGTTGCTAGTGGACTGTTGTTAATGAAATTTTTGTGTTGCATAATATGGTTCAAAGAGATCCTTAAGATGATTATAGTATATTTTTTATCAGTTATTTTTTTTTTGAAGTTTTTAAGGCCACCTTCAGTTTTTTATAGATAAACCTTTTTTTTCCGCCCATCTTTTAGCGAATGTTGATACAAGTGCGGCAAGCATCATAAAGTATTTTAAAATTAAATAGTTTATGAAATACTTTAATTTTACATAATTTTACATAAACTATATATCATATCTAGTGAAATGTTCATTTTTCGATAATCTTACCTCAATATTTTTATGCACAAAATAATGAGAGGAATTAATTGGCGTAAAGAAAACACATAGTTGTTTTTAAAAAAGTATGTAATTTGCAATTAGCGGCTACATATTTTACGAGATATATTTTATAGTTTATGTAAATATTATGTCAAATTAAAATATCTCATAAACTATTCAACTTTTAAATATTTTATGATGCTTGTTCTCGAACTCGTTCCAACATTTGCTAAAATATGGTAAAAAAATTAGGTTTTTATCTATAAAAAACTGAAGGTGACCTTGAAAACTTAAAAAAAAAAGAAATTGATAAAAAGTATACTATAATCATCTTATATACAGGGTGTTCAAAAATAACCATTCAATATTTATATGGTAGATAGGACACACCATACCGAGTAAAAAAACCTTAGTAAACATATGTCGAAAGCTCAACCGTTTCTGAGATATAAACATTTTTGTATGTTAGCATCATGATTGATTTACTGGCTTCTACGTCTGCGAAGTGTCTGGAATGCATGAGCGTATCATGCCTTGAGAGGTATTGCAATACAATGGATGTGTCTGGCAGGTTAAACTCCGAGTTCTAGTTTACTGCCGGTGATTAATAGGGTGCGTAGCTTTTCTTCGTCCTTGTTTTGTTCCGTGGTTAATTAATCTGTAGTAACTATTAGCGATATGTCTATTGCGTCTACGCGCGATAGAGTGTCGGCGACTATGTTATATTCAGAAATGTGTCTGATCTCGGTGGTAAGTTGTGCTACAAAGCTGCCGTGTTTGTCGTGGTGTGGCCTTCTCTGGTCGCTGATTGAACGCGTAAGTCAGGGGTTTATAATCTGTTTCTACCACTACGTGTCGTCCTCGGATAATATCTCGGAAATATTTGACGACTTCGTAGATAGCGAGAAGTTCTCTGTTATATGCGCTATATTTTTGTTACGTTGGGCTCAGTTTTCGAGAGAAGAAGATTACTGGTCATCGATGCTTGTCTCAGTATTGCAGTGCTGAATCTCTGCTGGATGCATCAGCAAAGCTATTTGAGCCAGGTCCGACTTGCAATTTTTGAAAGCTTTCCTACTGTCTGCTATCTATTGTATGGGTCGTTTGTCGTTTTTCTTACTGTCTTTTAGGAATTCGTTCAGGAAGGCTTGGTTTTTTGCGACGTCTTTCATGTGACGGCGATAGTAATTGAATTGGGGCGCGGATACTCGAGTTATGGCCTTGACTCGTTCTGGGAGTGGTTTAGTACCTTTAGATCTACCATCTATTGTGCCAAGAATTCGATTCTTCCCTGTTCAAAAATACATTTCGCCGGATTAATTGTGATACCTGCATTTTGCAGGCGGTTGAAAACTTGTTTTAGATGTTCCCGGTGTTCTTCTGCCGTGGTTGACACGACTAGTGTTTGATAGCGCGTAGTATCGATCCTATTATTCCTAATCTTGCGCTTATTGATTGCGCTATGCGGCTTCACTTGATAGATATCTTTCTTTAAAGCTTATAGCATACGCTACTAAACGCTTAAAATTTCAAATATTAAAAACTATTATTTATGAGGCACATTGGATGAAAAGCTCGAACAGATGGAGTACAGATTGAATAATGCGATATTTTTGCATGAAAATAACAAGCATTTCACAAATTATGTTGTCGTGTTTAATGCGAAAATATAATAGCAGTTAAAAATGAGATTTACGAATACCTAATAAAAATAATTAATATAAGATAATTTTTTTCCTCACACAAAAAGAGAAAAGATTAAAGCTTATTAATTAAATATTTGAATTATATGTATAATTGTATATAAGTAAAAACACACATGTAAATAAAGTGAATATACTTATAAAATGTTTTCCAATGCAGGTCGTTCTAAAGGGATCGCCGTGCGCTGCATTTTTGGATCTAACACCGCAGAAACAATTACTGATCAATTATCCGAGCCAAGAGAATCTACAAGAGATCAAGAATGTGTATCAAAAAGGCCAGCCACCTCCGCCCGATCAGGAGATTACAGAGCTTCTTCATGCTGGCAGACATTTGAACAATGAACAATTATTCTACAGATCACAATCGGTACCATTGCATAGGATGGTGAATCCCGTGCAATCCGTAATATCTCCAATTTCGACTCAACATAGCCTATCTACAGTGCAAAGTCAAAGCTTCAATCCGTCAACGAGCAGTTCCGTCGCGCCTACTCCAGTACCAAGCGAATATAACGACTTCGGTCCTTCCATCGGACAAGAAAGCACGTACTTATTGGATGACACAAACTTTATGTCAGATGAGCAGCAATTTTTAATGACAGACAAAGGAATCACATCTGAAAACATTAATAATATTCTTACAATTTTGGACGAGGAAGATCAGCCGAATTTACAAATGTTGCCTGAACAGACTACGGAAGAGACATTGAACAACGCGATTAATCTTGCTTTACCAAATACCAATCTAAATCTGTCGCAGGAGGATATGTTAGATCCATCGAGTATCCTCAATGACGCTGGCAGTGCATTACAGAAAATAATTCAGTCACGGTCGTATCCTAACACACCATTGCCGGCGCCAGTGTCAGCATATACGCCATCGTACATCGAGGATAGCAATGGTTCTAGATCGTACCCATCAACGCCTCTGCATACAATACAATCCCAAGAAGTATATCAGGATCCAGGCGAACCGATGCTCTCCAGTCCCATTCTTAATTCTCTCAGTTTACAGAGTGACACAATAAATGTTGCTGTTGCTACTGTCACCGGCGCGATTGCCGGTACTAATGTCGACACTGCCGCAACCGCTTCTTCCAATAATCTGTGCAGGAACGTTACTGATTTCTTGGAGGCCAGTTTTCTTGGGGAAACGGATACAGAGACGGATGATCTAGATCCTCTCGGTAATTTCGACGGCCTGCAAGATATGGATTCGTTGACACCATTGTTCAACGAAGTCACGGAGCCTAATCGCTAAAACTGTTTCATTGATCTATCGTAATTTTGCATTTGCACAGGGAGAAGTGTAATAAACTATAGACTGTTTGGGTCCGGTGGTTTTCAATCGTATTATTTATATAGAACATTTTAGAATAAATGAGAGAAGATTACAAGCAAGATATATAAGTAAATTTTAGTAAATGATTAAGGTATTCAATTTTAAGATGTAGAATACTTCGAATTTTCTGTATCTACTGCGATGTATAATTTGATTATATGACAGTTACAAATATTTTAATTATTTTTTACTACAAATTTTTATGTATATAGATTTCTCTTATAGAAGAAATTATTTCAGCTTATAGTAAATTATATTTTAACATGCAATTTACTATGCAAACTATCGACAATTGTTTAATCTTTATCTCAATAAAAATAGTATTGAAATGTTCGAACTTCCTGAAATTTCGAAGAATTCGCGAGATTTTTTAAAATACATGTTTATAAATTATTAAAGATTATACATCATTTTAAGTATATATGATATATTATTAAAGAAAAATGTTTGTGTTTCTATAAAATTTGTTTTATTCCTCAGTCAAAAACTAACTTTCTTGCAGAAAGCTAATCATAGTGTATAACATTTAAAAATAACTTGTATTTTATGCTGAATATAGTGAACATTTTATGCCATCCAAATGTAACTTGAAATATACATATATATTTTGGGCTCTTATGTTTCAAATATTTTGATGATAAATAGAATTAAATTGTACATTTTTTAGAGAAACTCTAAGTTACTTAATTCAACAAAAAATTGCAAAAAAAAAAGAATAATTATTTCTCATATATTTTTTGATTTATTCTTCAGAATGCTCTATTATAACACATTTTTCGGAAATTTAAAATTGTGTGTAAAAAGGAATTATTTTAACAGTTTACGTTATGTTACAACTAGATATTTTAGACATGCCAGAAAAGTTTTAGTCTTGAAATTAAATATATTGTTAGAATATACAATTTTAAAAAAGAAATTAGGATTAAAAAATTAATAAGGTTTTCTTAATTTAACATAAAGTTTGTCATACTGCTGAGATAAATTAAATTAAAAAATTATATATGTAGATAGATTTTAAATAAAAAAACCTTTTCAAAACAAGATAAAACAGCGCCAATTTCAAAATGCACCTGTTCAAAAAACTGTTGATTAAGGAAATATTGCTTTAATGTACGTTTTATGAGTCCAAAAAATAGTTATACAAGAAAGTGCTTTTTCAATGTATATTTTATTGCATGAACCTGCTTTTTCAATAAAAGTGAATCAGAAAAAAGCGTCAATTGGTAATAAAAATTATACACGATATAAAATTTAATTCTTTTTTTATACAGAATGTTTCATTTCAAAAGTCATGCTCAAATTTTTTTGTAAAAAGCATTTTCTAAGAAAATGTGTCGGTCAAAAGTTGTTTGGTTTTTGGAGAGAAAAAAGATATGCTATCCATTTGACTTTGGATAATGATGAAAAGATCACATCAAAGTCACCTTGAAATTTTGAAATAGAAACCTACATTTTTTATTGCATATTATTGTAGTTGACATCAAAATGTTTGATTTAAAACGCTTGAGAACTTTATTTGAATAAAAGTGCAAATGCCCTACCACCGACGAGATACTATTAAACAGAGAGAAGCCTGAGAGACGTCACGGCCCGGTTTTAGGTGATCCCTGAAAGCGATACGCCCTCTGTGGACATAAAAAACGTGCACATTGAACTACGTAGCCAATGTCCACGAATGTTCTCAATGGTAACTCACAATGTGCACATTTTCGGTTGCGTTCCGTGCTATGTGCACGAAGTGTCGGTAACACGATTTCTGTCTTTTTGTATACAGGGTGTCCGTCAACGTAAGACGCTTACGTATTAAATGAATTTCTAATATAAAGACGTTTTGTGGTGTTATTATTTTTGAAACTGAAATTATAATATAAAAAGCCTTTCATTTTAACGGCTTAAAGTAAAAGTTAAAAATTATTGACGACAATTGACGATTCTTTTGCTGAAAAGAATCGATTCTATATTTTGCTTTCTAGAAAGACTGTGATAAAATAAACTCTTAAAGGTATAAAAGGAATAAATGTGAGTATGAAAGGTATGTGTGATTAAGGAATTTTGTAAACCAAGTACACTTCTTGGCAAAAAGGTGAGTTAAATAAATATTATTATATTTTGCTTTCTGGCGCTCTCTCTCTCTCTCTCTCTCTCTCTCTCTCTCTCTCTCTATATATATATATATATATATATATATATCTTCACAATAATTAATAAAGTTGATCATAAATGCGAATTATAATTAATGAAGTAAGACAATTAATTAAAATAATTAAAAAAGATCGGCGCGAGTGAAAGAGCGCGGCGAGAAGAGACGTCCTACATGTTTAACGCGATGATACTTGGCGCGTGGCGAAGCGATGGGAGGGGGGTTTTACAAAGGACCATGTGCGTTACGCTGGAGCCCTGCGTCAGAGAGTATCTGCCCGCGTCGAACTATTCTCTCTCTCTCTCTCTCTCTCTCTCGCTGTCTCTCTTTTTCTCTTTCTCTCTCTCTCTCCCTCCCCCCCCCCTCTCTCTCTCTCTCTCTCTCTCTCTCTCTTTCTCTTCCTCCTCTCATATCTCGTAAGCAAGCATTGAAATCTCGAGGCATATTATTTCTTACTTTACTTTTCTGGCTTGTTTAACTTATCTAATAAATGGCTTCCTCGTAC
>OX424443.1:22512368-22578894 GCA_949152495.1 Lasius fuliginosus | reverse complement strand
ATCAATGTTATGTTGGAGCGTCGCAATTCTGAAATTCGAAAAATAAAGAGTGTTTGCAAACATAGTATTGATGAATTTTTGGATAGAAAGAAGTGTCAAATGCCACTTGCAAGAACGATGATAAAACTTCAACTACATAAAGGAAGATCAGAATATACAAAAGAAGAAAAAAATCTTGCGAAACAAATGTTTTATTATTCGGCAAGTGGATATTCACGGATGAGAAAGGCTGGATTAAATCTCCCATCAACATCTTCCGTCAGAAGTTGGATTTCTGAAACAGAAATTCGACCAGGATTCTGCGAGGAAATATTTAGCAAAATACAAGAAAGTTTATCTAAATTACCATCTTCTCAGACAGTTTGCTGTTTTAAATTTGATGAGATGTCGATTAAAAAATTTCAAGAATATAGTCAGAAATATGATCTCATTGAAGGTTTAATAGATCTCGGACCCTTAGGACGAAGCAATGAATCTGCTGAAAATATTTTACTCTTTTGCCTTGATAGCATTAATGCAGAAAATTCTTGGCGCCAAATATTAGCATACTTTTTAACAGGAAAAAACTCAACACACAAGGAGATTGCTCAACTCATCGAAATATGTTTGGAAAAACTCAAACATATAGGGGCAAATGTAAAATTGATAACATGCGATCAAGGTGGGCCAAACAGGAAAGCTTTCAGTAATTGGAAAATTTCACCAGATGAGCCATTTTTCTCATTAAACAATGAAACTTATATTGCTTTTGATTGGCCTCATCTTATCAAACGGTTGATTTGTCAAATAAGATCGCATAAGTACATTTATATAAATGGAGAAATAATTATGTCTTTTCACGACTTATTTGCAACGTGGGAATTTGACAGAAAATTAAGTACTTCAAATTTATTGGGCCACATTACCTACGCGCATTTTTATCCTAACAATTTTGAAGCCATGAATGTGAAAAGGGCTTTTCAAATGTTAAGTGCAAGGTTCGCTGCATCAATATCGACAGCAGGCCAAAGTAACGTACTGAAAAGTACTTCATGGAAAGCATCTGCAGATTTTGTTAATAAAATGAATAAAATAATAGATGCTATGAATGTATACCATTTAAATAAATGGAAAGGAGAAAAGGGGCCGATATCAGAAGATAATATAATGGCTGAAGAATTATTAACATCTTTCATTGAATGGTGTTCGAAGTGGAGTACTTCTCCCAACAAGATGTCAAGACCTCCGTGCTTTGATGGAATGATTATGACTGTGCGAGCAGTTTTATCAACGTATCGTTCCATCAAACAATTCTATCCAAACTTCAAGCTCGCCACTGCATTGTGTAACCAGGATTCCGTAGAACATACATTCGGAAAAATTAGAGGACGCGGAGGATTCTATCGCAATCCTACCGCGAGGATGGTACGATTAACGTTACGCCATATTTTAGCAAGTGAGCGTATTTACGGAAGCGATAGAGGCAACACAATTTGTCCAGAAACATCTTCCTTAACAGAAGGTACATCGGTAGTTAATAGTGAAATGGAAGCTGAAAATATTTTATTACAAAACGACGAACTCACTTTTCCAATTGAAATGGATGATGACGACGACAATGCTCTCATCGTGACAGCTTTTGAAGAATTGAGTCAATATTCAGAACAAAACTACTCCGACAACATAATAAATATGCTCGACAAGAACAATTCGTACACGTATGAAGAAAATGCTATTGCATATTTCGCAGGATATATTGCTCGCCACGGATACGAAAAAACTAAATGCGAGAGTTGCCGTGAAACAAATTTAAAAACACCGATGGAAGAATCTAACGATAATGAAATTTATATTCAGTTACGTGAATATAAACACGAAGACGAAGATAGACCTGAAGTTGAATGGCTATCAAGGCCAACGGATATATGTATAAATATTATCACTCTTCAACTTGAAGCATTACATTTATATAACAAGAAATATTGGCATTTAAAAAATATAAAAAAAAAACTTCTTGAAATTTGCGTAGAACATGTCCAACATGTTAATAAAGATTGGTTCGATCAGAACAATGAGTGTTATTTACATAGAATGGACATGTTAGATTTTATGTTAAAAGTCAAGATATATGCAATAACAAAACAAAATAACAACAAACGAAGAGAAGAAACAAATACAAAAATAAAGACAAAAAGTCAAAAATTTAGAAATATAAAACATATGTAAAATTAAAACGGAAACAGTGAAGAGGACAATTAATCACAAAGAAAAGGCACGGATATCAAGCAAAAAAATAGTAGTGAAATGTATACAAGAAATGGACAGAACAAAGAGTATAGAGAGAAGAATAATAAATTTGGAAAGAAATAGAAAAGAAGCAAAAAAGAAAGTGGAAATAAGCAAAAAAGCGCTAAAGAAAAAAAAGGCAAATGTTTAATTTGCTATATTTAATTTTTGAAAAGCAAATTTTTTCATAAATATTGTTATATATAATATTGATATATAATTTAAAGCAAAAAGAATATAAAGTTGTAGTTTTAGTGGAATAGGCCTATTGGGGAAACCACTTAGAAAAAAAACGCGTCGACAATAGTACCTCAAGGGTGATGTGGAAACCTATTGACATTTAAATTAAATATTTTCTGTAGAAAATTGTATTTTCACAAAGTTCCCTGTACTTTGGACGATTTTAAGCTTTATAAAATTTTATTCAAAAGACAAGGTCAAGGCTCTGAATTATGATAAAATTAGAAAAGATAACGCAGGCTAATAAAAGGCCAAATAAACAAAATGTATACTTATTTAAAAAAACAAAACATTAAAAACAGGTATCTTTGGTATTTTTGAACGCAAACTTAAAATTCAAAGATGTCGTTATTTATTAATAATTGTTTATTTGTAGTGCCGAAACGTTGAAATAAACAATTATTAATTATTAAATAACGACGATTTTTGGAATTTCAAGTTTGCGTCCAAAAATACCTAGATATCTGTTTTTAGTTTTTTGTTTTTTTAAATAAGTATATACATTTTAATTGTTTATTTGGCTCTTTTATTAGCCCGCGTTACTTTTTCTAATTTTATTCAAAAGGGTTAAAAATATAGATAAGATAAATCGATTTCATACATTTCCATTACAGGCTGATTTTGATCTACTTATTTGAATTCTTTACATTTATATTTTAATAAAATTGTCAGAAAAGAGTAAAAAGTTTTCAATCACAGTGTATAAAAAATTGCTATATATCGAAAAAATCTATTGTATACGTGCAAATTGCATTAATACATTTAATATAAAAATAAAATAACTATATGCATTACTTTTTTTTCACCGATCTTTAATAATATCTCGCCGGTGGTTTTATCATATATATAATTTTTATCGTTTTTGACCTGTTTTATCTTGGAAACAGTTACTGTGTTGGCCGCTACTATGATATGGCGCTGAAACTAGTGAGAAGTGCCGGTCACGCCTAAACTCAGACCTTTGGCTATCTGTCTATTAATCTGTGGTTTTGAGTTACGCAGAGGATATGTAATTTGGATACGTAATTTCCGATACTGCCGATTGTCGGCGCTGTCTCTTCCTTGTGCAGCACAAGTTGTGCTTGCTAGTAACTAGTGACTGGTGACGAGTAATACGTAATTTTTTCGTAGATGTGATTAATCGCAGATAATCCTTTTTATTTCTTTTAAAATATATAAAACATAAAAGATATTTCCGCATGAAAGATATTTGTCATATTTTTTATTCATACTTAATAGTTCACGATAAAATGCGTTATTATTGCAAATTAACCTCAAAATCGGATATTTTAAACTTGTCTATTTTATCGTGAAATTATATTTGATATGTAGATAAAAAATATTTATTCTTAAATTATTATAAAACTCTTGTTATGTTGCATTACCACAAAAGAAACTTCTCTTGCGTATTGCGTATATATCATATCTATAAAAATATGACATTTATTATACAACTTAATATATATACATATTAAATCTTGATGCTCAATCTTTTAGAAGTATTATCCTTATGTGAGATTCTTGTTATATTGCAGCGTTGCCACAAAAGAAGACTCGCACCAACCTTTAATATCTGCATTCTGCAGATAAGAACAGATCTGCTCTCTGCGCACACACCTAACAGTGGAATATGGCACCGGAATCGACAGCAGAGAATATGACTCTCCATGCAGTGATCCGCGAAATCCAGCAGCTGCAGGAGGAAGGGCGGCGACAGTGAACCGAATTCGAAGCGTTATTACGCCAACGGGACGACGAGTTTCACCGGTTCGAGGAGAGATTCTCACAGCAGACACAGCTAAGTCGAACTAATATAAGAGAGATCGCTAGACATAGGGAAAATAACGGAACAATTGATTTCGGGTATAAGTTAAAGCCTGACTTTTATTCGAATGATTTGAAATGTAATGTATACATTAATGTTAATTTTAGACAATTACTGCTTTGTTGTTTTTGGGCTTCTGTTGCAGTAAAGTGTTAATGTTGGTGACATTTCGATGGAAAGTGAACTGCTTCTTTTTATATAAAAATAAAGATCTGCTCTCTGCGCACCTAGCTAGTGGGACACAAAGCATAGAGTAAGTACAATAATCAAAACTATAAATGTACTGTGTCTATTCTGTTGCGTATTGCATGTGTATATATATATATATATATATATACACACACATATCATCTATATACATATCATCTATAAAAATGACATTATTTATTATACACAATTTTATATATATATATATTAAATCTTGATGCTTTTAGAAGTATTATTGTACGAAATTGCGCTAATATCACGGGCAAGAGTGACTCGACATCGATTCACTCTTTGTAATTAGCGCGCATTATCGTCCGCGCGCGCGTTTTGATTATGCGCAAGGATTCGCAGAATTTGCAGCTGATTTTATTACTTACAAGTTAACGATAAAGAGTGAAAAGTAAACAATTATTGTAGAAGAGATATTTACTATATCATTGAATTAATTAATGTAATTTTATGATTCAGCCTCAAAGCAAAACTGCGATACATCGCAACAAACGCAAGAGTAGAAACAATTCCGCAGTCAGAGGTAGAGTGGGCGTCGATGGACATCTAAATCATTGTGGCAGCAAATTAAAGATGATTTGAAGACCTATTATGATTGGGAATCGCCGAGTCCGGAGTCCCTGGACACCACAATAGAGCATTTCCATTTGCAAAAGATTTCGCTGCTGCGTGGCTTCTGCATCAAGACTGGCATTCAGATATTGCTGTGCGAGTACAACTTCGAATAACAACCGTGCAACGTTTTTTGAGAACAATATAGGTCTGTTCTTTATAGCTGAATTAGGCTGAACTGTCTGCACTAGTTCAGAGTTTATCTTTTTTCTTCCAATGTGGAGTAAAAAAGATAAACCTGAATTAGTGCAGCCAGTTCAGTTAAAGAACAGATCTACTATTGAACATTTTCCTACACAATCGTCAAGTATATTAATTTTAAAGGATAATTATATAATATATAAAATATTTTAATATTGTTAAATATTAGGCCCTGCGCGCACAATAGAGAAAATATTAGGAATAGGAATACATATTAAATATTAGGAATTATTTTATTTCAAAACAAGAAAATGAAATGGACTAACGCAGAATCCATTTTATTCCTTATTCTTAATTCTCAATACATTGTGCGTTAGTCCATTTTATTTCCTTGTTTTGAAATAAAATTCCTAATATTTAATATTTATTACTATTCCTAATATCTTCTCTATTGTGTGCGCAGGGCCATAGAGTTATATAAATAAAATATTGTTGAAACAAAATATAATAAGCAAATAATAATAACATTATAATAACATAATATTGTATAAAACATGATAGTTATAATTTATATATCTATATATTGTAGTTTATTATAGTTATAAAACATTTATATTATATATTTATATTATAGTTAAAATATTGTATTATATTATAGTTAAAACATTTCACACATGTACAAAAAATAAATAAATTATATTTATAAAACGTAAATAACGTGCAAATTAACCTAACCGAACCTAACCTAATCAGTATATATGTATGTATGTGTATGCGTGTGAGAGCGCGCGCGCGCGCCTGGCTGTATAATATACCGGTAACATACTGGCGACATTCTACGAATATTCTACAGGATATTTACAGTATATACTACGAACTAAAATAAGTGGGACATAGGAACGTTCGTAGTATGTACTCAGTATATCGTAGTACGTATATCGAATGTTCTGAGAACATACGCAATATACTTTTGCGATATTCTCCGAACATTCTCAGAATCTACATGTGCTGTCTGGGTTATATTATGTTTATATTAAAATGCTGAATCGTTCCACAATTGTGCCTTGCATTTATCAGACTATAATTTGTCATTATCTACTTTTACCGCGTTTTGCATATTCAGATAAAAAAAAGAATTTCTATTAGATCTCTCGATTTAATAAAATAGGAGGAAGAGTTTTCGTGAGTTATCCAAACGGCAAAAAAATCGACATTCTTTGCTACTTTATTGTCGTAATAATTTTGAACCTCATCCTGTTTCAAATAATGATGATGGTGGTGATATGCTTCCTGATCCACCTGCGGCTCATGATATTAATGAAGATTTAGTAAATAACTTTGTGAAAGTTTCTGTTTCCGATGCATCATTAATGCCTCTAGAGACTATAATAGGGTTATAATATCTAAAAATGACTGCTAGAAATAGACTTTCCGTCATCTTTTACAAGTCGACAAAAAGTCGACTTTTATAAGTCAACTCATAAAAGTCGACTTTCCGTCGACTTTTTGTAAACTGGTGCTCTTAGGGGTATGATTTCCACGTTTTTTGAATGTTAATTCGCTCGATTTCTTTGTAAATTTCAAACTATCGGAGAGCAATTGTCAAATTAAAAGATCTTCGTAATCGTATTGTCGAAGATTGTCAAATACGAAACAGTAAAAGAATTATTATATATATTTGAAAATCTATATATGGTAACGCTGTGAAGAAGTCCCTTTTTTCAAGGGAGGCACTATGAACATTTCTAGTAAAAACTTTCAAGCTGTAATTCAGAAATAAAATATTTACGGACCTATATTTATGTAAAATTGTTTTATCACTATAATACATATAAATTCACTGACAAAATTTGATTTCATATTTTAGAAGTAATATAATAAATAACATATATAAGTTAATTACTGAACTTAAAAATCTTGACCTTCAATCTTTCAAAATAGAATAATTTAGTAGATTATTCAATTCAAATTGACATGTTACACGTGGTATCAAAATTGACAGATACAATACGAACTTATTTAAATATTTAAGTAGATCAAAATAGATACGATGACGAGAGAGAGAGAGAGAGAGAGAGAGAGAGAGAGAGAGAGAGAGAGAGAGAGAGAGAGAGAGAGAGAGAGAGAGAGAGAGAGAGAGAGAGGGAGAGGGAGAGAGGGGGGAGAGAGAGGGAGGGAGGGAGAGGGAGAGGGAGAGAGAGAGGGAGAGAGGGAGAGGGAGAGGGAGAGAGGGAGGGAGAGAGAGAGAGGGAGAGAGAGAGGGGGAGAGAGAGAGGGAGGGAGGGAGGGGGAGGGGGAGAGAGAGTTTAAATGCTGCAACGCACTTCTTTTGTGTTGGAAGGAAATATATTTAAATCGTATTTCTTGATAAAACTGTATGTAACATTACTATGCATTTTTGTAATGTATCAAGAAATTATATGCATATAAAAAATACATATTTTTTGTTATTTAAATTTTGCTGGCCAAATTTATAAAGAAATATATAACATTTTCTTGAAACTTAATTGTTAAATTTGTAATTGTTAATATTTTCTTGATATTTTTACCAAACACTTTTTAGTGATAAATACATTATTTTCACCCATAAATTTGAAATCACTGTGTGCAACAGTGTATAAACATTCAGCCGTTATTCGATAATATGATCCTTCAACATTATCGCGTATTAAATCGTTTATAACGTTGCTAAAACCTACATCATCATATGTATATATGATTGAAAATTATGGTTTGCACAAGGTATATTTAGAGAAAATTTTGTTAACATCTGCATCTAATAAATTAAATTCAACTAGACCTTTTTTTAACGAAATATATAATATTTAAGGTAATTCAAAACAAAGTGGAAGTATACATTACATCAATGATAATCACTTAACGACGTGAAAAACGTGAAGGTGATAGCTACGATTAATGGAGAAACGCTATGATTGAGGGAAGGTGGAGGGAATTCAAATATAAAAATAATCATCTACAATTAAAATATGTAATAAAAATTAATATTTTTTATAAATATAATTCAAAATTGTTACAAATAATAAAGTTTATGCCACACAAATACTATAATCGTAAGATTCTTAATAAAAAAAAACTGTGATTATATATTTATTAATATTTTATTATTATTTCTGTTTAAAAAGATAATAATAACGGTTGCACACAACTTCTTCGAAATAAAATATGACTACGAATACATTAAGTTGTATGTTAGTTTATATATTATCTTATTTTCTTCTTTATATTATAAGAGTTTTATTTCATTTTTCTCTGCCTTATATAAAGTGTTATATTACCTCATCTTGTGTGCGATGTGTTTAGTATATCATTGTCATAAAATAGAGCAATAAACTTATTTATTTTCCACTAATTATTCAATACAACTTTCCTCCGCTCGTCGGAAGCAAAAACGGAAGAGCAATAAGAACGAAATTTATACACTATTATGTGTTATAATACATATTTCTATAAAAAAGAATAAATGTCTTAATTATTAAATTTCTTAACTATTAACATTCTAATTTTTGTGTTATTTCATGATCGGTAATTTGCTTAAAATTTTGTAATAATTTTATTTTTTTTAAGTAGGTTTATAATGCTTGGAATTAATAGTAAAAAATATAAAATATAATTGATATACACACCCATTCATGCCCTCCCCCCACACACCTACAATCACAAAACGGTAGAGAACTTTTCTATTCGTTTTAACCCGCTTTACCTGCAGACGAGAAGTGATGGTTATTATCGGACATACTGTATATACATATATAAATAGATCTATCTTGGATGTTAAATGCTTTTAAATTTTCATATTTTAACAATTTTCAAATTCTTTATCTTAAATATAATAAAAAATGGAATATTTAAAAAAAATATGATGCTTTTGAAAAATGTACAGCTACAAGGAGCATGAAATGAAATACAATTTTTACCAAAAATATTATTTAAGTAGTAATTTAATATTCAACGCAGAAAAATAATTTTGACCGCTGTGATTTTTGAAAGGGTGTTCTATCTATTTCGAAATTCTATCCTCGCTTATGAAAAGATATGTGTATTGCATATTTCTTAATTCTTTACAACTGCACATATAAGATTGAATAAAAAATGCATCTCGTATTTGAATGTACTTCCTAAAAACACAAACATCGTAAAACATCGTAATAAGTGTATTATCATGTCTTTATATATACTTTAACCTTACATTTCTAATTTGTGATTGTGTATCCGCTGAACTTTGACACAATGTATATTAAGTTGAATTTAATTGTGTATGTGTAATTATACCGATTATATAACTGTTATATTACCTAAGTATAAATTATTTTTGCCGGAAGCGAGGATGTTATAATATATTGAGATGGTTGTCACACAGTTCATATCTAAATTAACAGAAAAACGCTATGATTGATTTTCCTTTCTTAATTTTTGAGTAAATTATCCCAAAGATCATTTCTGTATGTAACTAAATCATGTACATACACTGTTTCGTATTATCATCTATTTATTTATTTTATTACGTCATCACAATAACGTTACAATGATAAGTCTATATTCTTCGGTTCACGGTCGTGAGAATTCGATTATTATCGGAAGATCAGATGTCGCTTGCTGATTTATCGATTTGATACCTGAGAAGTATCAGAGCTCGCTTTCATCACTCTCTTTTCCAACATCAACTCAAGACATTGTCCGCACAATCAATATATAATAAATCTATCTTTCAACTTTAAAGTCGCGCGGTGTCATTAATCCACCTGTCTTCCAAGAGTCTGCCACTCAAGAAGAAAAAGACAGAAGTCGAGACCTCGTTTGCGTCGCTTGAGGAGCAATATCACCCGAGAATTACACGCAAAATATCTAACATAATTTGGTCCTTCGAACCGGATTATCACTCTCTGGACGTTGGGTAGAATATTCAAATATTCGAGGAATGTCAATTTGATTGCGGTCGGATCCGAAGCCTATTGGTCGAGCTGGGTTTGGATCTTAGAGTCTGAAAAAAACGTCGGATCCCTGACAATACCATATTTTGCGGCAAACTCTGGCTTTGAGACGGCTGTCGGACATCGTGCGAGGGCATTACAAGAAGGCATTGGACTGCTGAGTTTACATCCATATCACATTACTCTGCATCAAGAGTTAAATGATAATGATCATCGTCGTAGATTACGCTTTTGCCAATGGGCTCGTCGACAAATGAACCAGGATCCCAATTTCTTTTCATACGTAATGTTTTCGGATGAAGCTAATTTTAATAACCAAGGCCAAGTAAATCGTCATAATTACCATTATTGGTCGAATCAGAATCCTTACTAGCATAGGCAAATACGGCATCAACATCAATGATCTTTTAACGTATGGTGTGGATTAGTGAATGGATATGTAGTAGGGCCACACTTCTTTGACGGCCATTTGACAGCTAACCGTTATAATAACTTTCTTCAAAATGAATTATCAGTTCTTTTGGAGAATGTTGATTTGCACACAAGACAACGCCTATAGTTTCAGCAGGATGGCGCATCTGCACATAGTGCCCGCGTTGTTCGTAGGACGCTGAATAACATTTTTCGAAACGGCTGGCTTGGCATGGGTGGAACTGTAGAATTTCCACCACGTTCGCCAGACCTGATCCCTTTGGATTTTTTTCTATGGGGTTATTTAAAAAATATTATTTATCAAGTTGAGCCTACGACACCCGAAGATATGAAACGTCGTATTATGGAAACATTGCAACAATTGGGAACAGCAACATTGCAGAGGGTAGAGAACAGTTTTCGAAATCGGGTAAACTTATGCATTGAAGCAAACGGCCAAGCATTTGAACATCTATTGGCCTAATTTAATATGCACAATTTCTGCTTCACACACACACACCACACACACACACACACACACACACTACACATACACACAACAAAGAGGGTTTGGAGTCATTAAATACTACAGGAGTGACGAACCGTGGGGTCCTTATCTCTGTTGACACACACCATCACACCACACACACCATCACACCACACACACTATCACACCACACACACCATCACACCACATACACGTTACACCACACACACATTACACATTCCTTGCACACAAAATTGGCCCTTTTTAGGGCCACTATGATGTACAAATCTGACCGAGCAACCTCCCCGCGGTGTACATCGGGTAATGCAAATGCCGGTGGTATGTCAATTTTAAAGCTTCATATCTTGGGAACGGCTTGCGTAAGAGACATCAATAGGTAGTGTTTTGAAAACGTCTCGACAAGGGCTATAAGAATATGCAATGAAAAATAGAGGGTTCCATTTAAGAAAACATCGATGACATTGACCTGACCTTCAATAGGTCACTCAAGGTCAAGTACATATTTTCATCATCTGTCCCCCTTCAAGTCCTACAACTTTTGTCTGAAACATTTTTCCGTATCTTCCATATTTTTCGAGATATTTGCCTGAGGAGATTAAAATGGGATACCCTGTATATATGTACATACATTCATATTACATATATATATATATATATACATATATATGTGTATATATATATATATATATACACATATAACAGTATCGAGAATCAATTCACCTTGTAGAACCTAGAGAACTAGTAGCGACCGGTAGAGACTGCCGTGTGCTTATTAGGACTCTCCGCTCCGCGCGTAGCCTAGTAGCTCTTGTTGCAAATATCTCAAATAATATGAGATATTTCAAAAAATTCAAAAGAACATTTTTTGTAGATATTTGTCTGCTCTAAACTTTGATCTCTACAAAAATTTCGAAATTCATCGTATCTGTGGAGAAAAACGAATTTGTTTATAAATTATTAATAAAAAACATACTTAGGGATAGCGGAAAATAGCGGATTTTGGATATGTTGTTCAGTATATTTTTTTGAACACAATGACGTAATAAAACCTTGTGTTGCAATTTTCTCTAGGTCTCATCGTATTTTGACTGGACTATATCGTAATTCAAAATAATCGAAATAGAGGTCGCGTATCTCTTTAAGAATATTTTAATGCAATTATTATCTATAACAATAATATGACAATGTTATTTTTATATAAATTATTTTAAATCCTGACAGATGTCTATGAAATGCCTCCTCGAATAGGAAAAATTAACAATATACAGAAGTTTGACGCAACATTCTTTGATATACCGGCCTCAGAAGCTCATGTACTTGATCCTGGAATGAAAATGTTACTCGAGCATACCTATGAAGCAATCATTGATGCGGGTGTAAATCCCGCAGAATTACAAGGAACAAATACAGGCGTTGTCACAGCAATATGTGTTTCTGATTCAGACAGATATTTAATTTACGAAAAGTCTCACATATGTGCTTCACGTATTGGTTATTCAATAATTTAAATATCAAAAATCGATAAAAGAAACACGCGCTCTTAAAATTATATAAACTCTTTTATATGTATACAATAATATTGCTAAATATGCGGAAAATATTTTAAATATGAAAACTATATATCGTAATTGCTAATAGATTGCTGGAACATTCTTGGATGTGGTAATTCCGTGACAGCAAGTAGAATTTCTTATTGGCTCGGCGTTACTGGACCATCGTATAACATCGATTCTGCATGCAGCTCGAGTCATTTCGCTATGGTGGATGCTTACAGGATGATTCGATCTGGCATTTGCGAAGCGGCTATTGTTGCTAGTGTTAATTTATGCATAAATCCCTTTATAACTCATCAGTTTTTTCAGCTGGGTATGTAAAAAAATTATATTATTGCGTTCAAAGTTGTTGCGTTGTCAAATGGTGTGAAGTAGTTATTGATACATTTATCAAGATAATTAATCAATGTTTGTTTATTCGTGCTTCGCTAAACCTAGTAGGTTCTGTGTTTGAACGACATAATTAATTCGCTCACATATATTCATCAAAGTTTTTAAGTACTTCGTGTATTAATCAAGAAATAGAAAATAAAAAACAATTATATCTTTTATATTGATTGAAACAAATAAATTACTAATATTATTTTAGGGGTTCTTTCTGTCGAGGGCTACTGTAAACCTTACGATGAAGAAGGCGCTGGTTACATGCGTAGTGATGCAGCTGTAGTAGTGTATCTACAAAGAGCAAGGGATACAAAGAGAAACTATGCGACCTTTGTCTGGTAAAACCAACTGCGATGGCTTTAAAGAAGAAGGAGTTACCTTTCCATCATTTGACAAGCAAAAAATGTTACTGGAAGAATTTTACAACGATTGTGGTATCTCGCCTAAGCTATCTTACATGGAGGCTCATGCAACTGGTACTGTAGCCGGTGATCCTGTGGAAGCCATTGATGAAGCTTTATGCGCCAAAAGAGACTTTCCTCTGTTACTGGGTTCAGTGAAATCGAATATTGGACACACCAAACCCGTTAGCGGTCATTGTCAAATTGCGAAGGTAAGTTCATAACAAAATAGAGTTAATACAACTATATAATGTAATGCTACATATAAGATTATGCAAGAGTATTTTTTTATTTGCCAGTCATTTTTGATTATTTATTATAATTATAGAAGATATTATTGCCATTATATGTAAGAAATGTATTCATCTCATAAAGGTTTTAATAGCGATGGAAACTGGTATAATACCGCCTACTATACATTCCAAACGTCCACGAAAGAATATGACTGCTATCATTGAAGGAAGAGTAAAAATAGTCACTGAACCAACAGAATGGAAGAGTGGTTATATCGGTGTTGATTCTTTCGGATTTGGCGGTACTAATTGCCATATATTATTGAAATCAAATCCAAAAATTAAAGTCAATAATAGAACGGACGATAATTTACCTAGGCTTGTAGCTATATCTGGACGTACCGAGGAAGCAGTTAAAATTATATTAGATAACGTAAGTACGAGGGTGGTCTGAAAAGTTTCCGACCTCAACGTGAAGATGACAACACTCGTAAATAAAAGCTACTGAATTTCGTTGTTCATCTGTTGACAGTTACTCATCTAAAGTTTTAGCCATTTTGGACGCGCAGTTTTTATGTAACAGTCGTTTGAGTGAGTTGGTTTTAGTTTTTTTGTGAAAATGGACAAAATCGAGTATCGAGCTGTCATTAAATATTTGTTTTTGAAAGGCAATACGCCTACGCAAATCAAAGATGAGTTGGATTCTGTGTATGGGGACTCTGCACCATCATTTACCACAGTGAAATTTTGGGCAGCTGAATTTAAACGTGGCCGTAAGAGCTTGGGAGATGATGAACATTCGGGACGTCCAAAAACTGCAACTACCGACGAAAACATCGCCAAAGTTCACCAAATGGTGCTAGACGACCGCCGAATTAAAGTGAGAGAGATAGCAGAGGTTATGAACATGTCAAAAGAACGTGTTTGTCACATATTAGATCAACATTTAGGCATGAGAAAGCTGTCCGCGCGTTGGGTGCCGCGTTTGCTCACGTTAGACCAAAAACGTGTTCGAATGAACATTTCCAACGCTCTTTTGACGTAGTTTAGGCGCAATAAATCCGAGTTTTGGCGCCGATTAATTACTGTAGATGAAACTTGGATACACCATTATACGCCCGAAACAAAAATACAATCCAAACAGTGGACTGCAAAGAGGGAACCGGCTCCAAAAAAAGCAAAAACTGTTTTTTCGGCTGGGAAAGTGATGGCGACTGTTTTTTGGGATAGTCATGGAGTTATTTTAATCGATTATCTTCAAAAAGGAAAAACCATTACAGGAGCATACTACGCATCATTACTTGACAAGCTGAAGGCAGAACTTGCGGAAAAACGGCCACATTTGCAGAAAAAGAAAATCCTGTTTCACCAAGACAACGCACCGTCTCACACCTCAGCGGTTGCCATGGCGAAAATCCACGAATTATCGTTTGAACTGCTTGACCATCCGCCTTACTCACCAGATCTAGCCCCAAGCGACTTCTTTTTGTTCCCTCATCTAAAAATTGCGCTCGGAGGACAAAGATTTTCGTCAAATGAAGAGGCAATCACCTTCGTGAACAATTATTTTGCAGAGAAAAATGCCGAGTACTATTTTGACGGGTTACAGAGATGGGAGCATCGCTGGGAGAAGTGTGTAGAGTTACAAGGAGACTATGTTGAAAAATAAAAAAAAATTTCAGAAAAAATGTGTTGTATCTTTGTTAGGTCGGAAACTTTTCAGACCACCCTCGTATATATACATATTTATTTCAGAAATAATTTAATCTTATTTATACTTACTTTGTACAATATTATTATATATGTCATTTTAATTTGTTTACAAAATTACCCTTTGTCAAAATAACCCTTTGTCAAAAAAAGATGATATAAAAATAACTGCAAGTGTGTTGTACACACGAAAAAGCGAAATATTATGAACAGGCATATGTTAAAATCGATTATTTGAAACAAATGCATTGACAATTAATGTAGCCATTAATGAGTTAAAAAAATAGAGTATTAGTTGTGTGCAAATTTTTCAAAGGTTTATAATTAAAAAAAAATATTTATATATTATAATTAGATCAAGTAGGGTAAATATATAAATGGCCATAAGAGCCGAGCGCAGTAATTGGGGTGCTAAAAGAAACTTTATTATACATTAGTGTTACTTAGCGTACGTATACTTCAGATTATAACTACTAACTATGCTTACACACGTACCACATCTGTCATTTATTATTGATTTTTACAAGTCAGGTGATATTGATTTTTACTGTACAGCTAATTTTATCGTTTCTTATATGTGCGTAGGTTATACGTACGGCAATCAGTTGACATTAACGAGTTATAAATGTTATACGCAAAATATATAATACTTTTTCAAATAACAATTTAGATGGCTGATTAATTACACTGGTCGACATATCAGATACGGATTAAGTTTCTCGAGTCATCTCCCATAGATTTTTGGCTGCTGAATCCGAATCTGGCAGTGAAATTTTTTGATCACATCAGGTTTTTGAAAAAATTGAGGTCAAAAGTGCAAAAAAACGTGTTTTTGGTCATTTTTGATAAAGTATAGGTGATGAACCCAATGTGTTAGGGAATTCAAAAAAAGCTCAAAATGAAAGTTAAATAATATACTTTAGGTTAAGCAAACGCATCATTAATCCGCAATTACCTATCGCGAGCTACAACGTTTCTATGCGGTGTGGTGCGCGCGCGCTCACGCCTCACCAGTCGCTGGCTGAGGGGAATTAAAAATGAATACTTCAAAGTACACTACACTCACAATTTTCATCCGATTCAAGTTCTTTTTTTAAGTATAAGAGAAAAAATTAATTTTTTTGAAAATCCATGACTTATTTAAACTTTACTTAAGAAAAAAACATGTAAACAATTTTTTTAAATCGTATTCAAGAAATCACTTTGAAATCTAATACTCTTAAATTAAAAAAAAACTTGAATCGGAAGTAAATTGTGAGTGTAGTGCACTTTGAAGTATTCATTTCTGATTCTCCTCAGCCAGCGGCTAATGAGGCATGAGCGCACGCGCACCCTATCACAAAAAAACGTTGTAGCTCGCGATAGGTAATTGCGGATTAATTATGGGTTTGCTTAGCGTAAAGTATATTGTCTAACCTTCATTTTGAGCTTCTTTCGAATTTTCTAACACATCAGGTTCATCACTTACACTTTGTCAAAATTGGCCACCATTTTTTGCACTTTTGACCTTAATTTTTTTTTAAATCAGATGTGATAGAAAACTTTCACTACCAGATTCGGATTCAGCGGTCAAAAATCTAAAAATCGGAAAATGACTCGAAAAACCCAATCCGCATCTGATATGTCGACCAGTGTTATTATATATGTATATTTAAATAGAATCATATACCTAATATTTTCACACATACAAAGTTTGTTTTTGTTTTAATCGGAGAAGTATTTGAGCAAATCAATTTATTTACTGTTTTGTAAAAATTAATAACAGATGACAAATGGATATGCGTGGAAGTGTAGTTACAGGCCTGATGTTGGCATTAAGTTTAGTTATTATAGGTTGTTTTCCAGCAAGAGACACAGGCGACACAAAGTCACACAGTGTTCGACACAATGCTTTCTTACAACGACACAACTCGACACAAGTATACACAGCTAAAAAGGTGAGTCGAGAGATTTGTGTTCAATTCATGGCTGCCAATTATTTGACGAACATAGGGAAATTTCAAGTTGTAAAAATTAAAACACTGTAAATGTTATATATTATATATTATAATTTACACAAAATGCATTTGTGTAAATTATACTTACTATGCCATTAATATACAATTTTTAATTTTTAGCAACTGTTGGGTTAGGTTAGGTTATTATAAAGAGATGTAAGAATAAAACTTTACGAGAAAAATCACTATTATATATAAAGTGCGAACTACCGGCTGTACTGAGAATTAAATAATGTTCCAACAAGCAGCTTTACACAACTCTCCAGTGTCTGACACTGTGTCTATTTGTGTCTCGTTGCTGGAAAACGCCCATAATGAGTAGTTTTGTAGTTTAGTTATTTCGATATCTAATGAAAGAAATATTTTTTTGTTTGGTTGGTACTACTGTCTTTCACGAGTTTTTTTAAATACCAATATATATACGTTATACACGACACATCAGGTCTGTTCTTTTTAGCCGAACTGGCTGCATTAGTTCAGAATTTATCTTTTTCCTTCCAATTTGGAGTAAAAGAGATAAACTCTGAATTAGTGCAGCCAAAAAGAACAGACCTATTATGTACATCACGGCAATATAAATATTGTAAAATAAAACATTAAAGAACTGAGTCATACAATATTAACAGGTTCTTTTCTGTCCTTCGCTGCGTATGTATAGTAAGTATACAACAGGTTATGGGCCCAGAGCTATAAAAGTGGTCAAATGATAATGACATAACCCAAAACTAACCCTTTTGAGAAAATTTGTCAGTTTATAACTTGTCAAGAAAATTGTCAGAAGTCAGAATTCAAGCATCATGGATACAAAATTAAATTTAGAAAAATTAGTTGAGAAGTTAGAAAGCACAGGAAAAAGTAATTATGTTGTTTGGCGCTTTAAATTAAACTTACTACTACGTGCAAAAGGCCTGTTCGACGTGGCTACTGGCGTGACAGTAAGACCAATCGAAAATGATGTAGAATGGTGTAAAAAAGATATTGAAGCCCAAACTATTATTGGATTAAATGTGGATGAGAAAATCGCATTAAAGATAAGTATGTGCACAACATAACTGCAAATGATTGAAAGACTAGAAACGTTGTATGGTAAAAAGGCTTAATGATCAAAAGATGGACTACGCATGCAGTTCTTCAGCTTCGTGTATAATAACAACAAAACTGTTATAGATAATTGTTTTGAAATTGATGGACTAGCGCAAGAATTATGTACAGCCGGCGAAGAAATCAAAGATGATGGGTAATGTCTCGCATTACATTCTACCTGAAAAATTCAATCATTTTCATTCAGCGTGGGAATTATTAGCTGATACTGACAAGACACTTTCAAAACTTATGGAACGTCTTCAACAAGAACAACGTATGAAAAGTCGTGAATCATCCACCATCGAAAATGCTCTACTAACAAAAAATAAAAATAAAATTGGAAACAAAGGTCAGTATAAGAAAAATCAAAGTAAAGGTCAGTCAAAGTCAAGTTCGTTCTGTTCAGGTCAGTCCAGTTAGTCGTCAAGTCAAAGTAAATGTTACAAATGTGGAAAAATAGGGCATTATAAAAATGAATGTCATGGTAAATCTTGTCAAGAATACATTGATTACTGTAAGAAACATTACCGGTGTAACAATTGTCATGAAACAGGACATTTTGCCAAGGAATGTCCAAAGGATAACCAAAGCAATGTAAAGTCATTTGTCTCCATAGGATTATCTTCTACGGTAATTAACAGTATATCAAATGATTAAGAATCATGGTACAAAGATAGTGGTGCGTCTCATCACATGACAGGAAATTTGACTTGGATGTCAAATTTAAAAGCATTGGAAGTACCTATACTTGTTAAAATAGGCGATTCAACGGAATTGGAAGCTGTAAGTGTAGGAGATGTTCATTTAACTGCTTATGATGGAAAGAAATGGTATCCAATTGTACTTCGTCAAGTTCTGTTTGTTCCAAATTTGACATTCAATCTGTTTTCGGTAACAATTGTATTAGACCAAGGTTACACTCAACAAGCTGATGCTGAAAAGTCTATAATATTAGAAGATAACAAACCTGTATTAATTGCTGAAAGACACGGAGGTCTGTTTCGTATGAAATTTTGCAGAAGTACTGAACATAGTCTGTCAGCGGTTTCTATCAAAGTCTGGCATAAACGTTTTGCTCATCAAAACATTGGATACATAAAGGACATCTTGAAGAGGAATAATATAAAATACATCGATGACTGGAATGGATATGTCTGTGAAGGCTGCGCTTATGGAAAACAATGTCGTATATCACATCCTGTAAATCCTGTTGTTGCAAGAAGATGTTTGGATGTGGTACATGTAGATCTTGGCGAAATGAACGAACCATCGCTAGGAGGAGCTAAGTATTTTTTAATATTTAAGGATGATTATAGTCATTTTCGGACAGTTTATTTTTTGAAAAACAAATCAGAAGCAATAGATAAATTGACCATCTATTTAAATCTAGTTGAAAATCAATTTGGTCGACGAGTTAAAATACTGAAGTCAGACAACGGGAATTAAAAATGTTAGAAATCGTGATATATTTGAGAAGATGGGCATATTTCATCAGAGATCAACTAGCTATACACCAGAACAAAATGGTAGAGTTGAACGAGAGATGCGCACAATCGTCGAAGCTGCTCGTACTGAAATTTATGCAAAGAAACTTAACAAAAACTTGTAGGCAGAAGCTCTAAACTATTCCGTGTTTACAATTAATCAAACTGGAACAAGTACAATCAAAGGAAAGAGTTCAACAGATTCATGGCTTGGTCGTCATAAATCCAAAATTAATGAAGCCTTTTGATTGTGACTGCTACGTATTGACTCCCAATCATCAACGTCAAAAGCTAGACAAGAAAAGCCGAAAAGGTATCTTTGTAGGATACGATATTGAAGAAAAAGGATATCGTGTGTATATTCCTGAAATGTATCGTGTTGAAGTCTCATGTAATGTCTTATTTGATGAGAAGATTGGATCAGAAGAAGAATATACTGAGATTAATTTCAAGTCAAACAATAATGAAGATGAAAAAGAAAGTTCATCAGAATTGGATCAGTCAGAATCGGATGTCAACTGTCAGGAGGAGTTAGATGACAGAAATAACAGTGACAGTGATAGCAGACAAGATAGCAATGATGATTAACCTGAAGCAAATTGAAGTCAGTCAAATCAAGAAAATAAACAGATGCAGAAACAAATTCTACGTGATCGAAGATTAATACAACCTCATCCAAAGTATATTGATTATATTTCAAATTTTATTGAAATTTTAATGAATACCTCACAATGATACTCCTTAAAGACTTTTAAGCGATATAAAAAAAATCATTATTTAGAAAAAATCCAAAGTTTAGAAATTAAAAAGTATCCACAAAGCGATGTAGAGTATGTATTAATAGGAAATGTATTGATTCGTCTGTTATTTGCAGAATTCCTTTATGTAAAGGCAAATATTTTCAAAACTAGCATACAAAAAAGAAATATTAAATTTCATTTTTATATAAAAATGTTTAATTAATTTTATTTTTATGTAAAAGTGTTCAATTAATCTTTCCAAAAATATATGTAATGAATTTTAAAAGTTCTTTTTTTTAACATTCCCATGTTTATAATTTGACATTTTATTTCTATTTGGATTTGGTACATCTGGAACAGGTAAATTTTAACCAATTTCAAACAATAAATAATTACAAACAATATTTTAAAGTAAATTTTCTAGTTTTTTCTTATTTTAATGATAGAACAACAGATTGTTCCGCACACTGTGCGGAACAATCTACCAATTTTAGAAAACTGAAAAATTTACCGGCTGCGATTTAGTTAAGATATAAGATAAATGCTGTGTACTAACAATTAGTAACGATATCTCTACAGGTACAGAGTCGGTCGATAGATGTAGAATATATCTCTTTGCTACATCATATTCATAGTAGCAATATAGAAGGTCATTCCTATATAGAGGATACATAATTGCTGGATCTAAAATATTCGATAACACAATAATTAAAATAGAACGCAACTTGTGTACGAAAAGACCAATTTGCTTTATATTTTCTGGAATTGGATCTCAATGTCTTAATATGGGTAAATCAAATATCATATTACAATATAACATTTAACAATTGTTAAAATGTATAACATGTTTGTTTGCAATTAACATTTAATAATTTTTAAATTATACATACATGTGATATTCTTATATGTATTCGTGGAATATAACAAAATTAACAGTTATAATAATTACAGTTTACGTATTTTGTAATTCTATGAGTTACATTTATTAAGTATAATAATAACTAAATTTTGACGTAAACTAAAATATAATAATGACACTGTAGAAAGTACGTGCAAAATAAAGATATACAATTTTCTGAGATTTTCTTCCATTTATGTACGTTTAGATCAATTATGAAAAATATTAAATTATCTGAAACTATGTATCAACAACATTATGTGATAATGTAATTATATTTTTTTAAAACATTGGTAGGTCGAGCTTTAATGAAATTTCCAGCATTCACTAAAGCAGTCCAGAAATATGACACTGCTTTGAGACCTCACGGTATATTTGTCACAGATATTTTAATAAATAAAGACAAATATATTCTCGTAGTCAAATATATCAACGTAGTCAATTTATTTGTAGGACTTATTGGACTACAGGTATAGACCTATATATGTGCAAATAAGATATATACGTTTATATATGTTGTAGGTTTTTTTGTATTTATTATAATTTTTTACAAAACATATCTTTAGAGACGAGTTTTTTATTTTATGAAAAGCTAAAGTTTCTTGTAAACAAACTGAAATTGAAAGTAGCCTGTTACATATATATGTATAATTATATGCAGAAGGCTAAATTTGTAATATTTTATAATATTATTTTATTCGAAAGAAGTAGAAAGTTGGATGATTTATATGTATTGCAGATCAGCATAGTTGATTTTTTAACAAGCATTGGTAATACTCCTGATATTATAATAGGTCATTCGATCCATTGGCGAGTTGATTTGTGGATATGCCGATGGATGCTTGACGGCCGAAGCAACGATCATATTGGCATATTATGTCGGCATAGCATTTCATAAGTCAAAAATAGTAGATGGCTTAATGGCTGAAATTAATCTCGATTTCAAAACTATGAAGAATATGTGTCCATCGGATATTGATATAGCTTGTTACAATAGTTTCCATAATTGTATTGTGAGTTTAGTGTATGAATGGATGACGAGAGGGCGCGATGTCTGTGTGTATGGAAGGTTAGAGTGAGTGAGTCCGCGCTTGACCGCTAAATGTATAAGACAAAGGGTTTTCATTGCATATTAATAAAGAGAGTATTAATTAAGACAGTTAACGCGTGTTTCATTCAAACACAATAATTGGCGACGAGGATAATAGCGATTTTTCTACGGGGTCAAAACGATCCGAAGTCAACATTTTCATAATCGTTACATACACACACTGAGCCGATAACCTAACCTTCATCAAAATGAATTCAGAACAACTTGGGCAATTATTAAGCTATGGCAAATCTCACCACACTAATGCAGCGACAAGTAACCGCCGCAGATGCCACAAGCCGCCAACAGAACTTATCAGCATCAAATTTAACGCTCATACAAAACTTCGATCATTTCGTTTTAGTAAAAGAAACATTTCGTCAATACCGTCATCGATTCGAAAATTATCTAAAAATGAAAAAAGTAGAAACAGATAAAGTAATGTCAAGGCATCTACTCATCAATTCAATTGGACCGGAAGGCTATAAGGTATTATGCTCAGTCGTAGCTCCCGATGATTCATCAACTGTCGACTACGATGATCTAATCGAAAAAGTAGAGAAACATCTTTGTCCGAAGGTAAATATTGTTGTAGAGCAACATAGATTTTTTAATTGTGTTCAACAAGAAAAACAGACAATCGCACAGTATGTAGCCACATTGAAGCAGAGAATTCTTGATTGTAAATTTGGAGTTGGATGTAGATGTGACTGTAGATGTGACGACAAGGTAAATGACGTACTCCTTCGTGCACAATTCATCCGGCGCTTACATGACATATACAAGAGAGCAACTTCTGAGAATCAAAGACCTATCCTTTCAAACTGCGATTGACGAGGCTCTGGTACATGAAGCGTCACGAGAAGACAGTAAAGAATTAAGTCAAAATAAACCTCCGGCTACTTCAACAGCGATTGACGAGGTTGAGCGAATATCTAGAAGAGACCATCAGGAATCTGGAAAAAAACAGTATCAACGTTCGAAATCTCGTAACAAACGACCAAACCGGTCAAAGTCAAAAATTAACTATCGTGATCTCGACATTGGAAATAACTGTCTACGTTGCGGTAAGGACAATCACTTATCAAAAGAATGCTACATAGACCGTAAAACATTGAAGTGTACAGCATGTAGTCGCACCGGACATGTTTAGAAGGTCTGTATTCAAACTCTTTTAAAACAAAGATCGAATAAAGATAAGACAGGGGAAACGTCAACCAACTATATCGATTCCACATCGATACAGGACTTTTATGGTATTAATCTAATCATCGATGTATATCAAAAGTGCTACACTGTCGAAGAAGACTTAGAAAAATATTACGCCGACGTGATAATCGAAGGAAAAAACAAACATTCGAAGTTGATTCGGGAGCAGGATTCACACTCCTTCCTGAGTCGGAATATCACCGACTTAAAATCACAGCAAACCTACAGCCAACTACTGTTCGTTTTAGGTCTTACACACAAACAGTTTTCGAGCCTTTGGGAATAGTTCAAATTCCGGTACGCTACAAGGATCATATATCAACGGAGATCATGTTTATCGTGCCATCTGGTTATCCACCACTTCTTGGTCGTGCATGGATTTGTCATCAAAATCAACTTAGCGGAACTTGATAAGAAACGGTCAAATTCAAGTAATCAATTAATTTTTTCCATTGACTCAATGTCTGAGATCATCACAAAAATCATGAAATTTTTAAACCAAAAGTTGGATGTATTCCTAATGTCACTTGTTCTCTGCAATTGAAAGGGAAAGCAAAGCCAGTTTTCATCAAAGAACGGGAAATTCCGTACACTCTGCGAGAAAAAATAGACGCCGAACTCGATAATCTGGAGCGTGACGGAATTATTACAAAAGTCGACATTAGTGAGTGGGGATCTCCACTCGTAGTTATTCCGAAAGCAGATGGAACCGTCCGCCTATGCGTTGATTACAAAATAACTGACAACCCGTGTTTAAAAGATGCTCATTATCCAATTCGCAAAGTCGATGACATACTAATAAATAATCTAAAAAAGTCAAAATATTATTGCCGACTGGATTTGTTCAAAGGTTATCTCCATGTTGAGGTGGATGAAGACAGTCAGTCTATCCAGACAATCTACTCATAGGGGAGTGTACAAAATGAACCGCTTATCATTCGGAATAAAAACCACTCCAAGCGAATTCAATAGAATTATCGATCAAGTCCTATCCGAAATACAAGGAGTATCATCATACTTTGATGACATTATAATACACGGAGAAACAAAAGAAAAATGTCAACAACGCCTCATCGAAACGCTAGAACGTTTACAACAGTACAACCTCCACATCAATGCTAAAAAGTGCGAGTTTTTCAAGGAGGAAATAGCGTACCTAGGATGTATTGTTAAGAACAATACAATCAAAAAGGACCCGAGGAAAATTGAAGCGATTCTAAAGGTGCCATCGCCGAAGAATGTAGAAGAATTGAGGCAATTCCTGGGAATGATAACATACTACGCGCGATTTATTCTAGAATTATCAACGATCACATATCCTCTCCGATGTCTCTTACGTCAAAATTGCCAGTGGAAATGGAATACTGCATACGAAAGCGCTTTCATCCGTTTACGAACAGAAATTGTAAGCGATCGCGTGCTTATCCCTTATGATCCAGCCCAGTGAGCATTGTTGAGAGGAAGAGTTTTTTAAGTTATCTTTCTAAAAGACGTCTATCAAAAGAAATCTTTATGTTGTCTGCTTGTAGATATGTCTAGTAAGCGAAGTCGCAATGATATCCTGTAAAAGAAATGTATAAGATGTCACGGAAGAGATCATAATAAGTTGTCTCAGTAATGTTGATATTAATGCGCATGTGCACAAAGATATCGCTGCTAGGCGTCGCGAAATATCTCTCGATTACTTTTAACACGTTGTATAAATAGTTATTAAACTATTTCAATAAACGTAATTCAGGTAAATATCTTACAAATTATATTAATCTATTATTTGTTATATAATGAATACATATATTAATAAAATATGATTATATATGTAATGACTGTGATTATATTAGTGCATGTGTGCGGCTGTCGAGGTTATGTATGTTTCAATATATCTGAAATTATAACTAATATTCATTTTTGATTCTTATTTTAAGATTATATATTTGGTAAGCATCTTTCACACATATATATATTTTTGGATATATGATAGGATGAAAATAACTCGTGCAATGTATATTCTTTTCAGGTACATATGATGAAGGTAGAAATTTTGAGAGAGAAATGATATACGTATCTACCAATGACGAAGAAACATTAGAAAATATAACAAATGATATGAATAATAATGCATCACAGAAGCGAAAAGTGAAAAAACCATCGCGTTATTGTACTTCATCCGAGGAAGAGGACGAAAAATTATGTAAATATTTTATTACAAAATATTTTTATTTTAATATTTTTACACATTTATATGAGATACATATGTATATCCTTAACGCTAAGAACTTTGTTCACAATGTAATGTAAAATAAAATATAATAATAAATAATAAATTTAAAAAATAATAAAGATATGTGTATATACACATCTTTATTATTTATTAAATTTATTATTATATTTTATTTTACATTACATTGTGGACAAAGCTCTTAGTGTTAAGTGAAAATTTTTGCTAAAAAAGATTAGTAGTTTCTCCGCTATCTATAATATTTCTTATGTTAATAATATAGGCAATCAGAAAAAGAAGATTCGTCAATCTTCTAAAAAAAAAGCATTAACCGAAGATGAACTGAATGATCTATGTACGTATTAACTTATATATATAGTACAAACATTTAAAAACATTATTACTAAGTTTAAAAATGTAATAGGTGTTGCAAAGCCCCCTACTACTTATAATTCAGCATTAGTACAAAATAAAAAAGGAAACTCTATACGAAAAATATCGAGTGGAAGTTCAGCTGTTAACAATGTGGAAGAATTGTTACAAGAAAGGAATGAACGACCTGTAGAAGTAGAAAGTACAAGAGAAATCGTAGATTATTTATTATTTTGTGGACATTTTGTTTCTTTTTCTTGTGCTTTCAACAGGCGTACCAGGATCCTCACAACAAGTTCATAACATGAATGAAGAAAAAACTCAAAATGATATTGAAAATAAAGGAGGTCATAATCATAATGAATTATGTTGTAGTAAATATATTATTTTTTCAAATTATAAATAATTTGTATTATACTAAAAATGTTTAATTTTATTTACTTTTTTCTTAATAGAAGCTTGTAGAAGCAGCATTCAGAAAATGACGCGAATTAACTGCTTACAATTGAACAATTACTGTTACATGTAAATCCAAATCATTTACAATACAATACTATTAATTTAAACTTACCTATTGCAACGCCTGAGAAATTACAGAAGTTCAATAAATTGATAACAGAGAATCCCGTACCTTCATTGCAATATATAAGTCTTGTTTACCACATAAATTTAATAAAAATATAAGTAGTTTGATGAACAAAAATATATTGCGAAAAAAGTATTTATATATTTTGTACATTCGTTCTTAAATTTTTTTCTGTATATAGAAATACAAATTATTAGTTTCACAAAAAGTATATTTGAACTAAATTATTTTCTATATCAAATTATGAATTGAAACATTATGATTACATTATAATAATGTAATTATAAAAATTAATAATTAATAAACTATATAAAAACTAATATATTTTTTACAGGAAAAAATGATTCGAATTGTCGGAGGAAAGAATCCAAAGCAACACATAAGGAATGCATTGAAACTTACTGTGACTGATGAACTGGCCTATAAGCTGTCTTGGACTGGACAGAAAAATACAATTGAGACCAAATCTATGAAGTTTGTTGACGTCATTATTGGTATGTTTTTAAATTTTCTACGTTACTACTAATTTTTCAGAGTTTAACATTACATATTTTTTTCCAAAATTAATATTGCATGCATGTTAAAAAATTTTTTTTTTAAATTGCTTTCATTGAAATTATTTCAAGTATATGTAAAATATATATCTTTTTCACGTTAAAATATATAAAAAAATATACTAGAATGCGATAAAATGTTAAAAAATAGTCTTCTGCATTATTTTTGTTACAATTATAATTATTCTATATTTTAATTGTATTATATTATTATATTTTAATCTCTCTCTCTCTCTCTCTCTCTCTCTCTCTCTCTCTCTCTCTCTCTCTCTCTTCTCTCTCTCTCTCTCTTTCTCTCTCTCTCTCTCTCTTTCTCTCTCTCGTTATTACTTTGGTAAATATAATAATTTACACCAGTCAGATTTCTAGTCTTATGAACGATTTTTCCTATATACTTTTAATTTTTAAGAAGCAGTTGTAATTCTTTCAAATGTATGTAACATTTATAACTTGTCAATTATATTATTTTATTGCAAAATTTATTAATATTAAACATATCTTTCAGGAACAATTCTCGCTATTAGTGGAAAAAATATTTCTTCCCATTCTATCCAAACTGTTATTAAAAGCTGGTTACAGCATGCTGGAGACCGAATAAATCAAGCTACAAAACGACATGAAAAAGAGATATAAACGACTATGAAGAGCTAAATTGGTTTTTATTTTTTTTTTTACTTAAGTAAATACTATTTCTGTTTTCTATACAAAGTTTAAAGTTTTATATACAAAGTTTAAAGTTCTATACAAGTTTGAAGAATTTTCATCTTTTAAGTTTATTATATGTGATGAAACAAAAAATTTAATATTTTTTTGTTTTAGTAATTAGTTACTGGTATTTATTTCAGTTTTGCTTAAATTATATAAAAATTTTTATTTTTAAATTTTATTATGATGCCACAATTTTATAAAAAATGTAGAACTACATTCACACACACACACACACACGCACACGCACACGCACACGCACACGCGCACGCACGTTATAACTTTTTGTAATAAAATTGAATATTTAAAACGTACGTGTCTAAATCATTTTACATTTACATTTTATCACATTTATTTTTTATTATTAATTTATTATAATATGGTTTTTAAACTTGTTTTTTCTGCGAGTTTTGCTATGTACCTCTGGTATAATATATAAGAGAATTATAATATTTTTAGATTCATTAAAAAACAAATTATATCGCATACTGAATGTATTATGAAACTCTTTATATAAATATGTAAAGACCGTATTATCCATCAGAGAGAATATATATTTCTTAAAATAAATTCAGAGAAATAATACTTTATTAATAGCAGCTACTGTAATGCGCGACTTTTTCTGACATCCATCAGATGTCAAATTCAAGAGTTCTTTAAGATATCATTTATATGATGTCTTTATTTCGTCTAAAATCGACGCATTAGCCAACTATATGATATCATTATGTTATCTTCTAGATGGCGCTGGCGGACTTCAGCTTTCAAATATGAGCTCTTCAAAAGCTCTTTTTGACAACATATTGCGCACTGGGAGAGCTACCACTCTTACTCACGTGTGACGCCAGTCCAACGGGGATTGCAGGAGTTCTGTCACACATTATTGAGGGAGTTGAAAGGCCAATTTCATTTGCTTCCAGGTCTCTTACAGAAATGAATTACAGTCAATTGGATAAGGAAGCTTTGGCCATAATTTTTGCCGTCGATAAATTCTTTATGTACGTATATGGCCGAAAATTCAAACTGGTAACAGACAATCGACCGCTCACCCGGATTTTTCATCATAATGCAAAACTGCCAGCAATGACAGCAGGACGTCTACTACGTTACGCTTCTTTCTTATCAACTTTTGACTATGAAATCGAACACAGGAAAGCTGAAGATCACACCAATGTGGATTACTTATCGCGAGTAAATTACATGTCAAAAACAATTCATGAGCATCCACTTAGTCAAGAAGAGATCCATGACCAAGTCATAAACCAAATTTCCTCAACAGAAATAACATACAAATCAATTGCAGAAGAGACGTTAAAGGATCCGGAGCTATCAAAACAAAAGGCCAAACTACTCAACGAATCCGTCATTGATACTAAATATGACTTGCAAGACGGAATTATTTTCAAAAGTGATCGTGTCGTCATTCCCTCAACACTTCAGAAAAATGTTCTAGCTGAGCTACATCACACACACGTAAGGGTTGTGAAAATGAAGCAACTTGCCCGTCGTTATTGTTGGTGGAAAAACATCGACAAGGACATAGAAAATCTCGTCAAAGCATGCCAACCATGTGCTCTAGTAAAGAAGAATCCACAAAAAGTCCCGATTCATGCATGGGATAAGCCAACGGAAAATTTCGAACGCATACACATCGATTCCGCCGGTGAGTTTCAAGGGCACCATTTTTTAATTCTTGTAGATGCCAAGTCAAAATGGCTGGAGGTAAAAGTAATTCGTAATGCCCCTACTAAAAAATGAAATTACCATTTGTCTACTACAAGAAATCTTTAGTTTCCATGGATTTCCTAGCATAATGATATCTGACAACGCTACAAAATTCATCAGCGACGCGTTTACTAACTTCTGTCGCCAAAACGGTATTTGTCAAAAATTTACAGCACCAGGCCATCCCGCAACAAACGGATTAGCCGAACGTAATGTTCAAACCGTCAAAAACAAACTTACATCAATGTCAATGTCGTCTAACTCAATTACAGATAAAGTACAAGAAATATTGTTCAGAGATAGGGCGACGCCACTTGCTTGTGGTAAATCACCTGCAGAACTATACTTAGGACGTCGACTACGCATCAAACTCGACACTTTAAAGCCTTTCAACAATAATACGCCTAAAAAAGCTACTGAAGACTTCGCCGTTAGACAATTACGTGTGGGAGAAAGAGTGCAAGCAAGATAGTGGTCCCGAGGAAAAGTCGAGTGGCAATTTGGTGCCATTACCCAGAAACTGGGTCGCCTACACTACGAAGTCCGCCTTGATTCTAGTTACACTCTTAAAAGACATATCAACCAACTTCGTAGCACGCTTGTAAAACCATCCAAGTCAATCGAACCAAAGGAGTCAAAGAAGAAAAAGGTTACGTTTGTAGACGATACGCGGACACATCGTCAACTTGATTAGACTGGATCTATTAGTTCACAACAATTGGCAACCAAACATAGTAGAGGAACCATCTGAACCTGAGGCAGCATCCGAAGGCGTTCCAGTCGTCCTCACAGAGCCAAAGGATAATGAACTGGACAATGTCCCGGCAGAACCGGCAATCCGCCGAACAGATCGAGTTCGTCAACCTCCATCATATTTACAAGATTACGTTAAATGAGTTCTTTCAATGTCTACTTACGTGTGGAAAAATTCTGTAGTGTATGAATGGACGACGAGAGGGCGCGATGTCTGTGTGTATGGAAGGTTAGAGTAGGAACATTACGAGTGAGTCCGCACTTGACCGCTAAATGTATAAGACAAAGGGTTTTCATTGCATATTAATAAAGAGAGTATTAATTAAGACAGTTAACGCGTGTTTCATTCAAACACAATAGTGAGTGGACCAACTAACTCTGTAAGAGCATTCCTCAGGCTTGAAAATCGTATAAATAATATTTATCCTGCTTATAATTATATTGAATTTAATGAATGATAAAATTTCTTTTTATTTAGAATGATATAGTTTCTGTAAAAGAAATTTCCTGTGAACCTTTTGTATACCTTTTCATAGTTGTTACGTTGAGCCTGCAAAAGTTAAACTTTTGGAATACTTGAATCAAATATTGCCACAGAAAGCGTCTCCGAGCTCAAAGTGGTTGAATGTGTTCTCTTCTGAATGGTTTAGCGCAACTGCAAAATCATGTCTAGCAAAATATTATGCAAACCATTTACTAGCCCCGGTATTATTCTCAAAAGCTGTGCGTTTTATTTCAAACGACACAGTAACGATTGAAATAGCGCCGCACGACATGCTACAATACATTCTAAATGACTCCTTAGAGACAACAGTGACAAATGTCGCGTTATACAAGTTCTCTCACAAACCGAATATTGAAATATTTTTAGACGGAATTGGAAATCTTTATAATGCAGGATTACAGCCGCAAATCGCAAATTTATATCCGGACGTAAAGTTTCCTGTAAGTCGTGGTACACCGATGATTTCTCATCTTGTAAGATAAATTCTGTTTGAGGATAGCTCTAGCATAAGTTCTTTTTACTATAGAAAAGCAAAAGATACTTGAATTTGAAAAGTTAAAAAATTAAAAAAATATAAAAGTGATTTATTAAATTCGACCTGACTAGCCAATACAAATATTTCTACACAACGTTTCGGCCCTTGGATACGGGCCCTTATCAAGTGTTTCTATAAAAATTAACGAAAAAATTTTTTGTATATTGACAATAAGAAACAAACCGCAATTTGGGATGTAATGTAACAGGGGATATTTTTAAAAACGTTACCTTTCAAGCTGTCAAAGTGAAAGCCGTGATATTACTAATGTCGAAAAAGAAGTCATATAATATTACAATGTCTCGCGTCCAAATAACATAAACATTACAAAGACAAAAGGAACAAACTTTACTAAAAACAAACAATCATACTCTGTGTATTAACTTTGTGTCATATATCGGATTTAAATTATCTGTGTCTTTTTGGAGATTAATATTGTTGTTAAATTTTTTTATAAAAGACATCTCAGCAATCTCTCTTTTCTTTCTATGTTTTTCACAGTGTAGAATTTTTTGTTCATTCCAATTAAAATCATGTCCGTATGTGGACCGATGTTTGCTAATTACACTGTGGTTACTAGGATGTTTTTTAATGTCTCTGCAATGTTCACTTACACGTGTAGCTAGTTGTCTTTTCGTTTGACCAGTATATGTCGCATCACAATCATTATATTCAATCATATATACGACATCAGTTTTCTGATTAGCATCAATCTTGTCCTTACCTTTCTTAATTAAATTATTAAGTCTTTTTGGAATCGTATATATTAATTCGAGGTCACATTTATTAAGCGCGATATTTAAATTTTCGCTTAGGTTTTTTATGTAAGGTAAAGGTAAAACAGATGCTGTGTCAAACTTTTTATAACAAATGTCAGTATTGTGGGTAGAGTCCTTACGAAATTTTAAAGTTTTAATTCTCTTACAGACATGTGATCCTATAAAAGGTTTAGGGAAGCAATTGTTGACCAAGATATCAGTTATTATTTTAATATTATCATCATGATAATCATGATCGTCAGAGAGCAAAACAGCACGGTCTACTAAACATTTTATGGTATTGATCTTGTATTTAAGTGGATGGCTCTTTCGAATAAAAATTCAGATATCTGCCTGAAAAAGTAGGTTTTCGATACCAATTAGTCAGCAAAATTCCTTCAACCTTAATTACAGTGGTGTCTAGAAAATGAATAGAGCTATTGGTTTCCATCTCATGAGTAAATTTTAAGCGCTGGTGATAACCGTTGAAAACATTAAGTACTTCAGTAATTTCGGGCTTCGTCGCTATTGCAGAAATATCATCAACATATCTGTAATAGACCGGTATAGTAAAATCTAATAAATTTAAACAATGAGTTTCTAGGTCATCCATGACCATGTCAGCCAAGATTGACAATAAAGGAGACCCCATCGGACATCCAAAGATTTGCTCATAATAAATTCCGTTAAAACTAAAGCTCGTTAAGTCAAGGACAACTGTGAGTGCGTGTAAGAATTGTTATAAAGACATGTCAGTATTTTGTGTAATATGAATCCACCTATTTTCCACTGCTTTCAAAGCCAAGTCTTTCGGAATGTTCGTAAATAACGAAGTTACATCTAACGAGAATAAGACCTGATTATCATTAATCTTAGTGTGTCTAATATGATTGACAAAGGTCCAGCTGTCCTTGATGTACGAACCCGGTTTGGAATAGATTTATGTAGAATTTCGTGTAAATAAAGAGCTAAGTTATAAGTCGGGCTACCAACCGACGAGACAATAATACGTAAAGGATGGTCTTTTTTATGTATTTTTGGTAGTCCGTAACATCTGGGGAGAATCCCACTTGTGTTTTTTAATTGGTTGTATGTCAGTTCGTCGATAATCCCGTTATCTCGCCAACTCTTAACCAACGTGTTAACCTTCGTTTTTGTAAGATTGATGGGATCTTTGTTTAGTTTTTTGTAAGTTGTTTGATCACTAAGTAGTTCGTTCATGGTGTCATTGTATTTTATTTTGTCCATAATTACTGTCACTTGTACTTTGTCGGCTTTCGTGATAAGTAAGTCATCATTGTCTTTTAAAAATTTTTTACATTTAGAGAAACTATTCAGAAGAAACCTGTCTATGGCATTAACATGTTTTTGTTTATTTAAAAATTTTTGTAAGGAATTTGAAACCGAAGCTCTAGTTTGTAATGTGCCACCTTTCGAGCACGGCTCGTAGGCGCTCAGTCGGGATCAAGGTTCGAAAGGGCGAGATAACCAGACGTGTGTTTGTGATGTGTAATTGTTTATTAGATTAATCAGAATGCATGTACAAAATGAGAATGTATCGGTGTGTAAAATAGATGTGAACGCTGTGTGTGTGTGTGTGTGTGTGCGTGTATGCGGTATATCTATATTTACAATGTGTAAGAATATGCGCGCGAATGGTTCGTATGTATACGTGAATGCAAGCAGTATGTATATTTACAGTGTGTAAGAATATGTGCGCGAATGGTCCGTATGTGTACGTGGATGCAAGCAGTATGTATATTTACAGTGTGTAAGAATATGTGCGCGAATGGTCCGTATGTATACGTGAATGCAAGCAGTATGTATATTTATAGTGTGTAAGGAATATGCGTGAATGGTCCGTATGTATACGTGAATGCAAGCAGTATGTATAATTACAGTGTGTACGAAATGTGGATTCGTAATGCAGCGGCCGGCTCGGATCGTACGGTGAACGTGTTTATTTATTCGATCGAGCTCACATAAATGCAGTCGGCATTTCGCGCTTTAAAGTTCGGGGAACTTGAGCGACGGGTCGGTTTGTTGTTTCGTGTTTTTGCGTTCCTCTCGGCTTTTTAAACGCCGGGCGAGCGCTTTGTATACGCGTGAATGCGATAGGCGGGGCGTGCGGGTACGCGGGCGCGGGAGCGCGAGAGCGCTAGGTGAGAGAGCGCGCGGCGTGAGAGCGCGCGGCGTGAGAGCGCGAGGCGCGAGAGCGCGGGGCGCGCGTCGTGAGAGCGTCGGTCTTGAGAATGCGCTAATTTTGCAGTCATGGTAATTAACGCGGTGAGGGTTTTTCGATCGGGATGCTAGCGGGATGCGACGACTAGACGGGAGCTCCCGTCGGCGGCAGGTGACTCCCTACCCGTGGATTAGCGTCGTCGCGAGGTTCGATAGGATTTCGAATCTGCTGAGAACTCTCAGCGGAGACCGGGTGCGCCCGACCTCGTAGATCCGGTAAGGGGTTTCAAGGAAGCCTTCCTCGGAGATGCCGCAAGCTCTCGGCGGAGCCTGGGTGCGCCCAACCTCTGGTTTTCTCTCCTGAAAGAAGCTATCGGGGTTTCGGAGCTCGTGTCAGGCGTCGTACAGACTCTGAGCGGAGCAGGAAACGGAGTGTCTTTTTCGGGGCCGGATCGCCCTTTTTATCCGGAGAAATTACCCGTTCGGGTAATTTCGGCGGTATTCGTTGAGCCCGATTGTTCCCCTAATCGGGGTAATTATTACCGAACGAATTCGGTGGTGTTCCGGCGGTGGTGCGGCAGGAACCGATGCTCAGCGCTTTCCGTCGATGTTCGGAGCGGTTCGGAAGCGCCGAGACAACGGCCCTGGCTTTGAACGTCGGCGGCCGTACAACGGCCCGATTCGGACGCGGCTTGCAGTAATTAAGAGGGGCGCATTGCGCCGCTGCATTTTGCCCGGCTGGTGGTCGCCGGGCGGCAGCCTTCCGGCGGACGACGGCCGGGTAGAAACGATCGCGGAGGGTGGATCGTTACAAGTTTGTTCTCTTAAGTCTTAAGTTATTGGGAATTCTCTGAATATTGGCACACTTTTAACAATGTTCAGATTCAAATCTATCCGATTATTTTTATCAATTTTGTTAATAGGCAGTTCGAAATTCTCTTCCAAGCTCAAAAAATCTGATATAGATTTTGGAATTACTTTGCTACTGATGTTCATTATCCATTTTGATGGATAAATCCTACCTTTTCAGACAGATATCGAAAACCTACTTTTTCAGGCAGATATCTGAATTTTTATTCGAGAGAGAGCCATCCACTTAAATACAAGATCAATACCATAAAATGTTTAGTAGACCGTGCTGTTTTGCTCTCTGACGATCGTTATCATGATAATAATATTAAAATAATAACTGATATCTTGGTCAACAATTGCTTCCCTAAACCTTTTATAGGATCACATGTCTGTAAGAGAATTAAAACTTTAAAATTTCGTAAGGACTCTACCCACAATACTGACATTTGTTATAAAAAGTTTGACACAGCATCTGTTTTACTTTTACCTTACATAAAAAACCTAAGCGAAAATTTAAATATCGCGCTTAATAAATGTGGCCTCGAATTAATATATACGATTCCAAAAAGACTTAATAATTTAATTAAGAAAGGTAAGGACAAGATTGATGCTAATCAGAAAACTGATGTCGTATATATGATTGAATGTAATGATTGTGATGCGATATATACTGGTCAAACGAAAAGACAACTAGCTACTCGTGTAAATGAACATTGTAGAGACATTAAAAAACATCCTAGTAACCACAGTGTAATTAGCAAACATCGGTCCACATACGGACATGATTTTAATTGGAATGAACAAAAAATTCTACACTGTGAAAAACATAGAAAGAAAAGAGAGATTGCTGAGATGTTTTTTATAAAAAAATTTAACAACAATATTAATCTCCAAAAAGACACAGATAATTTAAATCCGATATATGACACAGAGTTAATACACAGAGTATGATTGTTTGTTGTTTTTAGTAAAGTTTGTTCCTTTTGTCTTTGTAATGTTTATGTTATTTGGACGCGAGACATTGTAATATTATATACATGACTTCTTTTTCGACATTAGTAATATCACGGCTTTCACTTTGACAGTTTGAAAGATAACGTTCTTAAAAATATCCCCTGTACATTACATCCCAAATTGCGGTTTGTTTCTTATTGTCAATATACAAAAAATTTTTTCGTTAATTTTTATAGAAACACTTGATAAGGACCCGTATCCAAGGGCCGAAACGTTGTGTAGAAATATTTGTATTGGCCAGTTAGGTCGAATTTAATAAATCACTTTTATATTTTTATTCACTGGCTTCAATTTAATTATTTGATATTTAAAATATTAATTTGTATTATTTTTGACCGTTTAAGATTGTCACAATACAGATATTGAATTGATTATAATTGATAAATAATGTTTTATACATTGTTCAATTAATGACATACTTTGCAGGAGGGATTATTCCGAAAATTGGTATACGTACCATTATTCAGAACAAAGAAATCTTGACAAAGAAATGTTGACAAAGGAGTAGCAATTGTTACTATTAATATCGAAGATGAAGAATTTATATATATGACCGGGCATGTCATTGATGGAAAAAATTTATTACCTGCTACAGGATATCTTTTATTTATATGGCAAATGATCGGCTGGTTAAAAAAACAGCATCATCTTGATATACCAATTGTATTTGAAGATGTCAATTTTCTACGCTCTACAATTTTGTCAAAACAAAACCCAGTCGATTTAACTCTTATGATCCAGAGAGGTAACTTGTGCAGTTAAATAAATTTTGTTAACTGTGGATATACAAAAATTCAAATATTTTACATAAAATTAAATAAGAGAAAAAATTCAATTGAGAAAGATGAGAGAATTGAGAAAAGGTATCCAACAATTTGTTGTATTTAACAAATCGCTAATAGTAGCACCAGATTTGAACAGAAATTGCAGTATATTGACACTAACTGCGTTTCCATTAAGCCTGCATTCTGTTGACAAAGTTGGTAAATGTAACATAATCAAAATTTATTTTTACTGCTTGATTCATACTACCAATTTACGATAAAATGTGTTGTAAATTTGTTTGACTTATTCACATTTCATTTCTATTTCTGTTATACTAATTAATGTTGGTTTAATTTATTGATAAATATTGCTATATTTATGTTATTATTTTATCATTGAATATGGTGATAGATATGCTGCATTAAAATTTTATGTTTTATCTATAAAAATTTTTAATAGATACTTTGCAAAATTTGTTTTCAACAGAATTTGTTCTCTTACGTTATATAATAAGAATTTTATATCAAAATGCAAACAAATTACATCATCTAATGACGAGTTTAATATCTATACTATGAAGAATTTTGTTACGATTCTAGTTTTGTTATTGAAAATTAAATAAATAGAAGAGTTATGGAATTATTAAAAAAATTATAATTAGAATTAATATAATAATCATAAATTAATTATAATATGTTAAAACTAGAATTGAACTTTACCTTAGTAACGACTATATATAAAAGTAGTTTTGTTGTTCTGCAAAGCACGTGTCAGGCAGTTTTTAAGCACGTCCGAATAAGTTCGAAACGGAGATAAATTGGCAGATAAGTTGATCTTTCATAGCTTATTAATATTAAAACATTGTTCTAGTTTCTGATATGCAAACATATTTATCAGAAACTACAACTTAATAAAACTTAAATTAATTTTTGTAATTTATTTAAAACTGCATACAAGCAAATTTGGTGTATAATATTTACTTGTGTTTAATATTTATTTTCCATAATTAGGTAATTTATGCTTCAGAATCTCATTATAAAGCATACAATATCTTTTTCTAAACTATAGAAAATTAATATCGATATTGTTTTAGGTAGTGGCAAATTCGAAATAATCGAAAGAAGTAATACTGTCGTTACTGGAACAGGATGAATTCCAGTTAATATTAAAGACGAGAAGATACGTACTACATTTATCGATCAAAACGACAATGATGAAGAGGAAATGAGTATGAAAGATATCTATAAAGAATTGAAACTTCGTGGGTATCAATATACCGGCGAATGTCATGGACTTAAAAGCGCGTCAATCACGGGAAAGAATGGTCATATTAACTGGATCGACAACTGGGTAACATTTATGGACAACATGTTACAGATAATGATTTTAGGACAGAATTCGAGAAGTCTCCTTGTACCAACAAGAATTGGCAAAGTAGTAATCGATCCGAAATCTCACATACAACATGTTGAAAAACTTACAAATGAAGAGAAACGTAAGTTTTCAGTATTATAAATAGGATAAAAATTTTAAATGAGATTACAATTTAGCCGAGTGTTATTTTGGAAAATATGTATCTAATATGTCATCGTATGTGTGTTATATTGCAGAAGTCCTCGTACAAAATTATAAGCATTTAGATGTTTTGATATCTGGAGGAATAGAAATATGCGGCGTCATGGCTACACCTATATCTCGCCGAAAAAGAGCAATCCACTCCGTTCTTGAAGAGTACAAGTTTGTTGCTCATCGAGATCTAAATGTGATGTCTTTGCAAGATGCAATAAGAATGTCAGTCCACGTTGCGCTTGAATGTTACAATATGATAAACGTAAAAATCATCGATTTTGTCGAGGATAGCGATCAAGTGATGCCGGATAATTTAAATTGTTTATTTGTGAATAAAGTTCTAGATGATTTACCGCAAATTAAATCTGATATCAAACTCATAGCGTCACACGAGCGATTCAAAGATATCGCTTTGCTTGACAACGTTTCTACAATAGAATTCGATAAACTGACAAGAAATGAAAATTGTTTGATGATCATAGGTTACGGAATTCTAACAAAAAATAAAAACAAATTATATGAACAATTGTTGTCTGTCATAATGCCAAATGGATTTCTTCTGACATTGGAAGAGTTGGATGCTCTCTACGACTACCCATGCCTGGATAAGTATGGGTTGAAAGTAATTTTGGAGAAACGTACCGACGATAATACACTTATATTATTAAGGAAAATACAATATATTAGCAGTACTCAGAAGATAGTGGATCTAAACAATTATGAATTCTCTTGGGTGAACAAGCTTAAATCATTGATGGATGTAGAAAAAGAGACTACAAATATGAGGATAATAGTCGTCGCAGAAGAAGACTTCGAATGCGGACTAATCGGCCTTGTCAATTGTTTGCGAAAAGAACCAGGCGGTGAAATGATTAGAGGTTTATTTATTCAAGAAAAAGATGTGCCTACTTTTTCGTTGCAAGAATCGTTGTACATGAAACAACTAGTACTCGATTTACCCATCAATGTTATACGTTCCGGTAACATTTGGGAATCTTACAGACACTTTCTATTACCATCACTAGAACCAAAACTCGTACAAAGTGCCTACTCAGATGGTACGTTAAGGAGATTCGATATTTAGGAAAAATTTTAATAATGTTTTGTGATACTTCTCATTCATAAATTAAATAATGGTTGATTGTAACTTTAATAGAATTAAAATAATTTGTTATTTTTTTAATTTTAGGTCTAGGGTGATCTAAGTACTTTTTGTTGGGTGTAAAGCAGGATATCTTTCGTCAACGATAAAGATGAAGAAAATTTAATAAGAATAATCTATGCTTCTATTAATTTTAAAGATATCATGTTAGCTAACGGTAAACTCAACGAATCTATCGCAGATGAACCAAATAATAGTTCTATAATTGGAATGGAATTTGTTGGGTTTAATAAAAATGGACAGAGAATAATGGGACTATGTTCAACTGGGTACGAAAATGATACACATATACATTTTAATTCATATAACTTTAGTAAATAAAATTGTTGAGGCGTTAGATTTATATTGCGGGGAAGGATTGGCTAAAATATAACTCGCACGAACACGTGGTAGAATAAAAAAACTTTTATTATATAAACGTTATGTGACTCTCGGGCGGATGTTCTTCCCGGAAAGAGAACTGGTACTCGTTGCCACGCAGGGCATTGGTTCGGCTCTCTACTGGAGGGGAGATGCACGCTTGCCACCTCACGGAGACTTCCTAATGCATAATGAAAGCGCGCGCAACGGTCATCGAATACGAAAAACTAACCTTTACAAAAATATTTAAAATAAATCTTTATTACATATTTCTCTTATTATATTTAATTTTTTATTATATTTTAATTAGAAATATTTATAAAAATATAAGAAATAAAAGAATTGCTATATTTAATATGCTTCTTTTTACTCTTATATATAAAATATTATTTAAAAAAAAAATTATGTAACGTAACTTTAAAATAATTAATAATACATTTATATAATTTTCTAAATCATTATTTTTAGAGGAATGACAAATATTCGCGTAGCTGACAAATATCTCAGTTGGATCATACCTGAAAAATGGACGATAAAAGATGCCGCGACGGTTCCTTACGTACATAGCACGTGCTATTACGCTTTGTATTTCAAAGGTAAAATGAAGAAGAGCGACAAAGTATTTCTTTTTTTCGAGGTCTTTTATTCACTGTCAACTCTGTCAAAGACTTTAAGATATACTATAATTAAACTGCATCTTTTTCGCGTGTTGTATTCTTTTAATTATGCTATAGTATGCGCAACTTCCACTCACTGTGCTTCTTTCCTTTTTCCCAATCTGCATTTCCGGCAAATATCTTATTGCTCTTCATCATTCTCTTTAATTTCTTCGTCAACATCACCTATCAATATAACCATGCGACTGGTATATTATACACAATAGTAAAACACTCCTATAAATTTCCACCTTACTTCAACTTCTCTTTTAAACAACAAACTTTAATCTTTTTTTATGGCGCAATTATCATTTTCTTGCATTCGTTTGATGAAACCTTTTCTCTTTTAAACTGTTTTTTTATCGGCTCTCGTTAAAATTTTTCTTTATTATTACTCCTATATTGTACAGTCACACTTCATTCTTATAAATCTCTGTCTATGATCTTCATTTTACTAACAGTTTCTCGTCCTTTATGTTCTCCTTCTATTCTTTCTCCTTCCCTCCTGATATTTCAAAATATAGAATATCGTTTGAAATCAATATTATTTGTAGATAATGATAAAAATTCATAAAGAAGATGAACTCTTGGATGCGCCTATACTCGCACATCTCCGCTACTCTGAAACAAAAATGCTACATCGTTTTAGGTGGCCTAGGTAGTTTCGGTCTAGAATTAATTGATTGGTTGATTCTACGTGGTGCAAAAAATCTAGTACTGACTTCGCGAAATGGGATAAGGAACGGTTATCAGCAATCAAGAGTAACGTTATGGCAATCTTACGGTGTGAATGTACAAATCGTAACAGCTGCTGATACTTTGAAATACGAAGACTGTAAATCTATATTTGCCGAAGAACAAGGTCCTGTGGATGCTATATTCAATCTCGCAGTTGTGTTGAAAGATGGCATATTCAAGAATCAGTCCCCACAAACATTCGAAGATTCCTTCGTGTCAAAAGCACGACAAAGAAGATGAACTATCGAGAACAATTTGCCCCCAACTTCGACATTTTGTCGTTTTCTCTTCCGTTACTTCCGGAAGAGGTAACGCAGGCCAAACAAATTACGGAATGGCTAATTCCGTAATGGAAAGAATTTGTGAAAGAAGATTAAAAGAAGGTTTACATGGTTTGGCTATTCAATGGGGCGTTATTGATGATGTTGGACTTGTGGCAGATATGCAAGAAGATGAAAAAGAACTTGTTATTGGAGATACATTGCAACAAGGAATATCCTCTTGCTTAAATACATTAGAAGTCTTTTTGCTACAAGATCGTAAGCAGCATGGTTGTTGCTGAGAAAAAGAAAGATTCTGACCAAGCAACAAATCCATTTGAAGCGGTTGCAAATATTATGGGTGAGTTCAACTATTATGTAAAAGATTTGTCAAAACATTTATACGAAGTAAATTTTTATTCAACAATATTATTAAGCGTGTATTATAATGAAATATTCGAGTGCATTAATGACATTCCAAGAAATACAAACTTCAATAGTTCTTATATTGCTGTTTAAAGATTAAGTAAGTTTTAAGATTAAGTGGTTTCGATTAAATTCTCTCTCACATCTAAATATTTAATTATTTTTCTAATTTCTAAAATAGGGTTGAAGGATCTAAACATATTAACCCCAAATATATCGCTGGCTGAACTAGGAATGGATTCAATTATGGCAGTGGAAATTAAACAGACGTTGGAGAGGGAATTCGATATTTTATTGACTGCACAAGATATTCGAAATCTTAATTTTGCTAAACTTAGAAAAATGACAAATACCGTCGAGCAAGAAGAGATGTTCAATGCCACTGAAACTGATACAAATTTGGATGGTTTAATAGTATTGGCTCGAAAACTTAACAATTCAGACTTGAGTCCAGATATTTGTAACGTTGTTACTATGTGTAGGCTGAGGTGACTCAGCTCTGCCGGACAATCGGCTTCCTCGCTACCAGACGGACCGAGGTGTTTCTCGATCCCGCCGAGCCATCGGTTTTCCTCGCTACCTGACGGACCGAGGTGTTCCTCGGTTCTGCCGAACTATCGGCTTCCTCGCTACCAGACGGACCGAGGTGTTTCTCGGTTCCGCCGAACTATCGGCTTCCTCACTACCAGACGGACCGAGGTGTTTCTCGGTTCCGCCGAACTATCGGCTTCCTCACTACCAGACGGACCGAGGTGTTTCTCGGTTCCGCCGAACTATCGGCTTCCTCGCTACCAGACGGACCGAGGTGTTTCTCGGTTCCGCCGAACTATCGGCTTCCTCGCTATCTGACGGACCGAGGGGTTTCTCGGTCCCGCCGAGTCATCGGCTTCCTCGCCACTCAACGGACCGAGGTGTTTCTCGGTCCCGCCGAGCTATTGGCTTCCGCACCGACCGGGCTTACGAGCCACCACCTTGTATATACGCGCCGCGCTTGGCTTCCGCACCGACCGGGCTTACGAGCCACCTTGTATACACGCGCCGCGCTTGGCTTCCGCACCGACCGGGCTTACGAGCCACCTTGTATATACGCGCCGCCACACACACTCACACTGTAAATAACACGCCACAGCTGCCTAAGGCCGTGCATGTATTCTGGAATTAAATAAACACTAGTTGTTACTAGGAAGGGTAAATAAGTTTGAGCCTCCCCTTCTCTCGAATCCTGACACCGGCGAGCCGATCCGTGCGCTCGAGAAAGGTGACCGCGTTACATATTTATGTAGAAGTTGCTATAAACAGAGAACTTGCGGGAAGCGAAATATTCTTTATACCAGGAATCGATGGATGTGCAAGTGTATATAAACTGGTAACATCGAAAATTAAATCCTCGGCGATGTGTTTGCAACATGGTGTACTTAATATGCCGGGTGTTACTCGTTCAGTAATGAAATCAGCAGCACATCTTCTGCCTGTACGAAGTTATAAGATAATCTATTTTAAATATTCACTTAAATTGCTATGTATTAAAAAAATAATATTTGATTACACATACACACACGCATGTGCACGCACTTACGCCATTTTTGCGTGCTATTTCATATATGTTTATGTTTTTCTAACATATATTGGAAAAAATGAAAAATCGAAAAGAATTTCTAATTGTTGGTTATTCATTTGGATCTTTAATTACTATCGAATTAGCAAGATTATTAGAAGCTAGGAATTTCTCTGGACGTTTAATACTTATAAAACAAAATGGTTAGTCAATTATTATAAACATATTATGACTTTACTGCGAAAATGGTTTACTTATTTATGTTTACATCTAGTTAATAGGATAGAGTATATAAAATAATTCGTTAGGATATGCTCGTTAAAATGATAAAATAAATTAAATTTTTTATTATCTTAATTTATAAAATCTAGGTTACAGAAGTTTTGAAAAGTTTCTATTACGTTTCGTTGAATAATCAAAATTATAATAATTATATAGTATCATATATATGTATATTTATAATATTTATAATAATCGAAACACAGCATTTATTATTTGAGCGTATATTTAAAATGGATATTAAATTAAAACAGTAGTTGTTGAGGTATTATATTGTTGTTAATGACCTAAGGAAAAGGTAATTTGACTTATATAATTTAAAAGTGCAGAAGAAGTAATTGGATAATAAAAATACAAGACATGTTTAGTATTTTTAATATACGAAAATATAGTATAAACATATTACTGTCTTAGTTTAAACTGCAGATTGTTCTTTCGTTATTAAAATTGTGCATAATACAATATTATTATTTAGAGCTTGCGTTAGAGCTGAATAAATGCAATACGTGGGAGGAAAAATTAGAAATATTAACTCACTTTTCGAAAGAGATTAATGTATTAACTGTTGAAAATATAAAATTTTTATGTTGGACGGTTTACGATCATATAATCGCTGTACAAGACTATAATATATCTTCATTGCCTTAATCAACGCCTTAAATCATCTATAATACTATTAAAACCCGCATTTGCGACTAACACTTTTATTGAAGAAGATTATGGTCTGAATAAAGTAAATGTGATTACGTAATATATATTTTATCATTTTTAAGATATTTTTTATAAAAGAAATTTCTTTTAGATTACGGAAAGTGCAGTACAAATTCATTACGTGGAAGGTACTCATGTCACAATGATGGACAATGACAAAATAGCATTATTTATTAACGAAGTATTGTAAATTAAAAATATACAATGATAAATTACTAAAATAATTATGCAAAACTTTAGAAATAATTATACTATAAAAGAGATTTTGCGAAATTTTATAAAATACCAAAGTAATTAATGTAAAATTAATATTATATTTAATAATTAGTTTTATTTTTTATTCTTAGCAAAAAGAAAACAAAAATGCGATGATTGGGTACGGAGAAATAAGAAATTTTTTTTTCTTACAGCACAAAGAATTACGTAAACGCTCAAGACAGATTTTAGGATCCATGGCGGTTACTATTTTTTGCAATTCTATACCATATTTAATCGTCACATAATTGGAAAAATGGTGGTCATAGGGAGTAGTAGTGTGTTGACGTGTGGAAAGTTTCACGGAAAGGAAGAGGTGGAGGAAGATAAGGAGAAAGGTGTGGGAAAAGGAGGTGATAGAGGATAACCGGAAGAACTCGAGGAAATGGAGGAGGATATGGGGATGCAGGACAAAAGGAGTTTCACAGGTGGAAAGAAGTCAGGATTTCGGAGTTAAGGTGCTTGGAGCAATGAGAGGAGAGAGGGAGATGGTGGCGACGAGGAAGGCAGCAGAAGAAAGAGGAACTAAGGAATGATCGATAAGGAAGTGATCGGTAAGGAGGAAAGAGTCAGAGGTATTCGTACGTACCGGCCGGCAGCGGGAATGAGACGCTGAGACAACAGGTGGTGGCGACACAGGAAAGCCGGCAAGCCACGTGCGCGATACATGTGCCGTGATAGGTTAGTTGGATACACAGTGGTGCATGGAGAGCAATAGCTGCGAAATAGTGACTTGCTAAGAGAGAAATAAAAATGGCTTGGGAAGACGAGGTGCTGAAAGAATTGAGAGGAATAGGGAAAGGACTAAGAGGTATGGAAAAAGAGCTGAGGTTGCTGAGAGAGAAAGGACTGATAATAAGGGAAAGAAAAGGGAGTGAAAGTGATAGGTTAGAGAGTGAGGAGGTAGAGGAGAGAACGAAGGACGAGACAGGGGCTGTAAAGGAGGAGGAGGAAGAGAAGGAATGGAAGAGGGAAGGCGCTTGGCGAAGGGAAAAGGAAGCAGAGGAAAAAGAGAAGACAGGCGAAAGTGTTTGGGGGGAGGGGAAGGAGAGAGGTGACAGGTGACAAGGGCGTGAGGAAGAGAGAAGACGGTACGGAAAAGGAAGAGGAGACAGGGGGAAGAGGAAAAGTTGGTGGAAGTGAGGGGGAAGGAAGAAAGAGGATGGAGATGTGGAGCAAGAGTGAGGGGGAAAGAGCAGTGGAAATTGCGAAGGAGCTGAAGAGACTCAGAGCGAAAGGACGGAGAATAACGGAGAGAGATGAAGAGGAAAGTGATGGGGTGGAAAGCGAAGAGGAAGAGGAGAGGATTGAGGAGGAAGTCGAAAATGAAAAGACGGAGAGGAGAGTAAAGGAAAAGAAGAGAGAAGACGTCACGAGGAAAGAAGAGGAGGTAGGGGGCAAAGGGAAGGCGGGAGGAAGTGAAAGGGGGAAGGGAAGGAGAGCGGCGACGCGTGATAAGATCGAGGAAGGGAAGGGAAAGGAAATGAGAGGAGGGAGAGCAGGAAAAAGGAAGTGAAGGAAGGATGGAGGGGTGAAGGGGAGGGACGTGAGAAGAAGGAAAAGGGGGAGGAGAGAAGAAGGATGGAAGAAAGTAGGAGAGGGGAGTTTATCGAGATGGAGGAAGACAGGGGATCGAGGGGTGAGAGAGAAGAGGGTAGCTGGTCGAATTGTACGGAGGAGGAAGAGGAAGAAGATGCGGTAAAAGAGGTATGGAAGAGGGTGAAGGGTAGAATAGATGAGGAGAGGAGAAGAGAAGAGAGAGAAGGAACAAGGGGGCTGGTAGGGAAAAGGGAGGAGCGGGTAAGAAGGGAAAAGAGGAGGAGGAATCTAGTATGGAGGGGGATAGAGGGGGACAGCTTTGAGGAAAGATGTGGATGTCTGAGGGGGAAATTGGTTTTGGGAAGAAAGGTGGGGGTAAGGGGTGTGGAGGAGAGATTCGGTGAGGGGGGAAAGAAAATACTGCTAGTCGTAATGGAGAAAGAGGAGGATAGGGATGAAGTACTGGGAAGAAAAGGGGAGATATGGGGGAGGTGGAGGATGAATGTGGACGAAGATTTGACGAGGGAAGAAAGGAAGATGAAATGGAGAATTAAAGAAAAGGCGAGGATAGAGAGGAGTAAAGGGAATTGGGTAGTTTTTGACAGTAGAAGATTATGGATAGAGGACAGGGAATGGAAATGGGATGAAGAGAAAGAGATTTGGGAAGAAGGCGAGGGAGAGTAGGGATGAAAGGGGATAGAGGGAATGCATTTAAGGAAAAGGTTGGAGGGAGATGGAGGGAAAGAGAGGAAGGTGTCTCGGCGTTTGTTGGCTTTTTAATAGGTTACAGAGATCCAGGAAGGCCAAGCTATAGGAGCAAAGAAGGAGCGAGACGTACGGAAGAGAGGATGAAGGAAGGAGGAGGAAGATGAGAGGAAAAGAGAGAACGGACATGCCGAGACGGAAGGAACGAGGGACGAGGGAACAAGAGGGGAGGGTGTATGGCTTTATATGTTTCAGATGTCTGACAAGCCAGGATAGAGGGACATGTAAGGAGAGAGAATACGTTAAGAAGAAGAGGGTAGGTGAGGCAGGAAGAGGGAGAGGAAGGATGGAGAGGCAAAAGGGATGGAATGACGCAAGGAAGGAGAAGGATAGAAAGATGAGGAAAGCAGAGGGGAGAGAAGGACTATGGAAAAGGGCAAGAAGGGTTTGGTGGAAGAGTGCCGTGGAGAAGGGAGGGGGGTTTGTAGTATGTAAAGGTCGCTAATGGCCAGGTCGCGGGGGAGAGGGGAATATTGTGTGTAAAAGGTTTGGGTACGCTCCTTGAAAAAGCGCCTTGTAAACCCTGAGGGGATAGACAATATACATATCTAATCTAAATCTAATCTAATCTATTTAATCGTCACATTTCTTTGAAGATCTTCCATATGATCGAATTATATCAAACTTATGTAAAAGTAAATCTTCTTTAAGAAGTTATTGTATTATTATGTAGATTATTCCACAGAAATTAAATACCTTAGAGTTATTTCTCTTATATATGTTCATATATAATTATATTTATACACACATTATATTTGTTTGCATATAATTATATGCATTTAATTAATGAAAGAAATTTTAGTTTCTACAGGATAAAATCTAAGAAAATTAAATATTTTAAGGTTTTTAACAATAAGAAAAATTCATAATATAATATATAACTTTGATTAATAATAATAAAATTATACTTTCTATATTATTGTTTAAAGTAATATATTTTATAATCAATCCTTTTAATTTTTAAATATCTTTAATTATTTACTTAATTTTCTTAGTCATTTTTTCTGTAGAAATTAAAATTCCTCAAAGTAATATTGTAATATATATATGATTATGTATAAACTGAATTCTTAATTGCTATTTCTAAACAATTATAATTTCGTATAAATTTAATTATATATAAACACATAACACTGATGCCAAAGATGGCTAATTTCTGTGGAATATATGTATATGATAATACAATAAGAAGGTCCTAAAGAAGATCCTCACTTCTAAATAAGTATGACATAATTAAATCAGAATAAAAATTTTAAAGAAATATGACGATTGAAATTTGATGTAAGATTGAAGAAAAATAGCACTAGTCATAGGTTTTAAGTCTATGTTGTGTGTTTACGTTAAATTTTATATTGTAAGAAGAAAAAATAGTTGCATATTTATTCGCCAATCTTCGCATTTTTTTTGTTTTTTCTATAGACAATAAAAATAATTATTGGGTATAATATTTATTTTACATACATTTCATTACATCACTATTTCTTACAATTTTAGATAATTATTTTTGTATTTTATAAATTTATATAAAATACTGACACATATTTATTTCTCTTGTTTTGCATAAATAATTTAGTATTTCATAATATTTTTTAATTATTAAAATAAAATTTACAATTGATCATAATTAATACCTTTGTGTTGTGTGATCACTTGTAATGTATTTTAATATTATATTATACACACTTTATTTTATATATTATATATTAATTATATTATATATTAATATATTAATTGGGGTTTTGGTACATGTTTAATGCATTGTTATTAATAAAATGCCATAAAAAATTTAGTAAAAAGCGTGTCCTTAATCGCAAAATATTTTCTAAAAATCTTTTAAATTCTTTAATTTTAAGTTTTTCTTAATAATTACTTTTGCTACTATATTTCCCTCATATTCTGCATATTAATAAAAAATTATAAAGATTAAGAGTTTTTATTTATTTTTTTATTAAGGTCCACATTTCATTGCACAAACCCATGGATTCGTACAATTATAAACCTCGTTTCGTATTGAAATCATTGGCGATGTGGAGTGTGGATCTAGCTTCTGGTAGAAAATTGGAAACTTATGTAATACTTCTCACGGAGAAATCTTCTCAGTTATAACATATTTTGGAATACTCTAAATAAAGATTTATAAAGGTGTTTGTCAAAATGTATGTATGATATGAATAGTAATATCTAGATAAACTGTGTTTAAAATAGCATTTTTTATCAGTTTACATTTAAATCTTGATATGTGTAAATGTTAATTTTTGTTAATAACTTTTTAATAAACAACAAGTAACGATTAAAATCTTTTGAAAGTTATTTAGATTCATGATCTTGACAACATATATCAAAGTTTACTCACCTCTGGATATACAGTAAAATAAACATTAACTGAAATTTGATGGAACATGCTATTAATATTAATATTACATAATATACAATAATTTGCAGTATAGATAATGCAAAAAGATAATATTATGTGAAAAAGAAAAAACAATAGAATAATAAATATGCATTTCTCATTTGAATATATTTACTTAAAACTTGTAACACAATAGAAGCGCATTAATAATAGAATAATCGCATTATCATGTCTATTTTGATCCATTTAAAAATTCAAAATTTGTGTTATATCCAATAAACTTTGATACGACATACACTATCTTGAATTTAATTGCATATGTAATTTACATTGATTGCAAATTTTTGTTCAAATAGTTAAAAAATAAAATTCTTAAAAAATCAGTATAACCCAGTAAGCAAAATGTTAGCAGCATGCGCGCAGATTGGCAGCAAATTTGATCAAAATCCTACATCAAAACCATAGCCATCTGCGTCCGCATTAAGCTCGTGTTCTGTCGACAGAGCCTGCTGACAGGCAATGTGAGTAGATTGGCGGCAGAAATCGAGTAGGACCTGCGCAACGCAGTTTGATGTCAGATTGGCAGCAGAAACTGCGCAGAGCCTGCGCACATAAACTGGCAGCAGATTGTCGGCAGAAACCGAGCAGGACCTGCCGTCTTAATTTAAATAGAATAGCGGCATTTAAATGCTTCATTAATTTACATTGCTTATTTCGCTTACTAAAAGATAATAAATGAGGTATACAATAGTCACATTCACGAAACGTCATTGTCTGACGTTTGTATTAATAACATAAATATATAATATTAATAACATATATTAATGTAATATATATAGGAAAGTTTAAGTAATTTAATTTATAAAATTAAAGATTTTATTTATATGGAAGTTAATTTCTATTTTATATCTTAAGTAGATAATAACGAAATATTTTATATTCGGACAATTTCTGTCCGAATAAGTGAAAATCGGACATTTATCTGTCCGATTTTTCAAAAACCTGTTCAATATCTGAATTCCCCTGTACGGAAATCGTATCAAAAATTAAACTGATAGAAATAATTACATATGTTATTAACCGCATTTTGCAGGCTTTATATACGCTAATGACAAGAACTCGAATACGGGTATAGAAAGTGAATAATGCGCCGCCTAGCGGTAAGCGAATAAACTACACTATTTTAATATATTATATAAGGCTAAAAGCTGCAGGTTCTACTCGGTTTTTGCCGACAATCTGACGTCAAGCTATGTTAGCAAGCCCTGCTCGATTTCTGCTACCAATCTGTCATCAGATTGCGCGCGCGCAGATCTTACTCGGTTTCTGCCGTCAATCTGACATCAAACTGCGTTGCGCAGATAAAATAGTGAAAAGTTTTGTATAATTACTTTTAAAACACATGAGAATAAATGTTTACATTCATAAAATAATTTTTATTAACTTCCGAATAAATTATTGCGAATTTCTTTCATTGAGCTTATGTTAGAAAAATAGTTCATTCTTATAGTTTATACATGTGATATACAATATATACACATAGTATATATAAATAGTTAAATAGGCGAGGTTTTTGATGCTAATTTATATTCTGTTTTCTCATCCACTTTCACGTTTTTTTTATGTATGTAAATAATTCTCTTAGCTATAATTCCATACATTTTAAATATAAATAATTGATAGGGTGGATTTGTTTATACAGGGTGTCCGGAGTCAGTCGCATCACCCATCGTGTGCTGATAGAGCAAGTTAAACCGAGTAAGAAAGTCCTCTACTGTTTTGCGATCTTCGCAATAATTAATGAGAAATAAATTAAACAAGATCGGCCAATACGCGCGAGTTCAAGCGCGCGGCGAGAAGAGACAGCCCACGCGGGGGTCCAACGTTATGCATTGCTCGTATTTATCCATCGTCCTTTGTAGAGTGCTCCTCCCCGCTTTGTCGCGTGCGTAGCAACCGCGTAAACATTAGGCTTTTATTTTCGCCGCGCGACAAGAATCACGTAAACAGTAGGAGGTCTCTTCTTGCCGCGCGCTTTTACTCGCATACGGATTGGCCGCTCTTTTTTATTTAATTTCTTATGAATTATTGCGAAAATCGCAAAACGGTACAGGACTTTCCTACTCAGTTTAACTGCCTCTACCTGCACACGACGGGTGATGCGGTTGACTCCGGACACCCTGTATAAGTAGTGGTTGAGATACAGGACAACCGGTTATCCAGATGGCAACATTTGACTAAATTACGCCAAACCTTTTGGCGTCGATGGCAGTCTGAATACCTACAGGAGCTACAGGAGAGAAACAAATGGAGGACTGCTAGTCGAAACATAGCAATCAACACCATTGTTTTGGTAAAGGAGGACCATCTGCCCCCTCTCCAATGGATCATCGGCAGGGTTGTCGAATTGCATCCCGGACCAGACAATATCGTATGCATTGTATCCGTACGAACTCAAGGAGGAATCTACAAACGAGCGGTGCGAAATCTTTGCCCGCTACCCCTAAACGACGCTGAAGGAGATTGAAGGACGTCCCTGCGTACTGCGACGTTTCTTAACAGTTCTCAAGATTCTAGCGACCATTTTATTTACTTTATTTAAACCAAGAAAAGCGAGACTGTTTATTTAAATCATTTTCTTTATTACGCTACTTGCGAAAGTTTATGTTCAATTTATCCTATTTAGCCGTTTCATTTATGATGTTTAACAATAAGATTATTAGCTGTATCTCAGGCAAAGCATATAATTTCTTGTTTATTGAAAGATACTTCCAAGGGAGGCGGTAATGTTGATAATATAGTATTACCGACCGAAAGATGTGTTGTCCCTTGGCGGCGCTTAAGTAAAAAAGAGAGAAGAGAGGTTAGATATGGCGAAGTACGGTTCAGCGCAAACACGTGTATCCTAGTCAAGTACAATAAAAAGCAAGTTTCTAGTAAGGAATTGGTCATAATTCTTCTACCAAACATTTTGGCCATAAGTTTAACGCTCTATCAAGAGACACGGTAGTGTCTCGCGCCAAGTACAAGCGCAGCAATTGCGAGGCACCCGGGTGTCTATACGCGAGTCGGATAGTTTGAGAGTACTTTGGATTATCAGATCTGAATAAAGGCTGAACTGAGCGAATTCTAAATAGGCTTAATAGATAGCTTGGGTTCGAATTATATAAGGAAAGTGTCTTTACTTTCGTTCTACATGTTGTATAAACAGAGTTATTACGACGCAAAGTCAAAATATGGAATTATCATTTTAAGGAACCACCATCGTCGCCCTACACGTACTATACACGACACAACACATGCAAAGAAATATAGTGGTATCACGCTACACGCATATACACGTACACACACATGCAACATGCAAACATGCATTAGTTTTGTACTGTCTACGCACACGACAGAAGATTGCGCTAATGGCGCTCTGAGATTTGACAACAAAGTGACAAGTAAGTAAATAATGTAAAGAAAAAGGTTAACACGGTAATATGCTATGTAATGTTTACTATAGCATGAATTTTGATATTTTAATTATTTCTAAAAAAGTTAAAATTAATGGTCCGATAGGACGACGATTAATCATAGTTATACATGTAATGCGGCTATATAATATAATAATAATAAAATAGTACGGCATACTCGTCAGTGTTGTCATATAATTATACTTTACGGTAACATTATAATAAAGCCAGTGGCGAATAACAAAATATTTGTTGTACTATGCACTATACAGCAACAGTATAAAGCCAGTGGCGAGCAACCTGACACGATGTTCCATATCTTCAGTGTTACGTTAATTAATTGGCTTGTATACATATATTGTATAAGGTAATTGTATATAAATTTCTTTCATTCTTCGTTCTAATTTATTGCACAATGCATTATACTTTACAGTATACTTTACTCTCCCTCCTTTTCTCTCCCTCTCCTTTCTCTCTCTCTCTCTCTCTAATTGAAAATTTAAACTTTTAAAAATATTAATTAAAAAATAATATTAAATTAAATTAATATATACTATAAAAAAGAATGATATCCCTAAAAACTTACTTAAAAAAAAAAGTAAAAAAAGGCGCCAAGTACACGTGTCAGTTAAGAAAAACTGTTATGTTTACAAAATAGTGTTATTTTAACCTACAAAAATAATGATATCCAAGAAAATTGCGCCAATTGAAAATATAAACTTTTAAAAATATTAATTAAAAAATAATATTAAATTAAATTAAAATTAATAGAGAACTTAAAAATTAGAAATTAATACCAATAATTAAAAATTTTTACAAAAATTAAAAATTAATACAATTAAAAGAAATTAAAAAATTTTAATTAAGAAAACTTGGTGCTGTTAAATTTTAAAGTATAAATTAACCAAACAAATAAAAAATTTAATTTGAATCTAAATTTATAGAATTATATTTAATTTATTTATATTAATAACTGCGATGTAATTACATTTTTAAGAATACGTTAATTGTAACATAATGTTTAGTTTAGCAGCGCCAAGTTCTTTTTAATTAAAATTTTTTAATTTTTTTATTTGTATTAATTTTTAATTTTTGTAAAAATTTTCAATTTTTTATTTGTATTAATTTTTAATTTTTGTAAAAATTTTCAATTTTTTTATTTGTATTAATTTTTAATTTTTGTAAAAATTTTTAATTTTTTATATTAATTTTTAATTTTTCTATTAATTTTTAATTTAATTTAAAATTATATTTTTATTAATATTTTTAAAAATTTATATTTTCAATTGGCGCAATTTTCTTGGATATCATTATTTTTTGTAGGTTAATATAACACTATTTTGTAAACAAATATAACAGTTTTTCTTAACTGGCGCGTGTTCTTAGCGCCTTTTTTAAATTTTTTTTTTAAAGTAAGTTTTCTTTCAGGGTGTTAAAGACGCCGTTAAAATATGTTCTTACTCTCATGTAATCAGACTTGTAAAGTTATTGACATTTTTATTTGAAATGTAATTGCCAAAATTTTATGTATGTAATGCTACACGTAGTTATTTTTATCAAACAGACTCATAATAAGTATTTGGCCATTTATTGTTACTAGTTTTTATTAATTATTGGGAAAAATACGTCCATATAAACATATATACAGGAAAAATAATAAGAAGAACTGAAGAATAATTGAAAAATGATTAAAAGCAATTTTCGCTTTATATTTTTCAGAGAAAATAAAATTGGAAGAAATGAGAGAAAATTGATTATATGTATGTATGTATGGTTTATTTGATTCCCCTTAGGGTTACAAAGGCGCTTTTTAGGAGTGTACCTGAACCTTCACAACAGTGTAAAATCATATCACACCCCCGTCCGCCCTGGCCATTAGCGACCATCACATTCTACGTTTCTCTCTCCCCACCCTTCGCCCAACACCATGATTCTCAACCTCTTCCCTCTCATCCCACCCCCCTTATTCTCCCTTTTCCTGTTTCCATCCATTTCTTTTTCTTCTTTCCTTCCTCTCTTATCCCCTCTGTCCAGTCCTGCCAGTTCTCCTTCTTCCGGCTCTCTTTTTTTCTCATTCCATCACCTCTTCTTTCCGTGAGTCCTCTCTCCTTTTCTGTTCCCATAACTTAACTTGCCTGGACATCTATAACATAGCAAGACAAAAAACCTTCCCCTCTTTTTTTCTACTATCTCCTTCCTCGTTCCTCCTGCCCTTTCTGTCACTCCTCTCTCATTTTCTGCCCCTCTTACTCTGCACAGTATAAACATCCAAACCGAATACCCTGCTACTCCTCCCCTTCCCCAAAGCCCTCTCCTCTTCCTTCTGCATCTAGTTTTTAGCCTTTTTTTCCTCCCCCTCTTTTTTCCCGATCTTCTCTCTTCCCCATCTTTTCCTCTATCCTTCTCTCCTCCCCTCTCCCTTCCCTTTCCTTCCCTCTCATCCTTCGCATTTTTTCGTCTTCACCTTTTCCCCGCTACTCCACCAACTTTTCCCTCCCTCTCCCTTTTTATCTACCTCACTTCCCCTTTCTCCGCAATCTTTTCCTCTTCCTACTAAATCTACTTCCTCACCCTTCCCCTCCGCCTTTTTCCTGGATCCCCTTTTTCCCTCCTCTCTTTCCTTCCTACTTTCTTCTCTCTTCTTAATCTCTTGCCTCCCTCTTCCTCCCACATTCCTCTCGTCCTTCGCTACCGTCCATCTCATCCTCTTCTACTCCCTTTCTCCTCTCTTCGTCCAGTCACTCCCTTCCCTCGGCTCCTTTTCTTCGTCTCCGTCCTTTTCCTCTTTCCCCACGTATTTTAACCTTTCACTATCGCTCTCCTCGTCTTCTTCTCTCTTCCGGATAACTCTTCTCTTCCTTCTCCCTCCTCCTTTTCTTCCCTCCACTCCTTTGCTTTGTCTTCTTCCTTCACCTCTCTTCCACGTTTTCGACCTCTCATTATCACTCTCCTCGTTCTCCCTTCAAGCTGACTTTCCTCTTCCTTTCCCTCTCCTCCTTTTCTTCCCTCGACTCTTCTGCTTCATCCTCTTCCTTCTCCTCTTTCCCCTCGTTTTCTAACCTCTCACCATCGCTCTCCTCGTCCTCTTTTCTCTTCAGGATGATTTTACTCTTCCTTCCCCCTCCTCCTTTTCTTCCCTCCACTCCTTTGCTTTGTCTTCTTCCTTCACCTCTCTTCCACGTTTTCTACCTCTCATTATCACTCTCCTCGTTCTCTTCTCCCTTCAAGCTGACTTTCCTCTTCCTTTCCCTCTCCTCCTTTTCTTCCCTCGACTCTTCTGCTTCATCCTCTTCCTTCTCCTCTCTCCCAATGTTTCTCACCTCTCACTTTCGCTTTCCTCTCTTCTTACTCCTCTCACCCCTCTTTATCTTATTATTTTCAATTCTTTCTTTAATCCTCTCCCCCCTCTCTTTATTCCTCTCAACTCTCTCATCAACTCCTCCTTCCAACCCATCTTCCTTTCACTATAATTCACTATAATTCACCTCATCTTTTATCACCTCACTCCTGTCTCCTTTTCTCTTTCGCGCAATCACCACTGATCCGCCGCAACACGTGTTCCGCGTACATGGCCCGCAGGCTTTCCTGTGCCGCCATCACCTGTTGCCTTATGCCTCCTCTCTCGTTATCCGCCGATAATACCCTTTGTCCTCGTCACGCACCTTCCTTACCGACTCCTTCTTTCCCTCAGTTCCATTCTCTTCCACTCTTCTTCACCGTCGCTACCATCTCCCTTTCTCTTCTCCTTGCTCCGGAATCTGCTGAATCTGTTTATCCGAACTCCTTTCCACCCACCTAACTCTTTACCTCCTGCATCTCCATCGCCTCCTCCATTTTCTCGAGTTCCTCTCGTCCTCTTCTATCACTTCCTCCACCCACAGATTTCCCACCTTCCTTCAAACATCACTTCCTTCCCCAAATTCCTTCACTACACGTCAGCTCTCTTTAACCGCCATCTCCCCCCCCTCCCGAAAATTGATTATATATAATTATATAAAAAAATTTTCATATATATAGTTATACACGAGAAATTTTTTCTCATTTCTTCAAATTTTATTTTTTCTAAAAAAAAAAAATTATTTTTTAAATTATTTTTCAATTTTTCTTTTTATTTTTTCTGTATAAAAGGACAGAAATTATGTGCGAGAAAAAAATATATGGACATATTTTACATATAATTATATATTATAATAAATTAAAGTAAAAGGCTCTATTATACTTATGTATCAGGATAAGAGGAATAGGCAAGTGAGAGCCGGGCGCAAGAACTTAAGCGCTGAGACTTCGGTTGTAATTTTCTTTATTTAAACTTGAACGTTTCGGTCCTTTCTTTGGACGATCTTCAGCACTATGTTTACAGAATGGTGTACAAATGGGGTCAGTATTACTTGCCTATTCCTCTTATCTTGATACATAATTATATATATTTATATTTTATTATATATATGAATTTTTTCCCAAACTGACTTCTCTCTCTCTCTTTTTCCTTAACATTATACCTTATAAATGCTGAAGAATATTTGAAATGAAATCACTTAACAAAAGAATGTGAATAAATATTGCAATAATTATTTTATATTGTATTAATATACGATAAGTAAACGATATTTAATGTTTTAAATATATTGAATTGATTGCTGATATGTTTAAAATGTAAAATTATAAGCACATATATATTTATATAAATTTTTTTCCGCAATGACCGATGTCATCTCTCACAATATATTAAGTTTCCTTTGAGAGAAGCGCGTTCTGTGTATACAAATATAAATATATATATATATATATATATATATATATGTATACATTATATAACTTTAATATTGTACATTTATATAAATGTGATGTATTAGTATTTTAGTTTTATCAAATTGTAAAACATGTTCGAAAAATTTATTTAATTTAAATGTATTTACTTTCCATAATTTATAGAATTATTAATAATAAACAATTGTTTGTGTGAATGTTATAAAACTTAGATATTAATACATTAGAATATTTATACGATTTTTTATAATATTAACTAATGTTACGTCTGTATATGTGTGCGCGTGTGTATGTATTAAAAATACTATGATTCGTTATAAAAGGAAGTGTTTTTTCAAAATTTTTTATCTTTTTTATAAACAATATAACAAAAATATAAAATAGTTCAATTTTAGAGAGTTGAGTTTATTCGCTGAGAGAGAATAAATCCAGATAGCGATCAAAAATAGTGTATTATTTATAAAGGCATGTTTTATATATTCTCGAAATTTTATAATTTATAATTTTTAAATTTTTGACTTAAGCATCTCTTCCCTTGATCTTCACGGCAAGAACAGAATATAACTGAGTTGTTTATTGGCAACAAATTATAAACGGCGCCGCTTCCCCACCAGCTCGTCGGGAAAACGTCAGGGTAACGTTCGAACCCGATCCGTTCGGAAACAGTTCCGATGGGCCACAACAAGAACGTCCGTTTGACGTTTACATTCGTTCAGAGAACGTGCGGCTAAACGTTCACGGAACGTTCGATTAGAACTGTATGAGAACGTTCGTTTGAGGTTCGATAAATGGAATAACGTTTTTTTTGTGGAATATAGAATTTTTATTGTACGTCTACAACTTTTCTTACATTCTTATAATACCAAAGTGGCCAACATGCATTGTAATATGCTAGGCATGAAAGAAAGAACAATCACAATATCAACAAAAATTCACAGAGCTCATAAAAATAAATTGTTAAAATTGTTCATGAAAAATGTGAAAATTCAAAAGCATACAAAGCATACAAAGCAAAAATTCAAAAGCATACACAGAGCAAGATTAAAAATTTCGATAGTAGAAAGATGATAAATCCACTAAAATTTCAGCTTACTTTATAGCAAAAAAAAAACAATTAAATACTTTATCAAGTTAAAAGAAATTAATAAAAATAATCTTTTAAGGTTTCCGGACTTCATTTTGTCTTTTGATGTAGATCTTTTGATGCCTGACACGAATCACGCCCTCTTCAATAATATTGTTGCGCTCCCTTGTATAACGTTCCTGCGTGTAAGACTGTTATGGCGGGAGATCATCCCCTAGCACGTTGCTAGGAAGGAGGTTGATCAACAACGGCGGACATCTTGTGAGGAGCTGCCATTTTGTTCAAGTCGTATGACGGCTGTCTTCTCGTGCGGACGCGAATTATCTCGAGCCCAATATTATTCCTTTAATTGTGTTATTTCGTTATCTTGTTCCCTGTTTCGTTATTATTAAAGTTATTGCATTCCTTTTCTTAATACACGTGTTGTTATTTCCCGGAGCGAGTGAGTGTGTGTGAGACGCGGCGCGTTTCGATTAATATCGAAATCGTCCCGCGGGCGCAACATTTTGGGGGCTCGTCCGGGATTTGCGACGTCAACAAGCAGAATCATCGGCGAGATGACTTCAACAAGGAGGAGAATTTTTCGCGCTGAAACTCCTGAGGCCACGGAAGCGGTGTCGATGCAGGCGGTGTCATTACAAGCAGCGTTGAGGGAGATCCGAGAATTGCGAGAGAAGCAAATGCGGAAGGATGCAGAATTTGAGGGGAGGCTGCGAGAAAAAGATGACGCGTTGCGAGAGGAGCAAATGCGGAAGGATGCGGAATTTGAGGAGAGGCTGCGAGAAAGAGATGACGCGCTACGTCAATTGGAGGAGAGGATTCGTCTGCAGACTCCGCGTCAACAGCTAAGTCCTTCTAATAACAGAGAGCAAAATTTAGAAAATAACTGTAGAAATGACTTAGGTTATAAATTGAAACCTGATAGCTATGACGGAAGTGTCCCTTTGCGCGAATTCCTTACCCAGTTTAATTTGATAGCGCGCGCTAATAGATAGAGCGATTCATCTAAGACGGTAGCATTAGCAGCTTGCCTTAGAGGAAAAGCGCGCTCCGTTTTGGATGGAATTTTTGAAATTGAAAATCTAAGTTTCGAGGAAATTAAATCAAAATTGGAATTTCGGAGAAGGTCATTTGGCACAGACCTATTATACGCAATTTATTAATCGTAAACAACAATTTTCCGAGAATATAGTTACGTTGGGTTCAGATATTGAAAGACTATCTCGTTTAACTTATCCGGAATGTACTCATGAAGTACGCGATAAGATCGCTTGTGCCCAATTTGTTGCCGCGCTATCAAATGGGTTTATAAAACAAACTTTGCAATTAGAAAATGTTTTTTCTTTGAAACCGGCCATTGAAAGAGCGATGGCAATAAAAGTTATTCAAGAAAACAGTTTTACTAAGAATGAGAATATGAAATTTAATAGAGAGAAAAGAAATTTTGTTAAAAATAGTGAAAAATTTAATGACGAAAAAGAAGTAGAAAAGAAAAATATTGAAAAGAGAAAAAGACCATTTGAAAAGAATTTTAATGGAAATAATAAACAAAATAATAATAATTTTAAGCAGCAAAAGAAGGAATGCTGGAAGTGTGGAGCTCTGGGACATTTCCGATCTGAATGTCCTTCAGAAATTTCAGAAGCGAAGGAAAACTCGGTTTAGTCGAGTTCACTGGAGCGAGCTCGACTCGTAAAATAAAGGCTCCAAAATTTGAAAATGTTGAAAATTATGATGTAAATAGAATAAGTACTGATTTCTGTTATTATGGTACGATAGATAATAAGTCTTGTATTTTTAAATTAGACACGGGCTCCGACGTGACAATTTTGAATTCAAAGATGGTTAGTTTATCTAGACAGCGTATTCCGGTAGAAAATTGTAAACTGAGATATCCTACGAGAGAGGAAATTGAAATTAAGTTTATGGCTCCTGCATACTCGATTGCCAAGTCCACCAGATTCGTGCGACAGCGTCACCGGAAATAAGTTGGCGCTGGAAGTACATATTTTTTAATAAATAATAGCTCAAACGATTGCTCCTTAATTGCTCCGTTAGAATCCACAATTGCTCCCCTTTTAAAATTAATACTTTTTTAAATATTTACAAAAAACGTAAAATTCATAATATTCACTGAAAAACATATTTCCAATACTTTTCTGAAACTATATACATCATAAAACGATTGCTCCTTAATTGCTCCTTATTGCTCCATCATTATTTTCATGATTTAATGCTTTTTTATCGAAAATTAATAAATTAATAATTTCCCAAGCGACGGCGGCGCCACATAGCGGCCGCCTATCGGAACTAAATGGCTCAGCAGCCAATGGCGGAATTATTCAAACATATTATACCGACTCTATTGTTTATAACCATATCTCAAAGAGTTTAAACAACATTTCTTATTGATTTATCGGTAGAATAATTGCTCCTCGTTTGCTCTATTACAGTGCTGGGATTTACTTGCAACTTTCGGCCCGATTCCGAGACGCACGCCTATTGCTCCCCACTCACCGCTCGCGCATTAGCAACGAGTCGCCAGATACGCGTGACTAAGGACGCGGCGCTCCTGAGACAAAGGGCCGCGTCCTTAGTTACGCGTATCTGGCGACTCGTTGCTAATGCGCGAGCGGTGAGTGGGGGACAATAGGCGTGCGTCACGGAATCGGGCCGAAAGTTGCAAGTAAATCCCAGCACTGCTCTATTAGGATATTCGATCGCTCCGTTTGTGTAATTAATGTTTTATGATATATTAGCAAAAAACCTATCATTTTCTTGGAAAAACATATTTCCCGTAGTCTACTGCAAATATATCCAACATAAAACGATTGCTCCCTTCATATTTAAAATGGTCTTGAGTTGTCGTTACGCGTTGTTCGTTGCCGTCCTTGGACAAGACCAAACATGTTTCAACACGTTACAACTCACATTCAAACATTCTAATTTCGTTGCTAGAATGCTTGGTTGTGATTGGTTACGCCCTTACGTTTATGACTAAAACTTTTTTACGTGCAATAGTCCTAAGCCCGTATCAGTCTATGGATTGAAAATTTAAGATTAAAGATTGAAATTTGACTAATCAGAATAAAGGGAACTGAAATTTCTTTGTCTTTGATTGATCAAAATTCATTCTTCAATCTTTGATCTCAATGCGTAGTCTACACAGTCTAGCGTAGTCTAACATTTTGTCGTATGAATGTAATATCAGCCTTTAAGCCCGAATCAGACTACGCATTGAGATCAAAGATTGAAGAATGAATTTTGATCAATCAAAGACAAAGAAATTTCAGTTCCCTTTATTCTGATTAGTCAAATTTCAATCTTTAATCTTAAGTTTTCAATCCGTAGACTGATACGGGCTTAAGACTATGGCACGTTAAAAAGTTTTAGTCATAAACGTAAGGGCGTAACCAATCACAACCAAGCATTCTAGCAACAAAATTAGAATGTTTGAATGCGATTTGTAACGTGTTGAAACATGTTTGGTCTTATCCAAGGACGGCAACGAACAACGCGTAACGACAACTCAAGACCATCTTAAATATGAAGGGAGCAATCGTTTTATGTTGGATATATTTGCAGTAGACTACGGGAAATATGTTTTTCCAAGAAAATGATTGGTTTTTTGCTAATATATCATAAAACATTAATTATACAAACGGAGCGATCGAATATCCTAATAGAGCAAACGAGGAGCAATTATTCTACCGACAAATCAATAAGAAATGTTGTTTAAACTCTTTGAGATATGGTTATAAACAATAGAGTCGGTATAACATGTTTGAATAATTCCCCCGTTGGCTGCTGAGCCATGTAGTTCCGATAGGCGGCCGCTATGTGGCGCCGCCGTCGCTTGGGAAATCATTAATTTATAAATATTCGATAAAAAATGCAATAAATCATGAAAATAATGATGGAGCAATGCGAAGCAATTAAGGAGTAATCGTTTTATGTTGGTCATAGTTGCAGTAGACTACGGGAAATATGTCTTTCCAAGAAAACGATTCGTTTTTTGCTAATATATCGTAAAAAATTAATTATACAAACGGAGCGATCGAATATTCTAATAGAGCATACGAGGAGCAATTATTCTACCGACAAATCAATAAGAAATGTTGTTTAAACTCTTTGAGATATGGTTATAAACAATAGAGTCGGTATATGTTTGAATAATTCCTCCGTTGGCTGCTGAGCCATTTAGTTCCGATAGGCGGCCGCTATGTGGCGCCGCCGTCTCTTGGGAAATCATTAATTTATTAATTTTCGATAAAAAATGCAATAAATCATGAAAATAATGATGGAGCAATAAGGAGCAATTAAGGAGCAATCGTTTTATGATGTATATAGTTTCAGAAAACTATTGGAAATATGTTTTTCAGTGAATGTTATGAATTTTACGTTTTTTGTAAATATTTAAAAAAGTATTAATTTTAAAAGGGGAGCAATTGTGGATTCTAACGGAGCAATTAAGGAGCAATCGTTTGAGCTATTATTTATTAAAAAATATGAACTTCCAGCGCCAACTTATTTCCGGTGACAGCGTCACACCTGGCAAAATTATTAACTAAAAGGCGTGGAAATGACACTCCACAAGCTAAATTATTCTTGCGAAATACAGCGTCATTTTTTGTTTTAGTGCAGTGTTTTTATGTTTAAATTAATTGTCGTATTGTTAAAATATACCGAAGACTCCCATTTTGTTATAATTTAATATGTGAAAACAAATATTTATCTCAATTCGACACCTGTCAAACAGCAGTTTTCGTCCTTGATTAGGTTCAATTCAATTCGACATATATATGTTATTTATTGATTACCCAAACAAAAGGAGATTTTTCGGTATATTTTACAAGTCGGGTCTATCGATTACAAACGCTATTTTATTGAAAAACATTTTTATCTTAACGTATTTCGCAAGAATTTTCATGGTATATTTTCTCGCTTCTGACGTCACAATCCAAGATGGCTGCAGTGAGTACGCAGGAGCCTTAAAGTTAATGTTTGGATTTCTCTCGGTAAATATTCTATGGAATTTTCAATGTTGGTCGCGAATATTAATGATGATTGTCTGCTAGGGGCAGATTTCTTAAAAATAATTAAATCAGAGAAAATTTTTGAATCTGTTTTGGGAATTTCAAAGCAAAATCCATTTTGTAATCTTTTGTGTTCGCGTATTGAGTGTTTTGAAGAAAAAGTTCCTCATTTTCTTAGAGAACTTTTTAAGAAACATTCGGAAAATTTGGATTTTTCTGAGAAAGAAATTTTTGCCGAATTTCTTTATGAATTCCAAGATGTATTCTCAGAAAATATTGTTGCAGGAAATTGTGGATTAATTGAACATGAAATTAATTTGACTGATTGCCGTCCTATTAAACAAGCTCCCAGACGTATTCCTATTTCTATGCGAGGAGAGGTTAATAAAAACATCGAAGAAATGAAAACTCAAGGTGTTATAGAAGAATCACAGAGTCCTTGGGTTTTGCCGGCTGTGTTGGTGAGGAAGAAAGATGGAACAATCAGGTTTTGTGTAGACTATAGAAAATTAAATGCGGTCACAGTGAAGGATTCTTATCCGTTGTCCAGGATAGATGATATTCTCGATCAATTATCAGGTAATTCTTGGTTTTCCACTTTATATTTAAAAAGCGGATATTGGCAAATTAAAATTTCGGAGCAAGATAGAGCGAAGACTGCATTTTCAGTCGGAAATGGCTTATGGCAGTTCACTGTTATGCCATTTGGATTGTGTAATGCTCCTGCCACTTTTGAGAGATTAATGGTTTTACAAAAATTATTATCAAAAGTTTGTTTGGTCTATTTAGATGATGTAATTATTTTCAGTAAAGATTTCAAAGAAATGATCAGAAATTTAAAGGAGGTATTTCTTCGTTTACATACGGCTAATTTAAAGATTAACCCAAAGAAATGTGTTTTATTTGGAAGAAATGTGAAATATTTAGGACATGTTATATCAGAGAAAGGCATTACTACAGATCCGGAAAAGATTATTGCGGTGAAAAACTAGCCAATTCCTCAAAATAAAAAGTAAATCCGTAGTTGTCTTGGCTTTTGTTCGTACTACCGAAAATTTGTAAAAGGATTTTCGTCAATTGCAAAGTCCTTATATAACTTAACTGAAAATTTATCCAAATTTGAATGGAAGACGGATTGTCAAGAAGCATTTGATAATTTAAAGCAAGCTTAAATATCTTCATCGGTTCTTTCTTTCTTTCCCGAAAGTAAATGGAATGTTTATTCTAGATACGGATGCTTCGAATTTGGGAATTGGTGCAGTTTTATCCCAAAAACAGAATAGAATAGAAAAAGTTATCGCGTATTATAGCCGTACATTTAATAAAACCGAAAGAAATTATTGTGTTACTCGCCGGGAATTACTGGCGGTTGTGGATTCGATAAAATCTTTTCATCATTATTTGTACGGACAAAGCTTTCTGGTTCGTACGGATCATGCTTCACTAAAATGGCTTATGTCTTTTAAAAATTTGGAAGGACAGCTAGACGTTGGCTAGAAAGGTTACAGCAATATAACTTTGAGATCATCTATCGGAAAGGACAATCTCACAAAAATGCTGATGGATTGTCCAGACGTCCTTGTGCGGAGATTGACTGTAAATATTGTGCTAAAGTAGAATTATCAGATTTGGCAGAGGAAGAGAAGAAAATTTCGCGAATTTCGCTAGAAGAAACCACTTCGGAAGAATGGCGAAGGGATCAATTAGAGGATCCAAATTTAGCTATTTTTGTGAAAGGGAAAGAGGAGGGAAGAGGTTCTCTTTGGAAGGAAGTAGTTGCTAGAGACAGCTCTGCAAAATTCTACTGGTCATATTGGGATACTCTCATATTAAAGAATGGTGTGCTCTATAAAAATGGAAGAGCTCCCAATGTAAAATCGTCTATTTTTCAGATAGTTGTTCCTCGAGAACGAATTTCCCGAATCATTGAAGAAGCTCATGATTCTCCCTCTGGAGGTCATTTTTGAGTCAATAAAACATTAGGGAAAAATTCGAAAAAATATGTATAAATCTTTATTGATCCCCTATGGGACCAATTACAAATTCCGCATGCGTTCCATCTCTTAACCTAAACTTATTCTACT
>OX424443.1:22341888-22512168 GCA_949152495.1 Lasius fuliginosus | reverse complement strand
CTTCCTCTTCCCCAACCTGCAGCCCTCTTTCTCTCATAAACTCCTTCTTCTCCTGTTCCCATCCCACTATCTTTCCCTTACTCCATCTCTCCTTCATCTTTTCCCAACATTTCCTTGCTATTTCGCTTCCTTCGCCTCCCTCTAACCTCTTTTCAAAATTCCACGCCCTTTTCCCAGCCCTCCCCCTCATCATTTCTCTTCCTATCTCTTCTCTTACCATATAACCTGGTGTCCTACAATTTAACCCTAATGTATCTCTCATGCACTCCCTCAATCTCCCTTCTTTCCTTCCATCCCCATACCTCCGCTCCATATCCCATCACCGTCCACACCAACGTATCAAATAACCACATTTTCCTTTTCCAGTCCTTCCCCCATAATCTTTTCCCTATCCCCCATACCTCCCTCATCACCACCGCCGCCCTTCTCCCCCTTTCTCTTACATGTGCTTCCTGACCCCCGTTCTTCTGTAACGTGTATCCTAAATATTTGACTTCCTTCACCTCCTCTAGCTTTCTTCCCTTCCACCTCCAGTCCATCTTTTTAGTCTTCCCCCATCCTTTCCTAAACCTCATAACCTTTGTCTTTTCCTCATTCAGTTCCAGCCCTTTCTTCTCTAAATATCTTTTTAGCCTGCTTAGCATTGCCCTCATATCTTGCTCTTTTTCTGCCATCAAAACCACGTCATCCGCATATGACAGCGTGTATATTTTCCCCTCGCCTAACCTCACACCTCCCCAACCTCTTTTTGCCATCTCTTCCTCTAGGTCGGCTATCAATATATTAAATAACGTTGGGCTTATTGGGCATCCTTGCCTTACTCCTCTCGCCGTCTAGAACTCCTCTCCTATCCTCTTTCCCACTCTTACCCTACTCTTTGTCTCCCTCAACATCTCCTCCACCCTCACCACCAGCCCCTCTCTGACTCCTCTTTCCCGCATCGCCTTAACCACTGCCTCCCTGTCTACCGTGTCAAACGCCGCCTTCAGCGGTTTACAAAAACCGCTGTCATCTTCCCTCCTTTTTTACCCAGTTGTTTATTTACTAAATAATTTATTGCAAAAATCTGGTCCACCGTTCCTCTCCCTCTCCTAAAACCCGCCTGGCTTCCTGAAAGTAGTCTCCTCTCCTCCACCTCCCCTCTTAACCTTTCTCCTAATGCCGCCGCGTATATTTTGTACGACGACGGCATCAGCGTCACTCCTCTATAATCCCTCACCTGTTCTCCTTTTCCTTTTTTTACTATTGGCACTATCAACCCCTCCTTCCATTCCTCCGACCATCCCTCCTTCCTCCATACCCTCTTACATAACCCCCATACCCATGATCTCTTCCCCTCCATATTTCCATACCTCGTTTGGGATCCTATCCTGCCCTATTGCCTTCCCATCCTTTAATCCTTCTATTATCCTCTTTACCTCTTCCCACTCCAGTTCCTCCTCCCTATCCCCTTCCCCCTGTTCTTCCCTTCTTTCCTTTCTCCCTCACTACTCTCCCTTCTACTCCCCCTAGCAACCCCATGAAATATTCCTTCCATTCTTCTATCTTTATTTCCTCATTCACCCTTTTCCATCTTTTTCTTTCTCTTCTCACAATCTCCCACACTTCTTCCTCCGTCTTTGCTTCCCCAGCCTCTCTCAACATCCTCTCTCTTTCCTCCTTTTTCTTTTCTTCGCACATTTCTTTATACCCTCTTTTCTTTTCTCTATACCTATTCCCTTCTCCTCCCTCCTTTCTCTATCTTCTCAATTCTTTTCTCACCTCTTTTTTCCTATCTCTGCATTCCTCGTCCCACCATCCTCTCCTATTCCTCTTCCCATACCCCCTTTGTTCCTCGCACACTTCTAACGTCTCCTTTATTCTGCCTCCCATCTCTTCCAATTCTTGCTGTATCTCTTTTCCTTCCTTCCTTATTATCCCTAGCCCCCTCCTAAACTCCTTTCTGCCTTCATCTCAAGTTCCTCTCCTTATTATCCCCACTCCCCCTCTCCTTCCTTCACTACCCCTTTCCTTCCCCTTCATCCATAAAATCACCGGATGATGGTCCGAATCCAGCTCCTCTCCTATCTTCAATCTTTCCATCCTATCTCTTATCTCCCCGTTCTCCAGTATATAGTCGATTACCGTATCTCCCCTTCCCCCTGTATACGTGAATTCTCCTTCTTCATCTCCTGCCGCACTCCCATTCAGTATTGACCATCCCTTTCTTCTAAACATTCTACTAGCATTTTTCCTTCTTTATTCATTTTCTTATCCTTCGACCTTCTCCCTCTTACTTCTTCCTCCGATTCTTCCCCCCGCCATCCCCCTTCTTCTCCAGTCCTCGCGTTAAAATCCCCCCTATTATTGTCTTTATCCCTTCTCCCCCTTCCTCCATCCACTCCACTATCCCCTTTAGCTTCTTTTCCATATCCCCGTTCACATATATCCCTACTATTCTACACATCTCTTCTTCCCTTTTTATCTTACATACTATTCTCCCCTCTTCCGCCTCCTCCTCCACCCTCGCCAATGTTACATTTTTCTTCACCCCTAGTAATATCCCTCCTACCGCTCTTCCTTTCCTATTCCTTCTTTTGGCCATTTGCAATTTCCATACAAACTCTTTTGATAATTTTTCCTTTAACCTTTCCCAGTCCTTCTCTTCTATCCAAGTCTCCGTCATAACCACTACTTCCCATCCTCTTAACCTCCTCCAAAAGTTACTATCTTTATTCTTCACCCCCACTACGTTCCAAAAAACTACCCTCCACCCTTCTCCCTGCTTCTCATCCTCACTTCTCTTTCCTCTCTCTATCCCTTTCCGTTCCCCTCCCCCTCCATCTTTTCCCCCTGTTCCCTCCACATCTTACTCTCATCTTCCCTTAGTCTTTCCTCCTCTTCTTCCCATCTCCACCATTTTCCGTCAATCTGTATCTTCCCATATCCTACCCATACTCTTTTATTCCTTCCTCTCTCCCCCCATGCTATCTTCTCCAAATTCCTTCTCATCATTCGCTCCTTCCATGTTAGATCGTCGTCTATTCTCACCTCTTTATCTTTCAGATCTCTTCTTTTCCTCATTACTTCTTTCTTTTCCTCTACACTGTTTAATTTTATTATTGCTATCCCTTTCTCCCCCCCCCCACGTATCTCTTTTCCTATCCCTCCGTTTCTATCCCTATCTCTTTTAAGATCTCTCCTACTCTCCTTTCTACTTCCTTCTCTCCTTCCCTTAATCCTTTTATCACTATGTTCCTTCTTCTCTCCTCCCTCTCTTTTCTTTCCTCCCTCATTTCTATCCTTTTTATTCTTTTTTCTATCCCTTTCCCTTTTCCCTCCTCCCCCTCCCCCTTCGTCGTCACATCTTTCATCCCTTCCTCCAGTTCCTCTATTCTTTTCCTCATTTCTTCTTTCTCCTGTCTCCACTTCTCTTCCCTTTCCCCAATCTTCCTCTCTACCATTATCTCCATCTCTTCTCTCATTTCCTTCATATGCCCTCTCAACTCCTCCCTCAACATCTCTTTCACTTCCCTTATCCCATCCTTCAATTCTTTCTTCTAATCCTCCTTTATCTCTTTCCACCGTCTATCTTCTCCTCCTTCTCCCTCAACTACTCCTTTTTGCGGCAATCTCATCACCCTTTTCCCTTCCTTGAAAGCCCATCCCTCCTCTACCCATTTTCCCCTTCCCCCTCCTCCATCTTTTCTCTTTTCCTTTTCCAAATCTCCTCAATATTCCCCGTGCTTCCCCTTCTTTCTGTTCCCTTTTTTCCTTCTTCTACTAACTTTATCTTTATCTTTGTCCCTTTGTTTTTTACCTCTTCCATCCTCTCTATCTGATCTCTCCGCTTTCTACCTATCTCTCTTATTACTTATCTAGTTTCCCTTCTATCTGTTCTCTAGTCCCTGCTTCACTTCTTCCTTCGAGTCTCCCCTCTACCTACTCTCTGGTCCCTGCTTCACTTCTTCCTTCGAGTCGCCCCTTTACCTACTTTATGCTCCCAGCTCCCTCTCCGTTCCTACCTGTTCGCCGCCTCTCTATGTATTTTCTACTCCTTGCTCTCGCCTTTCTGCCGCCACGCGCCTGTCTTTTCTCTCCTCTACCTTCCTATGCCTTCCACCGCTACCTCCACCTCTGCTCCCCCTTACACTTCCTTCCCCTCTCTTCCACTCACCCTCTCCACTCACTCTCTCGTTCCTCAGAAACTTTCTCTCTTGCTCCCTTAACTCGCACACACTTTCTGTCACCTTAGCTCTATTCCACCGGAAACGGAAGTCTCAAATTCGAAAAAGGTTTTATTGGGCCACTTGTAAAACCGACGTCTAAGATTGGTGCAGGACTTGTAAGATTTGCATTTCGAAAGAAGGTCCCGCAGGAAAAGGAAAATCTCTTCTTCAGATATTTAATGTTGGAGCTCCTTTTGAAAGGGTCGAAATGGATGTTTTAGGTCCTTTGCCAAAGACGGTTTCCGGAAATAGGTATTTGCTTGTCATCACAGATTGTTTCACCAAATGGGTGGAAGCTATCCCGTTGAAGAATATCAGAGCGAAACGAGTAGCGGAAGCTTTTGTTTCTCAAATAGTCTCAAGATACGGGGTTCCCCTTGAATTACATACGGATCAGGGGAGGAACTTCGAATCTAAAATTTTTAAAGAATTAATAAATTTATTAGGAATTAGGAAAACAAGGACTACAGCTCTTCATCCTCAATCGGATGGGCAGGTCGAACGGCAGCACCAGACGATAATAAATTATTTAGCCAAATTTATCGCTGAAAATCAGAAGGACTGGGATCGGTGGATCCTAATGTATTTGTTGGCATATAGGACTTCCAAACATGAAGCTACTGGTGTGACACCTTCAGAGCTATATTTTGCTCAAGATTTAAGGTTGCCGTTGGATCTATTGCGAGGTTGCCCACCAGAACTTAGAGATGAAAATTCGGCTGGGGATTATGTTAATAAATTGAAAAAGAAATTAGAGCAAATTCATGTTGACACTAGACAACGGTTAGAGATCAAGTCTTCTCGAGCTAAATCCTGGTATGATCGAAAAGCTAGGCAGATCCATTTTAATGAAGGAGAAAAAGTGTGGCTATATAATCGAAGAGAAAAGGGGAAGGCCCCGAAATTACAAAATAATTGGGAGGGACCTTACAAAATTGTTAGAAAATTAAGTGATGTGGTATTTTGTATTCAAAAATCAAATAAGAGAAGAAAGGTAGTACATGCTGATAGGTTAGCTCTTTTTCTAGAAAGAAGGAAAATAAATTAAGAAATTAAATTTGTTTTTTTTAAGTCGGAGCCCACATATTAAATTGTTATTTATTTATCTTAATTAAAACTTAATAGAAATACTTTCGCAGATTGTTTTTTTTCAAAAGAAGATTCTTGTTGTTTCCTTTCTAAAATCTTTGGACGAGTGGACGAGTGGACGAGCAGACGAGTGAGAAGTGAGTAAATTAGTCTTCCTTTTTCAGAAGACTGCCTCGATGAATGGACGAAAGACTGCCTCGACGAGTGAATGAATGAGAAATAAACGGATTAATCTTCTTTCTAAGAAGACTGTCTCACCCCGGGTTTTTTTTGATCCGTGGTTTTCCCCGTGGGTCGTAGGACGAATACCGAGGCAGGGACTTGATGTCCCTTCGGGGAACGATGGGTCCACGGATAAATACCCCCCTCTTGTCCGAAGATTCCAGAGATGTTACGTTAAAAGAATATTCCCGGAAGCAGAGTATAAGGGACAATGAAGCGCGGAACTGAAAAATATTTCAATAGTCGATTGGGTTCGGATGGCGTGTCGCTCGGTAACATGGGTAGGAACCCAAGGTAGAGCAAAAAGATTCGTCGGAATCCTGGAGTCGACATTGAAGCACGAAGCACTAATAATCGATTGGATTTAAAAGGACGAGTCGCTTAGTAACTTGGGCAGAAGCTCGGGATAAAGCAGGAAAGCTCGTCGAAGATCCTGGAATCAATAGAATTACGCCTCTCCGTTGTAGATTGTCGGGACGACAATCTTGAAGAGGGAGGGCAGTGTTGCGCCCCCTTGTATAACGTCCCTACGTGTAAGACTGTTTTGGCGGGAGATCATCCCCTAGCACGTTGCTAGGAGGGAAGTTGATTAACAACGGCGGACATCTTGTGAAGAGCTGCCATTTTGTTCAAGTCGTACGATGGCTATCTTCTCGTGCGAACGCGAATTATCTCGAGCCCGATATTATTCCTTTAATTGTGTTATTTCATTATCTTGTTCCTTGTTTCGTTATTATTAAAGTTATTGCATTCCTTTTCTTAATACACGTGTTTTTATTTCCCGGAGCGAGTGAGTGTGTGTGAGACGCGGCGCGTTTCGGTTAATATCGAAATCGTCCCGCGGACGCAACAATATGATCTAATTCCATATAATCATTATTTTCAGCATTGCTTAGCTCATCACTTGACAAACAAAGCTCGTCACAATTATTTAAATTATTATCCTGTTGGTAAAAAATATTTTGAAGGTTATTCTGTTGGTTATCTTCATCACTATTTGCACTTCCTGAAACTAAGTCATCTTCTGGAAAATGAAAAGAAGTTGATAAATCTACTTTTTCATTTAAGAACTGCAAATCGCTCTCAGTAATTCCAGCAAACACTGCTGAAGCTTCAGATTAGCCTGCAGATTAGCCTGCTGAAGCTTCAGATTAGCCTGCCGTCTAATCTGCTTCAAACCTACAAACCTCCCCTGTAAATTGCTCATATTACAACCAGGAAACTCAATTTCATCACATTCGAATTAGTTTTACGTCTAGGGCACGAACTCAGCTCCAGAGAAGAGATGTACAAACTATAAGCAAGCTGGAACAAAAACAATTAAACAAACTTAAAGTAAGGGAACTGTAATACATTTTATAATGTTCACAATATGATCAGATAATCACCTAAAATATGGAAAATTGTACACTAACGGTAAGAGACAAAATAAGATTGTAATAGTTAAGGAAAGCAGAAAGAGGGAATCTGATGCCAACAACTGATTCCATCCAGATCAAACAAAACAAATAAACAAAGTAAAATATAAACATTGATCTGAGACAGCAATACTTCTCATAAAGGGGCAAAAGATTCAAATCAAACATCTCAGTCCAAAGGAAATTAGTTTGCTCTTAAAATGTATGAGAACTCAAAAGCAACATTATTTGATTCCAGGCAGATATTGATTTTCTTTAGAAAAAAATAATATTCATACCTTTCATAGTGCAGCAATCTAACTCACTCAAATTTTCACCTCCAAATTTAGTCACGCAAGCTAAAACAAAAACGACAAAAAATTAGCAAATTCTTACATAATGGAGTTTGGGAGTGTATTATCATCGAAACATTAGACCTTGTTTTACGCAGAAAATTTAATACTGTGACTTGACAATAGCTCAGCTACAAGTTTCTGGCATCAAGTCTTCTGTAGCTTTTATTAACTTTACATGAAAGGATTGAAGGTTTTAGCATTTAAAAAAATGTTATTGGGCACTACGATCAAAATATATTTGGAAACAAAATAAAAAATATAAACATAAAAATGCTCAGTAAAGTATTATGTAGACTATTTTAGATACATATATTTTTCCCTTTCAAGTCTAAAATAGTCTACATAAAACTTTACTGAGCATTTTTATGTTTATATTTGAATTTTATTTCCAAATATATTTTCAATGACAATTCATGGTGTGACGTCCCGCCATTTTTTCAAACCCATATTTACAATAATAATTAAGAGATGCTTTTACTTATAAAATATGGAGCAATGGTGTAATCTACTTGTTCTATTTTCAATTATTAGCGACTTCCATTATTGTTCGTCAATTATTTAATTTTCTTACCTCATACGCTTTTATTTTTAGTTACTAACTCTAGGAAATTAAGACTTCCCTATTTAACCGCGCTGCGACTAATCCGGAAGCTCTATTTTGGAACTAGCAACGCAACCCAATCAAGCGCCGTCCCTAGAACCGAACCACACGCGTGTAGCGCTCTAGAACTAACCAGCGGTTATCTTATAGAACAAACCTGCGTGTGAATTCTACCTCTTTTGCGATTTTAAGAAATTAAATACTTTAATACAGATTTAAGGATATATGCGCTATCCCTTATGGAATTATGGAATATAATAACTCGCTAGAAGCAATTCTTAACAAATAAACAACTATAATTTCTGAATTCATTTTAGTTTCTATAAATTCAATTTTAATAAATAACTAAATAAATAACATAGCCAAAAGCAAGTTGTTACGAAATAATTCCATGACTTAAGAAATTAGCGATAAGTCATGCTTACGATAATGCGCTTCAATATGATATTCAAATATTAATCGAGCTTCTGTTACAATAAATATAGGAAATAACGAAGTCATAACAATTTATTGAAAACAGCTTCTTGTAAACAATTAATAATAACTAAGAACGACCATTGAAATTGTGTTAAAACTTGTCAAATAAATAACTAAATTTCAAACAAAATTTCAATAAACAACAATTATGACTTCGAAGATAACTAATTTATTTGTGTAAAACGCGCTACTCTAACCTGATAGTCCATTCAAATATTATTGTATATGTTATACTTTATGGAATCATACCCCGTATATAATAATTTGCAAACAGTCTTTTATAATTGAAAATAATAATAAAGGTCATTTATAGAAGCCTGTAGTAATAGTAAAATGTTGAAATTTAATTAACTCTCATTAAATGACCAAGCTGACAGTAAATTATTATAAATTGATTCTATAAACAGAAAATTAGATATAAGTTTAACATTTTATGTTGCTTAGCATTATAAAACATCCCAGCGTTAAGTTATAAAAATTTTAGATCGAGTGATGTAAGCAGCCCGGTAGCGCGGACACTGAGATCAGCCGACTCTCTGTTTATCGATGTCACTCCGGAAAGTGTCAATACATGTAAACATTCAATAGGAAAAATTCGAGCACGTTCCCGTCGCTACCCGGCGGCTCAGTTAAAAGGAATTTTATAACGCACTCTTCTCGAAGAGTTATCTCCCCATAACCACCCCAAAGTCCTTCAAATGACCGATGACCCATGCATGTTCCACGCGTCACGAAAGCACGACTCGAATCGCCGTTGTCTCATCGGTATACAAACCGCTAATTTCGAGCTCCATTCGTTCATTATTCATTGCCCAGTCGTTAGTGCATTTAATCATTAAGAGTATCCGATCATAAGCATATCTTATTCGAGATCATATTCATGCTGTGACAAATCTCTGTGCGTCCGCACCGACGGACTTCTAATCTTTTTCACTACTGTCAGTCGTGCGTTAGATTTCTTAATAGTGTAAAATCTGAATAAAGGATCCTGTACGTAATTTCGAGTACTTAAATTTAACCTATTTCGCCGTGACCGAGGTCCTCCAGGAGCGAAGGTAGAGACACGTGCAGCAAAACCGGAGATTCACCGCTACCATACGGTAAGTAATTATAACTCCCCTTACCCGAGCACGCCGTATCTTAGTGAAGATTAGGAAATCTGTTACTGACTGACATCCCACTTTAATCAATTACCTCATCTCTCATCCCATCGTCGCTCAGCATCTCACATGCTCGTAGCGATAATCTTACTCCGTGTATAATAAAGAAACCCCCCTGTCAAGCACTGGCATGAAGCTGACAGTTTTTTCGTCAGTCATTATTAAGTTATATGTCCTCACAATTTTACTATCATCTATAAGTATCGATATTAGACAGAATTTAGATCTTAATATATTACCAATATTGCTGTTGTCACTCCGACGTCCTTCAACCCTCGTTTCCAATCATAAAATATCCCGGCATTCGCTGCCAGGATTCATCAAATATCCCGGCATTCGCTGCCAGGATTCATAAAATATCCCGGCATTCGCTGCCAGGATTCATAAAATATCCCGGCATTCGCTGCCAGGATTCATAAAATATCCCGCCATTTGCTGCCAGGATTCATCAAATATCCCTTACCCCTATCTCGTACTTAAAGGATTGACAACAGAGAAATTTAAAATTATAAAGCATTTTCTATAATAAAAAACTAGAATTACATGAAGATATTATTATAATATTGATACTATCCTTCTATAAAGGAAAATCCTTATCTATCTCTCCAACTAATAGATATTCTTATCTACGAAATGTCTAATTCCCAAATTCTCAAACAGGATTTCTAATCTTCAAAGTTCTTAATAATTAACTACACGATAGTGGATAAGGCCACAGATACATAATAATTCTAGAATATTAATTAATCTTTTACCTTCCAATTAAAATTTCTTAAAACTCATTTAAATATTTCAGAGTTTTCTCTCAAATAATTAGTCAACATTCCTTAAAACTCTATCAACGTTAATTCTATCATTTTATTTAATCTCATCATCCTACTACACCCTTGTAGATGGTTAACCTGGCGTATAGACAAACCATCCGGAAGAAGCGTAAACATACAGCCGGTAAACAGACACATGCTAATCGTGCCGATAAAAGAGCACGTAGTATACAGCGTGCTTCAAATTTAATCTGGGTCAACCGACAGGCATTCGGAACTCAGTCTTACGCAGACTCTACCGACAATTTCTCTTCGACTCCTGCAACCTCAACATTTACGACTCAGTCTGAGATATTTATTGGCTCCCCCCACGAAATATCTAATTCAGAAGTTGAACTCAATACGGAAATCATTGATAATCCTAGCATTGAATTACTGATATTAAATGATTCTAATGGTTTGAAACCAAATTCACCAGAATTAACAGCATGCAAAGAACACCAAAAAGAGAGTAACGAAGTCAACCAAACAAAGATCTTGCCGAAAGATTTAATATCCCAGTTAAAATCACAATTATCTGAGGATAAACATTTTAGCATAGATCAGTATGCCCAAAACTTAGATTTGTAATCGATAAATCACATTACACACCCCTACGGTATACTTAAGTTCTAATAATCATTATCTAATATATTAAAAAACAAATTCACTATTATTCTGTAAATTACAGATGATACCCTTATATTCAGACGAGGAAATTAATGACACGATAACCAGCGAACCGAATGACGTTTCAGAAATAATAATTGGATTAATTGATGATTATTTTAAAGGATATTTGGATATAGACCAACTAACTGTTCTTCTAGCAAATCTTTAAAACCCCGAATCATAAAACAGCATTAACACACGTAATTATACAGGTACGTATAATTCTAGTGAATTTCTAGTAAATAATTATCACCCGAGTCTCACTCCACTCTTTAGATCACTTCAGTCCTTGCTCTCTGCGTCCTATAACCGGTGTAAGCAGGTTGCCTTTCAAAAATAGAGAGCTTCTTTCTCTTGCTAACCGAGTCTAGTGAGAAAAAGGTCACCCGGACGTGACAATGGCATCTGAATTACTTTCGTCGCTGAAATCATGATACTGACCTTGATGATCGGCTCGAAAAAAAAGTCGCGACAGAAGAAATTTTCAGTAAAATTGAAAGAAAATAGCGGCTCTTACTAAAGATCTTCCTTACTAGGTTATGGGAGTCTATCCTTCACTGATTAACCTCGAAATCCTGCAAAGCATAAAAATTAAAAACAATCAGAAGAAGAGTACTGAATGACACTGAAGTTCAAAAAGATTATGTGCGTGTGCTGAAAATTAAAAGAAAAATCATATTTTCTCATCCGCCTTTTTGTGTTCGCGGGTTTGGCGCGCACCAACCGTCACACATTTAGTGAAATTCCAGGGATAATTTAAGGCATTTGGTTAAACCTTATGGTTTAAATTATTGAACTTACCTTAATGATTGATCAAAAGAAGAAGAAAAGCTCTAAAAGATAATATTTCTCTTGCTCCTTTAAACTAGATTATGGGCGGCTGCCGTGAACTCGTACGTAACCTCTCTTTACTGCAAAGGAAGATAGAAATTAAGAACCATAACAATCAGAAGAAGGAAAAGATGCGAAAGTTTCAAAAGATTTTATGCTTGCGCTAAAAATTAAAATAAAAACCAAATTTCCTCATCCGCCTTTGTGCTGGTGAGGCTCGAGAGACTTCCTGAGATTGTCAGGTGACAAGCTGCAAGACCCGAAAATACTCGAGTTATTCCGAACGACCTGCAACGTTCCGGCGACGTGCGAAACGACCCAACATCTTCGGGCGGCTTCGCCGCTCGGCGATTTTCGTTTGATCGGTTCGGGGGGCGGACGATTACCCGCGCTTCAAACGAGTATTCGTTAACCGAACGTTCGCTTGTCGTTCATGTGCTGAATCATGTGGGGAATTGTTCTTTCTCTGATTTTGATTAAATTTAATTATTACCATATTGAATTATAATAATAAAAGATTTCGTTCGTTATGGAAAAGGCGAACAACATGTGGAGAAATTATGATATAAAACATTGTACGTGTATACATACATCGCAAATAAAGTGAACGTGACAAATATTTGAATTTCAACGGGCTATAAGAGCCGAACGCGGATGGTAGTGCGTTAGTTTCGATGAAAATTAATTTTTCATCAAAATAATTTGTCGTGCACAGGGCAGGAATTTTTCTTGGTCCGATACCAAAATTAATTTTCATCGAAACTAACGCACTACCATTCGCGTTCGGCTCTTATAGTTCGTTGAAATTCAAATATGTTTTTCAAATTGAGAGCCTAAAATTTCTTAGTTGTTACAAATATTATTTTCGGTTCATATATCAATAAAATTATCTCCTTCATGAAGATATGAATCGATTAAATGCAGCCAAAGAGCACATTTTAAAAGGTGAGTTTAAAATATGCTGTACATTGTTGTATGTAAGATACAATGATGTGGAAATTAAAATAGTAAATATTATTGTATTTTAAGTATATAGAATATTATTAGTAATCTACAAACACATACTTTTTCTCTTTTTCCATTCTGAAATAAATATTTCGAAAAAGAGAAAAAGTATGTGTTTGTAGATTACTAATAATATTCTATATACTTAAAATACAATAATATTTACTATTTTAATTTCCACATCATTGTATCTTACATACAACAATGTACAGCATATTTTAAACTCACCTTTTAAAATGTGCTCTTTGGCTGCATTTAATCGATTCATATCTTCATGAAGGAGATATTTTTACTATCCATTGTTCCATCCCTTTAAATGGTAAAATATTTAAAGCTTAAAATTATCTTTCATGTAAATATTAAAGGAAAAGCGTCAAAACTGACCAATCTACTATAAATTTTGATATACTATTATTTCTCAGCAACTAAAATCTGAAATTTTTTTATAAGAGCTGATATGAATCAGATACGCTTATTGTTAGTTAGTTTATTTATCAGAAGTCCATTGTGCATTCGTTGCTCGTTTATATGCTAAATTGATTTGTATTGATTATTTGAAATTAGAAAGTTTTTACTTGTGGCACTTTTTTCGACCAACTATATAATTTAATTAGCCATAAATATTTTTCTTGATAATATTCTATATGCTTGTAAAATAGAAAATTTGTTTTATTCCTATTTTTATATTTATTGCTTTTTTGCAATGCGATTAGAAGAATTAGAGATTAGAATATTCCTCTATATAATAAACTAAGTATCTTGTAGTTTATACATTGATATAATCTAATGTTTTCTATCCTGTATCGTTAAACAAATATGAATAAATTAGTTGATTTGATCTGAATTTTTAAGAACTTACAGATATCTCGTATAAAAACTTTTCTTATTAAGAGTTTTAAGTTAAAGATAAAGAAATGAGAAAAAAAGAATGTTTAAGTGCAATATTAGAAAAGTTTAGTTTAGTAAACATATAATAATTATTTTTTCAAACTTCAATTTTTATCTTTTCTTTCACAAAATGTTATTTCACAAAAAAGCCATTTGCTTAAAAGTTCTCAGGTAGCACATGTTGGTTATATAAATGTTTCCTAAACGTATCTCATGGTATTAGATACGTTTAGGAAACGTTTATATACCAACATGCTACCTGGGTTGAAGATAATATTATCAATATTGTGATACAATTACAAACTAAACTAAACAAAATTGGGTCCTAGACCGTAGTCGAAGAAAAACAAAAAAAAAAAAAAAACAAATAGACCAATAAATGTGATTCTCAAATATATACAAGGAAGCGATTTCAAAATTTCAGACTACGGCCGACAGACTCGCAAAAACAAACCAATTCCCGAAAGCTAGCGCGATAACTTGAAAGGAAAACGGCTGGTAGCAATAAATTCGATACCACATGTGCTCGCTTGACCGCCCTTACGTGATATCCGCGTTGAAATGGACCCGAAAGGGTAAAATTAAGTGCCTATCATATAAATGCGTTGTCCTTTCCGTTGGCCGAAATCTAGATGTTTAAACAAAAAAAGACTCCACCCATACCGGAAAATGGAAACTCTTTTTATCAAAAATCGACTCCCTCCAAATCCTATGAGGGCGTCATTAGAAAACTGATTCGTTTAATAGAGATTTCGACTGCCCAGCGAAAGGGAGGAGCAAAGGGTTTTAAATACTCGAAACTTTGCCTCGAGAGAGCATTACTACTTCTTCTACTTCCATCACTATCACGATTACTACTACAAGTACCTCACAGTTACTCTTGAGGCTCGCGTCAATTTCGGTGTTAAAGTCCGCAGTTCTAGTATTTCCACAGCGTAAACATACATATGTTCCAGCGACTCAAAGTTAGTGTGTGAACATTGTGGACCAGCGAGCACGTACAAACAATTGGAAAACCGAACCACGAGCGAGCTAAGACCGAGCCAGGGGCATCTTAGACCAGGGACTTATACGTTGTCTACAAGTAAAAACCGGCGCACTCTATAAGCAGTAAGTCATTTTAACGCGTAAAATTCACTGTTCGGCCTCCCCTCTTTTGAAATAATTTTTGGATTCGAACAAATATGTTATTTATCAATTATTTAAATTTTAATTCTTATTATTATTCCTTCTCCTCTGCCATTCCCCCGATGAAATTTTCTTTTGAGAAACTCCCCGTCTATTAATTTCATAAGTGGCTCAGGGTCTCCTGCTTTATAGCAGCGCAGGCTCGCTATCCTCTTTTATCTCTCATCCGTCGCTCAGAGTATCCTGCTTTATAGCAGCGCAAGCTCGCGATTCTCCTTCATCTCTCTCCCGTCGCTCAGGGTCTCCTGCTTTATAGCAGCGCAGGCTCGCTATCCTCCTTTATCTCTCATCCGTCGCTCAGAGTATCCTGCTTTATAGCAGCGCAAGCTCGCGATTCTCCTTCATCTCTCACCCGTCGCTCAGAGTCTCCTGCTTAATAGCAGCGCAGGCTCGCTATCCTCCTTTATCTCTCATCCGTCGCTTAGAGTATCCTGCTTTATAGCAGCGCAAGCTCGCGATTCTCCTTCATCTCTCACCCGTCGCTCAGAGTCTCCTGCTTAATAGCAGCGCAGGCTCGCTATCCTCCTTTATCTCTCACCCGTCGCTCAGGGTTTCCTGCTTTATAGCAGCGCAGGCTCGCTATCCTCCTTTACCTCTCACCCGCCGCTCAGAGCTTCCTATTCTCTTGCAATTTCAACGCGCCACCCTTTTTTTTCTCCTCATTATATCCTCCCCCATACAATATTCGAAATTTTAAATATTAATAACAATGATTCGTAACACCTCATTCGACCTCTTCGAGTTTACGCTTTCCCATGCCTAAGATGACTATATATTAACACGTATACATACGTATTCGTTTACATATATATATATTTATATATATATATAGCTCTTCATATACATACATAAAATTTCGTTTTCTCGTTTTACCTAGATAACTAAATCCAAAAATTGTTTCGCAATCTCGAGGAATTCTTCTCGACAAAGAAAGATACCGTTGCCTCTATCTGTTATTTATTTATTCCGTTTTCTTTACCCGTTTCCCCCAGTGGAAAAACCTAGGCGAAAATCTAGAAAGATCGCCAGGCAGTCGCGTAATCGCCGCAACAGGCAATTAAGAAAACTATTGGCTCGGGCTTCGGCAGAAAACCACTCGGAAAATTCCGCGACTAGTATAGACTCCTCGATTAGTAATAATAACGATTCAACTATAAGTAACAACTCAGCGATTAAGCCTAATAACGACCCGTCGACTAGCATAAGTAATGATACCCTAACAAATCATCCACACGTACTTTACCACCCCCGACTTTCTCCCATCTCGTCCCCGGAACGGTCTTGCTCTCCCTCAGTACCTCTCTTTTTCTCTCCCGAAGATTCTCCGTCTCCAAGAGTCCCGACTCCCTCTCCTCCGTCTCCCGAAGACTCTCCGTCTCCGAGAGTCCCGACTCCCCCTCCTTCTTCTCCCGAAGACTTTCCGTCTCTGAGAGTCCCGACTCCCCCTCCTCCCTCTCCGCAATCTTCGTGTACTCCCTCAAGATCTCCTTCACCGATTTTAATTGACTTGGAAGATTGTCCCCCCTTTCTCCCTCACAATTTCCTGTCCACGAGTCCCCGAGATCGCCCTCGCCTCCCGTCATAGAACTCGGAGATTCCCCCCTTCCATCACCCTCGCCACCTCCTCCTGAAAATGATCCTTTTCCTCGCACCTACCAAAATCTATTGGATTATTGCCTAAGAATCCTCCCTCCATACACGGATCCTCTCCCCGAGGATGCCTTCACCATCGAGCAAGATCCTGTAAATCTTGCCGACCTGAGGAAGGTACTAATAGAATCCACCCCCGACACCATTATTCCATGCTTCCATCCCTGCCGCAGATATCCAGTGGCCGTTCCCATCCAGTTCTTTTGGCGGATTTACAAACCTTCCACCATTGAATTTGAAGAAATCCCCGATTCCTAACATCCTCCTTATGCTTAGCTGACGGTTTTTAATTTTATTTCTCTTTTTTTTATATTTATATAATTTATTGTAACCCGATCGGAGCCTTATTTTAAACATTATAATTTCCCCCACTCTGCTCCGATCGATGTCCCCCGTACACATGTAACGCGCACATATATACACAAACACCCTCACGAAATTTTTTATAAAAAATATTGTAATCAATACACACACACACGCGCGCGCGCGCGCGCGCGCGCACACACACACACACACACACACACATATATGTATTAGCCGAATATTATGAATTTTCTCACAAATCTCGTTTCATCTTACTTTATTTGAATAAATTAGAAATTTTTATACTTAATTGAATGATCATCATTCCCCCCTGCACTCTCTCCTGAACTCCGAAATCGCACAAGGTCCCATCCCGCGCAAAAGAGATTAAATTCTCTTGCCAAAAAGGGACCATTGGGTGAACGGGCCCTTTTAACAGCGTAAAAGCGACCTGCTCGGTCGTTGACCTGCTTAGGGCCTCCGCACGTTCGCTCGCCTCGAAACCACGTACGGTCCGGCATTGTTCGAGGTAAGTTCTGTTTACGCCCTTCCGTTGACTCTCTCTTACGAGTCTGGACGTAACAATAAGAATTATATCGCTTTTGTTATATTTTAATATAAATTAATGTAAAAAAATGTAAATTTTTAATGTTTAATTTTATTTTGTAGTTTAACATTACATTAAAACAAGTAACAGAAATTGTAACGACTCCTTACTATTTGAGTAATAATAACGAGATACTTTTAAAAATTAGTAACACGAGTAAACGTAACGAGATACTTTTCAAAAAAGGAATGGTAACGGAAATGAGTTAGTTTTATAAAGCAACTTCATAAACTCTACTTACCAATCTTGCCTTAAATTAAAGTACTATTGCATTTAATGTTCTTTGTAGCCATACATTTAAATTTTTCGAGATTGCTTATCAAAAATAGTTACCAAAATACTTCATTCTTCTTATTATATTTAAATTTTTACAACAATATTTTTAAATTTTTACAACTTTGCAAAAAGTCGGAAAGTATTAAAAAACGTTAAATGTCAAAGATAGTCGTATATAATAATAATGTTTTCGAAAATCCCATTTTCGAGAAATAATCTTTTAATATCGCGCTATATACATTGCCTTTACACACTCGTATCGCACACTACTTGACAATAGTTTGTTTCGTATTGTATCATATACAATTATATGCATGCAACGCGTATATGAAATATATTATATAATATAGTAATAAATAATTTATATATGTATAGGAAAAAATTATAATACTATACATGTGGCGATATTATTTTTATTTAAAGATTTGTGGTGTATGTGATTTGCATTGAATAGAATATATGCCAAATACTTTTGATAGGATGTCAGAAATAACTATAGATATGAGTAGACACGCGAATGGTACTTATTAAAATAAAAACTACTAAAGTAATACACACTACATTACATAAATAGATACAAATTATTTTTTTATTTTATAAATATGTGTATATATACGGTGTTTCTAAAATCAAGCTTTACTGATGTATGTATCGTAATAAAAATGAAAAAATGTCATACAAATGTGTGTCCGCAAATATGCTTTATTCTCGAATTACAGCTTTTTAAAGTTTTCATTCAGAGATAACTTTTCTTAATATCCTTAGAATAATGTTCTTAATGGGAAATATAGTGATTATTGAATTGATATAGGAGGCTCAATCGTATGATTTGTACGTTCTTCGACCTCCACTAAGCTAGCAAGACCAAACCAGCAGAATTAAACTAGACATGCAAAATATTTTGCATGTTTTCAATATGAAAGATAGTTTGGCAAGCCGCGAAATCGAGAATTGGCGTGGACTAATAAAAGTTGTGAATAAAAATGATGGTTTATATCTGGGAAAAAATCCTCATAAGATAATTGATGCTTTTACTTGCAAGAAAGCGCCCAAAATACCGATTATGAAGAATGGCAATGATCTATCTTTAAAGTCATTAAATATCCGAAATGACAATTATACTGTCGCTAATACATGTGCGTTTGATAGCATTTGTCAAATATTATTTGCAGCAGGACATGATTTACAAAACATTTCTCAATATATGGAAGAAACTGGAGAAACAAATTCCTTGTTTAAATTAATTGTTCATGTGGTGAAAAATGGAATTAGCCGTTACGTTTAAAAATTGCGCGCGCAAATTCTATCCGATATTTTTCCGGTATCCGACATCGGTGGAGGCAAATATGTCGATTGTGAAACTAATGTCGGTTATCTAGCTGGTATATTATTGAAAGAAACCCCGAGTTTTAAGGAGACATCTCAGTGCAACATTGGTTGTCCGCCACGACATAAAAAGTTATCTGTGGTACAAATTGAAGAAATAAAAATTGCAGACAGCATAAATTTTGACGAAATTGTCAAAGAAAGCTATTTTGAAAGGAGAACATCCTTGTTGTACAGAAGGCTGTATTGGAAAAAAAATGCTATGTGAAACAGGCAAGTTACCTCAATTTACATTTTTCTCATCTTCTACTCATCTTTTAACATAAATGTGTGTGAAACAAATAATTATTTCATTCTCATTTTCCAATTATCGGCAAATTACCTCATTTCACTCATTAAATTATTTTCGTTTCTTTTCCAGGAAATATTATTCTATTTGAAATATTTACCACAAGTACAGCAGTTAGTGACGTAAAAATGACTGACATTAGTCGATGCTGTATAAATCCTCTAAATAAAAAAACGTACAAATTAATTGGCATCGTGTCGTATAAGAGACCTATAGCAACCAGAAACGTGCAAATGGGGCACTATACAGCAGTCTGCTTAAGAGCGGGAACATGGGTAGAATATAATGACTTAGAAAAAAAGAAAGACACATCAAAGAAAATGCTAGAATAATACCAGCATTATTAATTTATGCTAAAGGAAGATAAGCATTAAAGATAAGATCCTGAACTTTGTTTTATTTAATATATATTAAATATATTTTGTTAATAATTTCTTCTAAATTTATATTACTAAAACATGTGATTTTGTTCTGTATTAAAACATTGTGTTACAGTTAATATTTTCAGTTAATATTTTTCCCCTCCTTAAATAAGTATTGTTAGCGTCGAATATAGAAAATATTTTTTAGATCTTCAACTATGCATTATTCAATCGTAATTTATTAAAAGATCGACGCAAGGATAAATTATACAAAAATACTTAAATAATACACATCCTATTATTCAAAGATCGAAGGTAATTTCTAGAGAAACGGCAAAGGTACAAATTCTCAAACTCTATATTTTCGTGCTGCAAATTATTCCGAATCGAATGTACAAGTAGCGATTGATTCTGCTCGTGGAAAGGGCTACTTTACTCTTGAGCTTAATAAGGGTCGGGGGTAGTTTCCGAACGAACGGCGGGGGTACAAAATCTCAAACTCTATATTTTCGTGGTACAAATTATCCCGAATCGAATGTACAAGTAGCGATTAATTCTGCTCATGGAAAGTGCTACTTTACTCTTGAGTTTAATAAGGCTGAGTTTAATTAGGGGTTGTTTTGAGTAGAATGGATCAAAATATTAAGTTTTTATGGATGGTACAAATTAGTACAAATTCAGTCCTTTGCATTTCTGTCTTTTATTTTCTTTTTTCTCTTTTTTTTTAATGGTCCTGCTAGCTAAATATTGAAGGTAGCAGCGCCACGGTTTTTTTTTTAATAACACAAGGTACAAAATTATTATTAATGGTACAAATTAATACAAAATGGGTACTAAATAATCCAATAGGTCTAGTTTAATTCTGCTGGTTTGGTCTTGCTAGCTTAGTGGAGGTCGTTCTTCGGATGTTATATCGCTTGATTTCTTTGTAAAGATATCTCGAACTATTGGAGAGCAATTGTCAAATTAAAAGATCTTCGCAATCGTATTGTCGAATATTGTCAAATAATACGAAACAATGCAGGAAATTTTGTATATATTTTACAATCTATGAAATAACGCTGTGAAGAATGTATTTTTATTCAAGGAAAGCATTTTGAACATTTCTTCTAGTAAAAACTTTGAAGAGAGAGCTTCAGTAATTCAGAAATAAAATATTTGCGCACATATATTTATATAATGTTTTTTCATCACTATAATACATATAAATTCATTGATAAAATTTGATCCCTTATTTTAAGGATAGTGTATGCATGTGTATATGTGTGCACAATAAGTTAACTACTGAGCTTAAAAACCTTGACTTTTAATCTTTCGAAATAGAATATACAATATGAAATAGATTATTCAGTCAATTCAAATTAATATGTTGCACGTGGTATCAAAGTTTATCGGATACAATACGAATTTTGAATATTTAAATAGATTCAAATGAATATGATGACGCAAGAGGAGAATATTTTAATGCTGCAACGCACTTTTCTATTGTGTTGCAAGGAAATATATGTAAATCGTATTTCTTGATTTAACTATAATATGTAAGATTACTATTCATTTTTGTAATGTATCAAGAAATTATATACATATAAAAAGTACATATCTTATCATATTTAAATTTTACTGGCCAAATTTTTAAAGAAATATATAGCATCTTCTTTAAATTTAATTGTTAAATTTGTAATTGTTAATATTTTCTTGATATTTTTACCAAACAATTTTTAGTGATAAATACATTATTTTCACCCATAAATCTGAAATCACTGTGTGCAACAGTGTATAAACATTCAGCCGTTATTCGAAAATATGATCCTTCAACATTATCGCGTATTAAATCGTCCATAACGTTGCTAAAACTTACATTATCATATGTATATATGATTGAAAATTATGGCTTGCACAAGGTATATTTCGAGAAAATTTTGTTGAGATCTGCATCTAATAAATTAAATTCAACAAGACTTTTTTGTAACGAAATATATAATATTTAAAGTAACTCAAAACAAAGTGGAAGTACATTACATCAAAGATAATCATTTGACGATGTGAAAAACGTGAAGGTGAAAGCTGCGATTAATGAAGAAACGTTATGATTGAAGGAAGGTGGAGGGAATTCAAATATAAAAATAATCATCTATAATTAAAATATGTAATGAAAATTAATATTTTTTATAAATATAATTCAAAATTGTTACAAATAATAAAGTTTATGCCACAAAAATACTATAACCATAAGATTCTTAATAAAAAATAACTATGATTATATATTTATTAATTTTTTAAAATTATTTTTGTTTTAAAAGATAATAATAACGGTCACACACAACTTTTCGAAATAAAATATGACTACGAATACATTAATTTGTATGTGTTATATAAATTATCTTATTTTCTTCTTTACATTATAAGAGTTTTATTTTTTTTTCTGCTATATATAAAGTGTTATATTACCTCATCTTGTGTGCGATGTGCTCAGTATAGTATCGTTGTCATAAAATAAAAAGCAATTAACATTTATTTTCCACAAATTATTCAATACAACTTTTCTCCGCTCGTCGAAAGCAAAAGCGACAGAGCAATAAGAACGGAATTTATATAGTATTATGTGTTATAACATTTCTGTAAAAAAGAATGTAAAGAATAAATGTCTTAACTATGAAATTTCTTAACTTTTAAAATTCGAATTTGTGTTATATCGAGACCGGTGATTTGCTTAAAATTTTGTAATAATTTTATTTTTTTTAAATTAGGTTTATAATGCTTAGAATTAATAGTAAAAAATATAAAATAAAATTGATATAAACACCCATGCATGCCCCCCACCCCCCTACACACACCCGCAATCACAAAACGGTAGAGAATTTTTCTATTCGGTTTAACCCGCTCTACCTACACACAAGAAGTGATGGTTATTATCGGACACACTGTATGTACATATGTAAATAGACCTATCTATGACGTTAAATGCTTTCAAGTTTTCATATTTTAACAATTTTCAAATTTTGCTTCCTCATAGAGGAAGCTCTGTTTTCGTGAAAAATTTTTTTTTCAGTTTTTTATGCCAATGTGTTCAGAATGTTCTAAAACGTCGAAAAATCATATTTTTAAAAAATGTCCGTATGTGTGTATGTGTGTGTGTGTGTGTATGTGCACCAAAGAAGGGCGTGGTTGCTAATTTCCGTAAATTTTGAGATATCGGGCTAAATTTTTTTACATGAATAGAGTATCATTAAAGAATGATTGGTATTGAATTTGGCTAGAATCGGTGAAGGGGTTTATTTTTTATAAAATTTCGAATTTTTCCAAAAAAAGCGTGGTTGCTCTAACTCCCGCAAATTTTGAGATATCGGGCTAAATTTTTTTACATAAATAGAGTATCATTAAAGGATGGTTAGTATTGAATTCGGTTAAGACCGGTGAAGGGGTTTATTTTTATAAAATTTCGAATTTTTCCAAAAAAAGAATGTGGTTATTCTAACTTCCGCAAATTTTGAGATATCGGGCTAATTATTTTTACATGAATAGAGTATTATTAAAGGATGGTTGGTATTGAATTTGGCTAGAATTGGTGATGGGATTTATTTTAATAAAAATTCGAATTTTTCCAAAAAAGAGCGTGGTTGTTCTAACTTCCGCAAATTTTGAGATATCGGGTTAAATTTTTTTACATGAATAGAGTATCATTAAAGGATGGTTGGTATTGAATTTGGCTTGGATCGGTAAAGGGGTTCATTTTTTATAAAATTTTGAATGTTTTGAGAAATGTCTGTGTATGCTTTAACTTTCGCAAATTTTGAAATAGGTTAAATTGTTTTTATTCTTGTTTTTATTCTTTTTTTTTATTCCTTGTCTTCATCATTTTTTTTTACGTTTAAACTTCCTACTTTTATTATTGATTTTATTATTGATTTATTTATGAATTTGGCCAGGATCAATAAAATTCAAAATTTTATAAAAAAAATTGTGCAAGTTAGAAATTTGCACATTGCTTCCTCACTATTTTAATTCGCTCATAAAGCTTCCTCTATGAGGAAGCCAGCCTATTATATGTATGCTAATAATTTTACTTTAATTTAAAAACTAGCTTTCTCTGAAGAGGAACTTTGTGAGCAAATTAAAATGGTGAGAAAGCAATGTGCAAATTTCTAATTTGCACAATTCTTTTTCTTATATATAATAAGAAATGGAATATTTTAAAAAATATGAGGCTTTTGAAAAATGTACAGCTACAAAAAGCATTAAATGGAATACAAGTTTTACCAAAAATATTATTTCAGTTGTAATTTAATATTCAACGCAGGAAAATAATTTTGGCCGCTGTGAATTTTCAAATGATATTTTATCCCTTCAAAATTCTATCATCACTTAAGAAAACATATGTGTGTTGCATATTTTTTAATGTTTTACAACTGCACAAATGAGTTTGAATAAAAATTGCATCTCACATTTGAATATACTTCCTAAAAATGCAAAAACATCGCAATAATCGCATTATCATTTTAATCCGCAAATTCCTACTTTGTGATTGTGTATTCTTTGAACTTTGGCACAATGTATATATATTAAATTGATTTTAATTTAATGTGTAATTATACTGATTATACAATTATTATATTACATAAACATACGACTATTTTTCCCGGAAGTGAGGGTGTTAAAATATAGGAGTTGATTGTCACACAGTACATATCTGGTTTAACAGAAAGATAGTAGGACATGTTCTGCTCTATGGTATAGGTGTTAATCAGTTTTTATAAAGTTCTGTTTTTAATAGAATCGACGCTGCTGTTGATTTCATAAAGAAATTTTAAAAATTGAATGTGGTGAGTATAAATTTGTCTCGTTCTTTCTAAATTTTTGTTTTTATTTTTGAGTGAATTATCCCAAAGACATTTTTTTGTATGTAACAAAATCATGTGCACAATATAGTGCGCACAATTAGAATATACGTGAAATAAAGTTTATATTCTCCCCCCTGTTTTCTTTTGTATCTATTACATTTGTGTATATTTTATATATTTGTGCTATTTTTTTATTCTGTTATTTGTTTTGTTTAATTTAAATTTCAACAGGCTAGAAAAAGCCAGACGCGGAGTGCGTCAATTTCAAAGAAAATTAATTTTTCGTTGCTTAGTTGTACACAGGGCACAAATTTTCCTTGGTGCGACCAAGCAATTATATGTGTATATCTCAATTCGAAATTTTCATTTTAATAAACCTCTCCTGTCCCCCCTAAAGAAGTGTAGGAGAAAAATAAATTCTTAGTTGTTTCTTGTTAAATATGCTTTTCTATCTTGAAACTCAAAATGCGAAAATCTTTTTCATCTCTTAATAATAATGCTATATTTTATGTGTCTTAATAATTATACTTACATAATAATGATACATTTTTACAGTCTTATTTATTTCACCTAGAATTTTTTATTCTTAATTTTGTGTATGAACTTATATGTTGTCTTATTATTAGAAATTCTCACAATACAATTTTATTAAATCTATTGATTTATTTCGTCAGGAAATTACTAATAATAATGAAATTTTGGATAATTAAACCAATTTTGCTATACGATTAAGCCATTGGTTTAAAATAAAAAATTATTATATTATCAAGCGACGCGGTAGCGTCGCGACGCCAAGTATATAAAAATTTCTTTTCTAGCTTTTCGAAGTTGCCTATGTACAAGGGCTGCGGCGCTACCAAGTAGCTTATCCGGAATTTTACCTCAAGTTAAACTTTCGATTAAGATATTTCTTGAACTAAAGCTGTAATGAAAAAACTAACGGCACTTTTATCATATAATGCGGATACAAGCTTTCGATTGCAACCAGTTTGAATAAGATTGATGCAGTCAATCCTGAGAAATGATATTTTCATATATCAGAATGTGACATTTTTTTCGTTTTCTTCAGTTTCAGATTCAGACTCACGTACGTATGCTCGCACGCACACATGCAAAGCGATTTTGTCCCTCAAGGCGCGTTTGCAGCGCTCATGTATGATTTTATTCGCTTGAGTGTGCCAATACGCCTTAAGGGTTGCTGCAGACAGGACGTGTCGACGCGTTACGCGTGGCGAGAGGCGACGCGGTAGCCAATCAACGTGTCGTTTTTCCTTAAGAGCTGTATGTTTATTGGCTACCGCGTCGCCTCTCCCCACGCGTAACGCGTCGACGCGTCCTGCCTGCAGGAGCCCTAAGAGACAAAATCATATGTGGATGTGTGATTATGTTTATATTTTATACGCACAGGGTATAATCATAGACTTATATAATAGACTGCGCGTCCTGTGTGAGACGAATTGAAAACTACATTAAAGTGAAAGAGCAATAGCCTAACATGCGCGTTGGTGGGGGAAATAAGGAGGAGTGGAGAAGAGGAGAAGAGGTCCCCCTCTCTTAACAAAAAGCAAGAGAGAGAGCATCACTCACGCAATATCTCTGTCCTTCAATGTAGTCTTCAGAGCGCCCATAAGGACGCGCAGTCTATCTATATAAGTCTATGGGTACAATACGAGAAGAAAAGTAATCAAATAATTAACGGTTATGAGAATATCGCGGAATAGTGCAACACAAGGGAAAAGAAGTGATAAAGTGACATAAAATTATTAATGGTTAAGAGTATCGTAAAATAGTGCAAGGACAAGGATGAGAAGTGATGTCATATTGAATAAAGTTAGGTTATATTAGCAAAACTGAGCGAATGCTTTTACATTTAAGTGAATCTGTGCATTATCAATTAACATATTTCTGATAAATAAATTGTTGGAAAATAATTATTATAGAAGCATTGAAGAAATATTTGGAAATTTTGGCTGGCCATGTTTTCGATAACGATAAGCTGGTAATTATACGCACGAACGCGCATTCATATATAATGATTATTTATATTTTACATATAAAATGTAATTAATGCATAATTAATATTTTTAACTTAATAGGTTAACTTATAAGTGGCTAAGCAATGAATTGCATGTTTATGTTAATGTAGTAAAATAAATCTTGTGGTAACTCTAAAAATATCATAAAAACAACAACATTGAATACAAATTTTATTAATTGACACTATATATAATAAAATGATAAAATCATATTGCACTTCTATAGTGTCCACAAACATTTTGCGGATCAGGAATTACTCGCAACTTTTGGTTCTGGAAATGTGAATGTTTATTTTATATATAAATGTAATTAATGCCTAATTAATGTTTTTAGGTCACTTACAAATGGCTAAGCAATGAGTTGCATGTTTATGTTAATCAAAAATATTACATGTAGAGTTGAATTGAAAGCATCGGAGTTAGAGCCTGAAATAAAAATGTTATCCATTAGTTAAAGAAGAGATATAAGGTAATAATATTGGCCCGTTTCCTCAGCTCACATTTATCGTTAAATGTGCCTCTAAATGTGGCTTATAAGCCTTCTGATTGGCTACAAGCCACTTTTAAAGCCACATCTAGCGACAAATGTGAGCTGAGAATACGGGCCTTTGTTTATAAATTACATAATAAAGATTATTTATTTTCTTGGACTAAATACCTTAAGGACAAGATTTAGGGCCATTGCACAAGCTTTTTGGAACACGTTACGTTATGTTAAGTACTGACTGTAAACTAAGATTCGCATGTTACCTTAATCTTCAGTCAACGCACAAAGAAAATTCTAACATAGCAAAAATATCACTACGTTATGATTTTCCTTGTGCATTGACTGAAGTTTAAGATTACATAGAAATCTAAGTTTACGGTTAGTACTTACAATTAATGTAACGTAATGTATTACGCAAAAGCTTGTGCAGTGGCTCTTAGTTTATTTATAATGGTTGAACTTATTTTTTTTAGCAATGAGAAATGTCAACGTGGAAATTGATGACTTATTCGGATGAAGCTGTGTTTTGCAATATAATGTTATCGGAGAGTATTAGAATATCTGTCAGCGACAAAAGTAGTTCAAATTTGAATCAAAATGAGGAGGAAGAGTCAGTTAGTGATGTTGAATTGCAGATTTTATTGGAGGAATATATAAAAGTTTATAATGATTTGGCAGCTGCATTGATTAAAACAAAAGCTTACGATGCAGTTTTAGAAAATGTAAAACATTTTAAGATGTCAACCATAAAACGTGAAACCACCATTTAGGAAAGGTATTGCAAAGGTCTTAATCTTTAATTTACTATTTGTATATATTCTTGATTTATATTTTACATATGGAAAATTTAAATATGTGTATATGTATTGTGCATAAAAACAATATTGAGATTCAAAGGGGAATATGAGAAAGCTTATGCAATCTCTCTCTTTCTCTCTCCACTGAAATTTAAAAATTAAATCCAGAAATGAAGATATTTACTACAGAATTAATGATCTTAAAGGATAACATTGCTAAAGACACAGAAAACGAAAAGCACTTGTATCGTAAAATGTTAGGTGTAGTTGAAGATACCAAAAATCTATGAAAGAATATAAAAGCAGATAATAAAAATATTATTAAGTACATAAATACATATATACACATATATACATATGTATTTAAAAATATTTAAAAAGACGGATTTTTAGTTTTCAACTACACATAACATTTTACGATATATATGCTTTTCTTTTTCTGCGTCTTTAGCAATTTTCTTTCCTTTAAGATCATTAATCCTTTAAGATCATTAATTCTGTAGTAAATATTTTTATTTCTGAATTTAATTTTGAAATTTCAGTGGAGAGAGAGAGGGAGAGGGGGAGAGAGAGGGAGAGAGAGAGGGATAGAGAGAGAGAGAGAGAAGGAGTGAGAGGGAGAGAGAGAGGTAGAAAGAGAGGGAGAGAGGGATAGAGAGAGGGAGAGAGAGAGGGGGGAGGGGGGAGTGTTGTATAAGCCTCTGCATATTCCCCTTGAATCTCAATATCCTACAATACGCACAATACATATACACACATATTTGTATTTTCCATATGTAAAATATAAATCAAGAATATATACAACTTATTTTAAAGAAAGATTAAGTATAGTAAATAAAAGAAGATTAGGATTCTTGCAATACCTTTCCGAAATAGTGCTTTCACATTTTGTAGTTGACAACTCAAAACATGTTTTACATTTTCTAAAGCTGCATCGTAAGGTTCTGTTTTAATCAGTGTAACTGCCAAATTATTATGAACTTTTATACGATCCTCTAATAAAATCTACAATTCAGCATTACTAACTGACTCTTCCTCCTCATTTTGATTCAAATTTGAACTACTTTTGTCGATGACAGATATTATAATGCTCTCCGATAATATTATACTGCAAAAGGCAGCTCCATCCGAATAAGTCATCAATTTTCACGTTGACGTTTCTCATTGCTTTAAAAAAATGTTTAACCATTATGTCAAAAAAGTTAAATAGACTAAGTCTTGTTCTTAAAGTATTTAGTCCAAGAAAATAAATAACCTTTATTATATAATTTATAATCAAAATTATTACCATATTTCTCCTCTTTAACTAATGCTTAACATTTCTATTTCAGGCTCTAACTCTAATGCTTTCAATTTAACTGTATATGTAATATTTTTGATAGAATTAACATAAAAATGCAACTCATTGCTTAGCCATTTGTAAGTGACCTAAAAACATTAATTACGCATTAATTACATTTATATAGAAAATATAAAGAAATATTTACATTTCCAGAACCAAAAGTTGCGAGTAATTCCAGATCCGTAAAATATTTGTGGATACTATAGAAGCGATATGATTTTTCATTTCATTATTCTTTATAAAGCCAATTAATAAAAATGTGTTCAATGTTGTTGTTTTTATGATATTTTTGGTAGAATTACCACAAGATTGATTTAAGTACATAAACATAAACATGCAACTCATTAATATGTTAATTGGTAATGCACAGATTCACTCAAGTGTAAGCATTCGCTCAGTTTGTCTATTATAATCTAACGTTGCTCAATATGACATCAATTAGAAGAAATTATCTTCTAAATTCTCTTCCTTGCACTATTCCGCGATACTCTTAATAACCGTTAATCACTTTATTACTTTTTTTCTTGCGTTGCATTATTTCGCGATATATAAGCATATTTAATAAATTATTAAGTCTGACAATAGAGTCTACAAAATTTTATTGGTATCCTTAATATCCTTATTATCCTGATTTGATCCTCTATTCTTAAAATTATGTAAATTTTCGTGCAGCTACACACGTATGAATGAGTGAAAGATATAACTACCTACTAAAAAAACATAGGTAAAAAAAATACGTTAAATATTGCGACGACTTTTTCCCCCCGTTCGGATCTCAAACGGGGAATAAGCGGTTGTCGACAAAAAAAAAGAATAACCAAAATCAATTAAATGGTTATATTGATTACGCGGGGGAACTCGGTTTTAAGGCGTTCCGCGCGTACCGCAGCGGACAAATGGCCTTTGAGTACGCGAAACACGAAATAGACTAAAGGTTGGGCGCCAGACGCGATCTTGCACGCGTCAATTCGCGACAAACGATATCTAACGCGAAATCCGGGCCGACAAGCTCGCTACGGGCCGGTTAGCTCTCCTAACAGTAGAGGGGCAGGGAGGTGTTGCCGCGAAATAATTAAATAATCATACAAGACACGAAACCGGCGGAATTAATTTACCGCATTAAAATACTCGGCGTGACGAGACACAAACACCAAAAGAATAGACGCGAAATGATACTGACAAACTAACAAAATGTTTATTAGATTTCCAGGACATAAAAGAAAAATATAATGACAAGTAATAGTGATAGATAATATTAAAAGAAGTGAAAGGAAAAGATATTAAGCTGACTATTAGGGCTACTGATCAAGCCCAGAGAATTTACTTGAAAATAATACGACTAGAGGTTTGTCAGCAATGAGAGTGTCGCCGTACAATACAATAAAGAAATTCAGTGCGACAATGCATCCGATAATAGTAATAGAAAAGAGTTATAACGAGAGTCAGACAACATAATAATAAGCGAAACCGGTACAACAAATCATAAATCGAAAACTAAGTTACCGCGACCAAAATTAATATAACTTTTCGGCGATACCATACTACACGAAATCAATAATACGGCGGCAACATTAATAATCGCGGCATACTAATCTAGATGTAGCGGATGGAACTCGATAACAATAGCGCGGCCGTAATTCCTACGCGAGTAACGCAGTTTCGTTCGTTTAACGACTAATTAACAAAACGTTTCCAGGAAGCGATACTTCCGAGCAATAGCGAGAGAGACTGGTACGGGCATGACATACTAGAAGGAGGATCGAGAATCTAGCGACAAAAGCGGTGATGTAAAAGAACGCGCAATCTACGACGGCGTGATCGATATCCGTCGGGCGGCCGAATGACTACTTGCTCTCTCTCTCTCTCTCTCTCACTCTCGCGCGCGCGCGCGCGCGCACTTGCTCTCGCTCTCGCGCTCACAGGTGTTCGCGAGCGACGCAGGCTCTCTCGCTCGCGGTATTCTATCCGCACGCACTACGCTCACCCGACACAATTCAGATTCTTCATTTACGCTATAACGTGACACACGAGACAACGACGGACCGATTATTACACGACATACGCAAGTACAAATATACGACAACGGAAGATGCGCGACGCAATACCCGACCGCATCCCGGAGAGACGAATACTTCTCGCGAATCAATTACAGGACTACAGCCTCGAAGCTCTCGCCGCTTGACGTCGGTCGCTTGCTAACACTAAACCGCGAAAAAGACTACGGGCAGAGCCCACGCAAAAACGCCAAAAATTCACCAAAAGAGCTCGCGACAGCGTCAGAGCGGTCGAGACTCATTGCCAAACGTAATTTCTCGCTAAATATGACACGGGTAGCCTCACCGGTAGGAAATCTCTCTCCTGGTTGTGCGGCCTTCTCGATATCGTCGGGGCCCAACGATGATAGCGATAACCTTAGTCGAATTCGGCAGGGCACGCCAACGCGTCAGACAGCTCACACGAGAGTGAAGGATCTATTCCTTCGGATCGATATCGCGACTCAATCCTGCGCGACCGGGGGTGCGCGCGTTGACCAATTACGGCGTCGTGTGTCATATCGCCGCCCCTCGGCTTACGCAAGGCCGTAGGTATGCCTACGGCGCCCGGATCGCTAATTTGCGACAACAGGCTGATTAATTTCCGGCAGCCTCCTTTTTAAGGCCGTTCCGCCCTACGGGTAGCGTGACCTCGAAGCGGTCCGTTGTATTCTTGTCCGGCTTCGCAAGACTGCACCTCGGAGATCTCCCCCTCCGATGTTCCGGGCGACTTTCTCGCCTCGCTGCTATGCGGTCCTAGGTGACCGCGAGGATCCACGCGGTCTGTCCGTTAACGGCGACTTTGCCCGGACGGCTTCGGTAAATATTATTTCTCCTGTTTGTCCGTTTTTGTATTTGGTCCGACTTAGCTCCTGGTTTGTGGCCCACTTTTTCCATCTCGCTACCTATTCTTCCTCTCGTCATAGAATTCCGATAATAAGGCTCCCGCGATACATAAAAATAAATATAAAAATAAACGCGAATTAATAATAATCATTGTCGCTCTATCGCATTCGTCTCTCCGGAATTTTGGTTCGGCTCTCGTACTCTCTCGCGTGGCGTGGCCGCTCAGCCCTTGCCCCGCGATTAGGGTGGGATGGACGTGCGTCGGGACGGCAACGTCACAATATATAAAAATTTCGCAGCTTGTATGTAATAAAGAGTTAAAATAAATTTTTACAAAAAGCAGTGATATCCTATTCGAAAAAACTTTACAAAGGTAAAAAAAATACGCCAAATATATAAAAATTTTACAACTTGTATGTAACAAAGAGATTAAACAAATTTTTACAAAAAGCAGTGATATCCTATTAAAAAAACCTTACAAAGGTAAAAAAATACGCCAAGTATATAAAAACTTTAAAAAAAACTTAATAAAGTTTAAAAAAATATTTACTCCTAAAGAAACTAATAACAATATGTTGTTTAGAAGGTTACTTCTCTTACTAGATGTGGTTTGTCTCAAAAAGATTTATTGGATAAAGCCTTTACAAAGCATAACGTGCGATAATTTCTTGCAAGTCAATCAGGTAGATAATCGATCCAACGCGAGAGAATATCGATTATTGTCTGACCTCGCAAGATGGCCTCTAGCGCCAGTTTTCAAATTTATATTTGGCATGAATACATGAAACAACTTAAAAGTAATATTTTCTTATTTCTAACAACACTCCTACTTTTCATGGATTTTTCTTTGGATACAGTCTCTATGCTTATTTTTAAACTTATATTATATCCCCGGCTTAATATTTAGTAAATTTCGAAGATATCAAAATTGTTCTTTTAATAACGGTTTCGTAAATATATCTGCCTGTTGTTCTTTAGTAGTAACGTATTTTAAATCAAACAAGCCTTCCTGAATCTTTTCACGTGCAAAATGATACCTAACGTCTATGTGTTTTGTACGTTTGTGAAACTCAGGGTTTTTTAGAAGTTTTATAGCGCTCTGATTATCAAGAAATAATTTAGGTTTCACAATCTTCTCTTTAGTAATTTCACATATTAAACGATGCAACTAAATTAATTCTTTGATAGCTTGTGTCGCAGCTATAAACTCTGATTCAGTGGTAGATAACGCGACTACCTTTTGTTTCTGTGAACACCACGAAATAGTGCTTTCTCTTAGTTTAAAAACGTAGCCTGAAGTCGATTTACAAGTCTCGAGATCTCCTGCGTAATCTGCGTCGCTAAAAGCTAATAAATTTAGACTCGTATTCGCTTTAAAAATTAAACCATAATCTACGGTTCCCTTTAAATACTTCAAGATTCTCTTTACGGCATTCCAATGTATTTTATCAGGTGATTCTAGGTACTGACTCACGGTACTTAACGCAAAGATAATATCTGGCCTGGTGCCTATCGCTAGATACATCAAAGATCCGACGGCTTCTTGGTATGGCGCTCGTACTCCCCCAGACTCGTGTTTGCCATGCACCAAGACGCTCAGTTCCTGATGTTTAGCCATGGGAATAGCTACTGGATTTGCGTCGGCCACATTGAAACGCTCCAAGACCTTTTTTGCGTACCCGGATTGATGCAGAAAAATTGAGCTATCCGCGCTCCGTTCTATCTGAAAACCTAGAAATAGACTCAAATTTCCTCTGGTTATCTCGAACTCTTTTTTCAGTTGGGTTAGTAATGCGTCTGCGGTTGCCTGATTCGATGCCGCTATTAACCCGTCATCTATGTAATTGCCAATATTAGTGTGTTATCCCGCTGATTGCTCGTGAAAATGCACGGGTTTGATCTCGTGGCTTTTAGATTGAACTTCCTCAGAAAGGCGGTGAAACGTTCATGCCAACATCTTGAGGCTTGCTTCAAGCCGTACAAGCTTCTCTCCAATTTGCAAATCTTGCTCGTTCCATTATCATAACCCTCTGGCTGTTGCATATAAACAGTTTCCGACAGTTTTCCGTTGAGAAAGGCTGTTTTTATGTCGAATTGTTGTAAAACCAAATTCTTTGATGCTGCCAGAGCTAATATTATTCGAACAGAATCAAACTTGACGACTGGGCTGAACGTCTCGTGGTAATCAACTCCCTGCTTCTGAGAATAACCTTTTGCCACAAGTCTCGCCTTGAATTTATCAATGCTCCCATCGGGTTTCCTCTTGAGTTTGTATATCCAACGATTCTCAATTGGCTTTCTTCCATCTTGACGACACACAATACTCCACGTATTGTTCTTCTTTAGCGACTCGATCTCTTCGTCCATGGCTCGTTTCCATTGAGTCGCATGTGAACTTGTGATCGCTTCCTGATAGCTCTGAGGTTCTTCACCTTCGGCTAAAAGAACGGTGTCAGGATCGATCCCATCATTATACTTGCCCGGTTTTCTGATTCTATCTCTATCTCGTAAGACTCTTCCTTCTCGAAGTCTTACTTGCACGTCTTCCTTCTCGCGTTCTCTTCGGGGGATCGAAAGGATCGTTCGCTGAATCCCAATCGTCGTCACCATCAGATTCTTCTTCGTCAATCGATTCTTCTGACTTTTCGAAGATCTGTGGTTCAGGCTCTTGCGGTTCAATGGCAGGTTCTTCCAAGAACCTAAAAGTCTGCAAATCATCATCTTCCTTGTTCTCGGTCGAAAAAGCGGGGCTGTGATCATTTTCTTTAAAGATTACATCTCTTTTTGTGTCCACTCTGTCGGTTTCAGAAAACTAAATTCTGAATCTTTTGACGTCCTCGTTGTATCCCACGAAGTATCCCTTCTCCGTCTTTTTGTCAAGCTTCCTGCGTTTTTCCTTGGGAATGTGCGCGTAAGCAGTCGTTCCGAAAGGAAATAGTTTGCCTAGTTTAGCCCTTCGGCCAAACCATAGCTCGTACGGTGTTTTCGGGCTTTAGGGGCTCGTTCTCGTGCGATTGATTACGTAAGCCGCCGTGTTGATGCTTTCCGCCCACAGCCTCAACGGTAAGTTTTTGGCATGTATCATAGTTCTTATAGCCTCAACAAGTGTGCGATTCTCCCTTTCAGCAACACCATTCTGTTCAGAGGTGTAGATCACAGTTCTCTGGTGCTGTATTCCATATTTTCTCAGCATATCATGAACTTCCAAATTCACAAACTCCAAATCGTTGTCTGTGCGCAGAGTCTTTATATTTCTTCCTACATGATTACTCGTTATTACGATGAAATCCTTGATCCGCTCTACAGTCTCGTCCTTGGATCTGAGAAAATAGACAATTCTGTAGTGAGAATAATCATCCTTAAGTAGCAAAAGATAACGTGACCCATTTATTGATTCCTCTTGAAAAGGTCCGCATAAGTCGGAATGCACGAGCTCGCCTGGAGTCTGTGACTTGTAATCGTCTGGTTTACGCTTTGGAAAAAGTAGTCGGTGTGACTTACCAAAAACACATCCCTCACAAAAGAACTCTCCCTTATCAACTACCTGAATTCCTTGAGCTTTCAGGTATTGCTTCACATAGAGAGTGTTCTGATGTATGAGTTTCTCGTGCCAGGATTGAAGACTACTCTTGATGGCTAGACTTGCTTCCATTTTATCACCTTCTGGTATGAGTATCTTGAACTGCATCTCACACAGTTTGTGTTTTCGTACTCCCACTGCAACTGTAGTCCCATCCTCCTCAAAACGACTTAGCAGTTGAAATCTGAAGTAATCCTTTGTCTAGTGCCGATCCGGCTGAAAACAGGTTGTATCTGAGGTTAGGTACAAAAAGGATCTGGGATAAATGTGTCTCTACCCATCAATTTCCATTGTAGGCTAGAACATTTATATCTCCTCTGCCCAAAGCTCCTACCGACTCGTCCTTTTTTCCTACGTTGATCGGTTGAGGTTTATTAAAATACTTAAGATTTATAAACCATCGCTCCTGATTTGACATGTGGTGCGTGGCACCTGAATCTACATACCAGACTTTCGTGCTCCTCTGCGACTCGCCCAGACACAGAGCTGCCTGCGCTAATAACGCTTGGCCTTTAGGTTTGTTGTCGTGGTTGGATTCTTCCACCTTCTTTGCTCGACACCCATGTGCCCAATGTCCTGGTTTCTTGCAATTGAAACAAACATCTTCGTCGCCTTTATCTGGAGAGCCTGCCTCCTTTGAGGATTTCAAATTCTGTTTTCCTTTCCGGTTGACCTTCTTCTTCTTCGACGACGTTTTCATCGCAGCCAAAGCCTCAGTTAAGCCCCTCTCTTGGGTTGAAAATCTTGTCTCCTCAGCAAAAAGTCTTTCGATAAGGTTCGGTAGCGTACGCTCGGCTCGGGGGGTGGATTCCCATGCCGTTATGAAGTGATTATATGCTGCCGGGGCACGCCAAGTTTTTGTATGTCACTTTGTGTCTTAACCCCTTTAGTTCCAAACCTACTTGGCAAAGTTTATGATTAATTTCAAAACAACAATTTCAAACATTTCGATCAATTTGGCACAGGACACTTTTATATTTGAAATTGACAATCAATGTGATTAACGTCAAGGCGCAGTGGGGATTAAATAGTTTTATATTTTACTATTTGTAATAAAATCCGTGACATAATAATGCTATTTTATATATCAAAATATTTATCGTACAAAATTAAACTTATTTTAAAAATTAATTTTCCTTAATAATAATAAAATGCGTTTTGACTTCATGCAGAGAATTTATGTATAATATTTCTATAGATGCAAGATTGATTTTAAGACAAATACTATTTCAAACCCTCACAAATTGAATTGCTTCTAAATACTTGGCTGATTATTGATTTCATGTTTAGTTTTAATTTTTTATTTTTTAAAGAATACTTTTTAGGAGAAAATTATTTTTCAGTTTTTATTATTTTTTAGGGTTATTTCTTTAGAGGAAAATTATTTTGTTGTTAGAAATAAGAAAATATTACTTTTAAGTTGTTTCATGTATTCATGCCAAATATAAATCTGAAAACTGGCGCTAGAGGCCATCTTGAGAGGTCAGACAATAATCGATATTCTCTCGCGTTGGATCGATTATCTACCTGACTGACTTGCAAGAATTTATCGCACGTTATGCTTTGTAAAGGCTTTATCCAATAAATCTTTTTGAGACAAACCACATCTAATAAAAGAAGTAACCTTCTAAACAACAGGTTATGGGCCCAGGTCTACGTCGCAAAAAGTTTTTTTTTTGGTAAGAAAGTTTTTCAATGCATAGGCTTTGACTTGTACGAACGATTCTTTTTGAGGTTAGCCCGGCCACGTGCAAAAGTGCAAATAGCCAAAAATGGAATCCGAAGTGACAAAAATCACAAAGTTAAAGAGTGCGGAGAACTGGGCACAATGGAAAATAATATTTCTATAAATGCAAGATTGATTTTTTGGCAAATACTATTTCAAACCCTCACAAATTGAATTGCTTCTAAATACTTGGTTAATTATTGATTTCATGTTTAGTTTTAATTTTTTATTTTTTAGAGAATACTTTTTAGGAGAAAATTATTTTTCATTTTTTATTATTTTTTTAGGGTTATCTCTTTAGAGGAAAATTATTTTTATAAGTTTATTTAGGAGTAAATATTTTTTTAAACTTTCTTAAGTTTTTTTAGGGTTTTTATATACTTGGCGTATTTTTTTACCTTTGTAAGGTTTTCTTAATAAGATATACAGGGTGTCCGGTAATTGAAGGATCACCCGTCGTGTGCAGGTAGAGCGAGTTAAACCGAGTAGAAAAGTCCTGTACCATTTTGCAATCTTTGCAATAATTAATGAGAAATGAATTAAACAAGATCGGCCAATCCGCGCGAGTTCAAGCGCGCGGCGAGAAGAGACTTCCCACTGTTATGTGATACTACGCGCGCGGCGAAAACAAATAGCTTAATGTTTACGCGGTTGCTCGGCGCACGACAAAGCGGGGAGGAGCACTTTACAAAGGACAATGGCTATGTACGAGCGACGAAAAAAGTTGGACCCCCGCGTGGGCTGTCTCTTCTCGCCGCGTGCTTGAACTCGCACGGATTGGCTGATCTTGTTTAATTCATTTCTCATTAATTATTGCAAAGATTGCAAAATGGTACAGGACTTTTCTATTCGGTTTAACTCGCTCTACCTGCACACGACGGGTGATCCTTCAATTACCGGACACCCTGTATACTTACTTGGAAAACTATAAGCTTAAATTTATACGACTATTCTCTTCTTTCTACACATTTTTATGCTAAATTTTCCGCTATTTCAAAAATGGCTTATAAAATTGCATTCCTTTTTATTCCAAACACACATGTACGTAACTCTGAAAAATGAAGTTCTGAATTTTTTTCAGTATTACTAGAATTTTTAAAAGATGGATAAAAACGAACGATTCAATCCATATGTCAGTGTCGATGCTGAAGAAGAAATCGTTATCTCTGGTATTGCCGGACGATTTCCTAACTCTGACAATATAAAAGAATTTCAGGAAAATATTTTCAATAAAATGGATCTTGGTTCGAACGATCATCAACGGTGGAATGATTGTAATAATATCTTTATATTAAAATTAAGAATATCTTTGTTTTTTAATAGAAAGATACTTATATCTCGCGTAATATGTATATCAGTCACAGTTCGGATTTTCTAATATCTGTATTAGTATAACATATTAAAATCAAAAAAATTGCATTCAAAGTCATGCGAGCAATTAATGCTCCGTGCAATATTATGCTCACATGAATTACTTTTTCTTAATATCTTTATAATTTTCTTTCTCTTTGATATCGCAATTTAAGGAAATCAAAATCAGATGTCGTGTATCTCTTTAAGAATATTTTAATGCAATTATTATCCATAACTTGACAATATGATAATATTATTTTTATATAAATTATTTTAAATTCTTACTTTCTTACAGATATCTATAAACTGCCTCCTCGAATAGGAAAAATGAACAATATACAGAAGTTTGATGCAGGATTCTTCGATATGCCAGCCTCAGAATCTCATGTATTTGATCCTGGATTCAGAATATTACTCGAGCGTACTTATGAAGCAATTATTGATGCGGGTGTAAATCCCGCAGAATTACAAGGAACAAGCACAAGTGTTGTCACAGCAATGTATATTTGTGATGCATATACAGATATAATATTCGAAAAGCCTCACGTATGTGGTTCACGTATTGACTATTCAATAATTTAAGTATCAAAAATCGATAAAAGAAATGCGCTTTTAAAATTATATAAACATGTTTATATGTATACAAAGCTATCGCTAAATATGCGGAAAATATTTTTTATATCGTAATTACGAATAGATTGCTGGATTACCCATTCATGGATGCAATAAAGCTATGTTAGCAAATAGAATTTCTTATTGGCTCGGCGTTACTGGACCATCGTATAACATCGATAGTGCATGCAGCTCGAGTCATTTCGCTATGGTGGAGGCTTATAGGATGATTCGATCTGGCATTTGCGAAGCGGCTATTGTCGCTAGTGCCAATTTATGCTTAAATCCCTGTGTAACTCATCAGTTTTTACGGCTGGGTATGTAAAAAATAATGTTATTGCGTTTAAAGCTGTTGCGTTGTCAAATGGTATAAAGTAGTATTTATAGATACACACATTTATTACTTAGATAAGATAATAATATTTAATCAATGTTTGTTTAATCGTGTTTCGCTAAATTTAGTAGTTTCTGTTTTTGACCGATATAATTAATTCGCTTTCATATATTTATCGAAGTTTTCAAGTACATATGATATATTAATATGATATATCAAGAAACCTGAAATAAAAAAACAAAATTATATAACTTTTATATTGATTGAAACAAATAAACCACTGATATTATTTTAGGGGTTCTTTCTGCTGATGGCTACTGTAAACCTTACGATGAAGAAGGCAATGGTTACATGCGTAGTGATGCAGCTGTAGTAGTGTATCTACAAAAGGCAAGGGATGCAAAAAGAATCTATGCGACTTTTGTCTATGGTAAAACCAACTGCGATGGCTTTAAAGAAGAAGGAGTTACCTTTCCATCATTTGACAAGCAAAAAATGTTACTGGAAGAATTTTACGAAGAATGTGGTATCTCGCCTCTTAAGCTGTCTTACATAGAGGCTCATGCAACTGGTACTGAAGCCGGCGATCCTACGGAACTTCGAGCCATTGATGAAGCTTTATGCATCAAAAGAGACTTTCCTCTGTTCCTGGGTTCAGTAAAATCGAATATTGGACACTCCGAATCCGCTAGCGGTCATTGTCAAATTGCAAAGGTGAGTTTACAACAAAATAGAATTAGTGGGATAGTTGGAGGATGTTGAAGGGAATCTTGTAGTCTCAAACCAAGAGACACGTCTCCCTATAAAATATTCTTCCAACTTAACTCGTTTAATCCATTGCTAGTTTGGTCGAATTAAAAATATTTATCTTATTTAATTAATGACTTGTGACATTAAGAATTATTAATTAGTTATTTAATACTCCTGGACCTAACTAAGGAGTCGTCACACAAGTATTTAAAAATTTACACCTTAACCGCCGAGAGGCGGTATAATGTTCTCAAATTTGTTTATTATCATCCAATTTATAAGGCTAGAGAAAAATATAGGACCGAAAGGGTCTGAATAGCTTAGTTGGTTAAAGCAGTCGCCCGGCAAGCGAAAGACGCGGGTTCGATTCCCGCTTCAGCGACTTTTCGGACCTATATTTTTCTCGCCTATTTATTTACGGGATAGTTGAAGGATGTTTAGGGGAATCTTGTAGTCTCAAACCAAGAGACACGTCTCCCTATAAAATATTCTTCCAACTTAACTCGTTTAATCCATTGCTAGTTTCGTCGAATTAAAAATATTTATCTTATTTAAAATAGAATTAATACAACTATATATAATGTAATGCTACATATAAGTTTATGTAAGTATTTTTTATTTGCTTGTCATTTTTGATTATTTATTATAATTATAGAAGATATTATTGCCATTATATGTAAGAAATGTATTCATCTCATAAAGGTTTTAATAGCGATGGAAACTGGTATAATACCGCCTACTATACATTTTAAACGTCCACGAAAGAATATGACTGCTATCACTGAAGGAAGAGTAAAAATAGTCACTGAACCAACAGAATGGAAGGGTGGTTATATCGGTGTTGATTCTTTCGGATTTGGCGGTGCTAATTGCCATATATTACTGAAATCAAATCCAAAAATTAAAGTCAATAATAGATCGGACGATAATTTATCTAGGCTTGTAGCTATATCTGGACGTACCGAGGAAGCAGTTAAAATTATATTAGATGACGTAAGTATATATACATATTTATTTCAGAAATAATTTAATCTTCTTTATACTTACCTCGTACAATATTATTATGTATGTCATTTTAATTTGTTTACAAAATTATCCTTTGTCAAAATAACCCTTTGTCAAAAAAGATGATATAAAAATAACTGCAAGTGTGTTGTACACATATAAACACAAACGAATATATAAAATATATATATGTTTTACGCTATAAATGTTGTTCTAAAAATACCTGTTTTATGTCACGCTACGTTTTAGTTCACGTTATATAAGTTATTTATGTTATTCACGCTTCTTATTTATCTTGCATTTAAATTAATGTATCAACTGTTGGATTAATGTATTAATATCAATCGGTATTAATGTTAATTGTAAACATCAGTATCGATAGATGTCGCCTAACTTTACTATTCGTCTTTCTGCTGTTCTGATTTTGTCTTGTCTGTCTCTATGGCGTCAGTCTTATTGTATATGTGTAACAGGTCGCATTAAAAAAGTAAAGTTTTTATAAAATTCACCAAGAATTTTTGTTTTATTTAAAAATATTGATCTATAAGGAAACAGCGCCCTCATACGCAAAAGGCAACAAGCCTTAACAATATATATGTATATATATTATAATATATTATAATAAAAATAAAAAAGTAGGGAAAAACTACACAATATAGCACTTATACATATGTAGTATTATAAAATAGTAGTAATAGAATACTATAAAATAGTATGTAAATACTAAATAATTAATGCAAATATGAAAAATAAATTACGAAATTAAAGTTAGACAAGATTTAAGAAAGTGTTTAAATTTATGTAAAAAAAACTTAAAAAAAGTCATTGTCATAACTTAAAATATATATAATTAAAATATATTCATTATACTAAATTACTAATTCTAATGATGGGATCTATAAAAAGTTAGAGAAAGATTCAAGTTGGTTTTAAGCCGGTAGTAACGAAAAAGCGAAATATTATGAACAGGCATATTTTAAAATCGATTGTTTGAAACAAATACATTGACAATTAATGTAGCCGTTATTGAGTTTAAAAAATAGAGTATTTTAGTTGTGTGCAAATTTTTCAAAGGTTTATAATTAAAAATAAAATATTTATATATTATAATTAGATCAGGTAGGGTAAATAAATGGCCATGAAAGCCGAGCGCAGTAATTGGGACTCAAAAAGAAACTTTATTATACATTAGTGTTACTTAGCGTACGTTTCGGTAATTGGTTGATATTGAATTTGGTTAGGATCGGTGAAGGGGTTTAATTTTTATAAAATTTAGAATTTTTCCAAAAAAGGGTGTGGTTGTTCTTGCTTCCTCATCATTTTAATTCGCTCATAAAGCTTCCTCTATGAGGAAGCTTACTCTATGAGGAAGCCAATTTATTATATGCTAATAATTTTACTTAAATTTAAAAACTAGCTTCCTCTGAAGAGGAACTTTGTGAGCGAATTAAAATGGTGAGGAAGCAATGTGCAAATTTCTAATTTGTTTGATTAAGATTTCCTTGAATTATGAATCTTTAAAATTTATATACAGCCAGCGTTAGCGTAAATTAAGATGCACCACGTGGTGTTCACACGATCGGATGTAGATCTCGCACTCGCGTGTATGCGAATACGGATGTGGATGTTAATGATGATGTGGATGTAGAGGTTAATTTAAAGGAATATAGATATATGTGTGATAATTAAATATTAGGTAAATGAGGTGAATAGTTAATACATTTATGCAAATCATGTGAATTTATTTTATTAAATATTCAGAATGATAATCACTCTGACTGAATTATCACAGTTGCATTCACATTCACATTGACATCCACATTTCTATTCACATATGAACACCCTCGCTCACACACTCACGCGTCCATGAGAGATGTAAATTATGATATACGTAGATATATCTTGATTTACACTAATGCCAATTGTAACTTGAAAAACTCATAATTCAGAGAAATCTTAATGAAATGGGACTTAACTATATTATTTTGAAAACGACTCGACGTCAGTTACGAGAATCCAGAATAAAAAAATAAGTACCTTAATATAACCTTGGCCATCAAAATAGACGTTGCATTTTATTTTCCTTTTTAAATTGAACAATTTTTGTTCTAAAGTTTTTTTTTAATTTTGCATATTTTTTTATATATTTGGCTGTTTCAGTTTGAATAAATCATCCTCTATACATATAAGCGTAATTATGATTCTCTACATATAAGCGTAATCTACATTCTATCTACTTACGTCAATTCTATGCGACACAAAATGTGTCTTTTTAATGTATGTTAATGTACTCACTTTTGTACTAAATAATATTCAAGATGCAAACAAAGTTAATTATAGAGTTTCTTAAAAATATTCAGATTTTTTATCATCGATTATAAAACATTTGATTATAATCTATATACAGGGTGTCCGATAATTATTGACTCAGCCGAAGTGTGAAGGTAGATTGGCTCAATCTAAAAGAAAAGTCCTGTACCATTTTGCTAAATTCGCAATAGTTATTGCGTTATTAATTAAAATATCTGAGCTAATGAGCGCGTGGGAAGCGGTAGACCGGAATCAGTAGGCATGTAAGATGACTTATTTGTTTGCATCTCTTAGCAACAAATATCAGACGTCGCTCGCCGCTCGCTGCGTGACTCCACCTCTCGCTCAGATGATGCTTTTATTGCTAAGAGACGTAAACAAATAAGCCATCTTATACATGCCTACCGATTCCGGCCTACCGCTTCCCACGCGTTCATTAGCTCAGATATTTTAATTAATAACGCAATAACTATTGCGAATTTAGCAAAATGGTACAGGACTTTTCTTTTCAGATTGAGCCAATCTACCTTCACACTTCGGCTGTGTCAATAATTATCGGACACCCTGTATATATATACAGGGTGTCCGGTAATAATCGCCCCACCCGTCGTGTGCAGGTAGAGCAGGTTAAACCGAGTAAGAAAGTCCTCTACCGTTTTGCGATCTTCGCAATAATTAATGAGAAATAAATTAAACAAGATCGGCCAATACGCGCGAGTTCAAGCGCACGGCGAGAAGAGACAGCCCACGCGGGGGTCCAACGTTATGCATTGCTCGTATTTATCCATTGTCCTTTGTAGAGTGCTCCCCCCCGCTTTGTCGCGTGCGTAGCAACCGCGTAAACATTAGGCTTTTATTTTCGCCGCGCGACAAGAATCACGTAAACAGTAGGAGGCCTCTTCTCGCCGCGCGCTTTTACTCGCACGGATTGGCCGCTCTTTTTTATTTAATTTCTTATTAATTATTGCGAAAATCGCAAAACGGTACAGGACTTTCCTACTCAGTTTAACTGCCTCTACCTGCACACGACGGGTGATGCGGTTGACTCCGGACACCCTGTATATATATATATATATATAATATTATTAAAATGTTTAAAACAAGTAAGTTAATTAGGTCAAAATAGAATCAAAATCGTTTCTACGATTTGTAAGTGAACTTAAGGTAACTAATTCTGTATTATGCAAGACATAGATAATTAATTTTATTATAATTATATGAAAATCTTATAACAAAGCATTTACAAATTTTCAGCAAGAACAGGTTTATCCATTAAGAGACAAACTTAAGATAAACAACTTAAGATAAAATGATGAGAAATTAATATTTAGTCGTCAGTGAGGATAAAAATCAACGGTAAATAAACTTCTTATTTTCGACCAATGACTGACATACGTTGCAAATGTTCCTTTATTATCAATTGAAAAAACACTACGTTTCGACCATATTTTAGGTCCTTATCAAGTGCTACAACAATATATAAAATTAATTAGCGACGCAATAATTACAACTTCATGAAAAATTACAAGCCACATATAATACTCACTCATCAATAATACAAAAGTCACACATACTAATTACACAAGTTAAAAAACCTGTCCATGAGACATTTAGTCAAATACTGATTACATTGTGATAGAGACTGCGTATTTTTAAGCCATTCTAATGACCTTATCATATACAGAACTAAGATTGTCAGTGTCTGTTTGTAAATTAATTTTGTTTGTTTGTCTTTTTATGTAGAACATTTCAGCAATCTCTCTCATTCGCGTGTTTTTCTCTGTATGTAAGATACATGGATCAAGCCAACGAAAATCATGATTACAGTCTGTCCTATGCTTGCTAACGACAGAATGACTCGACACATGTTTTATAATATTATTTTGATGCTCTTTTATTCTAGTGCTTAAGTGTCTTTTCGTTTGGCCTATGTAGGACACACTGCACTCATTACATTGTAATTTATATACAACATTAATTCTGTTCATTATGGATGTAGCATCTTTTCCACGTCTTATGAGACTACTCAATTTTTTTTTCGGTAATTTATAAACTACTCTTAACCCTTTTTTGTTAAGAAATCTGGAGATGTTGTCACTAAAATTATTAATATACGGTAATGTAATAAATGTACCTACGTCCACATTTAAAAATGAACACCTTGTTGGAAGATCAAAGCACATATAAAAAATTAAATAAAGATCCGATAAAAAGAATTACTAATAAAATTAATGACATTATAAAGTGTTGGCGCAAGGGTGATCTCATAAATGAATTAACGTATAAGTCTTTAAATTGTACTAACGGTAACCTTCCGCAATGTTACGGACTGCCAAAGATACATAAAACGGGTTTTCCTCTTCGAATTATTGTATCTGCACTCGGCAGTCCGGTATACAATATAGCACAGTACATTCATAACATCTTGCATAAATCTCTGGAAAAACCTAAATCATTCATAAAAGATGGTTGGTCTTTCGCGAAAGAAATTAATAAGTTAAACATTAAAGACAATGAAATTTTAGTTTCACTGGATGTTACTTCTCTATACACAAATATACCGAAGGAATTGGTGATTGAAGCTATAAAAAAGAGATGGAACACTATTGCACCTAACACTAAACTTAATCTCTCTCAGCTTATATATGTAATAGAAGTCATCCTAGAATCCACCTCTTTTAGTTTTAATGGTCAATTTTTTGAACAAGTCTTTGGCAGTCCTATGGGATCGCCTTTGTCACCTATATTGGCAGATATCGTTATGGATGATCTCGAAACATTTTGTCTGAATTCCTTAAAATTCACGGTTCCCGTATATTATAGATATGTGGACGACATTTTTGCCATTGTACCACGGTCACGTAGTGTTTTTTCAATTGATAATAAAGGAACATTTGCAACGTATGTCAGTCATTGGTCGAAAATAAGAAACTTAAGATAAACTTATCTAAATTATATTGAATCATTGCATATTATCACATCTAATACACTATACATATGTATGTTTCTTAACAACTAAGATTTGTTTCTTTTTTTTATATTTATTTGCATAATTATGTACTCTATTATTTTACACAGGATATTCCAATAACCATTATATTATACTTTAGTTGCATATTCTAGAAATCGAATGCTTATAACACGGAAATGATCGTAATCATGCGAGTGTGCACACACATACGCGCTACGCATACACACACTTAAAAAAAATGTATATTTAAACTTTTAATTTTAATTAACTTCAAGAATGTACTATTAACTAATTCGTAGCCGCTGACGTAGTAGTTCGTCTTTTTATAAATTGTAGCTGATTGGCGTTGACGTACTGCTACGTCTTTTTAAAATTTATAGTTGGTTGACGTAGTAGTGCGTCTTTTTATATTTTAAATTCAAATTAATCAAAATGAGTTTTAACCTAAAAAATAAATGAAATTGTTTACGTATTTTTAGCGTAGAATTCAAAGAAATTAAAATAAATTGTCGCTTATTTTTAAAGTGCCTCAAGTGGAAAAAATTACGGGCCCCGCCATGTTGTTTATACGTCCCTGGCTATATTGCACCACGCGTATGTGAAATAGACAAAAAATACTGTAATGTTTCTTCTCTATTAAGCTCTTTTTAATTCATCTATTAAATATCGTAAACTTAATTCAAACATCAAGAGAAGTTTTCTGAAATTACATGCGAATTATGGCAATAGAATGGATCGGATACGATAGGAAGGTAAATGATTTTGGCAATGATTATTTGCCAATAAGTAGTTCAACGGAATGAATACCTCACAATGATACTCCTTAAAGACTTTCAAGCGATATAAAAAAATCATTATTTAGAAAAAATCTAAAGTTTAGAAATTACAAAGTACCCACAAAGCGATGTAGAGTATGTATTAATAGGAAACATACTGATACGTCTGTTATTTGCAGAATACCTTTATGTAAAGGCAAATATTTTTAAAACTATCATACAAAAAAGAAATATTAAGTTTCATTTTTATATAAAAATTTTTAATTAATTTTATTTTTATGTAAAAGTGCTCAATTAATCTTTCCAAAAATATATGTAATGAATTTTAATAGTTTTTTTAATTTTAACATTTCCCATGTTTATAATTTGACATTTCTATTTGGATATTTCTATTTGGATTTGGTACATTTGGAACAGGTAAATTTCATCCAATTTCAAACAATAAGTAGTTAAAAACATAATATTTTAAAGCAAATTTTCTAGTTTTTTTCTTATTTTAATGATAGAACTGTGCGGAACAATCTTAGAAACGAACCAATTTTAGAAAACTGAAAAATTTACCGGCTGCGATTTAGTTAAGATATTATAAGATAAATGCTCTGTACTAACAATTAGTAACGATATCTCTACAGGTACAGAGTCGGTCGATAGATGTAGAATATATCTCTCTGCTACATCATATTCATAGTAGCAATATAGAAGGTCATTCCTATAGAGGATACATAATTGCTGGATCTAAAATATTCGATAACACAATAATTAAAATAGAACGCAACTTGTGTACGAAAAGACCAATTTGCTTTATATTTTCTGGAATTGGATCTCAATGTCTTAACATGGGTAAGTAAATTAAATATCATATTACAATATAACATTTAACAATTGTTAAAATGTATAACATGTTTGTGTTTGCAATTAACATTTAATAATTTTTAAATTATACACATATGTGATATTCTTATATATATACGTGGAATATAACAAAATTAACAGTTCCAATAATTACAGTTTACGTATTTTGTAATTTTTTGAGTTACATTTATTAAGTATAATAATAACTAAATTTTGACGTAAACTAAAATATAATAATGACACTGTAGAAAGTACGTGCAAAATAAAGATATACAATTTTTAGAGATTTTCTTCCATTTACGTATGTATGTTTAGATCAATTATGAAAAATATTAAATTATTTGAAACTATGTATCAACAACATTATGTGATAATGTAATTATATTTTTTTAAAACATTGGTAGGTCGAGCTTTAATGAAATTTCCAGCATTCACTAAAGCAGTCCAGAAATGTGACACTGCTTTGAGACCTCACGGTATATTTGTCACAGATATTCTAATAAATGAAGACAAACATATTCTCGACAACGTAGTCAATTTATTTGTAGGGCTTATTGGACTACAGGTATAAACCTAATATATGTGCAAATAAGATATACATATACGTCTATTTATGTTGCAGGATTTTTTGTATTTATTATAATTTTTTACAAAACATATTTTAGAGACCAGTTTTTTATTTTATGAAAAGCTAAAGTTTCTTGTAAACAAACTGAAATTGAAAGTAGCCTGTTACATATATATGTATAATTATATGCAGAAGGCTAAATTTGTAATATTTTATAATATTATTTTATTCGAAAGAAGTAGAGAGTAATTTTGGATGATTTATATGTATTGCAGATCGGCATAGTTGATCTTTTAACAAGCATTGGTATCACTCCTGATATTATAATAGGTCATTCCATTGGCGAGTTGATTTGTGGATATGCCGATGGATGCTTGACGGCCGAAGAAACGATCATGTTGGCATATTATGTCGGCTTAGCATTTTTTCAATCAAAAATAGTAGATGGCTTAATGGCTGAAATTAATCTCGATTTCAAAACTATGAAGAATATGTGTCCATCGGATATTGATGTAGCTTGTTACAATAGTTCCAATAATTGTATTGTGAGTGGACCAACAAACTCTGTAAGAGCATTCCTCGCTAAGCTACAGGTTTGAAAATAGTATAAATAATATTTATTATGCTTATAATTATTGAATTTAATAAATGATAAAATTTCTTTTTATTTAGAATGATAATATTTCTGTAAAAGAAATTTCCTGTGGACGTATACCTTTTCATAGTCGTTACGTCGAGTCCGCAAAAGTTAAACTTTTGGAATACTTGACTCAAATATTGCCACAGAAAGCATCTCCGAGCTCAAAGTGGTTGAATGTGTTCTCTTCTAAATGGTTTAGCGCAACTGCAAAATCATGTCTAGCAAAATATTATGCAAACCATCTACTAGCCCCGGTATTATTCTCAGAAGCTGTGCGTTTTATTCCAAACGACACAGTGACGATTGAGATAGCGCCGCACGATGTGCTACAATACATTCTTAATGACTCCTTAGAGACAACAGTAACAAATGTCGCGTTATACAAGTTCTCTCACGAACCGAATATTGAAATATTTTTAGACGGAATTGGAAAACTTTATAATGCAGGATTACAGCCGCAAATCGCTAATTTATATCCGGAAGTAAAGTTTCCTGTTAGTCGTGGTACACCGATGATTTCTCATCTTGTAAGGTAAATTCTGATTGAGGATAGCTCTAGCATAAGTTCTTTTTACTATAGAAGAGCAAAAGATACTTGAATTTCAAAAATTAAAAAATTAATTTGTATTATTTTTAACCGTTTAAGATTGTCACAATACAGATATTGAATTGATTATAATTGATAAATAATGTTTTATACTTTGTTCAATTAATAACATACTTTGCAGGTGGGATCATTCCGAAAATTGGTATACGTATCTTTATTCAGGACAAAGAAATCTTGACAAAGGAGAAGCAATTGTTACTATTAATATCAAAGATGAAGAATTTATATATATGACTGGGCATGTCATTGATGAAAAAAATTTATTACCGGCTACAGGATATCTTTTATTTATATGGCAAATGATCGGCTGGTTAAAAAAGCAGCTTCATCTCGATATACCAATTGTATTTGAAGATGTCAATTTTCTACGCTCTACAATTTTGTCAAAACAAAACCCAGTCGAATTAACTCTTATGATCCAGAGAGGTAACTTGTGCAGTTAAATAAATTTTGTTAACTGTGGATATACAAAAATTCAAATATTTTTACATAAAATTTAAATAAGAAAAAAAATTCAGTTGAGAAAGATGAGAGAAAAGGTATCCAACAATTTGTTGTATATAACACTAACACTACTACTAACAAATCGTTAGTAGTAGCAGCAGATTTGAACAGAAATTGCAGTATATTGGCACTAACTGCGTCTGCATTAAGTTTGCATTATGTTGACAAAGTTGGTAAATGTAACATAATCAAAATTTATTTTTACTGCTTGATTTATATTACCAATTTACGATAAAATGTGTTGTAAATTTGTTTGACTTATTCACATTTTATTACTATTTCTGTTATACTAATTAATGTTGGTTTAATTTATTGATAAATATTGCTATATTTATGTTATCATTTTATCATTGAATATGATAGATATGCTGCATTAAAAATTTTTGTTTTACCTATAAAAATTTTTAATAAATACTTTGCAAAATTTGTTTTCAACAGAATTTGTTCTCTTACGTTATATAATACGAATTTTATATCAAAATGCAAATAAATTTCATTATCTAATGACAAGTTTAATATCTATACTATGAAGAATTTTGTTACGATTATAATTTTGTTATTGTGCAAATTGAATAAATAAAAAAGTTTTGGAATTATTTAAAATATAATAATTATAAATTAATTATAATATTTTATAACTAAAATTGAACTTTTTACCTTACTTTACTAGTAACGACTATATATAAAAGTAGTTTCGTTGTTCCGCAAAGCAAGTGTCTAGGCAGTTTTCAAGCACGTCCGAATAAGTTCGATATAGAGATAAATTGGCAGCTAACAATAAGTTTTCCATAGCTTATCAATATTAAAACATTGTTCTAGTTTCTGATATGCAAACATATTTATCAGAAACTACAACTTAATAAAACTTAAATTAATTTTTGTAATTTATTTAAAATTGCATATAAGCAAATTTGGTGTATAATATTTCCTTGTGTTCTGTATTTCTTTTCCATAATTAGGTAATTTATGCTTCAGAATCTCATTATAAAGCATACAATATCTTTTTCTAAACTATAGAAAATTAATATCGATATTGTTTTAGGTAGTGGCAAATTCGAAATAATCGAAGGAAGCAATACTGTCGTTACTGGAACAGTACGAATTCCAGTTAATATTGAAGACGAGAAGATACGTACTACATTTATCGATCAAAACGACAATGATGAAGAGGAAATGAGTATGAAAGATATCTATAAAGAATTGAAACTTCGTGGGTATCAATATACCGGCGAATTTCATGGACTAAAAAGCGCGTCAATCACGGGAAAGAATGGTCATATTACCTGGACCGACAACTGGGTAACATTTATGGACAACATGTTACAGATAATGATTTTAGGACAGAACTCGAGAAGTCTCCTTGTACCAACAAGAATTCGCAAAGTAGTAATCGATCCGAAATCTCACATACAACATGTTGAAAAACTTACAAATGAAGAGAAACGTAAGTTTTCAGTATTATAAATAGGATAAAAATTTTAAATGAGATTACAATTTAGCCGAGTGTTATTTCTTAGAAAATATGTATCTAATATGTCATCGTATGTATATTATATTGCAGAAGTCCTTGTACAAAATTATAGACATTTAGATGTTCTGATATCTGGAGGAATAGAAATATGGGGCGTCGTGGCTATACCTATATCTCGCCGACAAAGAGCAATCCCCGTTCTTGAAGAATACAAGTTTGTTGCTCATCGAGATCTAAATGTGATGTCTTTGCAAGATGCAATAAGAATGTCGGTGCATGTTGCGCTTGAATGTTACAATATGATAAACGTAAAAATCATCGAATTTGTCGAGGATAGCGATCAAGTGATGCCGGATAATTTAAATTGTTTATTTGTGAATAAAGTCCTAGATGATTTACCGCAAATTAAATCTGATATCAAACTCATAGCGTCACACGAGCGATTCAAAGATATCGCTTTGTTTGACAACGTTTCTACAATAGAATTCGATAAACTGACAAGAAATGAAAATTGTTTGATGATCATAGGTTACGGAATTCTAACAAAAAATAAAAACAAATTATATGAACAATTGTTGTCTGTCATAATGCCAAATGGATTTCTTCTGACATTGGAAGAGTTGGATGCTCTCTACGACTACTCATGCCTGGATAAGTATGGGTTAAAAGTAATTTTGGAGAAACGTACCGACGATAATACACTTATATTATTAAGGAAAATACAATATATTAGCAGTACTCAGGAGATAGTGCATGTAAACAATTATGAATTCTCTTGGATGAACAAGCTCAAATCATTGATGGATGTAGAAAAAGAGACTACAAATACGAGGATAATAGTCGTCGCAGAAGGAGACTTCGAATGCGGACTAATCGGCCTTGTCAATTGTTTGCGAAAAGAACCAGGCGGTGAAATGATTAGAGGTTTATTTATTCAAGAAAAAGATGTGCCTACTTTTTCATTGCAAGAATCGTTGTACATGAAACAACTACAGCTCGATTTACCCGTCAATGTTATACGTTCCGGTAACATTTGGGGATCTTACAGACACTTTTTATTACCATCACTAGAACCAAAACTCGTACAAAGTGCCTACGTTACTCAGATGGTACGTTAAGGAGATCCGATATTTAGTAAAAATTTTAATAATGTTTTGTGATACTTCTCATTCATAAATTAAATAATGGTTGATTGTAACTTTAATAGAATTAATATAATTTTTTATTTTTCTTTATTTTAGGTCCAGGGTGATCTGAGTACTCTTTGTTGGATGCAAAGCAGGATATCTTTCGTCAACGATGATGATAAAGAAAATTTAATAAGAATAGTATATGCTTCTATCAATTTTAAAGATATCATGTTAGCTAGCGGTAAACTCAACGAATCTATCGCAGATAAACCAAATAATAGTTCTATAATTGGAATGGAATTTGTTGGGTTCAATAAAAATGGACAGAGAAGAATGGGACTGTGTTCAACTGGGTACGAAAATGATACACAGATACATTTTAATTCATATAATTTTAGTATATAAAATGTTTAAAATAAATTTCTTATTACATTTTTCTCGTATTATATTTAATTTCTTATTATATTTTAATTAGAAATATTTATGAAAATATAAGAAATGAAAGAATTGCTATATTTAATATATTTTTTTTTCTCTTATATATAAAACATAATTTAAAAAAAAAATTTGGATTGTACCTTTAATATAATTAATAATACATTTATATAATTTTCTAAATCATTATTTTTAGAGGAATGACAAATATTCGCGTAGCTGACAAATATCTCAGTTGGATCATACCTGAAAAATGGACGATGGAAGATGCCGCGACGGTTCCTTGCGTATATAGCACGTGCTATTACGCTTTGTATTTCAAAGGTAAAATGAAGAAGAGCGACAAAGTATTGATTCACTCTGGTACGGGAGGTGTTGGTCAAGCTGCGATTTATCTCGCGCTTTACGAAGGTTGCGAAGTGTTTACAACGGTTGGAAGTGTCCAGAAACGACATTTTATAAGAGAAACGTTTCCCTCTATTCCCGAGAATCACATTGGAAACTCTCGAGACACGAGTTTTGAACAAATGATTATGCGGAGAACGGGAGGTCGCGGAGTGGATATCGTATTGAATTCTTTAGCTGAAGAGAAACTGCAAGCATCCATCCGTTGCTTAGCAAAGGGTGGTCGTTTCCTCGAAATTGGAAAGTTTGATATAATTTCCAATAATCCTTTAAAAATATTTGCACTCTCAAAAGGCATTAGTTTCCACGGCATTTTCTTAGATAAATTATTTTCTGTGAAACCAGAGAGTAAGGCAATATTGTGGAACAAAATAACAGAAGGTTTAAAGAATGGTGCTATCAAACCGTTATGCAGAAAAGTCTTCGAAAAAGATGAAATAGAAGCTGCGTTTAGATATATGGCTGCTGGAAGACATATTGGCAAGGTATGATCATTTTCCAGTGTACGTATAACAGGAGTAACTAATTGAAGTACTAATATAAAAAAATGCACTTATACTTCTTTTATTCTTTTCAACAACTTTTTTTATTTTCTTTATTTCAAGGTCTTTTCTCACTGTCAACTCTCTATCAAAGAGTTTAAGATAAAATTGAATTAAACAGCATCTTTTTCGCGTGTTATATTTTTTTAATTATGCTATAGTATGCGCAAGTTCCATTCATTGTGCTTCTTTTCTTTTTACCCAATCTGCATTTTCGACAAATATCTTATTGCTCTTCATCATTCTCTTCAATTTCTCCGTCAACATCACCTATCAATATAACCATGCAACTGGTATATTATACATCATGGTGGAAAGAAAGTAAGGTGTGCTCATACTGAGGACGCGTTTTCGTATCGTTCTGCGCATTGTACCAGCCGCCTCCATTTTTAAATTCCTGTGTTTATGTCAAAAGGCATTTAACCTTAATTTCGTCTTACTTGACGTCTGTACTGCAGTGCCGGGTACTGCAGTAATTATGCGACAAAAATAATGAATTCGGAATTTGAAGAATTTCATGGCTTCATCAGTAAAAAATGCGGAATTTTTAAAAGAATTGCTGAAAAAGTGAGAAAAAACAAACAGACTTTAGTGATACCTTTAGAGGTACTATTATGCCTCATTAGAACGCGAACTTATATTCGTTTGCGAGAAATTAATAAAATAATAAATACAGAAAATTATAAAGAAAAATCTCAGAAAAAAATGAAAAAATTGACAAACAAAAAGTATTAATATTTATATACGTTTTTCATTATTGATAAATTGTACTCATTCTCCGTTATTGACAAATTATAACTGTATTTATTGATTTGTTCACTGTTTCGTTCATTTTATAATATATATATATTTAATGAGTATATATAAGTTTGCGTGATAAATATGTTTCGTTCGTTACGTGTTCATCTTATTTTAAATTTTTATTAATTTGTTATTATTTTCTTTATGTAAATGTTTGATTTTTTATTATAATTTAATATAATATATGTATATTGAGAATGCCATTCATTTTATTTTCTTCTTTTATTTTATCCTTTTATTAATTTTATGCAAATTGTACAAGAATGAGTGATATATCAGTTTAATTTGCCACTAAAAATGGCGGCCGCTGGAACAAAATTTTATTGGCTGTTCAGAAATGTGCATAATAGAAAACCTTACTTTCTTTCCACTATGTTATACACAATAGTAAAACACTCCTATAAATTTCAATCCTACTTCAACTTTTCTTTTAAACAACAAACTTTAATCTTTTTTTATAACGCAATTATCGCTTCCTTGCATTCGTTTGATGAAACCTTTTCTCTTTCAAACTGTTTTTTTATCGACTGTTTTTAAAATTTTTCTTTATTATTACTCCTATATTGTACAGTCACATTTTATTCTTACAAATCTCTGTCTATGATCTTCATCTTCCTAACAGTTTCTCGTCCTTTATGTTCTCCTTCCATTCTTTCTCCTTCCCTCCTGATATTTCAAAATATAGAATATCGTTTGAAATCAATATTATTTGTAGATAATGATAAAAATTCATAAAGAAGATGAACCCTTGGATGCGCCTATACTCGCACATCCCCGCTACTACTGTCTGGAACACAAATGCTACATCGTTTTAGGTGGCCTAGGTGGTTTCGGTCTAGAATTAATCGATTGGTTGATTCTACGTGGTGCAAAAAATCTAGTATTGACTTCGCGAAATGGGATAAGGAACGGTTATCAGCAATCAAGAGTAACATTATGGCAATCTTACGGTGTCAATGTACAAATCGTTACATCTGCTGATACTTCGAAATACGAAGACTGTAAATCTATATTAAAATTTGCCGAAGAACAAGGTCCTGTGGATGCTATATTCAATCTCGCAGTTGTGTTGAAAGATGGCATATTCAAGAATCAGTCCCTACAAACATTCGAAGATTCCTTCGTGTCAAAGGCATGGACGACGAAAAAGATGGACGAACTATCGAGAACAATTTGCCCCCAACTTCGACATTTTGTCGTTTTTTCTTCCGTTTTATGCGGAAGAGGTAACGCAGGCCAAACAAATTACGGAATGGCTAATTCCGCAATGGAAAGAATTTGTGAAAGAAGAATGAAAGAAGGTTTACATGGTTTGGCTATTCAATGGGGCGCTATTGGTGATGTTGGACTTGTGGCAGATATGCAAGAAGATGAAAAAGAACTTGTTATTGGAGGTACATTGCAACAAGAAATATCCTCTTGCTTAAATATATTAGAAGTATTCCTGCTACAAGATCGATCAATCGTAAGCAGCATGGTTGTTGCTGAGAAAAAAAAAGATTCTGGACGAGCAACAAATCCATTTGAAGCGGTTGCAAATATTATGGGTGAGTTCAACTATTTTGTAAAAGATTTGTCAAAACATTTATACAAAGTAAATTTTTATTCAACAATATTATTAAGCGTGTATTATAATGAAATAATCGAGTGCATTAATGACATTCCAAGAAATACAAACTTCAATAGTTCTTATATTGCTGTTTAAAGATTAAGTAAGTTTCGATTAAATTCTCTCTCACATCTAAATATTTAATTCTTTTTCTAATTTCTAAAATAGGGTTGAAGGATCTAAACATATTAGCCCCAAATATATCGCTGGCTGAACTAGGAATGGATTCAATGATGGCAGTGGAAATTAAACAGACGTTGGAGAGGAAATTCGATATTTTATTGACTGCACAAGATATTCAAAATCTTAATTTTGCTAAACTTAGAAAAATGACAAATATCGCCGAGCAAGAAGAGATGTTCAATGCCACTAAAACTGAATCAAATTTGAATGATTTATGAGTATTGGCTCGAAAACTTAATGATTCAGACTTGAGTCCAGATATTATATGACATAATTAAATCAGAATAAAAATTTCAAAAAAATATGACGATTGAAATTTGATGTGAGATTGAAGAAAAATAGCAGCAGTCATAGGTTTTAAGTCTATGTTGTGTGTTTACGCAAATTTTATATTTTAAGAAGAAAAAATAATTGCATATTTCTTCGCCAATCTTTGTATTTTTGTTTTGTTTTTTCTATAGACAATAAAAATAATTATTGGGTATAATATTAATTTTACATACATTTTATTACATCACTATTTCTTACAATTTTATATAATTATTTTTGTATTTTATAAATTTACATAAAATACTGACATATAATTTCTCTTGTTTTGCATAAATAATTTAGTACTTTATAATATTTTTTAATTATTAAAATAAAATGTACAATTGATCATAATTAATACCTTTGTGATGTGATCACTCGTAATTTAATATTATATTATACACTTTATTTTATATTTTATATATTAATGTGTTAACTGGAGTTGGGGTTTTGTGGTACATGTTCAATGCATTATTATTAAAATGCTATAAAATGTTTAGTACAAAGTGTGTCCTTAATCGCAAAAAATTTTCTAAAAAAAATCTTTTAAATTCTCTATAATTTTAAGTTTTTCTTTACTTAATTACTTTTGCTACTAGATTTCCCTCATATTCTGAACTATCTGCAGATAATTATTATTTTATTATTATTATTATTATTATAAACTTAATAATAAATTATAAAGATGAAGAGTTTTTATTTATTTTTCTTATTAAGGTTGACATTTCATTGCAAACCCATGGATTCGTACAATTATAAACCTTGTTTCATATTGAAATCATTGGCGATGTGGAGTGTGGATCTAGCTTTTTGTAGAAAATTGGAAACTCATGTAATACTTCTCACGGAGAAATCTTCTCAGTTATAACATATTTTGGAATACTCTAAATAAAGATTTACAAAAGTGTTTGTCTAAATGAATGCATGATATGAATAGTAATATCTAGATAAACTGTGTTTAAAATTGCATTTTTTATCAGTTTACATTTGAATCTTGATATAAAATGTTTAAAGAAAAGGAGGAGGGTCAATAAGGGCGTTTTTTCGCCCCCACTGGATTTTCAGAAGACAATTTTTTTTGTATTGTATGATTATTAGGGATGTCAAAAATAACCATAAGGTGAGAAAAAAAACTTGATTTATAAAGCCAATATTAATTACACAAGTCGACATTAAACGTGTAACATGGATGAGATGTATCATTTCCCGTAGATTTTTGGTCACTGAATCCGAATCCGGAAGCGAAATTTTTCTATCACATCAGGTTTTTGAAAAAATTGAGGTTAAATGTGCCAAAAAACGCGTTTTTGGCCATTTTTGAAACAACGTAGCGGGTGAACCTGAAGTGCTAGAGACTTTTAATAGGGCTTCAATAAAAGCTTGAACCTTGTGCTTTGAGATGATCATAATGAAAATAATGTTGCTCCCGCCTATCTTGAGCGGTAACAGATTTTTGCTCCGCGCGCGCGCTCGCCACTCATTGCCGTATGCCGCCCGGGGAATTGTGAAATTGTGTATGTACCCATACAAGTCTCCAGACTACATTTTTTGTCCGGATAAAAAAATGTAGTCTGGAGGCTTGTATGGGTACACAATTCTACAATTCCCCGGGCGGCATACGATGAGGAATGGCGAGCGCGTGCGCGCAGTGAAAATCTGTTACCGCTCAAGATAAGCGGGTGCAACATTATTTTCATTATGATCATCTCAAAGCACAAGGTTCAAGCTTTCATTGAAGCCCAATTAAAAGTCTCTAGCACGTTAGGTTCACCCGCTACGTTGTTTCAAAAATGGCCAAAAACACGTATTTTGGCACTTTTAACCTCAATTTTCTCAAAAACCTGATGTGATAGAAAAATTTCGCTTCCGGATTCGGATTCAGCAACCAAAAATCTACAGGAAATGCTACATCTCATCCATGTTGCACGTTTAATGTCGACTTGTGTTATTACCCAAGGAGAACACATAAGTCAAAATGATGTCAAAATGACATCTTTCAAAAGTCAGTTCTATAAGTCATGATGACGTCATTATGGTTCCTGGCAAAGACGGTTTTGTGACGTCATAAAACTAAAATTTTCAATGAATAAAGTGAAATAAATATATTTATATATATATGATAATTTCAATCAATAAGTGCCAGGCAATCTCCTCGCAGAAAAAATTATGTTTTTGAAAATATGCGAATTAAAATCCTGAAAGTCAAAATATCGTCATATAATAATTTTATGACGAGTCACTGTACAGTCATTTTGGAGTCATGATAGTTTAATGATCAAACTCTGATATTTTCCCGTCATCTTGACGTCACAATGACATCATCTTGACTTTTTGTTCTCCTTGGGTAGTCTAGGTATACCACTATGGTACCTAAGTCCTTTTCATTACTAATAGGTGAACTAATAAAATATTTTTGCTCATTATACTGCTCTGCCATCATTTTAACGTCATTTTAGATTACAACATGTATCGTTTCCAAGATGAAGGTGAATACAGCACATGGTCAAAAAAATTATTTTTTACTATTTGCTGTGTCCTACATATTAATGACATTTTTTTGACTAGACCCTAGGGTGTGAATCTCGCGGACACGTATCAATTTTTTTTTATAAAGACAGATTTTTTTATAGAGACACAGATGTTTTTTATACAGACTTTTAACTTTTTAGAACTCGGAAGACCACTTGAATCATCTGTTCTTTTTGACATCATCACAATTGAACTACAATTATTGAAATATTGACTACAATGAAACAATTAAATAATAATATAAGATTCCTGTAAAGATTAAGAATATTATGGATATTTTTTTAAACAGCTTGCGACGTATCTTTCCTCGGTATATCGGGAAGGACGCGCAACTTCGTCGTTCTTGGTATCTTTCTCAGAGACGAGATTCGGTATACTGACTTTTGGGCGCCAGGTACGGATTAACCGTACCACACAAACGTACTATACACGGCTAACAACGACGACGGCTCTATCTCGGTAGCTCAGTATCTCATTTGGTAGAGTGGCGGGGTTCTTTCCGCGGAGGGAGGAAACGTGCTCGGAGTCCCGGAGAGAGAGAGGACGGCGGTAGAGACAACACGTGATATGAGATAAAAGAAAGGATGTACATTTCGAGAATGCGAGTACAATTATCGTTGGTAGTGTCGTAGAGCCGAAGGGGAAACTGTCATTCCCCGTGCATTATTTTCTCACAATACGCTCTTATGCTTTAGGCTCGGTAAAATACGACCAAGGCGTGTCTTATCAGACTGTATTTAATTACTCGATTCGAGACAATGAGATCGATAACAATAACCGGATAATGACACAAGGATTCAATACAACACTATAGATTCGACGTTACAAATGCGTAGAGACTGTCGACGTAATACGACGCCCCTCGGAAAGGCGAATCGGTAGCGGAAATATAATATCACGGCGAACTTCGGTACGGGCCCTGTGTTCTTACGCGGCATAGATCTCGGTAACGTTAATACTTAGGCACATGTGGGTGCTCGATACTCATAACCCTTTCTCGCTTCCCACAGGTCTCGCCCGAGTCCGCCCTTACCGAGAGTCGAAGTGGTGGCCTTACAAAATGCGCTGCTCCTCGTCGATGGTCCACGATGCGCACCGGTCGCCGGCTCGTCGAACAGTACCCGGCGATGGGCCGGCGGCACGCCGGTAGCCTCGCGCGGTGGCGCTGCGCGCGCAGACCTGCTCATACTCGATCCTGGATCTCGCCTCGATTCTCCGCTTGTCGCGGGCCCCTTTACGCCGAAGTGTCCCGACGAACTCTCGGGCCTCCAGTCCTTGTAGATTTAATTATTGGCCGCTCCGGCTACGCTCCCTCCGACCGTCGATCCCGTTCCGGGTTTGGTCCGGTTTGCTGCAAGGATCGCCGCGAGGTGATCAATCTCGGGCGACCCGGCTCTTTCTCTCGGGACGCGGTAGCGGGCTTTTCGGGAGTAGTCATCCTTGTCTTTAGGATACAGGCCCTTTTCTCTCCCTCTGTTCAGCTCTGGACTGGCGGCTCTCCGAGGCTGTAAAAATCGGCTCGGCAGTATGGCTTCTTACGTGACTCGGTAATAATCTAAATGTCGGCAGGATTCACTTACTTTTACTGGCGCGCGATCTCGCTCCGCGCGTACCGCTCTCGACCACGCCGTCCTCCTGTCTCGGCTCCGCTTCCCTCGGGATCTCTTCTTCCTAAAACATTATCCCTCGGGACCACACACTACGACCCTCTCTCAATATTCTTCACAAAAAATGCGAAGCGACGAAAAATTCGTCGCTCGCCCAAAAAGAAAATCGATACAAAATCGAAACGCCTTTCGACTCTTCCCGACCGGGGCGCGTCCGCCCTTGTGACGGACGTAAAATGTCACGTCACAAGCTCTAATTGAAGGTACTGAAAAAAATTGATTTGTGTCCGCGAGATTCATCCCAGGATATAATAAAATAAATGTCATTAATATGTAGGACACATCAAATGGTAAAAAATAATTTCTTTTACCATGAGCTGTATTCACCTAAACCTTGGGGCGATACATATAGCCTAAAATGACATTAATATGATAATGAGCAGTATAATGAGCGACAATATTTATTAGTTCATTTATTAGTCAAAAGAAGGGCTTAGGTACCATAGTGGTATACCTAGACTTTTAAACTAAAAATTAATTTTGGCTTCATAGATCGAATTTTTCTTTCATCTAATGGTTATTTTTGACATTCCTAATGATCATACAATACAAAAAGATTGTTTTCTGAAAATTTAGTGGGGGCGGAAAAACGCCCTTATTGACCCTCCTCCTTTATTCATATTTATATAAAATTTATTCATACATACAGATGTACACCTTTTGACTGTTTTCCACACCACCGTTTTGGATAATTATTTCAATCCTCAGTATCCATGGTCATTTATAATGGAATTAAAAATTTCAAAAAAATCACACATTATCTGAGAATTTCAAAGAATATTTTTCATGGTGCAACCACTGAAATATAATAATACTAGAACACGCGCGCTGGTGCTAGTGTCGTGAAATGACAAAGAGGGTCTTAAGTGGTATCTTTGTTTCTTTCAAGTATAATCTACATACGCTCCCACACATTGCTACACGCTGCCTACCACATGTGCGTAGTACAAGTTAAACAAAGATATAGATACCACTTAACATGCTCTCTCTCGGATCACTTCTTAGCACAGGGCAGCGCGCGTTGCAGTATTATTATATGTATATCTTCAAAATAGTTATTATAACGTACAAAAGTAATGATATCAAAAAATTGCGCCAACTAAAAATAAATACTTATAAATATATTTTAAGCAAAAATAATTGTACAAATTAGTTGTTTTAATTTCCTACATACATAATGATATCAAAAATTGCACCAACTAAAAATAAAAGCTTATAAAAATATTTTAACTAAAAAAAGTTGTACAAAATATGTAGTTTTAATTTCTTACAAAAATAATGATATTAAGAAATTGCGCCAAATGAATAAAAATTTAAGCTATAAAATTTATTTCGTTTATTATTTTCAATGTCATCGAAAGGATTAAAACTAAAGTGACGAACAAAAACTTGGCGTGCCCGGGTCGGGGTATTAAAATTATATAAATTTTTAATAAGATTGTTTAAAAATTAATCTATAAAATTGATTTATGGAATAATAAATAAGATTTTGTGTTTAAAAATATATTGTACGATATAATTATGCTATTCTTCTCTTATATTTTTATACTTTCTTTACACTTTATTTGTTAGGTTTGTAAATATATTCTTAAAATAAATATTAGAATTGTCAATAATTTGTTTATATTTTACGTTTTATGTTAAGACAGGGTGTATTTTTAATAAATTTTACTTATTTTATTTTAATTATATACAGATAATTGAAGCTAATTTTATTTACATTTGCTAATGCATATACAGTTCATTGCATGTCAGATTTTAATGCCCCGACCCGGGCACGCCAAGTTTTTGTTCGTCATTTTAGTTTTAATCCTTTCAATGACATTGAAAATAATAAAAGAAATAAATTTTATAGCATAAATTTTTATTCATCTGGCGCAATTTCTTAATATCATTATTTTTGTAGGAAATTAGAACTACATACTTTGTACAACTTTTTTGATTAAAATAATTTATAAGTTTTTATTTGCAGTTGGCGCAATTTTTTGATATCATTATTTTTGTAGGTATTTTACACAATATCAATATAAATATTTTATACAATATTAAAATAATTTGTAGAAGAATTTTCTACGGTAATTTTTTACAGTAGTTTTTTTACAGTTAAAATAACACTACTTTATAAATACAAATAACAGTTCTTCACAACTGGCGCGTGTACTTGGCGCCTTTTTTTTACCTTTTTTAAAAAGTTAAGTTTTTAGGGATTATTAAAGTAACGGCAATTGTTTAGGATTCATTTTCTTATATATCATTAAATACATATAAATTTAGGTTCAAATTTAAAATCGCGTTACGAAATTGTATGGCGAATTCCACAAACTGTCACGCGGCTTCGTGTTTACCATGAATCATTACCGTTCGCCCTCGTACGTCTCAATCACGCGCTCGGCGCGTGATCATGCCATTGTCGGTACTTACGTGGTCCTTTTTTTTATAGAATCTTCGTGCCGAATTTCCGGCATTGAAATTCGGCGGTCGAGGTCGATGCGTGGCCATAAAACAGTTCTGTGTTCTCGGTGCTTTGTTAATCGCTCGAGAAGACTTCTAATCGCTGGCTACCGAATTTCCCGTGACCGCTGATCGCGGAGTATTCTCGTTTTGTAACTGTGGTGCACCCTGTAAACTCGCCGTATCTGTAGGCCGTTATCTGTAGGCACGGTAGTAATTGCGGAGTTCGTTGCTAATTGTATCTCGGACGCTGTCTGCACCGAGTGATCGGATCGATACTCGAGATTTTCATCCGTGCGAGCTGCTACTGCGTTTTCATTCAAAGTCTGTCCCGCATAACGTGCCGCCTGGCTCCAAGTATTTTATTGTAAAATTTTATTTAGTGAAATATACGTTGCGGACCATAAACTGTATAGATTTCTAATTCGAGAGTCTTCCGCTTGACCGTCGGTCCCCTTACGGAAAAAACATTCAAAATAACACTCAATTTGAATATTATTTTGAACACTTAACTTGATAGTTACACTCAACTTGAGTGTAACCCTCAACTTGAGTGTTGATTTGAGTGTTACTCTCAACTTGAGAGTTAACTTCAGTGTCATTTCTTAATGAGAGTTAATTTGAATGTTACTCTTAATTTGAGAGTAACACTCAAATTAATTCTCAAGTTGAGAATAACACTTAAATTGAGGATAACGCTAAAGTTGTACTTTAATCTGAAGCGATTGTTACACTAAAGTTTAGGGTAACAATAAGCTCGATATGCAGTTCAATGAATGAACTATACAACACTCGACAGGTTACACTTTGAAATAAAATGTTAGTTTAAGGTATTCTTTAATGATCACAATGAATAACACACTATCGGTGAACATTTTTGTTAACAAATTGTTCGTTGTAACCATTAAGTGCATGAAAATAATAAAATGCATATACACTAGAAACGTACATTAAATGAGAATGAAATGAAACTGAATGTTTTTATAAGAATAATTAGTTATTTATTATCCAAATGTTGAGAGTAAACTTTTAAATGTTCAATGTTTACACTCAAACTTGAGTCATTGGTTGTACACACTTAATTTTTTAATGTATACACTCAATTTTGAGTATAAACACTCAATCTTTGGATGTACACCCTCAACGTTTGAGTGTAAACACTCAATCTTCAGTGTAAACACTCAAAATTTAAGTGTATACATCAAAATTTGAGAGTAAACTCCCAAAATTGAGTATTAACACTAAATTTTGAGTGTAAACAATCAATATTTGAGTGTTATTTCCGTAAGGGGAGTCTTTATACAAGGTGAATTCAGCCGTGAAGTTTGAGTTATCAAACGGAAATTGTAACAACTCGTTACTATTTAAGTAACGGTAACGGTAACGAGTTATTTTTAAAAATTACTGATACGAGTAAAGGTAACGAGTTATTTTTCAGAAAAAAGAACTGTAACAGTAATAAGTTAGTTTTAGTTAAAATAACTTCATAAACTCTACCTACTTACCAACTCTGCCTTAAACTAAAGTATTTTTGCATTTAATGTTCTTCGTAAGCATACATTTAAATTTTTCGAGATCGCTTTAGTTATCAAAATATTTCATTCTTCTTATTATTTTTACAATTTTTAAGACAAAATTTTAAAATTTTTACAATTTTACAAAAATCCTAAAAACATTAAATGTTAAAGATAAGAAGTTATATAATAATATTGTTTTCGTGAATCCGATTTCCAGGAAATAATCTTTTAATATCGTGTTATATACATTAATATTTGCGCGCTCGTATTACACACTACTTGAGAATAGCTTGTTTCGTATTATATGATATACAATTATATGCATGCAATGTTATATAAAATATATTATATAACATAGTAATAAGTCATTTATATATTGGCAAAAATTTTAACATATGTAGCGATTTTATTTTTATTTAAAGAATTTTTTTGCGATGTACATGATTTGCATTGAATAGAATACATATGAATAGAATAGCATAGATGAATAGAATAGAATAGATTTGCATTGAATAGAATACATATGTCAAATACTTTTGGTAAGATGTCAGAAGTAACTATATAGATATGAGAAGACATGCGAACGGCATTCGTTAAAATAAAAATTACATTTAATACATACTACATTAAATAAATAGGTATAAATTGTTCTTTTATTTTATGTGTATGTATACGGTGTTTTTAAAATCAAGTTTCACTAATGTATGCATTGTGAAAATGAAAAAAATGTCATATAAATGTGTGTTCACAGATATGCTTTATTTTTTAATTACAATTTTTTAAAGTTTTTATTCAGAGATAAGGAATAATGTTCTTAATGGGGAATATATTGAGAGATTGTTGAATTAAGAAAGGAGGCTGAACCGTGTGATTTCCACGTTCTTCGAATGTTAATGAAGTAATATTAGTGCGTGATATTGTATAAATCAATTTGCTTCGTTCGTGAAATCGTATTTTATTTGTGAGATACAGAGAGTATATTTTTAGTATATATATATATATATATATATATATATATATACATACATACATATATAACAAACAGTTGGCAGTACTGTTATTGCACTCGTGTGTGCGTGGATTATTCCTCTATGAGTTAGCGCAAAAAAAACAAAAAAGAATTATAACACTCCCCCTTAATCCATGCGCATACAGTAAAAAAAATTTTTTAGGTCTTTTATAAAAGACAGGAATCAAAAAACTTCAATACAAACACAGCCAAAAAGGGTAAAAATAAACATAGTAATAGAAACGTTCATTTAAATACTAGATTTAGTACTTTGAAAATAAACAGTTCTTTTCTTAATAACTTTGTCTTTGGTCCATGAAGTGGCTTGGTCAATATATCAGCCACCATTTCGTTTGTAGATAAGTACTCCAGCTTGATTGCACCTGTAACTTCTCTAATGTACTGATGCCTCACATCGATGTGTTTCGTTCTTGGATGAAATATCTTGTGACTTGCTAGCCTTTGAGCTGATTGATTGTCATTATGTAAGATAACTGGTACTAACTTGCCATACAACTCGTTAATCAAGTTGCGTAAATAATTGCCTTCCTTTGCACCACTCGCCAGTCCAATGTACTCTGCTTCAGTACTTGAGAGAGCAACACATTGTTGTTTCCTGCTTTCCCATGAGACTAGATTTTTACCCAACTTGAACACATAGCCGGTATATGATCGTTGGTCTGACACATCGTTTCCCCAATCGGCGTCCACATAACCATTAATCACAGGGTTTGTTTCTTCTTTATCAGGTTTCTTGAAAAACAGACATTCATTTATGGTGCCTTTCAGATAGCGCAATACTCGTTTTGCACTCTTCACGTGTTCTTCGCTGTAGCATGAATTAAACTGGGACAGGAATCTTGTGGCATGGGCAATATCCGGTCTCGTGTTTATTGCAATATACATCAAGCAGCCAATCAATGACTGATACGGGAAATCAACCCCAAACAGCACACGGATGTCTTTTAGATCTCCTAAGGATATTTTATTGGGATATATGAGATATCCTGAGGATATCTGTTTGTAATCCTCGTACGTTCTTAGGATGTCCTAAGGAATAGCAAATGAGCGCATCAATAATGCTTAGAAATATCCTCAGGAGATTCTATTTCAACGTCCTAAGGATATTTGCAGGATGTTTATAGGAATCCTTATAATCCTTGAAACGTCTACAATACATCCTCAATTAGTCCAGGATACATCATTGCGGTGCTTTATATGCTATTTCTAGGATTAATTTAGGTTATATGCATATTTTTTTTCAGGACTGTTTCAGGATAAATTAAAAAAATTTTTACACATTATACATATATGTATACAAATTTTTATTAATATAATTATCATTGCACATTATTGCACATTGCAAATTTATTGCACATGAATGAAAAAAGAACTATATATATATGAAAAATTCGAATTAAAAATTTTTAAACTTTGAAAATAAAAAATTTATAATAAAAAGAGAAACTACATATTAAGTAAACAACATTCATCATGTGCAGATAGAATGAATAAATTTTAATTAAAAATAACACTTAAACCATGTGAAAAGTTTTCTGCGCATGTGGGTGATTAACTCCGGACAGCCTGTATATATATTACTTAAAAGTGATTTGGGCCAATTAAGTCATCTAAAGTCGTTTCACCACCATCATCATCATCATCTGCTTCTTGGTTGTCTTCTTGCACAACAGATTCTGCTCTCTTATCCATGCTACAAGAATTTTTATTAGATTAATAAAATTACTAAAATTTCACAAAAATTGTATTTATATTATATTACATACTTTTCTTTTTGTGGACGTCTATCTGCATACTGTTCCATATTAGATTGGTTTTCATCTTCTTGCATCAAAGATTTCTTTGATTTATTTAAGCTTAAAATAATATTAAAATTATATTAACTTTTTGAAAACTTTATAACTCATAAACATATTAATTTAATTTATAATATAAAATTTATAAAAACAAAAAAGCAACATACTTTTTCTTAATATTACGTTCGTTTGCATGTCTCAGCCAAGATTTGATGGGCTCTGAAATATTTTGTTCAGTAGCTTCCGGAAAGTAAATTCTTACTGCACCTAAAATAAAATATACATTAATGTATAATAAATATTTACAAAAAAATAAGGTATTTAAGTTAAAGATAAAATAACACTATTGAGTTAAGGATAGAAGCTTAAAGCAAATAATAAAGCAATATATAGCAATTAGAAAAAGTCACGTAATTAAATAAAACTAAAAAATAACTTGAACTTAAAAAAAATAATTGAATTTATTATAGATTTATTTTATTTAAGAATATTACATAAATAATTTTTATTTTACTAGTTATTATAGATAAATAATTATAAATTAAATATAATATGTTTTAAATTTATATTTACCAAATATAATTTTTCGGAGATATAAATCAAAGAATGGATATTTTTTTTGCTCCAACATAACCGAACATACTTCCGACTGAATCGCTCATAATTCGTCGTAATATATTAAATGTTATTGACTTAATGTCTGTTCCACCAATTCGTGCCAGTTGTTTCATCTGAATAAAATTAATAAAATTAAGTATTTTTAATTTTTACATTCTTATAATAGTTTATTTTTTAAAATATACATACTAATGTTTTACGATTAATCTTATTAATTAATAGTTGTTCTAATTCTTGTAATTTTTTTAAAGTTTCTACAGGAAGGAGTTCCATGTAGTCTGATTCAACATCTTTTTTTTTGTTTTATTATCATCCAAACCAAATGTTTGCATTTGATTTTGAATATAATCTATTTTAGTTTATTAATATTTCTTTGATGTTCCTGTATTGATGAAACTTTATACTCTATATCTAATAGTTTTCGAATAATATATCGTTCAAACTGTGTTATTGCTGTAAATAAAAATATATTGTATAATAATAAAATATATGTATATGTAAATTTGTAAATTATTACATAATCTAATACTTATAAGTATTAACAGAATCAGTTTTAAAAGCTTCAGGGTTGTGTGTTTTTTTTTATATTATGATTTAAATCATGTTCTATAACAATAAGAAAACAATAAATTGTTAAATATTTAAATTAAATTTAAAACCATTAAATAATATGAAAAATAAAATTATTACATGTACTTGTATCGATTATCTGCATTATTATTATTTAGTTAAATACAATTGTAATTCCATTATACTTAACTAAATAATAATACATATAATTAATGCATGTACATGTAATAATTTTTGCATATTTTCATACTTCTATTGTTCCAATATATTTTGTCTATAATTTTAAAGTAAAAAATATAATGCTAGTATATCATGTTGTGTATAAATAAAAATTACATATATATTAATTTCTTTAAATGTAAAATAAAATATATGAGTCTTTTTTCTTTTTTGAAAGTGGTTTCAAAATTGGAAATAATAAGTATAATTTTGAAAAATAAAAAGTGAAAGTTTCTTTTAATTACAGACTAATGTAAATATCTTAAAACAATATAATGTAAATATCTTAAACAATATAATAAATATTACTTTCAAAGAAAACAGATCATATATTGGCATAAATATAAATTACCTGTGTTATTAATTGAATCGTATCTTTCAATACTTGTTTCCTTTAAATGTATATTTGTTTCCACACTTGTTTTCTTTGAAGGTGTAGTTGTTGGTAGACTAACATTTTCACTTTCTATCTGTTTTAATACACCTTTGCCTGTAAAATAAAAATATAAATTAAAAATATAATATAAATTAAATAAATATAAAAATAATATAAAAATAAATATAAAATAAATTAAAAATAAATTAAAAATTAAAATATTATATTTTAAAAATTAAATTGTAATACTATATATATATATAATATATTGCAATACATATTATAAATTTTCTATATTAGATTACAATGTAAAAAATTTTTTACGTACTTTTAAATATTTTATTTACTGGATTTTCGTTTGATTGCATATTATTATTTTTTTTGTACTTTTGAAGATGGCAATTTTGGATATGATGGTACATGCACAATATTTTCTTCTTCACTTGAACTTTCTTCGCTAGTAAGAACGGTTTTTGCTCTATATTTTCTATTTTTTTTTGATATTTCATCATCACTTTCAAAATTTAAATCAGATATAAATTCTGCTTTTTTTAGTTTAGTCATTCGTTTTTCGTATGTATCTAAAAAAATAAAACAAAAATTATTTGATAAAAAAATACAAATTCTGAAACAAAAAAATTTTTAATTAAAAATAAAATTTTATTTCCTAGAATAAATAATTTTTTCAACATTTTTTATCTACAGCTTATAGCATTCTATACTTATTTCATTATTTTGTATTAAAGATTATTGAATAAATAATAAAATAAAAACGCAAATGACTCTACATTAGTTATTTTTTATTTTTATTTTTTTGTGTATTTGTTATTACTTACTTGCAGTTACTAAAATTCTCTTAATTTCATACAGCGGCCAAGAGTCCATTTTGGGCATACATTTTTGTACAGCTTTAGAAAATCATTTATTTGATGTAAAAGTAGGCCAATATGCTTGTTTCTTGTTTTCAGTTATCCAAAAAGAAGGTATCATTTGCAACCCATCATCAAATTCTACTATAGCATATTGCTCCATTGTAACTAAACTAACAAAAATACATAAAATATGCTTTCTGAGCCCAGTATTCAGTATATATGGAGGATCTAGAACAAAAAATTGAGAAGAGAACAAGCAGAGAAAGTGTGGTAATAAAATGATAAAAGATTTGATCTTTTGACATATACGAACGACATAATATTTCTAGCAAAAAACCTGCTGAATTAAAAAAAAAAAAACCCATTGGAATAAAATTAATTCATAGATTACCAATATAGAAACTAAAAAAAAGAAAAAATTAAAAGTTAAAAAAAATATAAAGATTACTATTATACATATTTTAAGAAATATTTCAAATTCTATTTATAAATGCAACATTGGAAATACTACATATTTATTTTCTGATAACGGTAATTTAACATATTTAATATAAATATTTTCTATTGGCCACATTTGTAATTCACTTAAACCGTGCACACTAAATATTTTTAATAATGACGAAGGACATGGAGTATTATAAAAATCTTGTTTGTGTAAAAATTTCTGACCTATAATCACATTTGTATTGAGATCTTTATTGCGTGCTATGTTTTTTATTAATATAATAGTTCCATCAACCAATGCACAACAATTATCAGCTATTACATCAGTACGTAAAATCATATTTGCTTTTCTAATTATTTTGTACTGTGGATTACAACAAGAATGTATTAATGGCCCAGATGAATGAATGGATTTCAAATCTATTTTAAAATTTTCAATTTCTTCTGTTGTAAGATTGTTAATAATTTGTATTTGGTAATCACAATGTGTGTGTGTGTGTGTGTGTGTGTGTGTGTGTGTGTGTGTGAGCCGTTTATGAAGATTTAAGGGTTTATTAAGGGGTTTACATTTAAATTTTATTTTTTTACAGTGCCGCAAAACAATGTTTAAAAGAACTTTAAATTATATTTTTATACGTATATCGATAGGTATTAGAGCGACTGACTTTTATGAGCACTACTTTATGTCCAATACAACTGATATGGAATTAGCCAGTATAGATTGCGATAAGGTAATCAATTACATTATAATTAATTAATATTTTTATAAATTACAGAATTTCCGAATTTTGACAGTATTAGAGAATAAAAAGTTATCTATTAATTTTTTTTAATATTACCGGAATGTATGAAATTACTCCCACTTTATATTAATTGTTTTCAAATCAATTTATTTGTTTGTTATAAGGTTTATGTTTATTAGGAGCTGATATGACGATTGATGATATAATAATTATTAAATTTGTTTATTTGTTATAAGGTTTATGTTTATTAGGAGCTGATATGACGATTGATGATATAATAATTATTACATATTATTTATAGAAAATATTATCCATATGTTCTTATGGCTGGGTATGGTGCTTCCCTCCCAATGGGTACAGAGTGTCTTTGGCATACCTTCGATGGTTCAAGTTGATACAAATCGTGCTACATTGCTAGTATTAGACACTCCTCTAATAATAGGATCACGAATATTATGAATTGAATACATGCTAAAAGGCATCGCTTTATGAGAGTAAGCCAATATTTAATACAACTGATATGGTTAGCCAGTATAGCCAGATTGTGACAAGGTAATCAATTGCAATGCAATAGTGCATTATAAATAAAATGTGATCATCATAAACATATAGAATATTTTTAACATATAGAATATTTTTAAATAAAATGTGATTATATATAGCGTAAATAAGTACTCTTAAAATAAGATGTTTATTTCGTAAATGAGAGATAAGATTGTAAAAATATTCTATATGTTTATAATAAGATGTGTGTGTGTGTGTGTACTGTAACAATTTCTTTCGTTTTAAACTTTTAACTTTTAACCCAAAAAGGACTACAATCTCCCACCGGGTTAATAAAAATACAAGTGCATAATTAAAAGTTTGAATCTTAAGAAATTATTATAGTATACACACAAAACTTATTATAAACATATAGAATATATTTATATCTTTCTCTCATTTATAACAAAAATATATTATAGATTCTCTTATTTATAAAATAAATAAAACATCTCATTTTAAAAGTAGTTTATGCTATGCATAAAAGAACAAAACATCACATTTTATTTAAAAACATTCTATATGTTTATGATAAGATACACATACAATTCTTTTAATTTAATGTTTTGACTACCCACTCGGCATGTAATATTACTGAAATATTGTAATGTTCGGAAATGGTACAGAAATATTTTATTACCATTTCAATTGTAACTTTGCATCTGAAATATTTCAGAAACATTACAAAAAAATAGTATTCAGTCGCTAGTTCGTTCGTTTACCGCTATGCGACGTGCGATGTGCTATCTATCTCGTATTTAAGTTTTATTCATGAGAATTATATAAAGCTTGCAAAGAGCGGCTAATATTAAGAGATTAAAGATATATTTTTACACGCATTTTTATGATAATGTAATTCTCTGGTAAACGACTTCTATTAATATAATCAATGTTAATGTATTAGACATATTTCTGAGATATATTTATTTCAAAATATGTCTATTATATTTCAGTAACATTACCGAAATATTGCTGAAATCTTTCAGCAAGGTTGCATCTGAAATGATTGCGGACATTGAAACATTGCAGAAATGTTGCAGAAACGGTCGTGAAATATTTCTGTAATATTGCTGAAAGGTATAATATTTCAAATGGAATATTGCAGCAATGTTTCAGAAATATTACATGCCGAGTGGGTAATGCAATTGTATATTTATTAATCTAGTGTGGACTATCCCAAAAAGGACTCCCAGCACCCACTGGGTTAATAAAAAAATAAAAGTGCAAACATTCACCTGGTGCGGACTATCCCAAAAGGACTCCTAGCACCCACCGGGTTAATAAAAATCTAAAGTTTTATCATTTTGTTTAACTTTTAACGCTATTATAATTTACTCTGTGTGTATGTGTGTGCGTGTGTATTATCTCTTTACGTGTGTGTGTGTGTGTGTGTGTGTGTGTATACATATATATATATGTATACACATACATACAAACACGTAAAGAGATAATACACACGAACACACATACACAGAGTAAATTATAATAGCGTTAGAAGTTAAACAAAATGATAAAACTTTAGATTTTTATTAACCCGGTGGGTGCTAAGAGTCATTTTGGGATAGTCCGCACTAGGTGAATGTTTGCACTTTTATTTTTTTATTAACCCAGTGGGTGCTGGGAGTCCTATTTGGGATAGTCCACACTAGATTAATAAAAATACAAATGCATTAGTCAAAACATTAATTAAATTAAAAGAATTGTGTATCTTAACATAAACATATAGAATATTTTTAAATAAAATGTGATGTTTTGTTCTTTTATGCATAGCATAAACTACTTTTAAAATGAGATGTTTTATTTATTTTATAAATAAGAGAATCTATAATATATTTTTGTTATAAATGAGAGAAAGATATAAATATATTCTATATGTTTATAATAAGTTTTGTGTGTATACTATAATAATTTCTTAAGATTCAAACTTTTAATTATGCACTTGTATTTTTATTAACCCGGTGGGGGATTGTAGTCCTTTTTGTGTTAAAAGTTTAAAACGAAAAAAATTGTTACAGTACACACACACACACACACACAATCTTATTATAAACATATAGAATTTTTTTACAATCTTATCTCTTATTTACGAATTAAATAGACATCTTATTTTAAGAGGACTTTACGCTACATATAATCACATTTTATTTAAAAATATTCTATATGTTTATGATGATCACATTTTATTTATTGGGGTCGGTCAAAAAGTCCGTGCCGGTCATCGGTTACTTTCGTATTCAAAGCGCCCGCGCGTGGCGCTGTCGGCGCATGCGCATTTGCTAACAAGCAAGAGCGGTCTTTCAATAATACTTTAAATGTCCGTAAATTATTTGGTCGTAATTGAGAGTTTTGCTTCTGAATAATGGAAGATATCGCTGAGCATTATCGCCATATAATGCGTTGTCACTTTCATGAAGGACTCAACGCTGCAGAAACGGCTCATAGAATTTGTACAGTTTATGGGCCTGATGCCCTGAAAGAACGTGTGGTTCGAAAATGGTTTGCGCGTTTCCGCGTCGAAAATTTTTGCGTTAAAGACGCGAATCGTTCGGGTCGTCCGCATACGGTGGACACGGATGAAATCATAACTTTGGTGGACGCAAATTCGCATCTGACAGTCGAAGAAATCCGGAAAATTGTCAATGTGTCGCACGGAAGCGTTGTGAAGCACCTCAGAGATGCTGGTTATGTAAGCAGAGCGGATGTGTGGGTGCCGCACGAACTAAGCGACAGGAACTTGCAGCAGCGCTTGGATGCATGCGACTTGCTGCTAAAAAAGAACGAGGAGCATCCTTTTTTGAAGAAGATGATCAACGGGGATGAAAAGTGGATCGTCTACAATAATGTGAAGCGCATGAGATCCTGGGAACCAAAAAATAGTCGACCTCAAACTACTGCTAAAGCCGGACTCCACCCGAAGAAAATGATGCTGTGCATCTGGTGGGATATCAAAGGAGTGGTTTACTATGAGCTGCTCCCGGAGAACCAAACCATTAATGCTGCCAAATACTGCGAGCTACTCGACCGTTTGAGAGAAGCCGTTGCAAAGAAACGCCCAGAGTTAGCCAATAGGAGAGGTGTGACCTTCCATCATGACAACGCCCGGCCACACACGTCTTTGCGCACCCGCGAAAAACTGCTCGAGTTTTCCTGGGATGTTTTGCCGCACCCTCCGTATAGTCCTGACCTTGCATCATCGGATTATTATCTGTTTCGCTCTCTTCAAAATTCTCTTGATGAAAAGAACTTCCCAAATCCGGATGCAATGAAAATTCACCTCAAGCGGTTTTTCGCGGAAAAACCTAAGACGTTTTGGGAGAAGGGGATACTTGATCTGCCTAATCGTGGGCTAAAGTAATAACACAAAAGGGTGCATACATCATTTAATAAAGATTTGTACGTGCAGATATATTTGTGTTTTTATTTGAGGAAAAAAACGGCACGAACTTTCTGACCGATCCAATATAATGTACTATTGCATTGCAATTGATTATCTTTTCACAATCTATACTGGCTAACCATATCAGTTGTATTAAACGGCTTACTCTTTGAACCACCGAAGGCATGCCAAGGACACTCTGTACCCATTGGGAGGGAAGCACCATACCCAGCCATAAGAACATATAGATAATATTTTCTATTAATAATATGTAACAATTATTATATCATCAATCGTCATATCAGCTCCTAATAAACATAAACCTTATAATAAATAGACAAATAAAAGTAATTAATATAAAGTGGGAGTAATTTCATACATTCTGTTAATAATTTATAAAAATATTAACTAATATTAACTAATTATAATGTACTATTGTAATTGATTACCTTGTCGCAATCTATACTGGCTAATTCCATATCAGTTGTATTGGATATAAAGTGGTGCTCATAAAAGTCGCTCTAATACCTGTATGTACCTGTATAAAGATACAATTTAAAGTTTTTCTAAACATTGTTTTGCGGCACTGTAAAAAAATAAAATTGAAATGTAAACCCCTTAATAATCCCTTAAATCTTGATGAACTGCTCAGACACACATAAACACAAACACACACATACATTTTGATTACTAAATACCATCGACTCGAAAGTGAGGTAACCGCGCACGTGCCGCTATAACGCATGCTGTCAATGGGTGCGTTCAGAAAACATAACTTATAACTCAACCGTTTAATGAGCGCTCACTGAGCAACGAATGGTTGACGTATGTCTTCTGAACGATCATTTTTTGGAAAGTATAAATATTGAAAAATTAAAATTATGGCTAGATACAATCTAATTCTTGCGTTATTAGATGATGGTGATATAATTGATATAAACAGAAATATTATAGCCCATGTAATAGAAGATTTGCAGGAACCATTACCACATGATTATAACGTGAGAAGACGTGGTATTCGTGAAAAAAACAAGAATTATTATGAAGAAATAATTCCAGCGTATAATGATTACGTTTTTAAGAAACATTTTAGAATGTCTGCAAGAGCTATAGAGGTATATAAATTTATCTGTTAGAATATTGTTAGAATAAAGAGATTAAATTAATTATAATGTATTTTAATATTTGTTATAAATACTGTTACAGAGGTTAGAAATTATAATTGGCAATGCGATGGAAAATCCAGATCATTTGGCACCATTAAGAAAAAAAATTCTATTTACCATTTGGCTTTTATCCAAACAAGAAAGTTATCTTGCAGTTGGAGATAGATTTTGTTTTGCTAAAAGTACGGGTCATAGCATAATAACAGATATGGTAAATACGTTGACTCAATTAATGCCTAATCACATAATATGGCTAGATAGGCAAAGCTGCAGGATCTCATCTATCGTAAGTTTATAATAATTGTAAAATACATATTTAATGCTCACGATGTAAAATAATAACTCTTATATGTAAAATATTTTCAGAATTTCATTTATTGATAGTAATACAGGTGCAGTTGTGTTTTCCGTTAAGTAATCTTCAAAAAATGCTGAGTCTGTAAAATAAATGTATTATTGTATATTAATAAAGAAAAGATTATACATATATAATAAAATGAGAAGAGGTTATATACACATGTATATATAATTAAATAAATACAAACCATTTTTTAATAATTCGTGTACTTTTTTAGTATCCGTTATGCTGTATGTAGCATTATTATAGGTATAAATCAGTTCGTACTTATCACTCATTATGTTGTAATACTTATGTATTTATTGCACTAATATAAAAACATCACAATCTGCAACGTGTTGTGCTCAGTGAGCGCACTTGAAAACCGCTCAGAAAAATGGCGTCCGCTCACCAAACATGTTGAGTTTCGTTCACTGATCAAAGTGCGTTCACAGAACATTCACTCAACGGTTGTGCAACAGTTGTGTTTTCTGAACGCACCCAATGTGCAGAGCGCTGCTAGCGCGATCTTCCGTCAAACAAGTCAACCGTACAAGATGCATACATTGCTATTTATAGCATGTGTTGTGTACGTGTATATACGTGTAGCGCGATACTACTATATATCTATGCATGTGTTGTGTACGTGTAGTATACGTGTAGCGATGACGACGGTGACGGTGACGGTAACGGTGACGGTGACGTTTCTTAAACGAAAATTTCCACATCTCGACTTTGCGTCGAAATATATAATGTTTATATAACATGTAGAGCAAAAATAAAAACACTTTTCTTATATAATTTAAACCCAAGAAATCGATTAAGCCTAATAAAAACTCAATCCGTTCAGCGGTTATTGAGGTCTGATAATCTCGAGTACTCTCAACTGGCCGGCTCGCGTAAAGATACCCGGAGTGCCTTGCTGCTGTTGTGCGGTACTTGGCGCGAGACACTACCGTGTCTCTTGATGATCCGGAATTTTTCTTGGCTTCCTCTCTCGAATCGGATACCGTCGTTCTTGAGGATTCAACTCTCCGCTAATTGCGACTTCATCTTGGAACTCATTATCTCTAGGCTCGTTCAGAGATAAAATTGTATCAGTTGACCTTATAGATTCGTATGACGTTGACGTTGTGTCACTTTCTTCTTCCGAGTCGATATCTATTTCGTTATCTTCATTGTTGTTATCTTGACCGTCGTTTTCGTTTTCTTGATCGTGTCCATTTTTGTCTTCAACCGTAGCTCCGTCAAGTAGAATCTGTACCATCTCGGTCTGGCGCTGGATCATGTTTTTCGAAAGCTCTCCTTTTGAGTTGGCAGGAAAACTGTTCTCGATAAAAACAACATCTCTCGCTCGACATAAGTTTCCATCTAAATCCATCAGGCGATAATCTTTAGTTTCGGATCCCATTTTTGTCGCTTTTCTTTTGAAATATAGGCGTAAGCGGAACATCCAAAAACCTTAAGGTGTCTCAAGTCCACTTTTTTTCCGGTCCACACTTGTTCTGTCTTATGAAGAGCTTTCGTGGGCAACCTGTTTAGCAGATAAATTGCTGTATTAACTGCTTCGCTCCAGAAGCGTTTAGTCAAACCAGCTTCATTTAACAGAGATCTTGCTTTCTCGAAAATAGAGCGATTCGCTCGTTATGCAGTCCCATTCTGTTGCGGCGTGTAAGGCACAGTTTTCTGATGTTTAATTCCATTCTTCTTAAGGAATTCCTCAAACCTCGTACTGCTATATTCGCCTCCGTTGTCCAAGCGTAGACACTTGATTGTTTGGCCATTCTTATTTTCTACCATTGCCTTAAAAACTTCAAAGATGTCTGGAACTTGAGACTTATTCTTCAGAAAATATACGAATACTTTCCTTGAATAATCGTCTATAAGCGTCAGAAAATATCTATATCCTCCAAATGCTATCGTCTCCATAGGCCCACAGAGGTTGGAATGGATTAATTCAAGCAACGTTGTGACTCTTCTTTTTTCTTTAAAAGGTGCTCGGCACATTTTTCCAGTGAGGCAGGAAACATACTGCTCACTTTTTTCTTGATCTAAAAAATTTACACCTGTAGCTAGCATTTTAATAATATGCATACCTTGCCTGTTTAGGTGTCCTAATCTTTTGTGCCAAAGATCTCGTGGTTCGGGACGATTTTGGATATGATCTGTTGTTCCATTTTCTTCCGTCTGTTCTTCCTCCATCGGTGCAGGTTCAGCAGAAAAATAAGCTTCCTGGGACGTCTCCTTGTTGTCTTCTTTTATTTCTAGCTCGTAGATTCCTCCGACATTTTTTGCTTTTGCTGCCAAGGTATCTGTAACAGTGCAATTCTCGCAGAAAAACTCACATCCTCTTTCTGCTGAAAACAGCACGCATAAACCTTTCTGTACAACGCTGCTCACAGAAAGTAAATTTGCAGATAGCCCTGATACGTACAGTGCATCTTCTATCTGTGACACTGTACTATTAGAGAATTGCAATGGAATCGACCCACTGCCAGCACATTCCATGACTCCGTCATTGGCGGTTTTTATTTTTTGACCAGTGCCTTTTACGGAGAAATTCACCATTCTGTTCCTGTCTGGTGTCATATGTTTGCTACAGCAACTATCGACGTACCACTTGCCAGGAAAAACATCTACGGCTAAAGCAGACAAGAATGCCTTTGCTTCTTCTTTCTTTTTGCTTCCTGAACTCTGCTGTTCTTTCTTCTTTTTTTCTGGGCATTCACATGCTTTATGCCCACTCTTGTGGCAGTTAAAACATTGGAACATAAATTTCTTATCAGATTGTTGATTTTTTGTTATCTGTCCAGAGCCTCCTCCAGTATTGCGCGTACCCTTCTTTGACTTTGACAGGAATGCAGCTTCTGAAACTTTACTTTCCTCAGAATTATGTTCTCGACTGGCTTCTTGAAACAATTTACTAATTACTTCCTCACTCGTCAACCCAGTTCCTGAATTATCAATGGCCATTATCTTTGGTCTGTAATCTTGAGTCAGACCTTGCAGTAAAATCGAGATAAGCCAATCATCAGAGATTTTCGCATCAATGCTTTCTAATTGATAAGCTAAGGACATTACCTTTGATATATATTTATCCATGGTATTAAAATTTTCCAGCCTACATTGCCACAGGGAACATTGCAGATTTATTCGCCGGCCCCATCCTCGGTTTTCATATGCTCGAGCCAGGCCTTTCCACGCTCCTTTTGCAGACGTTACATGTTGAACCTTTGAGAAGCACGTTGGATCAACCAAAAGGCAAATAGTTGTGCGTGCTATTCTGTCCTTTTCAGCATCCACAGCAACGAGTGATTTGTCTTCGTTCGCGCCGGGTTCGATTCCCGATCACAGATTTTAATGTTCCAACAGAGTTTTCACCTGGAACTTCCAATCTTGATAGTTGGATATACCACGAAGCTTCTTTATTCCAAATGTGCCTGTGGTTGTGTCCTCGTTAGCCATTAGGTTTGTTTTCTGTTCCTGCACGGGGATTGCACTAGAACTGAACTGAACTGAACTAGTGCAAGCCAGAACTGACGAGTGTAAGCGTGCAGGCAAGGAATAAAAAACGTTCTAGTGCAAGTTAAAAATGGCGTCCCATATTATTTACATGGAAATATTAGATTCCTCTGATGAAGATGAAAATATTAATGCAATTCCACCATTAGAAACATTCTTAATTGAAGATAATGATGGTACAAAATGTTTTTATGTATGTAGATTTAGTATATTTATATCAGTATATATACAAAACCTAATCTGTCATAACTAAAACTTTTTAGAACATAAAGAAATACAAATGTTATATCCCCTATTTGGATTAGTGAGACGAATAGAACACATCAAAGTGCAAAATTATATTGAAAATATGGTCTATAGTTATAATGATGCAGATTTCATAATGCACTTTAGATTGTCAAGAGCAATAGCTTATGAATTAATACATCAATTCGAAGTATCGGATATATTTGCATGTATACAAGGTAAGTAAATATATATTTTTAACTGTAGAGTAAGAAAAAGTTAGAAATAATGATTAAACTAAGAGAAGGTTAATTGGAAAGAAGATTACTGTGATTTTTAAAAATAATTAGTGTTATAAGTTTTCACACATAGCTTATTTTATATTACTTTTTCACATCGTGCGGAAAAACATATATTATGTTTTTTATGGTTCGTTGGACACGAAAGTGGGTCCTATCGAGATATATCCGACCGATTTGGAATTGCCATTAATACCTTGTAATCACATAATTACAAGAGTCACGGAGTTTATCATGTCTTTGGCGCCTAACATAATAAGGTATCCAACACCAGAAGAAAAAAAAGAAACTGCAAGTTACTTTCTTCGAGAGAAAGGATTTCCTTATGTCATTGGTACTGTATATACATTTCTATTCATGTTTTGTTAAAAATGTTTTACTTATATGTACTTATTTAGGTGCCATAGATGGATCTCATGTTAGAATCGACAAACCAGTGGAAGACGCCGATTCTTATATTAACCGCAAGCAATATTTTTCATTACACATCCAAGGGACGGTTAATCACAATTTGAAATTTTTGGACGTCTTTATTGGATATCCAGGTTCTGTCCATGATGCCCGAGTATTTAAAAATTCATCAATATATAACGACTTACGTGAACTGTGTGGAGGTTTGTTGAAACTGGAAAATAAGTGAAAAGTGACAAAGTTAAAAAGTAATTGATATTTCAATGTTATCAATATTGTCCCAGATAGATACGTCTTATTAGGAGATAGTGCGTACCCTTGTTTATCACAAGTAATCGTTCCGTACAAAGACAATGGACATTTAACACGAAAACAAAGAATTTTTAACCAAAACTTAAGTTCGTGCAGAGTTATTATTGAAAATGCATTTGCCATTTTAAAGTAGCGGTTTCGCCAACTCTACCATTTTAAGCTATGAGATATTCCACGTATGGTACGGGTTATACACGCTTGTTGCGTTTTACATAATATAGCTAACACGAATGATTTAGAATTGTTCGAAACACCTGTAAACGATGAGCAACCAGATGTACAGGTACAAAATCAATATATATGTGATAATGAAGCAGTAAGAGAATATGAAACAGGCATAGACAAACGAAATGACATATGTAATGAAATAACCTGTTAATATAAAGTGGAAAATAATAGTATCTTCATAAGTGTTTAAGTGTGTTTTTACTTTATAAACGAAAATATAGTTTATGACATATGTATAGTGTTGCATTATTTTCTATATACCTTAAAAACATTTTATATAGCATTATGGGTATGTATATCATAAAATGTCAAATATGTATCACTTAAAATATATTTATTCTCATATTTATTGGAACATAATTGAGCAATTGAAAGGAAACTATTATTAATATAATCACATAACATATCACAATATTTCTCTGCAACATATACGAGGGTGGTCTGAAAAGTTTCCGACCTAACAAAGATACAACACATTTTTTCTGAAATTTTTTTTTTATTTTTCAACATAGTCTCCTTGTAACTCTACACACTTCTCCCAGCGATGCTCCCATCTCTGTAACCCGTCAAAATAGTACTCGGCATTTTTCTCTGCAAAATAATTGTTCACGAAGGTGATTGCCTCTTCATTTGACGAAAATCTTTGTCCTCCGAGCGCAATTTTTAGATGAGGGAACAAAAGAAGTCGCTTGGGGCTAGATCTGGTGAGTAAGGCGGATGGTCAAGCAGTTCAAACGATAATTCGTGGATTTTCGCCATGGCAACCGCTGAGGTGTGAGACGGTGCGTTGTCTTGGTGAAACAGGATTTTCTTTTTCTGCAAATGTGGCCGTTTTTCCGCAAGTTCTGCCTTCAGCTTGTCAAGTAATGATGCGTAGTATGCTCCTGTAATGGTTTTTCCTTTTTGAAGATAATCGATTAAAATAACTCCATGACTATCCCAAAAAACAGTCGCCATCACTTTCCCAGCCGAAAAAACAGTTTTTGCTTTTTTTGGAGCCGGTTCCCCCTTTGCAGTCCACTGTTTGGATTGTATTTTTGTTTCGGGCGTATAATGGTGTATCCAAGTTTCATCTACAGTAATTAATCGGCGCCAAAACTCGGATTTATTGCGCCTAAACTGCGTCAAAAGAGCGTTGGAAATGTTCATTCGAACACGTTTTTGGTCTAACGTGAGCAAACGCGGCACCCAACGCGCGGACAGCTTTCTCATGCCTAAATGTTGATCTAATATGTGACAAACACGTTCTTTTGACATGTTCATAACCTCTGCTATCTCTCTCACTTTAATTCGGCGGTCGTCTAGCACCATTTGGTGAACTTTGGCGATGTTTTCGTCGGTAGTTGCAGTTTTTGGACGTCCCGAACGTTCATCGTCTCCCAAGCTCTTACGGCCACGTTTAAATTCAGCTGCCCAAAATTTCACTGTGGTAAATGATGGTGCAGAGTCCCCATACACAGAATCCAACTCATCTTTGATTTGCGTAGGCGTATTGCCTTTCAAAAACAAATATTTAATGACAGCTCGATACTCGATTTTGTCCATTTTCACAAAAAAACTCACACCAACTCACTCAAACGACTGTTACATAAAAACTGCGCGTCCAAAATGGCTGAAACTTTAGATGAGTAACTGTCAACAGATGAACAACGAAATTCAGTAGCTTTTATTTACGAGTGTTGTCATCTTCACGTTGAGGTCGGAAACTTTTCAGACCACCCTCGTATATATCTATCGCACAAAATATATTTTAAAAATGCACTAAATTATACATATGCAGGCACGAGATCGGTTTAACTAATCAAAAATGGTGAGAAACATAATTTTCATTCTTAAAACTAAAGAAACAATAAAATTAAAACAAAATAAAAATAAAACTTTTCAGAAAAACAAATTAAATTTTTTGTCTTTTCACACATTTAATGAAATAAAATAAAAAAATAATTGAGTGCAGGCTACATATTATGGAATTATTCAGAATAATTCCGATCGAAATTCATTCCAAACAAGTCCATAATACGTGCCCAGTTACATTGCGATATACGCAACATGGAGTATCCCACTTTTCATGAAACAAAAACAAATTTTAGAAATGAAATTAAATAATATTACGGATTTTTCCGTTGAAAATGAATTATATACTTAGTAAAGTATATAATATTCCATAACATCGAATTAACTAAAAAAAATTATATACTATTTTGTACTTTTCCAAAATACCATGGTTATATTACTTATATTTTAATGACTCTTTTTTGATATTTGTATCAATTCTTGCAAAATGTTATTGCGCTCCTCTCGTAATTTATTGGCCCTAATGGATTGCTCATACGTTTTTCCCACGAAGTCTTCATATAACTTTCTCACGTTTTGTTGCTCTTCTAACATTTGTCGTTGTAGTGCACTGCGATTTTCACTTTCTTCATGTATCTCATTGGATATTTTTTCTATATTTTCTTTCAACGTGTCCAACAAACGTGCCGTTGTGCCTTTTTTTGTAGCTCTTGTTTATGGATGTCTGTATGTTAAAATTATAATTACTTTTTTATTGAAAAATTAGTTTGATAATAATAATAATAAGTTTGATAATTAATAATCTTCTCTGTGCTGTGTAAACAGACTTTACTATCTCTGTATAATTTTATACTAATCTCTTTGCAATTTGTGCTCAGTCGTAATTTCAACAGATGTTTCCTGATGCGATGTTCCTGCTTCGTTTATTGCATGTTGTTTGCTTATTATGCCTTCATTTATATTTATGACATTATTATTTTCCTTGTCCACACTGATCTGTAATGTACATCTGTAACATATTTTAAATAGAGGATTACAGTAGCTCTGATAAAAAATTATTTAAGCCTTCATGAATATTCATCATTGTTGGAAATACGAAGTGATTTTACTCGAGCTAGTCGCGATATTATTGACGCCCTATTTATTTTGATATTCATATTTTATAATCGATATATATATATTATCATGGCGTCGCGTTGTTCCTCATATAAAATTGTGTATCACGATATTAATTCATTAATAATATTCTGAGTTTGAGTTAGTGAATCGTGTATATTAATTTTAATTCCCTGCACATTGTGTTATATCCTGACAACAGATTATGGGCCCAGTGAATTATTGCCTGGGTATCGAGTTTCAGCAAGATGAAAATGATCATAACGTAGTGTTAACAAAGCGTCAATACATCAAAGCTATTCTGGAACGTTTCAATATGCAGGATTGCAAATCAGTAAAGACTCCAATTGCTACAAACGTACAACTGACAAAACCGTCACGAGCTAACGAGAAGATAATGAAACAATATCCCTATCAATGTCTTATTGGAGCACTGATGTATCTTGCGGTATCTACGAGACCTGATATCGCTTTTGCAGTAAATTTCATGAGTCAATTCAATACGAATTACTCAACTGAGCATTGGATAGCAGCCAAAAGAATTCTGAGATTCCTGAAGGGCACCGCGGACTATGGACTGATGTATCGAAAATCAGGTATGCCATTATATGGAGTGGTTGATGCAGATTGGGGTGCCAATACGGTTGACAGACGGTCATATTCTGGATATGCATTTATTCTTGCTGGAGCGGCAGTGTGCTGGGAGGCCCGAAAGCAACGTACTGTAGCACTATCGAGTGTCGAAGCCGAGTACATGGCCATGTCAGAGGCCACTAAGGAAGCAATTTATCTTCAAGGTATATTACGCAATACGGCGAGGCCATGCGACAGGATAGTACTGTTCAATGACAACTAAGGAGCTCAACGTTTGGTATATAGTACTGGCGTACATCATTCAAGAACCAAGCATATTGACTTGCGACATCATTTCATTCGAGATCACTGTGCATCAGGCGCGATTGAGTTACAATATATGTCCACCAACGATATGCCAGCAGACATATTAACCAAAGGATTGACTGGAGTTAAACATCTTCATTGTCAGGATGGTTTAGGAATGATCGAGTATCGCGAGTAACACAGCTCGAGCTTACGACTTCGAGGGGAGGTGTTGGAAATACGAAGTGATTTTACTCGAGCCAGTCGCGATATTATTGACGCCCTATTTATTTTGATATTCATATTTTATAATCGATATATATATATTATCATGGCGTCGCGTTGTTCCTCATATAAAATTGTGTATCACGATATTAATTCATTAATAATATTCTGAGTTTGAGTTAGTGAATCGTGTATATTAATTTTAATTCCCTGCACATTGTGTTATATCCTGACAACAATCATTAACATAATAAAATATATATGGATTATACATAATAAAATAATAAAATATTTTATTATACATAATAAAATATATATGGATGCAAACATTTCTAATAAGACTATTTATTTATGTAACGTGTAAAATGAAACTTACAAAGATGTGGTTGCCTTCTCTACATTTTGACAAATTATGCCTTTGTTTCCAGATAATAATAATGGTTCTATATTATGTTTCCCGCCTAATATTTCAGTTAATTCTCTATAAGTAAATTATATAATTAAACACACGCATATATAATATATATATATATATATATATATAAATCCTTTGTAAATTTAAAAAAATAAGTACATACGTCTCGTAAGGACAGAATAATCTGTTTCTCCCAGTTTTATTATTATGATTTTTTATATTTTTATAAGGATTTATATTTATTTTCGACTTGCAGTGTGGACACATTGTATCCTTGCAATTTTACCTTTTCTGATATTTTTGCCACATAATTTTTTTTGTTTTAATTTTCCTTTGTGCAACAAGGTCTTTGTAGTCTTTGTATATATGCAGAAATAACTTTGTACTGGCATCAGTCCAATGAAAGGTATTCTCTGTGAGTTCATTACTGATCATTTCATTACTGGCATTTTCATTCATTGGTATTGCTTCGTGACATACATCGTCATGCAATTGTATAAATATGTTTCGATTATCAATTTTGACGCATATGTTGTCACAATTAAAATCAATATCTTTGTTGGACAATTTAAATTTAAATCCTCCTACAATATGAATCATTTATATATATATATATATATATATATGTATATATATTAATAAATATTTGTCAAAAAATAGCTCAACAACAATTGATAAATATAAACTTATAATTAAATATGGTCTCAATCAACAATTTTTAACATTACTTTCCACTATGAGTATTATCCTTAGAGATGCATAATCTTTATATCTTTCGTCATACATTTTATATATCCATTTTGGTCGACTATAAAATTTCCTGCGGAATCTCTCATCATATATGCTCTTTCCATATTATTTATATCCATTTTTTGTGATAAAATATAAGTAAAGGAAAATAAAATAGTCACTGTATCTGCCCAATACTGGCAGTACACCGCGTTGAGTTAGAGTACTCTGTGCCTCTGAAAAAGAAAAGCAGACAGACTTAATTGCTAATTAAAACTCAATTAAATTTAACTGTTAATTCCTACATAATCACAATTTCACATATTGTATAAATTTGTAAATAAGGGAAAAGGATATTCTTGTGCATTTTATAAAAGTTACTATTATAAATATATATATATATATATATATATATATATATATATATATATATGAATATGTATCCATATATATATATACACAAAATATATATGTATTACTACTTATATTATAAATGAATAAAAATGGAAATTATTACTCATAAAAATATTTAGTATTATATTAATTATTAAGCATTAGCATAACATTTTCTAACCTTATAAATTTAATTACAATAGTTACGATTTTTAATTAATAAATTGTGACTTGTATGTCATTTTTAATGCTATGTATTGAAATGTAAATATTGTAAAGTCTTTTACGTCAAGAGTTCTTATTTTCATATACTTACTTTTAAATTATTACTCGTGGACTCTCGCACTATTTCACAAAGATCTGTTTTTTGTGGCTCAACTAATACACACTGGTGCTTACACTGCTTGCACTGACTCTAAACCTAGTGCAGCCAGTTCAGTGAACTCGTGCACTGAGTTCTATTGCACTAGAATAAGAAACAGTGTCGTTGACGTCATTTCGGGAACAGAAAACGCTTTAGTGTACACTTTTTGAACTAGTGCAACCAATGCAGGAACAGAAAACAAACCTAGTGTGTCTTGTCAACCACGCGGTTAACTTAAAAAAAAACTTTTCACACGAAAAACGACACTTTACTTTCAAGTTTTGCCCGAAGCAGAAATAAAACCTTTATCTGTCACTTTTTATACAACCTGGGCCCATAACCTGAAGTAATATTAGTGCGTGATATTGTATAAATCAATTTGCTTCATTCGTGAAAACGTATTTTATTTGTGAGATACAGAGAGTATATTCTTAGTATATATATACATCCTTAGTATATATATAACAAACAGTTGGTAGTACTGTTATTGCACTCGTGTGTGCGTGGATTATACCTCTATGAGTTAGCGCGGGAAAAACAAAAAAGAATTACAACAGTTAATTCGCTCGATTTCTTTGTAAATTTCAAACTATCGGAGAGCGATTGTCAAATTAAAAGATCTTCGTAATCGTATTGTCGAAGATTGTCTAATACGAAACAGTAAAGGAATTTTTATGTATATTTGAAAATCTATATGTGGTAACGGTGTGAAGAATGCACTTTTTTCAAGGGAGGCACTATAAATATTTCTTCTAATAAAAACTTTCAAGCTGTAATTTAGAAATAAAATATTTACCGACTTATATATTTATGTAAAATTTTTTTATTACTATAATATATATAAATTCACTGATAAAATTTGATTCCATATTTTAGAAATAATATAATATAAATAACATAAGTTAACTACTGAACTTAAAAATCTTGACTTTTAATCTTTCGAAATAGAATAATTAAGTAAATTATTCAATTCAAATTGACATGTTACACGTGGTATCAAAATTTACAGATACAATACGATACAACTTTAAATATTTAAGTAGATCAAAATAGATACGATGACGCAAGAGAGAGAGAGTGAGAATAAGTGAGAGTGAGTGAGGGAGGAGGGGGTGAGTAGGTGAGGGAGCGAGGGGCGGAGGGTTAGAAGTGACATGGGGGGGGGAGAGAGAGAGAGAGAGTGAGAGAAAGAGAGATGGTGAGGGAGACGGAGAGGGAGAGGGTGAGGAAGAGGGCGATGGAGAGAGAGGGGGGTATTTAAATGCTGCAACGCACTTCTATTGTGTTGGAAGGAAATATATTTAAATCGTATTTCTTGATAAAATTGTATGTAACATTACTATACATTTTTGTAATGTATCAAGAAATTATATATGCATATAAAAAATACATATCCTTTGTTATTTAAATTTTGCTGGTCCAATTTTTAAAGAAATATATAACATCTTGAAATTTAATTGTTAAATTTGTAATTGTTAATATTTTCTTGATATTTTTACCAAACACTTTTTAGTGATAAATACATTATTTTCACCCATAAATTTAAAATCACTGTGTGCAACAGTGTATAAACATTCAGCCGTTATTCGACAATATGATCCTTCAACATTATCGCGTATTAAATCGTTTATAACGTTGCTAAAACCTACATTATCATATATATATATATGATTGAAAATTATGATTTGCACAAGGTATATTTAGAGAAAATTTTGTTAACATCTGCATCTAATAAATTAAATTCAACAAGATATTTTTTTAACGAAATATATTTAAGGTAACTCAAAACAAAGTGGAAATACATTACATCAAAGATAATCATTTGACGACGTGAAAAACGTGAAGGTGACAGCTGCGATTAATGGAGAAACGCTATGATTGAGGGAAGGTGGAGGGAATTCAAATACAAAAATATTCATTTAAATATCAATTAAAATATGTAATAAAAATTTATATTTTTTATAAATATAATTCAAAATTGTTACAAATAATAAAGTTTATGCCACAAAAATACTATAATCGTAAGATTCTTATTAAAAAAAAATGACTGTGATTATATATTTATTATTATTTTATTATTATTTCTGTTTGAAGAGATAATAATAACGATCGTACACAACTTCTTCGAAATAAAATATGACTACAAATACATTAAATTGTATGTTAGTTTATATATTATCTTATTTTCTTCTTTATATTATAAGAGTTTTATTTCATTTTTTCTCTGCCTTATACATATAAAGTGTTATATTACCTCATCTTGTGTGCGATGTGTTCAGTATATCATTGTCATAAAATAAAGCAATAAACTTATTTATTTTCCACTAATTATTCAATACAACTCTCCTCCGCTAGTCGAAAGCAAAAACGGAAGAGCAATAAAAACGAAATTTGTACACTATTATGTGTTATAATACATATTTCTATAAAAAAGAATAAATGTCTTAATTATTAAATTTCTTAACTATTAAAATTCTAATTTTTGTGTTATTTCATGATCGGTGATTTGCTTAAAATTTTGTAATAATTTTTTTTGTAGGTTTATAATGCTTGGAATTAATAGTATAAGATATAAAATATAATCGATATACACACCCATACATGCCCTCCCCCCACACACTCACAATAAAAAAACGAGAACTTTTCTATTCGCTTTAACCTGCTTTACCTGCACACGAGAAGTGATGGTTATTATCGGACATATTGTATATACATATATGTATAATAGATCTAACATTGGCGTTAAATGCTTTGAAGTTTTCATATTTCTACAATTTTCATATTTTTTTCCTTAAAAATAATAAAAAATAGAATATATTTAAAAAATATGTTGCTTTTGGAAAATGTACAGCTACATGGACTATTAAATGGAATAAAATTTTTACCAAAAATATTATTTAAGTAATAGTTTAATAATCAATGCAGAAAAATAATATTGCAGTTGTGAATTTTAAAAGGGTGTTTTATCCCTCTCAAAATTCTATCCTCACTTATGGAAAGATATGTGTATTGTATATTTTTTGATGCTTCACAACTGCACATATGAGTTTGAATCAGAAATGCATCTCATATTTGAATATACTTCTTAGAACATCCCAAAACATGTAAAAACATCGCAACAATCATATCATGTCCATTTTGATGCGCAAATTCCTACTTTGTGTAATTGTATTCGCTGAACTTTGACACAATGTACATTTTAAGTTGATTTTAATTCAATGTATAATTATACATGTACTAATTATAGAATTATTGTATTACATAAATATACGATCATTTTTCCCGGAAGTAAGGTGTTATAATACAGGAGTTGATTGTCACACAGTTCATATCTGAATTAATCTGAAAGATAGTAGGACATGTTCTGCTCTATGATATAGATTGTTGTGTTAATCTGTTTCATAAAGTTCCGTTTTTAATAGAATCGACGCTGCTGTTGGTTTCATAAAAAAAATTTTAAAAATTGAACGTGGTGAGTATAAATTTGTTTCGTTTTTTTTAAAATTATTTTTTAATTTTTGAGTAAATTATCCCAAAGATCATTTTTCTGCATGTAACTGAATCATGTGCACAATATAGTGCGTACAATTAAAATATACGTGAAATAAAGTTTATATTTTTCCCCGTTTTTTTTGTGTCTGTTATGTGTGTATTTTGTGAGAGGGGATCTTCGTAAATGACGAATACATTTGTACTGTAAAAAGATAAATATGTATTTGTAGTATAAATGAACTCTTTCTAACAGAATGCAATGCTCTTGTTCACCGCGACAATTTAGACGACAACAACGATGACTACAGCGCCTCACTCCTTCATCTCCTCAAGCCTCTGGCCGCTCTTCTAGCCATTCCGTGCTGCCCTCTATTGCCTACTCTCAATCTTCCAATCAACCTACTGTTTATAGACAGACAAAAAAATAAACGACAATAAAGAAATGATAAAATAAAAAACAATATCTCACAATCCGCCTCCTTGGTTTTTATCGATCATTGACATTCATAAACTTTCTCACATGCTAGTAGCATTGGTCCACTCAACGGTTTTGTTAAGCAGTCCGCCGTCATCTTTTCATTTGCAACATGTTTTACGATGACATTCTCCTCTCTTACTATCTCTCTGATGTAGTGACATTTTCTGTTCAATAATTTTGACTTCGTCTTGAAGTTACCTCCATTTGCCAACCTTACAGCATTCAGATTATCGCATCTTAATTCTCTTTGTATAGCTTCCGACATCCCAATCTCTTCCAGTAGTTTCGTAGTTCACACTACTTCTTTCAATCCATCCAGCATTGCATCTAATTCACTTTCTGTTGATGACAATGCAACCATTGTTTGTTTTTTGTTTCTCCAGTGAATAAAATCTCCATTCACATGTATCAGCAAACCAGTAAACGACTTAGCAAACTTAGTAAACGACTTCTTTAGTTCTATCCCACGAAGCATCAGCGTCGCATTCAATACCTCCATTGGAGTTTCTTCCAAATTCCAGACAGTAATTTGAAGTCCCTCTTAAATCCCTCTTAAATATCGAATGATTCTCTTCAATGCTGACATATGGATCATTCTTGGCTCGCTGCTAAATTGTGAAAGGCAACTCAATGCAAAAGATAAGTCAGGTCTCGTACACACACTTAGATACATGAGTCGTCCTAACAATTCCTGATAAATTTGAGTATCAATCCGTCTACTCTCTTCGCATTTATCCATCTTCACGTTTATGTCAATTGGTGATCCCACGGAGTTACATTCTTCCATTTCATATAAGTAGTTTTTCAAGTAGTTTTTCAATATATTTCTTGTGATGCACAAATATTTTTTCATCCTCTTGATCTACTTGCATTCCCAGTACCAATTTTGCTTTTCCAAAATTTTTCATATCGATATATTGTTTAATCTTGTTCATATAACTTTTCTCGAATTTATTTTCATCACTTGATACAGTTACCATGTCATCAACGTGAATTCCGCAGTACAAAAATTTATTGTTTCTCTTTGCATAGAATAAACATGGATCCTCTTTAGATTGACTCAATCCATTTTTTATTAAAACTTCCGTTAGGAATTCATTCCAGCATCTTCCCGCCTGTTTCAGACCATATATGCTCCTTCTTAATTTACATACCTGTTCTTTATTTTTTAGGTGTCCTTCCGGTAATTCCATAAAAGTTTCTTCTTTTAGGTTCCCATGCAGAAACGCCGTTTTTACATCGTAGATCTTCATCGTTCTCTTCTTTTTAGCATTTATACTAAACAGCAATCTTATCGTCTCTATTCTTACCACAGGTGCAAACGTTTCTTCAAAATCTACCCCAGGACGTTGTCCACAACCTAATGCAACCAATCATGCCTTGTATCGTCGCTGTCCTGTATTCGGATCTTCCTTTATATTAAATATCCACTTGAATTTAATTACCTTTTTATTTTTAGGTCTATTTACGATGTCCCATACTTTATGTTTTTCCATTGACGTCAATTCTTCTTTCACATCTTGCTGCCAGTATTTCCAATCATTCGTCTTCTTTGCTTCTTCAATATTTTTGAAATTTCATCATTTTTAACTAACATTACTGATTGTTTGTTTTTTATTCTCTCAGATCTTCTAACACCTTCCTCACTCAATTTTTCTTCTTGCTCTAGTCGTTCTTGATTTCTTTGGGCTTCTACCACTGCTATTGTAGTTCCTCTTGGTCTTCCTACATTTCTCAATCCATTCGGTTGTCCATGAATTTCATTCACGTTTCCGTCATCTCTCTTGCAATCTTCATTCTCATTTCTTTCTCTCCCATCTATTCTATTTTCTTCGACAAAACTTTCATCAATAGTATCTTCATATTCACTGCTCTCATCTTCAGTTCTTTCGCTCTCTTCTTGTTCTTCTCTATCTTCTTGTTCTTCCATCCTGTTACATCTTCAGGCTCCAGTCCTATTACAATTAACTTCTTATTAGTTACTCGATTTGTATCTTCTATCTCTCTTAATAGTTCATATCCGTTTTTGCTCTCATCAAATTTAACATCACAGTCCGTTTTTATCCTTCCAGTTTCCGGAATGTATATTCTGTATGTATTGTTGGCCGCATATCCTACAAATATTCCTTTCACAATTTTTGAATCAAACTTCTTCTTGTGTTCTCCTTTATTTAACAGATATGCCATACAGTCAAATCTTCTCATGTACTTTATATTCGGTTTCCTCCCACTCCACATTTCATATGGGGTTTTTCCATGTACCGTCGATTTACTTCTATTCTTGATGTGTGCTGCTGTACACGCCGCCTCAGCCCAAAAATCTAATGGTATTTTTGAATCAGCCATTATCGTTTTTTATTTCAATTATGGATTTGTTTGCTCTTTCTACTAATCCATTACACTGTGGCGTTCTTGCCGGACTAAATTCATGCTTTATACCTTTCTTCTTTAACCATTTTTCCAAATCCGTTCCAATAAACTCGCCTTCATTGTCCGATCTTATAGCCTTTAATTTCAATTCCGACTGGTTCTCCTTTAACACAATCAGTTCTTTTAATTTGTCCGCCGCTTCACTTTTTTCTTTTAGCAATTCTATAAAAATTACTCTTGAATAATCGTCTACAATAGTGAATATGTACCTTTTTTCGCCACGCGATAACGGTTTTATTGGACCGATCAAATCCATGTGCCATAACTCCATAATTCTACTTGTTTTTATACCTGTCAACCTGGAGTGTGATTTTTTGCACATCTTCCCTTCTACGCATGCCTCACACTGTCTCTTTTCTTCACTGTCCTCCTTCATTCCAGTTACAAGATTTTCCATTTTCATTTCTTCAATAATTCTTTTGTTTGTATGTCCGAGTCTCTTGTGTCAAATATCTACGTCTTCTGTCACTGCAGCTCCTTCATTATTCATTATTAAAGATCTCACAAAGTAAGCATTCTCTTGATGCTATCAGCTATTGATGCTTGACAGCTATCAATTTCGAATCATCTCTAATTATGTAAACAACAGCTCTATTCTTATCGAATTTTACATTATATCCATGATCAGTGATTTTTGCTACTGACAATAAATTCTAATACTAATGTCCGAAACATGCAGCACATTTTTTAATCGAATATTTTTATCGTTCATACCTTGCTTCAATATTATTTCTCCTCGGCCATCAGAAATCAATTTTTTTCCTTTCTTATCCGCCAGTGAAATATCTCTCTTATCTTCTTCAATATTTTCAAACATAACCTTGTTACTCACCATATGACTCGTAGCGCCTGAGTCAAGTAGCCATATACAATCTTCAGTATTATTGCGTATCCTCTTCTTATTATCTTCATTTATCTGTTGTGTATTCAAATGCGCGCCCTCACTTACTGACATTACCGTTTCATCCGCCTGTTCTCAATGTGATCTTATTTCTTCCACGTCCTCGTCCTTTACCTCTGCCTCTCGAGTTTTCTCTGAATCTTTTTCCACGCGATGCATCCCTTTTTGGCTGCTTACATTCAGCTGCGATGTGATTGAATCCTTGACAGTTGAAGCATTTCTGCTTGTTTCGACATTCACTCGATATGTGGCCTCTCATTCCACAATTGTAACATGTAACGTCATTCTTTGTTTTTTCTTTCGCTCTTCTCACATACTCTTCTTTCGATGTCTTTTCTTCCTTTCTAACGCTTCTACGTAATTCTTCTTGTTTCAACGCGTATCGTATGTCATTGATGGTTATATCTCTTTGAGTTTCTAACACTCGTACATTCTGATCAAATTCCGTCCTTAATCCTCTAATAATATACATTCTCAGTTCATAGTCCTCTATGTTTTTACCCAATTGCACGCACTGGTTTCTTAGAGCTTCCGCTCTGTTCACATACGCGTCTATGTTTTCTTCTTTCTTCATAAGCAAATTTGACAATTCGCTCAGCGACTTAGCCTTTAATTGTTCTGTTTCTGCTGCACTATTATTTTTAATTAAGCTCCACAGTTTATCCGCATTTTTTTCATGGCTGTACTTCAGTAACTGCGCTTTGCTCATCGTGTTAATTATCACTGCACGCGCAGCGTAATTATCGTCATCCCACTCGTTCCAATGCTTGAATTCTACTTCGTAATTTTCCACTCCTTCAGGTTTCTCCGGCGGTTTTACATTGATCACCTTTTTCCAGAGTTTTTTGGCTCTCCAGAGTATTCCCTCAATCTTTTTACTCCAAAGGAAATAATTTGTGTCGTCAAGCGGATCCACATTTGCCAGATTCCAATTCTCTGCCATCTTGAAACGGCCTTTACGTTTACGCACAAGTTTATCGTCACTCGTCAATTTCAAATCTTAACCCTACTTAACCACACTCTGCTACCAATTGTGAGAGGGGATCTTCGTAAATGACGAATACACTTGTACTGTAAAACGATAGATATGTATTTGTAGTATAAATGAACTCTTTCTAACAGAATACAATGCTCTTGTTCACCGCGACAATTTAGACGACAACAACGACGACTACAGCGCCTCACTCCTTCATCTCCTCAAGCCTCTGGCCGCTCTTCTAGCCATTCCGTGCTGCCCTCTATTGCCTACTCTCAATCTTCCAATTAACCTACTGCTTATAGACAGACAAAAAAATAAACGACAAAGAAATGATAAAATAAAAAACAATATCACATATTTGTGTGTATTCTAAACATTTGTGCTATTTTTATTCTGCTATTTGTTTTGTTAAATTTAAATTTCAATAGATTAGAAAGAGCTAGAAAGTGCGTCAATTTCAAAGAAAATTAATTTTTTGTTCAAACTGATTAGTTGCACAAATTTTCCTTAGTGCGATACCATGTAATTATATGTATACCTTCAAACTTACTTTTAAAAAAAAAAGTAAAAAAATGGCGCCAAGTACACGCGCCAGTTAAGAAAAACTGTTATATTTGTTTAAAAATAGTGTTATTTTAACATAAAATAATAATATCAATAAAAATTGCGCCAATTAAAAATATAAACTTTTAAAAATTATAATTAAAAAATAATATTAAATTAAATTAAAAATTAATAGAAAAATTAAAAATTAGAAATTAATACAAAAAAAAATATTTTTACATAAATTAAAAATTAATACAAATAAAAAAAATAAAAAATTTTAATTACTTGGCGCTGCTAAATTTCAAAGTATATATTAACCAAACAAACAATAAATTAAATTTAGATCTAAATTTATAGAACTATATTTAATTTAATTACATCAATAACTGCAATGTAAATACATATTTAAGAATAAGTTAATTGTAGCATAGTGTTTAGTTTAGCAGCGCCAAGTTTTTTAATTAAAACTTTTTAAATTTTTTATTTGTATTAATTTTTAATTTTTCTATTAATTTTTAATTTAACTTAATATTATCTTTTAATCCTGAAAATAGCACATTAATAACTCACTGATCTAATATAATAAGTGCTATAAAGCGGCATATGATATAATAAAATATTTTAGTCATCATTACAAAAATATTTTTGCAAAAGTATACATTTCACATGTATTTTAATAGAAGTAAGGAATTTGGTCATTATCTTCGTTTTCAGGGTATAATATTTACTACGCACTAAATATCGCACAAGTCATATAGAGAGATTTTTGCCATGTAGTTTTAAACATTATTTGTTTTTTAAAAATATAAATGGAATTATGTAAACATACACGTGTGCCAGTTTACGGAAGATCTGTGTGTAAATCACATTCAACTTGACTATTAAATAACATGTACATTAAGAGACTTAATTCGCTTTAAGTCGCTCTTGACGCTCTTTTATATCAATAATGCTGAGATTGATACACGACACATATCTATGTAATACAGAAATAGCAGCTTTGACAAGCTCTATTGGAGCAATCAGATATACAATTAATCTGTACAGACCAATACCAGCCACTAAAAAATGAAATGTTATGCAATATAACCCTCATTTTTACGTTGTAAAATAAAAAATATTTTATAGTACTCACAGAAAGGTCCCTCAGTAAAGTGTAAGAGGTATAAACCAGTAAAATGCTTCGTTACCAGCACACTTGAAAAATAGTACTAAGCGATCTGTGTAATACAGTCTCATAATTGGATTTTTAGACATGTCAATAAATTTGTGACTGGTCTTCCCTTGTAAGAGTTGTATTTTGACAAAACAATAACGTGTAATCATCACATAAATAATATTTATATATATAAATATATATATTATATATACTGTGACCGTGATTATTTTCGGAGATAATTCTAGATATAATTAGTTAAAGGGTCGTTGGTAATGACTACCGGCACACCTTCGGCGCGATGTATGTAAACCGAACGGTAATTGAGACGAAACAATTATATAATAAGTTGGGCGCCAGGCGCGAAAATTCACGCCGTCGAAAACGAACTTTACGAAAATCAATAATCTTAAATCAGTCGTACATCGCGACGGACAAAACGCGGCTATTCAGTCAACGGAATTGGTAGAGGGGGTGATTCTTGCGGACTGGACGGGAGAGAATCGAGATAGGCACCAATAAATTGCACAGAGAGATTACTGTAATAGAATATAATATAGCAAATCGTAGGGGAGAGAATAATTATAAGAGAACTGATAATGACAGAGAAAATATTATATACTATGGAAAAGAAATATTGACGAAAAGGATGGTTGAATTGAAAAAGAAATAGAAGAAAATATAAAGAAAGAGTATAATATAAAAGAAATATTAATAATAGATACAGTTCGTGATATTATGGCCAGCTGTTTGTCGGCCGAAAGGCTTCTCGCGACCGAGCGCAAGAGTATCGGGTTTCACGCGCGAGCCGAAAGTCAATTCTTCGGCGAAGAGTTTTACCGCGGCACGAGGCTTATCCGGGCCTCAACAGCGAGGAAAATTCCTTCGTAAGCCGACAATTAACTTGCGCTCGCCCGCGTGGAATTGCCGAATTCTCACAAAGTCAAACAAGAGATAATAGGCGCTTAGAGCAGCCGTAGACGCCGCGACCATAATATTTGTCGATATATTCAATCAATATCGCGGTACGACTCGTATTACTGATCGGAATTATACGCTGAATGACTTGCCTTTAAGACAGCGACGAACGTCTCAATCTAGTAACGCGAAAAATACCAATATCCCGAATTTACACAATAATTCGGAAGCGACGAAATAAGAAATAAACTAGTAAACTAACTTTTACGCGACACCTAAACTTCCGTTACTGTACGATACTAAACGAACACACGATTTTACAGACGCGTAATATACAAGGCGGTTACGTGTACGAGCTCGCTAATACCAAAGATCACACACGATAGCGAAAAAGAACAATTAAATATTTAACAAGACGCAAAATATTGACTGTCGGCGGCAAATGATCTCGGGAGAGAGAGTACTCACGCGGATCCGTCGGCTCGGATGAGTCGTCTCGCCGATCTACTGCGCAATTACTCGAAATAATTACAATCTTATAAAATAACGATACGAAGACCTTACTTGCGACAGCGATGACTCAGGGGCGCGACTCATCCGAACCTTACTCGCAATTTGGCAGCTTTACAAGTAGTCGACGTCCGTCTCACCGGTATGGACTCTCGAACGTCCTTATAATCGCTTCTCGATAAGAGGGCCTCCGCTCGATCCGTTGGTCCGCCGAACAGTGACGAACGGAAGGCCCGCAGGAGACACGCCGGCACATTAATATGTAATAAGGCCACGTGCGGCGCTCCCGAATTACGCAGGGCTGTGGCGCGGCCTTGCGGGTCCTTGCGGCCTTCGCACTTCTAATCCCGGGCCCCCGTCTTCCTTCGCTCGCTTCTTATTAATCTCAGGCCTCGGGAAGCACTAATTGCGGCAGCGTATGGTTGTATCCGGCCCTCCTGTTTCTTTATTAATCGGATGTACTTGCGATCGATTTCCTCTTCGATCGCGCTTCATCTTGCAAAGAAATTCGGGCCCGCGCTTCGGATACAGTGCCGTAGCTCCTCCTCAGGGCTCTCGCGCTCCTTGCGCTTGAGTGGCCTTCCCTTCGATTGTTTCCTTCGTGCCTGTGAAGCGTAATTATTAAACACAACGGGCGGCAGCTTCGATTCGTTTGTTAATTGCAGTAATTCAGATTATTATCCAGTTATTCTTACCGGGCGTGCTCCCCTCTTCGGTGCTGGCCTCCCTTCGTCCTCGACGTTAACGTTGTTCTTCTGGTCGCTCGCCGAATGAGATCCCGTCGACCGCCTGATTGCCACCGTCATTACGCTAATTTTTGCCAAATACAAAACGCCAAGAAAAAATATACGACAACCGCGGGATCGCGTCCGATCCCGCGCTCAGACCGCGCTCTCTCTCCCTAAATCGAGAGAGCGGAGGCCCGCGCGACCAATCCCGGCCGGGCTTCTCAGCCCTTGTGACGGACGTGCAAAACGTCACGTTACAATACATATATATAATTTATATATATATAAATATATGTTTATTATTTATTTATTGTTTATTGTCATTAAAATTATTTAAATTACGCATGCAGGATAACTCGTATAATACATTCATTTTTACAAATATAACTTGGTTGATTGAAAAAACTAAAGAAACAATATGTTTTATAAATATTTCCTACATACAATTCTTTATATTTTTTAATGAACCAAGTTATTTGTAATAAAAATGCATATGTTATGCGAGTTTTCTTGCATACACAATGATTTAAAAGCATACGCACTATAAATGATTTAATTATAATGTGTGTATGAAATCATTATCTGATTATCACAAGAAAACTGCCACATTTTTTGTATACTTTTTGTACAATCAAACGCGTGCGTGACGCGTTTTATTTACATTTTCCAGTCTATAAAAAATATTTTTACTTTTTAAGAATTTGTAAATACATCACTTAAATCAGTACGTATGCAAGATAACTCGTATAATACATTCATTTTTACAAATATAACTTGGTTGGTTGAAGAAACTAAAGAAACAATATATTTTATAAATATTTCCTACATACAATTATTTATATATTTTAATGAACCAAGTAATTCATAATAAAAATGCATATATTATACAAATTATCTTGCATACATAATGATTTAAAAGTATACGCACTATAAATGATTTATTTATAATGTGTGTATGAATATGAAATAATTACCTGATTACCAGAAGAAAACTGCCACACTTTTTGTATACTTTTTGTATTGTACAATCAAACACGTGCGTGACGCGTTTTATTAACACTTTCGAGTCTAAATAAAGTTTCGACAGTATCTTTCCAGTAAAGACAAACCAACAGTAACGTAACATAAATGTTATAATTTATAACTCGAAAGTGCGGTTAACCGCGCATGCCGCTAACGCATGCGCATAAAAAATAATATATAACAGAAAATTTATTATAAACATATCACAACAAAATCTTTACAAAAGAAAATAACACGCCAAGTATAAAAAAAGTTTGACATTGTTTGCAAAATTTTAGAAATATATAGCTCAAAAATATATATAAAATCATAGCTACTCAGCCAAGCATAAATGGTTTATTAATTTTGCAAATTAATATCTGATCTGATAGAAAGTTTATCACAGAATTACCTTTGTATTTTTAAGAATAATATTATCATATGTAATCAAAACGATTTAGACCCGGCATTGAAAGGATTAAAACTAAAGTGACGAACAAAAACTTGGCGTGCCCGGGTCGGGGCATTAAAATTACATAAATTTTCTAATAAGATTGTTTAAAAATTAATCTATAAAATTGATTTGTGTTGAATAATAAATAAGATTTCGTGTTTAAAAATGTACCATATTGTATGATATAATTATGCTATTCTTTTCTTATATTTTTATACTTTCTTCACAATTTATTTATTAGACTTGTAATATATTCTTAAAATAAATTTTAGAATTGTAATTATATAATTTGATTATATTTAACATTTTATGTTAAGACAGTACATTTTTAATTAATGTTATTTATATTTATTTTTGTATGTACAGTTAGTTCAAGATAATTTTATTTATTATATACATAAATTTGCTAATGCATATACAGTTCATTGCATGTCAGATATTAAAGTGTATTATATTATTTATTCTAATGTATTTTTATCATTAATTCTAGTGTATTTTTAATTAATTTATATTTATATTTGATTTATTTATATACAGATAATTGAGGCTAATTTTATTTATCATATATATTTGCTAATGCGTATACCGTTCACATTGCACGTCAGACTTTAATGCCCCGACCCGGGCACGCCAAGTTTTTGTTCGTCACTTTAGTTTTAATCCTTTCAATGCCGGGTCTAAATCGTTTTGATTATACATATGATAATATTATTCTGAAAAATGCAAAAATGATTCTGTGATAAACTTTATATCAGATCAGATATTAATTTGCATAATTGATAAACCATTTATGCTTAGCTGAGTAGCTATGATCTTATATTCATTTTTGAGCTATATATTTCTAAAATTTTGCAAACAATGTAAAACTTATTTTTACTTGGCGTGTTTTTTTCTTTTGTAAAGATTTTGTTGTGATTTCACTGCTTTTTGTAAAAATTATAAAAGTAAAAAAATTATAAGAAGTTTTTTATGTAACAATAAAAGTATACAGTAACCTGTATACTGTACATTCCGAAGGTCTGAAACATAGGACAAAAACGTACGTTCCAATAAAAATTTACTTTTAAGTACATTATTGAGAGAGAGGGGGGGGTGGAGAGAGAGAGGGGTAAGGGGGAGGAAGAGATGGAGAGAGGGGGAGAGAGAGGGGGGATGGGAGAGAGAGGGGAGAGAGAGTCGACAAGAGCAAAGAAAGTTACTTCCAAAGTTTGTTTACAGTCATTTAAAGTATTATTCAAAGTTTATTTAATCTAACATAATCTATTTTATCGAATTGATAATTGATAATATGTATGTTACTTCCATGTACGTTTATCATAATGTACAATAAATATATTTACTATAAAAAAATTATTACTATAAATATTATTCGCTTTGTCACTTTTTTACTTTATTTTATGCGTATACATTTCTTTTTTTTTAATAAATAGAAATTATGGCATTTCTTTATATTGAATTTTTTTGTATTTTTTTTTAATTAACTTTTATTTTCTAATTACTATATTCTTTACGTTGTAAAATTAAAATTTGTATTTAATTGTTAAGATATAATAAAATGATATAATGTAAAAAGATATAATAGTTTTATTTAATTATACATAATATTAATTATATTTTATTTAATTATACTTCTTCTTTTATTCTCTCTTTCTCTCTCTCTCTCTCTCTCTTTCTCTCTCATTCATTTTTCGTCTTTTTAATTTTAAATAAAAGATTTTCTTTCTTTCTTTTCTCTCTTTCTCTCCCTCTCTCTATTTCTTCCTTTTATATTTTCTTCGTCTCTTCTTTAACTTTAAATATAAGATTTAAATGATTATTAAATATAATAAGGTTCAAATATTTAAAAATTTAATATATAATTTAGTAATATTTAATACTCTAATTAAATTTAATAATATTATATAATAATATTTACTACTCTAATTAAATTTAATAATATTAAATATTCATTAATAATATTAAATAATATTGAACAGTATCATTACCTAATATTATGCTCCTTTTTTTCGTTTTTTCTCTCTTTCTTTCTCTCTCTTTCTTTTGCTTATTTTTTGTCTTCTTTAACTTTAAATAAACGATTCATCTTTCTTTTTTTCTCTCTTTCTCTCTTCCTCTTGTCTATTCTTTATCTCTTCTTTAAAAACATAATTAATAATATATTTAAAAATTATAAATATTTAATTATTATAAATCAATTATATAATTAATAATTATAAATATAATCATAAATATAAATAATAATATTAAATAATTAATATAATTTAAATATTATATAATTAATAACAATATACATATATGTATATACATATACATATACATATATATATATATATATACATATACATATATACATATATGTATACATATATACTTAACATATATATGTATATATATATACATGTCTCTTTATATTCTCTCATCTTTCCTTTTTCCTTTTTATTTCTTCTTCTTTAACTTTATCTCTTCTTTTTTAACTTTATTTACTTTAACAGTTTACTTTGACATAAACTGTCAAACTGTCAAACGACACGAGTGAAATAAGTCACACAAACGAAATATTTTATATTTGCGCATTGCAAGTATGCCTTGAGGGACAAAATCGATTTGCGTGTGTGCGTGAGTATGTACGTGAGTGACTGAAAGTTGAAAGTCTTAAAACGTGAGAATTATATAACTTTTTTGAGTACGAATTTTCGAGACCTCGGGATTGACTGCACCAATCATCTTCAAACTGGTCGCAATCGAAATCTCATATTAACATTACATAAGAAAAATGCCGTTAGAATTTTTATTATGGCTTTAGTTCTAGAAATATTTTGACAGAAAGTTCGTATATGACAAGAATTCCGGATAAGCTTAGTAGCGGCGTGGTACCCGCGGTACCCCGGACGTTATTATGATTTATAAATTTTTTTACTCCTTTTCTTTATACTTGACATCGCGCCACTACCGCGTCGCTTGATAATAAATATAGATATTATATACAGGGTGTCTCACAACTCCGTACAATACTTTGTTAGCGTGTTCCAGAGGTAAAATAGAGTCAAAAATTCTAATACAAAAATTTTGAGGCTGCAATAATTTTTGAGTTATAAGCGATGAAAGTTTGCCAGTGATATCGCATAGAATTCGCGCGCTCAGGCTCGTAATTACACATACACGCGTACCTATCTGTCATCTGTTATTGATTTTTTCAAGTTAGGTGATATTGATTTTTACTGCACAGTTGATTTTATTTTGTCGTTTCCTATGTACATACAAGGTGTGTTACACGTATATCGTACATTATGGTGACAGGCTAATATTAATAAATTATAAATGACGGAAAACATTTAATTCTTAAATAATTTAATTAATGAATTTAATTATCTATGCGAGATAACAAATTACTACGCGAGACACTACCGTGTCTCTTGATATTTCAATTCGAGATTTTCATTTTAATAAACTTCTTCTGTCCCCCCTAAAGAAGTGTAGATGAGAAAATAAATTCTTAGTTGTTTCTTATTAAATATGTTTTTCTATCTTGAAACTCAAAATGCAGAAATCTTTTTCATTTCTTAATAATAATGCATTTTATGTATCTTAATAATTATACTTACATAATAATGATACATTTTCACAGTCTTATTTACTTTACTTAGAATTTTTTATTCTTAATTTTGTGTATAAACTTATATGTTGTCTTATTATTAATATTTCTCGCAATACAATTTTATTAAATCTATTGATTTATTTCGTCAGGAAATTATTAAGTAATAATAATGAAATTTTGGATAATTAAACCAATTTGCTATACAATTAAGCCATTGATTTAAAAACTTAAAAAATTTTTATATTATACAATATACTTACTTGGAAAACTATAAGATTAAAATTATACGACTATTCTCTTCTTTCTACACATTTTTATGCTAAATTTTTCGCTATTTCAAAAATGGCTTATAAAATTTCATTCCTTTTTATTCCAAACACACATGTATGTAACCCTGAAAAATGAAGTTCTGATATTTTTTTTTTAGAATTACTAGAATTTTAGAAGATGGATAAAAACAAGCGATTCAATCCATATGTCAGTGTCGATGCTGAAGAAGAAATCGTTATCTCTGGTATTGCCGGGCGATTTCCTAACTCTGACAATATAAAAGAATTTCAGGAAAATATTTTCAATAAAATGGATCTTGGTTCGAACGATCATCAACGGTGGAATGATTGTAATAATATCTTATTAAAATTAAGAATATCTTTGTTTTTTAGAAAAAGATACTTATATATCGTGTAATATGTATATCAGTCACAGTTCGGAGTTTCTAATATCTGTATCAGTATATCTGTAAATATAACATAATAAAATCGAAAAAATTGCATTCAAAGTTGTTCGAGCAATTAATGCTTCGTGCAATATTGGTCAAATAAATCACTTTTTCTTAATATCTTTATAATTGTCTTTCTGTTTGATATCGTAATTCAAGGTAATCGAAACAGATGTCGTGTATCTGTTTAAGAATATTTTAATGCAATTATTATCCATAACTTGACAATATGATAATATTAATTTTATATAAATTATTTTAAATTCTTACAGATATCTATGAAATGCCTCATCGAATAGGAAAAATAAACAATATACAGAAGTTTGATGCAGGATTTTTTGATATGCCAGCCTCAGAAGCTCATGTATTTGATCCTGGATTCAGAACATTACTCGAGCATACCTATGAAGCAATCATTGATGCGGGTGTAAATCCCGCAGAATTACAAGGAACAAGCACAAGTGTTGTCACAGCAATAAATATATGTGATGGATATACAGATATAATATTCGAAAAGCCTCACGTATGTGGATCACGTATTGACTATTCAATAATTTAAGTATCAAAAATCAATAATACTAAAATAAAGGCTCTTTTATAAACTAAGTTAAGGTTTTGAACGGGCTGATTAGGAGCCGAGCGCGGTAAGAAATGCGCAACTATTTTTTTTATATAGAACATTAATATAATTTTATTACGTTTCGGTCTCAGTATCGGACCATCTTCAGCATCTGTTGATACATACAAAAAGAAAAAAATATAATAAGAAAGGAGACATGAATCGATAGATATATTGCCGGTGCGCTATGACAAATAATTTGGTAGCGTTTACATATACGTGTTTTAATATTGAAAAGCTTATGTATGCCTCTGTCAACGAACTGCAGCAACGGAAAAATATGATGAGTCTCCCTCCGGTTCTAGCCGTTAAGGAAGAGAATCCGCAGGACTTTGAGGTGAATTACGGTATCCTGATCTAATGATCATTTTGATTAATCAAAACGGATATAATAAGTTGGAACCGAAGGGAGACTCATCGTATTTTTCCGTTGCTGCAGTTCGTTGACTGAGGCATACATAAGCTTTTCAATATTAAAACACGTATGTAAACGCTACCAAATTATTTGTCATAGCGCACCGGCAATATCTATCGATTCATGTCTCCTTTCTTATTATATTTTTTTCTTTTTGTATGTATCAACAGATGTTGAAGATGGTCCGATACTGAGACCGAAACGTAATAAAATTATATTAATGTTCTATATAAAAAAAATAGTTGCGCATTTCTTACCGCGCTCGGCTCCTAATTAGCCCGTTCAAAACCTTAACTTAAAAATCAATAAAGAACCCTTTGCTTTTAAAGTTATATAAACATGTTTATATGTATACAAAGATATCGCTAAATATGCGGAAAATATTTTTTATATCGTAATTATGAATAGATTGCTGGATTACCCATTTATGGATGCAATAAAGCCATGATAGCAAACAGAATTTCTTATTGGCTCGGCGTTACTGGACCATCGTATAACATCGATACTGCATGCAGCTCGAGTCATTTCGCTATGGTGGAGGCTTACAAAATGATTCGATCTGGCATTTGCGAAGCGGCTATTGTCGCTAGTGTCAATTTATGTTTAAATCCCTGTGTAACTCATCAGTTTTTACGGCTGGGTATGTAAAAAATAATATTATTGCATTTAAAGTTGTTGCGTTATCAAATGGTATAAAGGAAGTAATGGTATAAAGTAGTATTTATAGATACACACACATTTATCACTTAGAAAGACGTAGGTTTAATCGACCAAACTGGCAATTTATTGATTCATAATGGATCGCAACGTTTTGACCATGGGTTTTGGTCCTTATCAAGTGAACTGAAAATTTTTTTGGAATATTATAAGAAGTAAATAACGTGCTGCAAACTGATAACAACAATAAGCGAAAAAATATATACATATAGTATTTTAGTTAGCTGTTAGATTGCGAGAAATGAGGAAATCCTTATGTCAAGATTGCATTATGTCAACCTCTCCGTCAAACACACTGAGAAAGACTAAACGACCTTTATTAATCTGTCATAAATATTGTTTAGATTCTCAGTGTCCTTTTGTAAGTTAATAGTGTTGTCAAACTTATTAATAAAAAACATTTTGGACACGATCGTCATCCGTTCTGATGGGAGGCTTGTGACTAATTGATATAGGAAATCTACTTGTTCTAATAGATACATTAATTTTCATTCTAATCATCCGTTTAAATGTATCCGTATAAAATGAACACCATTTATAATCTTGTTGATCGTGCTATTTTATTATCAGATGTTCGGTTTCATTGTAAGAATATTGATATCGTAAAACAGATTTTATCCAATAATTGTTTCCCAACACAAATTATTAATCGTTATGTTCACAAAAGACTTAATTTTTTAAAACATCGTGATAATGGAAATATGAACACAGAAGGTGATAATTTAGACACATTGTTTTACATTTCTCTACCGTTCGTTGAAGGCTTGAGCGATGAGATAGGTCGTGTTCTTAAAAATATTGATCTTAATGTTGTCTACAATGTACCTAAAAAATACATTGATTAAGCATGGCAAAGATAGATTGCCTATCAACAACAGGACCGAAGTCGTCTATAAATTAGATTGTAAAAATTGTAACGCCTCATACATCGGCCAAACAAAAAGACATTTAGGTACCCGTGTTAAAGAACATTTTAACAACATAAAATTGCACGCAAGTAATCTTTCTATCATTAGTAAACATAAATTGAAATTTAATCACGACTTTGATTGGTTAATGCCGATTATTTTACATAATAAAAAATATGTGAGAAAGAGAGGAATCGCTGAAATGTTTTTTATTAAAAAGTTTGACAACACTATTAACTTACAAAAGGACATCCATTATGATCCATTAATTAAAGGTGATCCATTATGAATCAATAAATTGCCAGTTTGGTCGATTAAACCTACGTCTTTTATTGTATCTACTGGCGACATTTAAGAATTTAACATTTATCACTTAGATAAGATAATAATATTTAATCAATGTTTGTTTAATTGTGTTTCGCTAAATTTAGTAGTTTCTGTTTTTGAACGATATAATTAATTCGCTTTCATATATTTATCAAAGTCTTCAAGTATATATGATATCAAAGAAAATTGCGCCAATTGAAAATATAAACTTTTAAAATATTAATTAAAAAATAATATTAAATTAAATTAAAAATTAATAGAAAAATTAAAAATTAGAAAGTAATACAAAAAATTAAAAATTTTTACAAAAATTAAAATTAATACAAATTAAAAAATTAAAAAATTTTAATTAAAAAAACTTGGCGCTGCTAAATTTCAAAGTACATTAACCCAACAAATAATAAATTAAATTTAGATCTAAATTTATAGAACTATATTAAATTTAGTTACATCAAGAACTGCAATGTAAATACATATTTAAGAGTACGTTATTAATTGCACGTTAATAAATAGCATAGTGTTTAGTTTAGCAGCCAAGTTTTTTTAATTAAAATTTTTTAATTTTTTAATTTGTATTAATTTTAATTTTTGTAAAAATTTTTAATTTTTTGTATTAATTTCTAATTTTTAATTTTTCTATTAATTTTTAATTTAATTTAATATTATTTTTTAATAAATATATTTAAAAGCTTATATTTTCAATTGGCGCAATTTTATTTGATATCATTATTTTTGTAGGTTAAAATAATACTATTTTTAAACAAATATAACAGTTTTTCTCAACTGGCTCGTGTACGTGGCGCCTTTTTTTACTTTTTTTTAAAAAAAGTAAGTTTTGAAAGATATTCTTTTTTGTTGCTTACACTGTTAATATCTATTATATTCCACACACTGCTCACTACAGTATTATCTAAAATTTTTCAATTTTACTACATACATTAATTATGAGAAAAATATATCAGGTCTTATAAGTTGTCTCTATTAAAAAAAGTATTAAACACAGATTATTGATATATATATAATTTATAATTTTTATACCAAAAGTAAATGTATCAAAGATACTGAAAATAGCACATTAATAATTCATTGATCTAATATAATAAGTGCTATAAAGTGGCACATGATATAATAAAATATTTTAGTCATCATTACTAAAAATATTTTTGCAAAAGTATACATTTCACATATATTTTAATAGAAGTAAGGAATTTGGTCATTATCTTTGTTTTCAGGGTATAATATTTACTACGCACTAAATATCGCACAAGTCATATAGAGAGATTTTTGCCATGTAGTTTTAAACATTAATTGTTTTTTAAAAATATATATGGAATTATGTAAACATACACGTGTGCCAGTTTACGGAAGATCTGTGTGTAAATCACATTCAACTTGACTATTAAATAACTTGTACATTAAGAGATTTAATTCGCTTTAACTCGCTCTTCACGCTCTTTTACATCAATAATGCTGAGATTGATACACGACACATATCCATGTAATACAAAAATAGCAGCTTTGACAAGCGTTATTGGAGCACTCAGATATACAATTAATCTGTACAGACCAATACCAGCCACTAAAAAATAAAATGTTATGCAATACCCTCATGTTTACATTGAAAATAAAAAATATTTTATAATACTCACAGATAGGTCCCTCAGTAAAGTGTAAGAGGTGTAAACCAGTGTAAAATGCTTCGTTACCAGCACACATGAAGAATAGTACTAAGCGATCTGTGTAATACAGTCTCATGATTGGATTTTTAGACATGTCGATAAATTTGTGACTGGTCTTCCCTTGAAAAAGAGTTGTATTTTGACAAAACAATAACGTGTAATCATCATACAAATAATATATATATATATATATATATATATATATATATATATTCCGTCATTACAGAGCATCGCCTAAATTTCAATCATGATTTTGATTGGGATAACCCGGTAATTTTACATAAAGAGAAAAATTGGCGAAAGAGAGAAGTTTCTGAAATGTTTTATATTAAAAAGCTCGATAATACAATTAATGCGCAGAATGATAGCGAAAACTTGAGCGGGATTTATGATAGTGTTATTAATCGATGACTTGATTTGTTTATTTATTTGTTTGACTTATTATGAATTTTCGGTTGTCTCGTAGAACGTCTTAGTTGTTATCTGGCTCTTAATTTGTACTGATGTGCTTTGCAACATGTTTTGTTTACTTGGAGCGGTAACGACCGTGATGATGTCGAGACAATTGAAATTTAATTATTAATTTGTATCTATTTGACATCTTTAAAGTAAGTTAATATTGTTTTAATCAATTGTTATAAAAAATTTTGCGTTGTTTATTGTGTTTAACATTATCATGTGTTTATTGTAATTAATCTTAATGCGGTGGGGATTTTGATTTTGATTTTGACATAAATTGTTACAGTTTTGTGTACTTGATAAGGACCACAATCCGTATGGTCGAAACGTAGTACGATTCTAAATAAAGATTTTGCCAGTCAAGTCGAAGAAAATTATTATTCATTTCAATATATATATATATATATATATAAATATATATATTATATATATATAATTTATATATATATAAATATACTAGCTTTTCGGCCCGCGTTTCGCGCGGGCCTCAAAGCTTTCTTATATATATATCATATATCTATCTATTTATATAAGTACTGTCTGTCTGCTGTATGACCGCGAACTTCTTCCACATTTATGGACCGATTCTCTCGAAATCGGTATCAAAATTTTGCTATTTTTCGAGGATGGCTATTCTTTCTATCGTCATCATCCTCTTTACGTTTTTTATTTTCCTTCTTGCTTTTGACATTCCTCCTTACACTCTTTCTTCTTACACTCTTCTTGTATTTATTTATATTCTATTACTGCATTTACCAATAAATCATTCAACCCATCTTCCACCACTGAAATTTTTTAAATATAAATAGTAACAAAAAGAGCTATACGTTTCAAAAAATCTATACAAAAATAAACTAATTAATTTTTTCTTTACTTTTAAATAATTAATTATTGTTTTTAATTGCCATTTCTATATTCCTCCATTTTTCTTAATTTTTCTATTTCACTCATTCTATTACCATGCTCTTCCATTTCACTCATTTCCTTCATAATGACATTTAATATGTTAAACCAACAACTTAATATAGTCATTTCTAAAATGACTCACGTCAAGAAATATAAAATGTTATTACTTATAAAGGGTGATTTTTTAAATTTAACAACGATTAATAAATAAATGCTTTTACCCAAGAACGCTAGAACCAAAAGGTGATTTTTGAAAAATTGTGTATGTGTGTGTGCATGCGTGTGCGTATGCGTGCGTGTGTGTACTTGTGTGGGTGCGTTGGAAGTGTAAAACTTCCAAAGGTAAAAAAACCACATAGTAACTATTTTCGAAAAATTTGCAAAATTTTGATAACAATTTCAAAAAAATCAGTCCATAAATGTGTGAGTGCATGGGTGGGGGCGTGGGTGGGTGGGTAGGAATGTAAAACTTAAAAAAAACCACATAGTAGCTGTGTTTTAATACCAATTTCTAGAAAATTAGTCCATAAATGTATGATTGCGTGGGTGGGTGCGTCGGTGGGTGGGAAGGGGTGTAAAACTTAAAAAAACATATTAGCTGTGTTTTGATACCAATTTCGAGAAAATTGGTCAATAAATTTGTGATTGCGTAGGTGGGTACGTGGGTGGGGGTGTAAAACTAAAAAAACCACGACGTCGCCATCTCCGAAAAATTTGCAAAATTTTGTTACCAATTTCGAGAAAATCGGTCCATAAATGTATGATTACGTGATCAATAAATGTGTGATTGCGTGGGTGGGGGTGTAAAGCTAAAAAAGACTATGATGTCGCCATCTCCGAAAAATTTACAAATTTTGGTACCAATTTCGAGAAAATCGGTCCATAAATGTGTGATTGCGTGGTCAAAAAATGTGTGATTGCGTGGGTGGGTGCGTAGGTAGGGGTGTAAAACTAAAAAAGACCATGACGTCGCCATCTCAGAAAAATTTGCAAAATTTTGTTACCAATTTCGAGAAAATCGGTCCATAAATGTATGATTACGTGATCAATAAATGTGTGATTGCGTGGGTGGGGGTGTAAAGCTAAAAAAGACTATGATGTCGCCATCTCCAAAAAATTTGCAAAATTTTGGTACCAATTTCGAGAAAATCGATCCATAAATGTGTGATTGCGTGGTCAAAAAATGTGTGATTGCGTGGGTGGGTGCGTAGGTAGAGGTGTAAAACTAAAAAAGACCACGACGTCGCCATCTTAGAAAAATTTGCAAAATTTTGATACCAATTTTGAGAGAATCGATCCATAAATGTGGAAGTAGGGCAATAAATGTGTGATTGCGTGGATGGGTGCGTGAGTGAGGGTGTAAGACTAAAATAGACCACGATATCCCATCTCTGAAAAATTTGCAAAATTTTGATACCAATTTCGAGAAAATCGGTCCATAAATGTGTGATTGCATGGTCAATAAATGTGTGATTGCGTGGGTGGGTGCGTGGGTGGGAGTGTAAAACTAAAAAAGACCACGATGTCGCGATCTCCGAAAAATTTGCAGAATTTTGATACTAATTTAGAGAGAATCGATCCAAAATGTGGAAGTAGGGCAATAAATATGTGATTGCGTGGGTGGGTGCGTGGGTGAGGGTGTCAAACTAAAATGGACCACGATATCCCCATCTCCCAAAAATTTGCAAAATTTTGATACCAATTTCGAGAAAATCGGTCCATAAATGTATGATTGCGTGGTCAATAAATGTGTGATTGCGTGGGTGGGTGCGTGGGTGGGGGTGTAAAACTAAAAAAGACCACGACGTCATGATCTCCGAAAAATTTGCAAAATTTTGATACCAATTTCGAGAGAATCGATCAATAAATGTGGAAGTAGAGGTCAATAAATGCGTGTTTGCGTGGGTGGGTGCGTGGGTGGGGGTGCAAACATAGAAAAACCATATTAGCAGCCCTCTCCGAAAGATTTGCAACATTTTGGTACCTGTTTCACGAAAATCGGTCCACAAATGCGGAAGGAGTTCGCGGTCAGACATACAGACAGACGGTGCTTATATATATAGATATGTTTATTATTTATTTATTGTTTATTGTCATTAAAATTATTTAAATAACGCATGCAAAATAACTCGTATAATACATTCATTTTTACAAATATAACTTGGTTGATTGAAAAAACTAAAGAAACAATATATTATATAAATATTTCCTACATACAATTCTTTATATTTTTTAATGAACCAAGTTATTTGTAATAAAGATGCATATATTATACGAGTTATCTTGCATACACAATGATTTAAAAGCATACGCACTATAAATGATTTATTTATAATGTGTGTATGAAATAATTACCTGATTACCGGAAGAAAATTGCCACATTTTTTGTATACTTTTTGTACAATCAAACACGTGCGTGACGCGTTTTATTAACATTTTTCAGTCTAAAATATATATTTTTACTTTTTAAAAATTTGTAAATACATCACTCAAATCAGTACGTAAGCAAGATAACTCGTATAATACAATCATTTTTACAAATATAACTTGGTTGGTTGAAAAAGCTAAAGAAACAATATATTTTATAAATATTTCTTACATACAATTCTTTCTATTTTTTAATGAACCAAGTCATTCGTAATAAAGATGCATATATTATACAAATTATTTTGCATACACAATGATTTAAAAGCATACGCACTATAAATGATTTATTTATAATGTGTGTATGAATATAAAATAATTACCTAATTACCTGATTAGTAGAAGAAAACTGCCATACTTTTTGTATACTTTTTGTATTGTACAATCAAACACGTGCGTGACGCGTTTTATTAACACTTTCGAGTCTAAATAAAGTTTCGACAGTATCTTTCCAGTAAAGACAAACTAACAGTAACATAACATAAATGTTTATAATTTATAACTCGAAAGTGCGGTTAACCGCGCATGCCGCTAACGCATGCCGCATAAAAAATAATATATGACAGAAAATTTATTATAAACATATAATAAATATAGATATTATATATATGTATATATATAATAAATATATATAAATATATATATAAATATATAAAAAATATATATATAAATTATTAATTATTTATATATATATTATATATATATAATTTATATGTATATAAAAATATATGTTTATTATTTATTTATTGTTTACTGTCATTAAAATGATTAAAATTACGCATGTTGTGTTAACCTTTTTCTTTATTATTTACTTACTCTTGTCACTTTGTTGTCAAATCTCAGAGCGCCGTTAGTGCGATCTCCCGTCAAACAAGTCAACCGTACAAGATGCATACATTGCTATTTATTGCATGTGTTGTGTACGTGTATATACGTGTAGCGCGATACTACTATATATCTATGCATGTGTTGTGTACATACCTGTAGTATACGTGTAGCGATGACGATGACCACGGTGACGTTTCTTAAATGAAAATTTCCACATTTCGACTTTGCGTAGTAATACTACTGCTTATAGAATATGTAGAGCGAAAATAAAGACACTTTCCTCATATAATTTAAACCCAAGCTATCGATTAAGCCTAGTAAGTACTCAATCCGTTCAGCGGTTATTGAGGTCTGATAATCTCGAGTACTTTCAACTGACTGGCTCGCATAAAGATACACGGAGTGCCTTGCTGCGCGGTACTTGGCGCGAGACACTACCGTGTCTCTTGATATTAATAAAAAAACCTGGAATAAAAAAACAAAATTATATATCTTTTATATTGATTGAAACAAATAAACCACTGATATTATTTTAGGGGTTCTATCTGCTGAAGGCTACTGTAGACCCTATGATGAAGAAGGCAATGGTTACATGCGTAGTGATGCAGCTGTAGTAATGTACTTACAAAAGACAAGGGATGCAAGGAGAATCTATGCGACTTTTGTCTATGGTAAGACCAACTGCGATGGCTTTAAAGAAGAAGGAATTACCTTTCCATCATTTGAAAAACAAAAAATATTACTGGAAGAATTTTACGAAGAATGTGGTATCTCGCCTCTTAAGCTGTCTTACATAGAGGCTCATGCAACTGGTACTGGAGCCGGCGATCCTACAGAACTTCGAGCCATTGATGAAGCTTTATGCATCAAAAGAGACTTTCCTTTGTTCCTCGGTTCAGTAAAATCGAATATTGGACACTCCGAACCCGCTAGCGGTCATTGTCATATTGCAAAAGTGAGTTTACAACAAAATAGAGTTAATACAACTATATATAATGTAATGCTACATATTAGTTTATGTAGTATTTTTTATTTGCTTGTTATTTTTGGTTATTTTTTATAATTATAGAAAATATTATTGCTATTATGAAAAATGTATTCATCTCATAAAGGTTTTAATAGCGATGGAAACTGGTATAATACCGCCTACCATACATTTTAAACGTCCACGAAAGGATATGACTGCTATCATTGAAGGAAGAGTAAAAATAGTCACTGAACTAACAAAATTGAAGGGTGATTATATCGGTGTTAATTCCTTCGGATTTGGCGGTGCTAATTGCCACATATTACTGAAATCAAATCCGAAAATTAAAGTTAATACTGAAACGGACGGTAATTTATCTAGGCTTGTAGCTATATCTGGACGTACTGAGGAAGCAGTTAAAATTATATTAGATGATGTAAGTATACATTAGAATTCGTAGTAGTACGTCTTTTTATGAAATGTAGCTGGTTGCTGTTGTAGTATTACGTGTTTTTAAAATCTATAATTGGTTGCGGCTGACGTAGTAGTATGTCTTTTTATATTTTAAGTACAAATTAATCATAATGAGTTTTAACCTGAAAATCAAAAGAATTTGTTTACGTATTTTTGGCGTCGAATATTTAAAAATTAAAATAAACTGTCGCTTATTTTGAAAGTGTCTCAAGTTGGGAAAAGTTACGAGGCGCGCCACTGCTTATATGTCCCTAGCTATATTGCACCGCGTGTATGTGAAATGGACAAAAAAGACTGTAATGTTTCTTCTGCATTGTACTTTTTTAAATTAATTTATTAAATAGCGTAAACTCAATTCAAACATTAAGATAAGTTTTTGCAATTACACGCGAATTGTGGCAACAGAATGGATTGAATACGATAGCAAATGATTCTGGTAATGATTAGTTATCAATAAGTAGTTTAACGGAACGAATATCTCACAAGGATACTCCTCAAAGATTTTCAAGTGATATGAAAAAATCATTATTTAAAAAAATATCCAAAGTTGAGAAATTAAAAAGTATCTGTTTATGAAAGCACTAGGTTGATGGTTGCACACACAAAATTAAAACGTTGAAACTAATGTAGAACTGAGAATTTATTTGAGAACTTTCAAACAAATGATAGATGGATAATTGCGATACACTTTCGTGACGAGAAAGATACATTGAGAGCGCGGTGTTTCTCGCACGAAGATGGATACACGATAGAGTCAGGTTTTTGAAATGAACGGTAACCGAAGACTTTTCAACACCGAGTAGGTCGAATCAGCTGAGTCTCGCTGAGAAGATAGCGCGAGGGACGCGCGCGGCAAGATGCAAGAAGCACGCAAAAACGCGTAAACACGGTTGAAGCTATTTATAAAGTCGAATATAATGCGCGAACAGGTGATCGAATTTTCGTGATATAAATTGAGAATTATCTGATCGAGAACGCGAAATTAGAATGATGCCTTAATTGATGAGAAATAGTATGATTACAGAGCGCAAAGTGTTAACAGTATCTAACATGTTTAATTAATTTTTCCAAAAATATTTTTAATGAATTTTTAGTTTTTTTAAATTTTAACATTCCCTATGTTTATAATTTAACATTATTTTTATTTGGATTTGTAACAGGTAAATTTCTTTCATTGTTAAAAGTAGTTACAAATATATAATTTTAAAGCAAATTTTCTAGTTCTTTTTTTCTTATTTTAATGACAGAACTGTGCGGCACAACAAACTATAGATTTAAGTTTATTGTATCCGGCTTTGAGTTTTATAAAAGTAAAAAATTACCGCCTGCGAATTAGTTAAGATATTATAAGATAAATGTTGTATACCTAAAATTAGTAACGATATCTCTATAGGTACAGAATCGGTCGATAGATGTAGAATATATCTCTCTGCTACATCATATTCATAGTAGCAATATAGAAGGTCATTCCTATAGAGGATACATAATTGCTGGATCTAAAGTATTCGATAACACAATAATTAAATTAGAACGCAACTTGTGTACGAAAAGACCAATTTGCTTCATATTTTCTGGAATTGGATCTCAATGTCTTAATATGGGTACGTAAATCAAATAACATATTTAACAATTGTTAACATGTTTTTGTTATTTACATTAAACAATTTTTAAATTACACACAAATGTTGATATTTTTATATATGTGTTAGAATGTAAGAAAATTAATTGTTTTAATATTTGCATTTTGCAAATTTTGTAATTCTTTGAATTATATTTATTAAGTATAATAACTATATTTTAATATAAATTAAATTAAAATATAATAATGATAATGCACACAGGAAGCACGTGCAAAATAAAAATAGGCAATTTTCAGATTTTATTTATGTATGTTTAGATTAATTATGTAAAAATACTACATTATTTGAAACAATGTATCGACAACATTATAAAATAATGTAATTATATTCTTTTAAAACATTGGTAGGTCGAGCTTTAATGAAATTTCCAGCATTCATTAAAGCAGTCCAGAAATGCGACATTGTTTTGAGACTTCATGGTATATTTCTCACAGATATTCTAATAAATGAAGACAAACATATTCTCGACAACGTAGTCAATTTATTTGTCGGCCTTATTGGACTACAGGTATAAACATACATATATGCGCAAATAAGATATAATATATAAATATGTCTATATATGTTGCAGAATTTTTGTATTTATTCTAATTTTTATAAAGCATATCTTCAGAGACCAGCTTTTTATTTTATAGAAAGCTAAAGTTTCTTTTAAACAAACTGAAATTTAAAGTAGTCTGTTACATATACATAATTGTATGCAGAAGGTTAATTTGGCAAGAAGACTAAATTTGTCAATTATTTTACAATATTAATTTATTCGAAAAGAGTAGAAAGTTGGATGTTTTATATTTTATTGCAGATCGGAATAGTTGATCTCTTAACAAGCATTGGTATCACTCCTGATATTATAATGGGTCATTCCATTGGCGAGTTGATTTGTGGATATGCCGATGGATGCTTGACGGCCGAAGAAACCATCATGTTAGCATATTATGTCGGTTTAGCATTTCTTAAGTCAAAAATAATAGATGGCTTAATGGCTGAAATTAATCTCGATTTCAAAACTATGAAGAATATGTGTCCATCGGATATTGATGTAGCATGTTACAATAGTTCTCATAATTGTATTGTGAGTGGACCAACAAACTCTGTAAGAGCATTCCTCGCTAAGCTACAGGTTTGAAAATAGTATAAATAATATTTATCATGCTTATAATTATTGAATTTAATAAATGATAAATTTTTTTTTATATAGAATAATAATATTTCTGTAAAAGAAATTTCCTGTGGACGTATACCTTTTCATAGTCGTTACGTCGAATCCGCAAAAGTTAAACTTCTGGAATACTTAACACAAATATTGCCACAGAAAGCGTCACCGAGTTCAAAGTGGTTGAGTGTGTTCTTTTGTGAATGGTCCAGCGCATCTACAAAATCATGTCTAGCAAAATATTATGCAAATCATCTGCTAGCCCCGGTATTATTCTCAGAAACTGTGCGATTTATCCCAAACGACGCAGTGACGATTGAGATAGCGCCGCACGATGTGCTACAATACATTCTTAATGACTCCTTAGAGACAACAGTAACAAATGTCGCGTTATACAAGTTCTCTCACGAACCGAATATTGAAATATTTTTAGACGGAATTGGAAAACTTTATAATGCAGGATTACAGCCGCAAATCGCAAATTTATATCCGGAAGTAAAGTTTCCTGTTAGTCGTGGTACACCGATGATTTCTCATCTTGTAAGGTAAATTCTGTTTGAAGTAGCGTAAGTTCTTTTTATAGAAGTTCTTTCTATAGAAGAGCAAAAGATAGTATAATTTCAAAAATTATAAAATTAAATTGCATTATTTTTGACCGTTTAAGATGGTAAACAAAGGAAGACTAATGTTTTATTCATAATTGAATTAATGACATGCTTTGCAGATGGGATCATTCCGAAGATTGGTATACATATCATTATTCCGGGCAAAGAAAACTGGACAAAGGAGAAGCAATTGTTACTATTAATATAGCAGAGGAAGAATTTATATATATGACCGGGCATGTCATTAATGGAAAAAATTTATTACCGGCTACAGGATATCTTTTACTTATATGGCAAATGATCGGCTGGTTAAAAAAGCAACAATACTTCGATATACCTATTGTATTTGAAGATGTCAACTTTCTACGCTCTACGATTTTGTCACAACAAAGTCCAGTCGATTTAACTCTTATGATCCAAAGAGGTAACTTGTGCAATTCAATTAATTTTGTAAGCTGTAGATATACGAATAATGAAAAATTTTTATATATACATCAAATATGATTAAGAGAAAAATTTAGTTGAGAAAGATACATAAATTGAGAAAAGATTTATATTCAACTATCTGTTAGCAATCTGTCAATATAGTGGCAATAGAATTGAGCCGAAATTGCAGTATGTTGGCATTGACTGGGTCTGCATTAAATTTGTATTTTGCAAAGTTGATAAATAATATATAATCAAAATCCTGATTTCTACTTCCAATTTAAGATTTTAGATTGTGTTGCAAATTTTTTTTTTTTATTTATTCACATATCATTTTTATTTCTATTATTCTAATCAATGTTGCTTCAATTTGCTGATAAATTTTTCTATTATTCTAATCAATGTTGCTTCAATTTGCTGATAAATTTTGCTATACTTATTGTTATGTCCTTGCATGGATCGATAGAAAGGGTAGGTAGTGGCGTAAATGTAATAAGTGCTCCTCCAAAACGTGTATATAAAAATCCTTTACTTATGACTATATAATTCGCCTACAAATCACTTGCGGATTCGGCTCCCCGACGCGTGTATATCCCTCCGTGTCTGATGGTCGAGAGAGCGAGTTCTCTCGCGCTCTCGCCTCGCTAGCCCTCGGTTCGATCGCTCGGCGCTACTCGCCACTCGTGCGCGCGCTTACATAATCGCGCGCTATTTAATCACATATGTAACACTTTTCTCCCCCTCAAGGAAAAACAAAAAAAAATTGCATACATATATATATAGAAGAGGAAAAGAGAAAAAAATTATGATCAGCAAAAAAAAACTATTTCAGAGGTTGGTCGCCGTAACGCTTAGGCGGGCCACAAATTCGTTTAGATTTTCTCGGTGTCCCTTGCTCAAGAACCTCCTTCTCGTTTCGATTTCCTCTGGTGGTACGTGTGTTTTCCTCAGTTACATTTTCCTCCGCATTCCTTAAAACTTCTGGGTCTCGTGGTCGACTTGTTTCGACCTGATCTTTTCGTTTCGTGAGTATTTCAATTTCTTCGGGCGGATTGCAATCCCATAATTTCTCCAAAATTTGGCGGTCCTGTGAAACGTTTCCCACTCTTTGTATTTGATCGATGTGGCGCTTCCAACAGATGTCGTTATCCAAACGGATTATATAATGTAACGATCCTATACGTTTTTCGATTCTTTCGAAAGTCCATTTATTTGGTTCATAATAATTTCGGCATTCGACTCTCTCTCTCCTACTTGAAACTCGTGCGCATTGTATATTTCCTTATTATTATTCGTATTAATTTCATTTGTACTTGGTAGCAATAATGTTAAACGTGTACGTAATTTCCTATTAAACATCTTTTCTGCCGGCGACATTCCTGAAACAGAGTGCGGTGTTGTTCAATAGTTAAATAATATTTGTTGCACTGCTTTTTGTAATTCGGTTAACTGTACTCTATTATTTTGAAATTTCTTTTTTAACGCTAATTTTAATGTTTGGACGAAACGTTCCGCTTGCCCATTTGTCGCTGGGTGAAAAGGTGCTGTAGTTTTGTGAATAATACCATTGCAATGTAAGAAGTGTGCAAATTCATTTGATATAAAATGTCATCCATTATCCGAAACGATTATTTCCGGGATTCCAAATGTAGTGAATATTTGCCTGCATTTTTGTATAGTGGTATTGCTCGTTAAATCTTTTGTAATGTAAACCTCAGGCTATTCGTGAAAGCGTTTACTAAAATAAAGAAATAATGACCCATAAAAGGCCCAGCGAAATCGATATGTACACGTTGAAAAGGGAATAAGGCTGATTCCCATTCGTATGTTTTGGTTTTTTGCGGGTTATTGCGTACCAAATTACAATTTGCACAATCTTTTGCTAAATTCTCGAGGTCATGGTTCATACGTGGCCACCAAACATATTGCCTCGCTAACGCCTTCATTTTAACAATGCCTGAATGTTCGCTGTGTAATTCTTGTAGAATTCTATCTCTAAGCTTCTGTGGAATAATTACTCGACAATCTCTCATAATAATACCATTTTCCAAACAAAATTCTTCCATCGGAATATTGAATCGTTCGCGCGGCTTAATACTATTACTTTTTTGTAACGCTAAATATAATGCTCATAACTCGCTATCTTTTTCCGTTTCCGCTGACAGTTCAGGACGCGTAATTGATACCGACTCTATTACGTTTATCTCAAAATTATCAACCACATCGTTTTCGTATTCATCTTCATATGCAATCGGTAATCGTGACAACCCATCTGTATTACTATGTTGCTTTGTATTTCTGTACTTAACATCATACGAGAACCCCTGCAAGAAAATCGCATAATGCTGCATTCTTAATGCAGAATGCGCCGGCAATCCTTTCCCCGGCATGAAAATTTGCGTTAACGGCCGGTGATCAGTGTATAATACAAAACGATTTCCGAAAAGATACTGATAAAATTTTTTAATTGCAAAAATAATTGCATAGGCCTCTTTATCGATTTGAGAATATTTTCGTTGTGTATTTGAAAGAATTTGAGCGGCATATTGTATTACGCGCTCTGTCCCGTCAGACTGTTTTTGTGAGAGAACCGCTCCCACCCCGTACGCACTCGCATCGCACGCAACTATTAAAGGTAGTTTCGGATTGTAATGCGCTAAAACCTTGTCGCTCATGAATTCTTTTTTTATTCTATGGACTACGCGACTACGCATGCCTTATTCCAATTAAGCGGACTTGATTTTTTTTGTTTGCCTTCAAGTAATTTATATAATGGATTTAAAATTGTACTTGCATTACGTATGAAACGGCCGTAATTGTTTACTAAACCTAAAAACGCTCGCAGTTCTGTAATATTATTAGGACGACGCATGTTTTCAATCGCTTCCATTTTCGTCTTTTCCTTGTGAATACCCGTTTTATCAATGTAATGACCACAATAATGTATTCCTTCCCTAAAAAATTCGCATTTATCCATATTAATTTGTATATTGTATTCGCTTAATCTATTTAATACTTGTTTGAGTCTTTCTAAATGTATTTGGTCTGTGGGATCCGAAATTTTAATGTCATCCAGAAAAACTGCTACTCCGGGAATATCTTTTAAAACGTTTTCTATCTCTCTCTGCCAAATCGCGGGCGCCGATGCAATTCCGTATAACAAACGTGTACATTTATATAATCCCCGGTGCGTATTTAACGTAAGCATCTCTTGATTCTCAGGGTGAACCTCCATTTGCAAATATGCTTGTTTTAAGTCAATTCTTGTATATTTATTTCCTCCAGCTACTGCATAGAATAATTCATCTATGGTTGGCAATGGATGCTCATCTATGAGTAGATGTTTATTTAGCGTGACGCTAAAATCGCCGCATAAACGAACTGTTCCGTCTTTTTTTAAAACAGGCACCACTGGAGTGGCCCATGCTAAGGCATTTACTTTTTTTAAAACCCCCTTCTCTACTAATTTTTCGATTTCATTTTCCACCAACGGTATTAACTTGAAAGGTATTTTCCTAGATCGTAAAAAAATCGGACGTGCATTTTCTTTAATTGAAAGACGAGCTTGTATTTTATTTATTTTTGATGAATTTGAATCTAAACCTTGTCTACTGTTGTAATAAAATCTCGATTTCCTTAAGCATATTTGTATTTAATGTATTTAAAGTATCCGCTAATTGAATTTTTAATTGCCTAATCCACTCACGGCCTAATAACGGTTCTCTATCTGTATTCGCAATGTACATATTTAGCATTTTTACAATACTGCCATATCGCACTTGAACTCTAACAAAACCGACAACTGGAATTGTCGTTTTACAGAAGGTAATCAATTGTAGGTTCGATTTTTCGACGCGCAAACCAGAACAAAAAATCTTTGCAAACGATCTACTTACAATAGTGACGGCCGCTCCGCTATCAATTTCGAAACGTGCTTCTTTTTCGCCCAAAATTACCGTTGTATAGTATTTTTCACGAAACTCATTATGCTCCGTTTGCGCCGATAAAATCTCCCCCAATTCATTTGCTGCTACTTTGCTTTTTCTTTTGCACACCTTCTGCAAATGACCTTTCGTACCGTAACTTCGACAAACAATATTCCTGTCTAAAGTACAAACAGTCGCTAAGTGTTTACCGCCGCATCTAAAACAGATAATATTTATATCGGAACCGTTAAGTGCCCCTGAGTTGCCGCCGTTACGCCTTCTATTTACAAACGCATTTGACTTTCCTTGAGTCTTCTTTCTTGCTGTAACTCGATCATTCTTTTTATGAGCAGATTTATCCTTTTGATTTAAAGAAATTACATTTGCTGGCCCCGCCTGAATTTGATCCACGTCCTTCTCTGACAATTCCATTGCCATCGCCATTTCCACCGCCTTCTCGAAATTTAAATCCTTCGTTTCGAGCAACCGTGATTGAGCTCGCTTACTTAATAATCCAAAAACTAACTGGTTCCTTAAAGCAGTCTGCAAATACTGTCCGAAATTACAATTTATGCTTAATTTATGTAATGCGGCTACAAATTGCTGCACAGATTCGTCTTCTCCTTGCTTCCTCTGATGGAAACGATAGTTTTTCGCGATCTCGAGGGGTGCGGGTGAGTAAAATTCCGCTAATTTGGCTGTCAAAACAGCGTAAGACTGTGTATAGGGATCCAACGGAGCCAATTTATCGCAAATAAAATCAAAAGAACCGGAACCGATAAAATGTAATAAATACGCGACCTTTTGAGCCTCCGGAACTTTAAAAACTGTAGCAGCTCCTTCGAAACGTCTGAGCCACCGATTCCAATTTGTCACGTTCGGGTCAAAAACTTCTATTGCAAAATTTCCATGTACTACCGTCTCCGTCATCGTGCTGCGATATTCTTAGTCACTTCTCTCGAAACTTCTTTGTAATAATGTACTCACGTGCTTCTACTTTCTATTATGAGACCTTTTTGCGCTCAGACTAAACGCAAACGAAACCAGAGCTTCCAAAATGTATCGATCGTATATCACAGGATCCCATCCTCGTCGCCAATTTGTTCCTTGCATGGATCGATAGAAAGGGTAGGTAGTGGCGTAAATGTAATAAGTGCTCCTCCAAAACGTGTATATAAAAATCCTTTACTTATGACTATATAATTCGCCTACAAATCACTTGCGGAGTTCGGCTCCCCGACGCGTGTATATCCCTCCGTGTCTGATGGTCGAGAGAGCGAGTTCTCTCGCGCTCTCGCCTCGATAGCCCTCGGTTCGATCGCTCGGCGCTACTCGCTACTCGTGCGCGCGCTTACATAATCGCGCGCTATTTAATCACATATGTAACACTTATATTATCATTTTATCATTGCATATGGTAGATGCTACATTAAAATTTTTTGTTTTACCTACATAAATTTATAATCGATACTTTGCAAATTTGCTTTCGAAACAGATATAGTTCTCTTAGATATACCTATAAATATAATACGAATTTTATATCAAAGTGACAAACTTTAATCAACTGATGGCGAGTTTAGTATCTAAACTATTAAGAATTTTATTACAATTCTAGTTTTTTAGTGTATAGATTTAATCAATAAAAAAGTTTTTAGAATAATATTTTTAAACAATGAATAAACTGTATCTTAGCTAACAGCTACATACGTAAATAGTTTTGTTGTTCTGCAAAGTAACTAGGCAGTTTTTGAGCACGCTCGAAAGATTTCGGTCCAGAGATGTCACAGGCACAGCTCAGTCGGTCTTCTATAGCTTATCAATATTAAAACAATGTTCTAGTTTCTAATGAAAATGTTTGCATATCAGATTGTACATTTTATCATTGATATCATGAATACCTTTATTAAGATAATTTTGTAATTTATTTAGCATTGTATACAAGCGTAATTGATCTATAATATTTATGTTTCTTGAGTTTAATATTTTCTTTCTATAATTGGCTAATTTATCCTTCAGAATCTCAATATAAAACAGAATACCTTTTCCTAAACTATATTTATAAAAAATTAATATCGTATTGTTATAGGTAGTTGCAAATTCGAAATAATCGAAGAAGGCAATCTTGTTGTTACTGGAACAGTTAGAATTCCAATTAATATTGAAAACGAGAAAATATGTACTACATTTATTGATCGAAATGACATTGATGAAGAGGAAATGAGTATGAAAGATATCTATAAAGAATTGAAACTTCATGGTTATCAATATACCGGCCAATTTCGTGGACTAAAAAGCGCGTCAATCACGGGAAAAAATGGTCATATTGCCTGGACTGATAACTGGGTAACATTTATGGACAACATGTTACAGATGATGATTTTAGGACAGAATTCGCGAAGCCTTTTTGTACCAACAAAAATTCGCAAAGCAGTAATCGACCCGATATCTCACATACAACAGATTGAAATACTTCCAAATGAAGAAAAACGTAAGTTTTCAGTATTACAGATGGGATACAAATTTTAAATAAGATTACAATTTAGCCAAGTAATATTTCTTAGAAAATGTATATCTAATATGTCATCGTATGTATATTATATTGCAGAAGTCCTTGTACAAAATTATAGACATTTAGATGTTCTGATATCTGGAGGAATAGAAATATGGGGCGTCGTGGCTACACCTATATCTCGCCGACAAAGAGCAATCCCCGTTCTTGAAGAATACAAGTTTGTTGCTCATCGAGATCTAAATGTGATGTCTTTGCAAGATGCAATAAGAATGTCGGTGCACGTTGCGCTTGAATGTTACAATATGATAAACGTAAAAATCATCGAATTTGTCGAGGATAGCGATCAAGTGATGCCGGATAATTTAAATTGTTTATTTGTGAATAAAGTCCTAGATGATTTACCGCAAATTAAATCTGATATCAAACTCATAGCGTCACACGAGCGATTCAAAGATATCGCTTTGTTTGACAACGTTTCTACAATAGAATTCGATAAACTGACAAGAAATGAAAATTGTTTGATGATCATAGGTTACGGAATTCTAACAAAAAATAAAAACAAATTATATGAACAATTGTTGTCTGTCATAATGCCAAATGGATTTCTTCTGACATTGGAAGAGTTGGATGCTCTCTACGACTACTCATGCCTGGATAAGTATGGGTTAAAAGTAATTTTGGAGAAACGCACCAACGATAAGACATTTATATTATTAAGGAAAATACAATATATTGAGTGGAATCAGCAGATAATGCATGTAAACAATTATGAATTCTCATGGGTAAACAAGCTTAAATCATACATGAATATAGAAAATAAGATTACAAATATGAGGATAATAGTTGTCGCAGAAGGAGACTTTGAATGTGGACTAATCGGTCTCGTCAATTGTTTGCGAAAAGAACCGGGCGGTGAAATGATTAGAGGTTTATTTATTCAAGATAAAGATGTGCCCACTTTTTCATTGCAAGATTCGTTGTACATGCAACAACTAAAGCTCGATTTACCCTTCAATGTTATACGTTCCGGTAACATTTGGGGATCTTACAGGCACTTTTCGTTACCGTCACTAGAACCAAAACCCGTACAAAGTGCCTACGTTACTCAGATGGTACGTTAAAAAGATTCGGAATTTAAGATAAATTGAAATAATATTTTGTGATACTTATCCTTCATAAATTAAATAATTTGACTGTAAATTTAATAGGATTAAAGTAATTTGTTATATTTATTTATTTTAGGTGCAGGGTGATTTGAGTACTCTTTGTTGGGTTCAAAGCAGGATATCTTTCATCAACGATGAGGATGAGGAAAATTTAATAAGAGTAGTATATGCGTCTATCAATTTTAGAGATGTCATGATAGCTTGCGGTAGACTCAATCTTGAATCTATCGCAGACGAATCAAATAATAGTTCTTTAATTGGAATGGAATTTGTTGGTTTTAATAAAAATGGACAAAGAATAATGGGCATGTGTGCATCTGGGTATGATAGTAATACACACTGTTTTAATTAATATATTTTCTTAGAAACTGTTTAAAATAAATTTCTTATATTTAAATTATAAATGCTTTTGATGAAATAAGTAACGAAAGCATTGTTATATTTTATATACTTCTTTTTACTCTTATATACAGAATATTATTTAAAATAATAAAATTTTTTAATTTAAATTCAACATAATAAATAATATACATTTATATGATTTTCTAAATTATTGGAGTAAATTAAAATTGAAATTGACCAAAAACTAGCAATTATTCCCTTTATTAATTATCACTACGTTTCGACCATTTGATTGTGGTCCTTCTCAAGTGAATCTACAAATTAATTAATACAAATACAAAGGTGATACAACTTGTATACAACTTGTCAAAGCATAGGATAAAATTAACAGAGTTATTTTAAAAACAGAATTACAATACCATCACTTACAATAAATCGATATAAGCCAAATTTCACATCTTTGTCTAATTTAGATCGTGCTCATAAGTGGCAGTACCGCAATTAAGAATCAACAGGCAGTTAAAATTCCCGTTGAACAAGGAATCCATTGTGTCAGCAAGGACGTCAAAATACAAACTAAATTTTCTTTCGATATACTTATTCTAAGCGACCTTAATTATTTTATTATAGATGTCATTTAAACTCTCTGTGTCTTTTTGTGAGTTTATGTTATTATTTAGTTTTTTGATGAAAAACATCTCAGCTATCTCCCTCTTCTTAATATGTTTTTCAGTGTGTAGAATGTTAAACTTATTCCAATCGAAATCATGTCCAAATTCAGACCGATGTTTGCTAATAACCGAATGTGATGTAACATCTAATTTTATATTTTTCCGATGTTCTTTAAACCTAGTGCTGAGATGTCTTTTCGTTTGTCCTATATATGTCGCCGGACAATCATTACAATCTATCTTATATACGACGTTAGTCAAACGATCATTAGACAATTTGTCCTTCCCATTCTTAATGATAGAATTTAATTTCTTTGGTAATGTGTGGAAAACATCAACGCCAAATCTCCGAAACGAATGAGCCATGTTTTCACTTAAATTATTTACATACGGTAACGTCATAAAGGGTGTTTTTTCAACCGATTCGTTTAGTTCGTCATTATTTTTATTATTTTGTTCTAGGAACCTGATTCTTTTATATATATAGCGTTTAATGATATTTGATGGGAAATTATTATTTGCAAGAATCTTTTTAACAATTTCTAAATTTTCGTGGTGAAATCGTTCGTCAGATAATAATATGGCGTGGTCAACCAAATTGTAAATAGTATTAATTTTAAATTTTAGGGGGTGACACGAATGAAAATTTATATATCTACCGGACCACGTCGGTTTTCTAAACCAATTTGTCCTAAGTTTATTATCAAACCGGAGAACTGTGGTATTTAGAAAATTTAATGACGAATTAGATTCAATTTCGTATGTAAATTTAAGACGTTCATGATAGTTGTTAAAAGTAGATAATAAAACGCTTATTTTGTCATTAGGAACTATGGCAAAAATGTCATCCACGTATCTATAATAAATGGGAACAACAAAATCCAAAGAGCTTAAACACGCTGACTCGAGATCATCCATTACTATATCCGCTAAAATCGGAGATAACGGGGAACCCATTGGACTCCCAAAGATTTGCTCGTAAAAATGTCCCTCAAAGCAAAAACACGTCGAATCAAGAATCACTTCAACTGCATATAAAAATTGTGCAAGATTAAATGATGTTATTTTAGAAATATCGTCCCAACGTTTTTTTTTTCTAAATTATTATTTTTAGAGGAATGGCAAATATCCTCGTAGCTGACAAATATCTCAGTTGGATCATACCTGACAAATGGACGATGGAAGATGCTGCGACAGTTCCTTGCGTATATAGCACGTGCTATTACGCTTTGTATTTTAAAGGTAAAATGAAGAAAGGCGACAAAGTATTGATTCACTCTGGTACGGGAGGCATTGGTCAAGCTGCGATTCGTCTTGCGCTTTACGAAGGTTGCGAAGTGTTTACAACGGTTGGGAATGTCGAGAAACGACACTTTATAAGAGAGACGTTTTCCTCTATTCCCGAAAATCAAATCGGAAACTCTCGAGACACGAGTTTTGAACAAATGATTATGCAGATAACGGGAGGTCGCGGAGTGGATATCGTATTGAATTCTTTAGTTGAAGAGAAACTGCAAGCATCCATCCGTTGCTTAGCAAAGGGTGGTCGTTTTCTCGAAATTGGAAAGTTTGATATGTTTTCCAATAATCCTTTAGAAATATTTGCATTCTCAAAAGGCATTAGTTTCCATGGAATTTTATTAGATAAATTATTTTCTGCGAAATCAGAGAATAAGGCAGTATTGTCAAATAAAATAATAGAAGGTTTAAAAAATGGCGCTATCAAACCGTTATGCAGAGAAGTCTTCGAAAATCATGAAATAGAAGCTGCGTTTAGACATATGGCTGCTGGAAAACATATTGGCAAGGTATGATCATTTTCCAGTATACGTATAACAGGAGTAACTAATTGAAGTACTAATATCTAAAAAAAATGCACATAATGCACATTTCTTTTTATGCTTATTTTATTTTTTCCAACAGCTTTTCTTTTTAATTTCCTTTCTTCAAGATCTTTTCACTGTCAACTCTCTATCAAAGAGTTTAAGATAAAATTGAATTAAACAGCATCTTTTTTGCGTGTTATATTCTGTTAATTATGCTATAGTATTCGCAAGTTCAATACATTGTGCATCTTTCTTTTTTACCTAATCCAATCTGCATTTCCGGCAATATCCTATTGCTCTTCATTTTTCTCTTCAATCTCTCTGTCAACATTACCTATCAATATAACAATGCAACGTGTCTGTTACACATAATAGCGTAAAACACTCCTACAAACCATTTTACTTTAATTTTTTTTAAACAACAAACTATAATCCTTTTTTTCGGCACAATTATCGCTCTCTTGCATTCGTTTGATGAAATCCTTTCTCTTTCAATCTGTTCTTATCAACTTTTTAATTTTTCTTTATTACTTCTTTAGTGCACAGTTACGCTTCATTTTATTCATTCTTACAAATGTCTGTCTGTGATCTTCATTTTTCCTAACAGTTTCTCTTAATGTTCTCCTTCTCATCTTTCTCCTTTCCTCTTGATATTTCAAAATATATAATATCGTTTTAAATCAATATTATTTGTAGATAATGATAAAAATTCATAAAGAAGATGAATCCTTGGATGCGCCTATACTCGCACATCCCCGCTACTACTGTCTGGAACACAAATGCTACATCGTTTTAGGTGGCTTAGGTGGTTTCGGTTTAGAATTAATTGATTGGTTGATTCAACGTGGCGCAAAAAATCTAGTACTGACTTCGAGAACTGGGATAAGGAATGGATATCAGCGATCAAAAGTAACGTTATGGCAATCTTATGGAGTGAATATGCAAATCGTTACAGCTGCTGATACTTCGAAATACGAAGACTGTAAATCTATATTAAAATTTGCCGAAGAACAAGGTCCTGTGGATGCTATATTCAATCTCGCTGTTGTGTTAAAAGATGGCATATTCAAGAATCAGTCCCCACAAGTATTCAAAGATTCCTTCGTGTCAAAGGCATGGACAACGAAAAAGATGGACGAATTATCGAGAACAATTTGCCCCCAACTTCGACATTTTGTCGTTTTTTCTTCCGTTTCATGCGGAAGAGGTAACGCAGGCCAAACAAATTACGGAATGGCTAATTCCGTAATGGAAAGAATTTGTGAAAGAAGAATGAAAGAAGGTTTACATGGTTTGGCTATTCAATGGGGCGCTATTGGTGATGTTGGATTGGTGGCAGATATGCAAGAAGATGACAAAGAACTTGTTATTGGAGGTACATTGCAACAAGAGATATGTTCTTGCTTAAATACATTAGAAATATTCTTGTTACAAAATCGGTCCATCGTAAGCAGCATGATTGTTGCTGAAAAGGAAAAAGATTCTGGACGAGCAACAAATCCGCTTGAAGCGGTTGCAAATATTATGGGTGAATATTGGCAAATATTATCTATAAGCAATAATTATGTAAAAGATGATGTGACGAAATATTTAAACGAAATAAATTTTTATTCAAGAATATTATTAATAGTACATTATAATGATATAATTGTGTACATTAAAGACATTGCAAGAGAGGAATGTAAACTTCAATAGTTGTTATATTGCTGTTCCAAGACTAAGTAAGGTTCAGTTAAAATCTCACATTTAAATATTTAATTTTTTCTTAATTTCTCAAATAGGGTTGAAGAATCTAAACATAATAGCCCCAAATATATCGCTGGCTGAACTAGGAATGGATTCAATGATGGCAGTGGAAATTAAACAGACGTTGGAGAGGGAATTCGATATTTTATTGACTGCACAAGATATTCGAAATCTTAATTTTGCTAAACTTAGAAAAATGACAAATACAACCGAGCAAGAAGAGATGTTCAATGCCACTGAAACTGATACAAATTTGCATGGTTTAAAAGTATTGGCTCGAAAACTTAACAATTCAGACTTGAGTCCAGATATTTATGTAGAAGTTGCTATAAACAGAGAAGTTGCGGGAAGCGAAGTATTTCTTATACCAGGAATCGATGGATGTGCAAGTGTATATAAACTGGTAACATCGAAAATTAAATCCTCGGCGATGTGTTTGCAACATGGTGTACTTAATATGCCGGGTGTTACTCGTTCAGTAATGAAATCAGCAGCATATCTTCTGCCTGTACGAAATTATAAGATAATCTATTTTAAATATTCACTTAAATAGCTATGTATTTAAAAAATAATATTTGATTACACATATACACACGCATGTGCACGCACTTGCGTCTTTTTTATGTGCTATCTCATATATGTTTGTTTTTCTAGCATATATTGGAAAAAATGAAAAGTCGAAAAGAATTCTTAATTGTTGGTTATTCATTTGGATCTTTAATTGCCATCGAATTAGCAAGATTATTAGAAGCTAGGAATTTCTCCGGACGTTTAATACTTATAGATGGAGCTCCTGATCTAATAGAAGTTTTAATTGGGAAACTTTTTAATTATTTTTCGGAACAAGAACTACAAAATGACGTTTTACTTTATTTGATGAAACTGCATCTTGAATCGGACAACGAAATGGTTAGTCAATTATCATAAATATATTACGACTTTACTGCAAAAATTGTTTACTTATTTATGTTTACATCTAGTTAATAGGAATTTATATATGTATATATAAAATAATTTGTTAAAATATGCTCGTTAAAATGATAAAATAAATTAAATAATTTATTATCTTACTTTATATAAAATCTAGATTACTGAAGTTTTGGAAAGTTTCTATAACGTTTCGTTAAATAATCAAAATTATAATAATTATAATAATTATAGTATTATATGTATATATATATATATATATATATACATATATATATATACATATATATGTTATATAATATTTAAAATAATTGAAACACAGCATTTATTATTTGGGCGTATATTTGAAATGGATATTAAATGAAAACAGTAGTTGTTCAGGTAATAAATTGTCGTTAATGACCAAAAGAAGAAGGTAATTTGACTTATATAATTTAAAAGTGCAGAAGAAGTAATTGGATAATAAAAATACAAGACATGTTTAGTACTTTTAATATACGAAAATATAGTATAAACATATTACTGTCTTAGTTTAAACTGCAGATTGTTCTTTCGTTATTATTAAAATTGTGCATAATATAATATTATTATTTACAGCTTGCGTTAGAGTTGAATAAATGCAATTCGTGGGAGGAAAAATTAGAAATATTAACTCACTTTTCGAAAGAGATCGATGTATTAACTGTTGAAAATATAAAATTTTTATGTTCGACGGTTTACGATCATTTAATCGCTGTACAAGATTATAATATATCTTCATTGCCACGCCTTAAATCATCTATAATACTATTAAAACCTACACTTACGACTAACACTTTTATTGAAGAAGATTATGGTCTCAATAAGGTAAATTTGATCACGTAATATATATTTTATAATTTTAAAGATATTTTTTATAAAAGAAATTCCTTTTAGGTTACGGAAAGTGCAGTACAAATTCATTACGTGGAAGGTACTCATGTCACAATGATGGATAATGACAAAATAGCATTATTTATTAACGAAGCATTGTAAATTAAAAATATACAATGATAAATTACTAAAATAAATATAACTGTAGGAATAATTATACTACAAAAAATATTTTATGAAATTTTATAAAGTACCAAAAGTAATTAATGTAAAAATAAATTTATATCTAATAATTAGTTTTATTTTGTACTCTTAGCAAAAACAAAACCAAAATGCGATGATTGAATACGGATAAATATGAAATTATTTTTTTTTCTTACAGCACAAAGAATTACATAAACGCTCAAGACAGATTTTAGAATCCATGGCGGTTGCTATTTTTTCAGTTCTATATCATATTTTAATCGTCACATTTCTTTGAAGATGTTCAAAACGACTTAAAATTAGTTCATTTTAACATCTCATTTGATTATAATATTAATTTCTTTCTCAATGAACTTTTTGTTTCGCATCAATATCTTGGCAGAAAATAAATCTGAGCGTGACTTTCGTTGTTGTTCTATCTTGTGTTCTTCATAACAAAGCTGTCAACATTATAGATCATAAATCGTCAAACATTGACAGACATCGACAGAGGAAGCATCTTTTGCCAGTAGACAACAACGAAAGTCACTTTACAAAACAAACTTTGCTGGTCTCGAGAAATCTGGACCTTTCCAGAAAAAACTGCCTATATTAATACGACCGCCGCGCAAATCCGGGCAGATCGCTTTTATACTCGCAGCCTTTCGCAGTTAAATTCGTCTCAGCATTTCTCAGTTTTCTAAAAGTCGCTTGCTTCTCAAAGCCCGAACGTTCGCGCTCGCGAATCGTGCTATCGGTTAATTGCATTAATTAACTAATAATAGACCGCTGTAAATAATCTTGTATATATTCCATTTTTGGTTTTGTTGTACAATAAATTTGTGAGTGTTTACATTACGTGCGAAAAAAAATATAATTTTGCGCCGTCTATCAAACAGAAGATCTTCCTTGTAATCGAATTAAACTCCTCAAAATAATTAAGGGCTTAAGAAAAATTGTCTAAAAAATAGGCAAATTTTAAACAGGTGTAACTTTGTTTTAAAAATGGGAATTTAAATTTTAAAAAGAGGTTAAAGCTTGAAATCTCTATTTTCGAAAGGTCACAGCTGTTTTTCACTTTCTTCAATTCTGGCATATTTTACATGCAGAAAACGACGAACTTAATGAAATGGAAAAATTTCTTCTCACTTTGTGGACGTGTCGCATGCACAAAAAAGACCTGACAAAATTTTTTACCTTTTTCGCGTTAAAGCCTGAAGTTTTCCCTGCAAAACCTTTTTTGAAAAATTAAATTTCGATTTTTTCTTATCAAGTTATCAAGAATTGAAGAGAAAATGGTCATTTTCACTTTGATCGTTTATAACTCCGTTGCTGTACGATGATTTTTAACGCTGTCCCAATTAAATTCATGATCTAACAATCTGTGGTCTGTGATCACAGATGATTGCGGAGTGTTTCTGTTGATGTAACTGCGGTGCTCAGTGATACGTGTTTTTAGTAATCTGCCTGTTTGGCCCACATACGACGCGTCGCAATCTTTACAAGTTATCTTGTACACATTTTTTCGTGAGTATTTCGGTAGCGGATCTTTATGGACTTTAATAGAAGAGCGGAGTTTATTCATGCCCGTGTAGGACATGATTACATTCGGATCACGGACTATACAGGGTGATTCGAAATAACCGTTTGTCCTTAAAATGTCGTATTCCTGAATGAATTCTGAGACGATTTTTCCTTTGCCAAAATTTTATCCGAAGCTTAGTTTTTAAGTTATAAAAGGAAATAGTTAGCGAATTACGGTACGAGTACGGTCGGGAGGCAGGAACGGCGCAACTCATCCGACGCGGGCGATTACGCGAGGCGCTCGTTGCGATCAACTGTTATCTACACGCGATGTGTGTGTGTGTGTGTGTGTTGTGTGTGTGTGTGTGTACATACACCCTCTTTCTCTTTATCTCTCTCTCTCTTACTTATTCTTACCTTACAGAGATGTCTTCTAATGAATTGTACGACTGGAATGGATCACAACGTCGACGTTGACACAGACGTTGACACACTGTGACACACCGAATAACAAACAATTCTTTTTTTATAAATTGTATTATCGACACTTTGACGAATACACTCACGCAATCAGAGAGAATTTTCTCTTAGAATTTACCCTGAAAATCATGATAATCATGGGACAATATGGTATGGAAAGAATTTTTTGAAAATTTCTCTGATTAATATTTATCACATTAAAAATAATAATATCTATCATAATAAAATATAAAATATGTTTGATTAATTTTACTATGCAGTTTAGTATATCAGTTTGAATTTATAAACAGATAGTAGTGTCCCGCTCATCGAAACTGCGATAAGCGCCCCCCCCCCCCGCCCGCGTGACGTCATTCCCCCGGACCTACGATATCACCCCCGCCTTTCACCCCCTCGGAGGACCAGGGTTAGAACTCTCTATCGTGGTATTAAATAAAGAGGAGTACACACCTTAACGCTCTAAGGAGCGACGCAATAGAACGCAAGAGCGCGAAGGAGAGAGAGATGAGAGGATAGCGCTTACCTTATCCGTGCTAATGGCCGCCCCGTTGCGGGGCTGGTGATGAGAGTGGTGATGAGGATGGTGATGAAGGTGGTGATGCGGGTGGTGTCGCCCTTGCATCGATGCGAACGCTCTCCACTGAAATGTGAAGAGCATCAGGCACTCCCCCTTAATAGGGAAAAGGCTGCCTCCCCAAGAAGGCCCTCTCAATGCACAATGCCGGGATACACCACGCCAGGTCACGAGACACAGGCACAACTTCAATAACCTCACGCACACCACTTTGTAGATTTATGGATACCCTAAGCGAGTACGGCGTCTCCGGGGAACGAAAAATTGACGCGCACGCCCGCCGAAAGGGGTCCGTCGGCAACTCAGGGTCCACCACAGGCACACACCGACACGTTCCACATAAATGAGAGTGCTCTCGACAGTGATAAAAATCACTGCACTCCAAACTCGAGACATTAAACTCACGCAAATTCATAGCTTCCAATATAACAGTCGAGAACAGACAGAAGAATAAGATGCGGTAGCATCTATATTATTACAGGGCAATGTATGACATCAGAAAGAAAGAATGCATGAATTTATAAACAGATAGGTACATTGAATAAGATTATTTTCCCGCCCGACATATCTCACAGCGGGCCGAGGATGACGCAAGGAGAGCGCGAGAACGAGAGAAAGATAGCGAGAGAGAGATATCTCAAGGATAGGAGAGAGATAGCGCGAAGGAGAGGAATTACTAATCTAAAATGAATGTACTCTTTTAATACAATTAAAAATTATTTATTTATTTAATTGCGTATATGTTTTACAAATGTGTGTATATAAAATTTTATATTTCACATATTTTATGTTGTGCACGTTGTATATTTTTTTAATATTAAAATAAAAATACAGTTTGTATGAATTAAATTACGTTGTCCTTATGTATCCAAGAGTTGTGCGATGTATCAAATCCCAACCATTTCACGTAAACCTCGTCACCTCTCCTGCGCAGTACTTTCTCCACGAGATACACATCCGGATAATTCGCACGACACAACTCGTGCTCGTAGAACGCTCCAGCGACAGATTTTTTGCGATAGTCCTCAAGTAGATAGCTTACAGGATTAGTACGCTGCACTTTAACAATCTTAAACACCTCGGTTGTCCAATTTGGCGTGTAACCCTTCTCGAAAAATGTCTTGTATTTGCTAACTCGTACCGGGTTACCTACTTTGAACTTTGCCGGACCCGCGATATTTACGCGGTTGTATACAGTAGCCAAGAGTCTTTCAGCGATCGCGGGGGTAACGTCGACGGGTCGCATGCCGATCGTTCGATGCTTGCGCGCGTTGTAATCCGATACGAGTCGCGGCAACGCGTCGATCCACTTGTAAGTTCCGTTCAGCGTAAACATCTTCCACATATCGTTCTTTAGCGTGCGATTGAATCGCTCGACGACCGATGCCTTCAACACCGAATATGTGGAATAGTGATTGATGTTATGTTTCCGCATAAGCCGTTGCACATCGGCATTGTAAAATTCCTTCCCCATATCGATTTGTATGTTTCTCGGGCATCTCTTGCTATCTCGAATTATCTTGACGATAGCGTCAGCTGTCTTGCTCCCGCCTTTACTCTTGAGTGGTACGGCCCACGCGTGCTTGCTCAACACATCGATGACGGTGAGTATGTAGTGGTAACCTCTGTTGAAACGAGAGTACGGACGCATCTCGACGATGTTAGCTTGCCACAGATCATCGTATCCCCGTACTATGACATGTCTTCGGGGAAAATTTTTTCTCGCAGGTGCGTGCAGTTCGTTCAGCAGTTGCTGTTTCTCTAAACTATGTTGTTGTTGCTTTGCTTCGTTGGTTTTTCCCGATCGCCGATCCATCATTGTTTCGATTCGTCGATCGAATGTGATCTGAGTATCACCGTGCGTTTTATTGTTCGCTGTCTGTTATCGTTCATCGTCGTTCATCGTTGTCCTTCAATAACCGTTCTTTATCATCCGCTACCGTTAGTTGTCGTTCGATAGTCGTTCGTAGCCGTTCCTGACCCGTTCGGTAGCCCGTCCTGAGCCGTTCGTAGCCGTTTCTGAGCCGTTTCTGAGCCGTTAAATAACCGTCAGACAACCGTTCCTGAACCGTTCGTTGCCGTTTATTGTCACTCTTTAGCTGTTCGTAGCCATTTCTTCGCCGTTCACTGCCGTTCATTGTCGTCCGTAGTCGTTTCAGATCCGTTCGGTAGCCGTTCCTGAGTCGTTCGTTGCCGTTCCTAAGTCGTTCTTTGCCGCTTCTGACTCGTTCGGTAGCCGTTTCTGACCCGTTTCTGAGCCGTTCGTTGCCGTTTCCGAGTTAGCGTTAGTCGCACGCCGAAGTTCGTTTATTGTAGTCTGTAACGCTAGCACATCCTTCTCGAGCGCATTCAGCTTCTCGTCTGACTCTTTCTGTTAATTCCACAACGCTTTAACGCACTGTTCCACGTGCAGTTTGTTAACGGCATCAGTATCAGCTTCAGGCTGCGCTACACGACGAATCTTGCATAACCTCGCGTCATAGTCCGTAACGACGCGACACAGAGCGTTTTTGCGCACGTAACTTCTCACCAATCTATGATCGCTTGTACCGGTTGCATCATTTCGTCGTTCGAATAATCCAAATTTGTTGATAGGCATTTTTCGATGAGAGTGACGCCGATCGACTGATTAGTTTTGTCGAGACAACGTTTAATTTATAATAAGACTTCGCGAAGTTCCTCGATGATCGATAGGATCTCGTTGTCGTGAGCGTTGTGACCAGCTCGGCGCGAAGCGTCGAGCAATCATAGACGATCCACTAGCTCGTTGGGGTCGTCCCAGTGCACGTAATCGATCTTATTGTCGGTTAGCGTCATCGCGCGAGGCATAAATACTCCCTTTCCAGATTTTTCTTTTTCGGTTCGATCGACATCAACGGTGCGATTATTTCTTTGTATTTGTATCCCCTGTTACTCCGTAATCGACCTTGCGCATCATAATTGCGTTTATGCGCGTTCGTCGTCAATAATATGCTCTTGTATTTTTGCAAATCGTCCTCCGTGTAAATGACATCATCGGGAATTCTCATGAAGATCAACTCGTATAATCCTGGTATTCCAATGTACCTCACTTTGTTTATGATTATAGAATCATCTTTGTCGATGTCGAATTGTTTGTTACCGAGCAGCATTTTATCCTTGTCGAAATAGATACCGTATACGTGATCGATCTTGTTTTTTTCGTCACCACCGAGGAGAGTGCCCATGTATTTTTGCCCCAGTGACCCCAAGTGCTCTCGCAACATTTCTTGACCTTCCGACGTTTGTAACACATTTCGAACGGATGTTTCGAGCGAGTTGCCCGTGGTTTCGAAAACATTTTCGTTTGCGAGTGATTCGGGTATCGTAGGTTGTACGATTCTCGTTGTCGCTGACGGTGTTGAGATTATCGGCGGTTCATCCAGTGAAGCGTCCGATTGATCGGATGTAGGTCCGATCAACGTCGATGAGCGATCCGCGTTCGATCGTTTTCTCTTTTTCGGTGTCACATCCTCCGCGTACCGCTTGATGGGTAACGTTTTAATCTTCGCATTAGCGTTACTCTCCGGCTCATTTTTCACCACAATGGAGCTCGAGTTGTCGACGATCTTTTGTAGCGGTTCGATAATAGGCTTAAAGTGGACCTTGACTGCGATATCGTCATCGATCTTACCGGTCTTCAAAGCGCGATGTTTCTTGCGGATCGTTTCACTCGTTTTCGCAATCTTTTCACGTTCGCGAATATTATCGTTCCCAGCCATGTCGGTAGAGTGTCGAGCGCTCGTGTTTCACCCCTCTCGACAGAATATCGGTAGCGACTAATCGTTTTGTGGTATCGCGAATACGTTAAATCCTTTTCTGTATCGACCGTTCGTAAGCGAGCTTTCCTTGTCTATCATTAGAAATCCATACTTTTGCTGCCAACAAGTACGGCATAATTCACTGAAATCCTCGTACGACATATCGGTATTCACGTGATCGTTGTACACGTGCTTCAAGTTGGTACCGTCCTGTTTAAACATGATCAGCAGGTTCGCGTTGTCGCGTATAAGATGTTTTGGTATTCTCGCGTACGTCTGACAGAGATAGAAACAGTCAACGTTCGAGTGGCGTCCCATTGAGAAGTACTCTCTTATCGTATCTTGCTTGTCACACGCCACGTCATCGAAGACGAAAATCGAGTTTGAACGTGCCTCGCTCGGTGGAATGACGTCACTGTTATTGGAGAACGTAAAGTAGTCGATTTCGTCGATTGACGTCAACAAATTCTCCAGATACCGATATTTCGGCTGTTGCAGCGACTTTGAGTACACGTACACGTTCTCGAAACGTACACCGTGCGGACTTTCCTGTAGGCTTATCAAAACGTTGGTTTTACCGCAATTCGAGGGGCCGCAAACGATCGCGCGTATAGTAGTCGGTAGCATCGTACCGTGTCTGCGCATCTCCGCGTTGTCCCCCATCGATCGTAATCTATCGTCGCAATTCGTCACGCGTATCGTCAAAGGTTGTCGCACGAATCTCATTTTGCACTCCCGATTGGATCGAACGCCTGCTTATATAGAGGCGCGTAACCGCGAATCGCTCAGTCTTGAAAATGTTTCTTCTTCTGTTGGACAAGAGAGATATTCTCACGCTTACCGCTGAGCAGTTGCAATTTGTGTCAAAAGCACTTTTGTTGCGAAACTTTGATCTACGTAGAGCTACTGTGGGACAAGCTTCCGGAACACATAAAGGCTGATTCGGAGGTTCAGCAATATCGTCGATGCATGCGGCATTATAATCAACTGTGGCAGCGAACGCACATCGACGGTCCAGCACCGTTGATAAAGAATTGCAGCGAATGTCAACGACAATAGGTAGAGGCATACTAAATCGCGCGATAAACGCACTTCCAATCGAATTCCATATCCCCGGCTACCAGTTTTGCGGACCGGGCACGCGGCTACAGAAGCGATTAGCCAGAGGCGATCGAGGTATCAACCCATTGGACGCGGCGTGCCGTGAACACGATATAGCGTACTCTCGGAGGAATGATCTCACCAAGAGACACGCGGCGGATAATATACTCGCCACGAAAGCGCGAGAACGTATTACCGCGAGAGATTCGACTCTTGGCGAAAGAGCAGCCGCCACAGCTGTCTGGGCAGCGATGAAAGCCAAGACAAAGCTCGGTATGGGTCTGAAAAAGACGACGAAGACGAAGAAAAAGACGGCGAAAAAACGGATACTTCTGGTAGCAAAACGCGGTGGTATATTACCGATTCTACCAATATTGGGCGCGCTCGGATCCCTGATCGGTGGAGCTGCTGGCGTAGCAAAGGCGGTGAACGACAGGAAAGCCGCACAACGTCAGTTGCAAGAGATACTACGTCACAATCGCGCCATGGAAGGTCACGGATTGTATCTCGCTCCGTACAAACACGGACGAGGAGTCTCAACGAGGAAAAAAAAATGTCAAAGAGACGCTAAAAATGCCACAGGGCGTAACCACCAATGTACAATTGCTGCAACATGCAAAACGTATGCGTATACCATTCTTTAGAGGCGTTTTCATGCGTGACTCTTTACCGATCGGTGGTATATATCGAAACGAGAGCGGCATCGTGAATTTGGATAACACAACAGGACCAGGTACTCATTGGGTGACGTACACAAAGAGGGGGAATCGTGCTATATATTTCGACAGTTTTGGCAATCTTCGACCACCGAATGAATTGGTGCGATATTTCGGACGGAACGTGACGAAGATACAGTACAATCACACACCTGTTCAAACTTACGATCAGAGCATCTGCGGACAAATGTGCCTGCAGTTTCTCCGAACGGTCGATGCATGCAAATTTAAAGACATACATCGCGCTATTTAACTCAGTATTCGTTAAATAGTTTTACCGACATGTCTATGACATTCACGCTGACCGGGAAGAGTAGCGTCCTCGCGGTAAACTACTTTCCCGCTGTAGATTTGAGCGATGATGAATACGAACTCGGTCTAACAAATTTTGAAACTTATCACACGATATCGAATGTGAATTCCTCGAATAATAAATTTTACTTTGACAAAGACGACGCGGAAATTACGATTCCCGAGGGATCGTACGAACTGCAAGCAATACATGAGTTTTTAACACGTGCAATTTCACGGAAACGTCCGCGACACGCTATTCGTGACGGTGATAAAAAACACATTGACGTTGCGCATATTCGGATGAATAACGACGTTGACTATGAAGATGGCGAATACCCGATAGTGCTCCGCGCTAATTACAATACGATGAGGAGCGAGATCAAATGCGCCTACAGAATAAACTTTAGCAAGCCCAACAACATTGGATCGCTGCTGGGATTCTCGAACCGTATGCTACATCCGCGAAAATGGTACGAATCGGACATGCCGATTAACATTATCAATGTGAACATTATCCGTGTAGAGTGTAACGTGACCGCGTGCGCGTACAGAAACGGCAAACTCGTTCATACGATACATGAATTTTCACCGAGGGTACCACCGGGATATAAGATATCGGAAACGCCGGCGCAGATCATTTACCTGTCGATCATCGCGCGGAGCATTACAGATTTAACGTTACGCGTTATCGACCAGGACGGTCGATTGCTCGATTTTCGTGGAGAAGAGATCACCGTTAGATTGCACGTACGACGGCGACAAAATTAGTGTGCGATACATGAGATGCTCGTGTTGAACGGATCGAAAGACACAAGAGAGAACGCGAGGCCAGCGACAACAACGTCAACATTCGCTAATATCCAATCATCCGGTTGCACCAAGAAAAAGAAACTCAGCACATCGAACGTTGCGTTTTTACAATCTTTGGGATTCGCGGTGCGAAACATCTGAAAGATGACCGACATTCTCAACATCGAGGACGAACCAGTTTTCTACGATCGCATCGTCAAGATCGAGACTCACATGTACAACCCGTTCGCTAACACAACGTTCGGACACAGTGACGAGATAAGAATACCCATACAACAACAGGATCTGTATACGTTGCCGCATGAGAGTTTTCTATACATCGAGGGAGAACTAAGGATAAACGAACCGGCCGAAGGATCTAATGTAGAACTGGGAAATAATTGCGTAGCATTCATGTTGGATGAGATTCGATACGAACTCGATGGCGTGGAGATTGATCACAACAGAAACGTAGGAATAACAACTACGCTCAAAAACTATGTAACGATATCATCTGATAGAAGCGTGATTATGAGAAACGCCGGCTGGGATACGCCGACTACTGTGAATGGACACTTCAATTTTTGCATACCACTCTACATGTTATTGGGATTTTGCGAGGATTACAGACGCGTAGTAATTAACGCTCGTTACGAGTTGATCTTAATACGATCGCGCAACAACAACAATTGTCTGCTTGGAGATTCGGCGCTGGAGCCTGTGATCAACATATTCAAGATACAATAGCGAATGCCACACGTGCTCTTGAGCGAGATCAACAAGCTTTCGATGCTGCGCGCTCTGGACAATACCTCAGCATGGGTTTTCGCTCGTGGGATCTGTACGAGTATCCGCTATTGCAGCTTACACCAAGCATTCGTGGTCCATTAAGACCGCGACTCAGCTGGAGAAGCCACGATACGTTGTCTTCGCTCTGCAGACAGGCCGGAAGAACGTTATGTCTGAGGATACGAGTCGATTCGACGATTGTAAATTGACCAACGTGAAACTCTATCTGAACTCGGAATGTTATCCATACGACGATATGAATCTGGATTTCGATAAAAACAGATGGTCGATTCTGTATGACACGTATACACGTTTCTGCAAGAAACTATTACGGATGCGAGTATCTCGAGTCGAGTCTCACCGTCTCGATGTTTCTACGTAACGGTTCGTTCGTGATCATCGATTGTTCTCGACAAAACGAATCGGTCAAGAGCGCAACCGTGGATGTGAGATTGGAATTCGAGTGTAAGGAAAACGTGCTGATGAGTACCACTGCGTACTGTCTCATCATACACGATCGCGCGATCCAGTACAACCCGTTGACCAACGTTGTGCGCAAAATCACCTAAGTGTGTCCGCGATAACATCGATACAATTTAGAGAGGGGAAGAGGAGCATGATATAAATCAAAGTGTTGTGAGATGGTTGTAGAGTTTCATTATTCCTCTCGACTGACGCATCGAAGAGAAAGAGATCTCGTCATGTCTGTACCAACGTTCGTCGATCTGCAAGGCTTCATTATCGGAAGAAACTTTATCGTGAAGGAAGCGCCGATTCTGAAAAATGGATCTATACTTTCACATTACTTTTTCGCGAGTCCTATACCATGGTGTGCGCTCACAAAATCTGAGAGGTGTCAAGCCTCATGGCTTAAAAATCAATATGGACTGCAATGGGAGGATGGAAACGTTCCGTATAGCTTTGCTCAACGTTTGATTACATCAGCTGTCGTTGGTATGATGCAAGAAGAAGAAGAAGAAGAATCATCTCTCGTGTACGTTAAAGGACATGAAAAACGAGAATGGTTGACTGATATACTAGACGATATGGGAAACGGCTTCATTATTGAGACCTTGGATGCTGATTATGAAGATATCGAGTCTCTAAATAATCTAGATGTTACAAACAGTATGCGATGTGGGAACATGTTAAGAATTGCGCATTGCAAAATGTATTCAAAATATGTAACTGGTGGTCGCAACATCAGAAAGAATTGTAAAATTTGAAAAAATAAAATATGTAAACATTAATATATTTTATCTCTTATTCTCCCCAATCCTTTCCTCGCAAGTTATTTCTAAGAATTCTTTTAACGTTGACCGTCTTCCCCTTCTCCTAAATTTCAGAGCGCTAGAAGCATTAATCCCCCCACCACATCATACTTTTAAAGAATAAGCGTCACGTATACTCGGTTAATTTTTATACGATCAGTGTCGCGTTAACAGCTCGTACCGCTCTACTTCTCATAACCTAGAGAAATGTACTCCGCCGTAGGAAGCAGCATGAAATATTACGATCCGATTGAGGATGTTACAATTCCAACATGTAAGAAGGAATGTGCCAAGTAAGTTTCAATTTTTATAAAATTTTATACTTTTTGTTAAATAATGGTTTTTAAATAAAAGTCAATTTTGTAGCGCTTCAACTCATCGTGCGGTTCGTATACTTGGAAGAAGATATGCTTTAACCCCGACATCGTACAAATATTTGGAAATAGGAATCAGAGTTGGAATCACATCTTACGTGGAACTGGCTCTCGGTGATAATCGAAGCAATCAAATAATATTGCCTATTGAAACATGGAAATCGCTAATGCAAAAACGAGCTGACATCGAGTGATTACAATCGGCTGAAATTCCATTATGGTTTCGAGATATAACACTTGAAGTGGTTAAAATGTATAATTCAAAAATTATAAAAATAACATTATCTAATGATTCTTTGTATATGATACCACCAACTTTACTACATTTATTCGACTTTGAAAATTGTATACGTCATATGTATTGCTGGCTATCCGAAAATACGTATATTGTTAATGAAAAGTTTAAAAAATTTGCAGCTATTTTACAACGTGATAATATCCGTAATGCGAGCAACGCCGCAAAAGTGATACGCGAAAATGATTCGTTTGACGGTGAATCACTCATATATTGCGAATTATTAACATGCGCTATAAATGATATTCTTTACGATGCTTGTAATAAATGATATGACATTTTATGTATCTTTTATATATTTTATATATTGCACACACATTTGTAAAACATACACAATTATATAAATAAATAATTTTTAATTGTATTAAAAGAGTACATTCATTTTAGATTAGTAATTCCTCTCTTTCGCGCTATGTCTCTCTCCTATCCTTGCGAACGCCTTGCAAACGCCTTGCGAACGCCTTGCGATATCTCTCTCTCGCTATCTTTCTCTCGTTCTCGCGCTCTCCTTGCGTCATCCTCGAACGCCACGCGCTATTAGTTTATTTATAAATTACTCACGTTCTCCTTAGCCTGTACATCACCGCGTTATCTCTCTCTCACGCTCTCTCTCGCGCGGCCTGCTACTAGATTAATCGGGCGGGAAAATAATCTTATTTTGTACCTATCTGTTTATAAATTCAAACTGATATCTTCTGTTTTGGAACATGTCCCCGCTCGTCGAAACCATAATAAGCGCCCCCTCCGCCCGCGTGACGTCATTCCCCGCACCTACGATATCACCCCCCGCCCTTCAACCCCCCTCGGAGGACGTGGGTTAGAACTCTCTTATTATACCTACTATTCTACTTACCGAAAAGTAAGATGAACGTGGGTTCTTATGTGGAACTTCAAATCAAAAGTGTTCATAATTTGGAAGCATTTACGGATCCACACGTTTATATGACTTTTTTTTCATTTCCTTACGATGAGTAGAGTATGCTCTTAAAGTTTGGCCATCTATTCCTGAAACGCCCTGTATAAATTAATCACTAGATACATTATACAAATAAATGTATTACAATAATATGACAAAAGATATATTACCTCATCCACAAAAGCTACTAATCGACTTTCGAATAATCTTGAAAAACGAATAATACAAAATTATTATTTACATCAATTTAGAATTACGTATGTGAAACTCGAGATTATGAATTCAATTTGCAATTAGAAGCAATTAAAAGCAATTAGAAGTTTGTGCTGACATTTTGGAGAAAGCCGAGCGTTTCGAATTGCTTGGACACTTGTATCGCTTGATAATTCCTATGTATGACTAATGACTCTGGCAAATTCATATTCTCAAATCTGTGATTAAGTATCCATATTTTGAAATATTTGGCCTAAAGAGAAAAGAACTTTTCGATCACTGGCAGATATTTTGGACAAGGTATTTACGAATATCGTAAAAAGATTTTGATTAGGGAATTCCGTGGGTGGATTGTATTCGTTTATAATCGTTGAATTCGTCAAGAATTCGACAAAACCATAGAAGAAATCTCCTTTTACTTATTAAAATTTATAGTGTTGATGTTGTAGTCGAATAATTAATTGCGTTCAAACTAATAGAATACTTATTAAAAGAAATCTTACAAAAGTAATAAAAATACGCCAAGTATATAAAAATTTCACAACTTGTATGTAACATAGGGATTAAATAAATTTTTACAAAAAGCAGTGATATCCTATTAAAAAAACCTTACAAAGGTAAAAAAATGCGCCAAGTATATAAAAACCCTAAAAAACATAAGAAAGTTTAAAAAAATATTTACTCCTAAAAAGACTTATAAAAATAATTTTTTTCTAAAGAAATAACCTTAAAGAATAATAAAATTTGAAAAATAATTTTCTCCTAAAAAGTATTCTCTAAAAAATAAAAAATCAATACTAAACATGAAATCAATAATTAGCCAAGTATTTAGAAGCAATTCAATTTGTGAGGGTTTAAAAGAGTATTTGCCATAAAATCAATCTTGCATTTATAGAAATATAATACATAAATTTTCTCTATGAAGTCAAAACGCATTTTATTATTAAGAAAAATTTATTTTTAAAATAAGTTTAATTTTGTATGATAAATATTTTGATATATAAAATAGCATTATTATGTCACACGGATTTTATTACAAATAGTAAAATATAAAACTATTTAACCCCCACAGCGCCATGACGTTGATCACATTGATTGTCAATTTTAAATATAAAAGTGTCCTACTTGGCTAATTATTGATTTCATGTTTAGTATTGATTTTTTATTTTTTAGAGAATACTTTTTAGGAGAAAATTATTTTTCAAATTTTATTATTCTTTAAGGTTATTTCTTTAGAAAAAAATTATTTTTATAAGTCTTTTTAGGAGTAAATATTTTTTTAAACTTTCTTATGTTTTTTAGGGTTTTTATATACTTGGCGTATTTTTTTACCTTTGTAAGGTTTTTTTAATAGGATATCACTGCTTTTTGTAAAAATTTATTTAATCTCTATGTTACATACAAGTTGTGAAATTTTTATATACTTGGCATATTTTTTTTACCTTTGTAAGATTTCTTTTAATAGGATATTACTGCTTTTTGTAAAAATTTATTTTAACTCTTTATTACATACAAGCTGCAAAATTTTTATATATTTAGCGTATTTTTTATATATTTAGCGTTTTTTTTTTACCTATGTAAGGTTTTTTTTAGTAAGTAGTTATATTTTTCACACTTATTCATACGTGTGTAGCTGCACGAAAATTTCATAATTTTAAGAATAGAGGATCAAATCAGGATAATAAGGATATTAAGGATACCAATAAACTTTTGTAGACTATTGTCAGACATAATAATTTATTAAATATGCTTATATATCGCGAAATAGTGCAACACAAGAAAAAAAGTGATAAAGTGATTAACGGTTATTAAGAGTATCGCGGAATAGTGCAAGGAAGATGTTGTGTATAGGGCACGTAGGAATAAGTTTAGCACAGTATTTTCAACTTAGCAAATATATATTCTTCAATATTCGATATGTAAATCTTCACAATAGAATTACACGCTGTTATGACCGACGTGTTGCGTGCCGTGGCGAGAGAAGAGGTGAGCGTACGCGCTGCTCGACTAGCGGGGGTACTTATCGCGATACTTGCGCGCTTCATTAGATCGTCGTGTGATCGAAACTGGAGCGCGCGCGTAACTTAAATAGGAATGGTTACATAGGCGTATTCCTTATATAAATGAACATGAACATCTATGAAAAAAAATTCTAATATATACGCAGTCTCTTAACACCCTCTCTTGTAAAAAAAAATTTTCAATACTGATAATAATAGTAATCTTTGGAATGCAGTATAACAATACTATAATGATGCTATAACAACATAATATAAAAAAAAATCTTTGAAATATTATTTAAAGTATGTAGGTATATATATATATATATAATTATTTTGTTACAAATTCTATTAAGTGTCTAGGTTTTCTCTTAGGCCTATTTGAACGCCGTGGCGTTTGCTGAATAGGCTCCGCTTGCTCTCGTTGTTCGGCTTGTGGGGCAGCGGGAGCATCTATCTGTTCCTCAATCGGGGGTTGTTGTATGTCCTCTTGAGGGACAATATTCTGGTTTGGTTTATTTGTTTCCGGTATGTTCCAATAGCGGTTATCGATTTCGGAATCGTCTATTATAGAGGTGTTTTCCCCTATACGACGCATTTGATTCACGTGTCTCGTCCAGGAGCGACCATCGTCTAATTTTATTCTATAATGTAGTTTTCCTAATTTTTCTTTAACTAAGCCGAATTTCCATTTTTCTTTTCCTAAATAATTTCTACAAGCTACTCTTTCTTGATTTAAGAAAAATTTGTTCGCATTGCTTTGATCTTTTAGATTTACTTCTTGAGTCGGACGGATTAAATCTAATCTAGTTTGTAGTTTTCTTCCTACGAATATTTCCGCTGGTGACTTATTGGTTAACGCATGTGGCATCGATCTGTATTGTAATAATATTTTGCTTAAGGCTAGATTAACATTTGTTGAATCGCACTTCATGCGTCGCAAGGATTGTTTGAGTGTTTGGATAAATCGTTCGGCTTGGCCGTTTGTTGCGGGATTGTACGGAGACGTTACTTTGTGCTTAATGCCATTTAATTTTAAGAATTGTTGAAATTCGTGCGATATAAATGTTCTTCCATTATCTGTGACAATAATTCGTGGAATACCGTATGCAGCGCATATTTGTCTACATTTTTCTATTGTCGTCTTCGCAGTAATATCGGTAACAATATGCACTTCAGGCCATTTCGAGTAACTATCTACTAAAATCAGAAATATTTTCCCTAGAAAAGGTCCCGCGAAATCTATATGAATGCGTTGCATTGGAGCTGATGCAGGCTGCCAATTGTGAATTTCTACCTTAGGTGGATTATTTCTTTGTGCGTTGCAATTTGCACAGTTTTTGGCTAACGGTTCTATATCTTTATCTATTCCTATCCACCAGCAATAACTGCGGGCTAAATTTTTCATTTTGACTACCCCGAAGTGACCTGAATGCAGTTCTTTTAAAATTTGAGAACGTAACGCTTTAGGTACAATAACTCTATGTCCACGCATTATAACGTTGTTTTGCAAACTAAATTCGATTTGTTTTATATTGAAACGTTTGGATTTATGAATCTGGGTTTCTGTTTGTAGTGCTTGTAGTAATTCGTTTAATTCTGTATCCTTACTTGTTTCGGTAGCGATTGTAGTTGCTGATATCGGGAGTGTATTTATTATATCAACTTGAAATACGTCGACCACATATATTGTGGCTTCTTGACCTTGAATAGGGAGTCTTGATAAACAGTCTGCGTTAGCGTGTTTTTCTGATTTACGGTATTGTATATCGTAATTAAACCCTTGCAAGAATATCGCGTAGTGCTGCATTCGCATTGCTGTGTAAATCGGTAAGCTTGCTGTAGGTGAGAATATTTGAATTAAAGGGCGATGATCCGTAATTAACGTGAATTTTTTTCCATATAAATATTGAAAGAATTTCTTTATTCCGAATATTATTGCATACGCCTCTTTAACTATTTGTGAATATTTCCTTTGTGTATCTGAGAAAGTTTGAGATGCGAATAGTATTGCACGTTCTGATCCATCCAGATGCGAGAGTACCGCGCCTACCCCGTATGAACTAGCATCAGTCGCTATTACTAGTGGTAAATTTGGATTAAAATGTACTAAGACTTTATTACTTATAAAAGATTCTTTTGCGCGTTTAAATGCGGTCTCGCATTCTTTTGACCATTCAAACGGCGTGTCTTTGGGTAGTAATTTATTCAGCAGAATTAAGATAGAGCTTAGATTTGATATAAATCTTCCGTAATAGTTTATCATTCACGTAAAGGCTCTCACTTCAGAAATATTTTTAGGGCGCGACATTTGCTTAATAGCTTCCATCTTTTGATTTTCCTTATGAATACCCTCTTTGTTTATTATGTAACCGCAATAGTTTACTTTATCTGAGAAAAAATTTGACTTTTCGAAATTAAGTCGTATATTATAGCGATGTAGTATAAAACTTCTTCTAATCTCTTTAAGTGTATCGTATCCGTTTCTCCCGTAATGACAATATCATCGAAGAAGATTGCCACGCCCAGTATTCCTTGTAATATATTTTCAATTTCACGTTGCCATATAGTAGGCCCGGACACGATACCGTACATTAATCTATTGACTTTGTAAAGTCCCTTACATGTACTAATCGTTAATATTTCACGGTCTTCCGGCGCGATTTCTAATTGTAAATAGGCTTGTTCTAAATCTAATTTTGAGAATTTATTTCCGTTTGCAAGTTTAGAAAATAATTCATCGATAGTAGGAAATGGATGATCGTCCACGAGTAATTTAGAATTTACCGTAATCTTGTAGTCTCCGCAGATTCTTATTTTACCATTTTTTTTAATATCGGGACTATTGGATTAGCCCATTTAGACGTAGTTACTTTTTCGATAATTCCGGCACTTTCTAACTTGTCTAGTTCTTGTTCGACAAGTGGTAATAATTTGGCACTGGGCATGCTCTAATGAAAACTGGCGTCGCGTCTGGCTTTAATGATAATCTTGCTTGTACCCCTTTTATAGGTAAAAACTCTAAAGAGCGCGTATTTTTGTATTTATCTACTATTGCGCGGAGTCTACTCGGAACTTGTACTGAAACATTATTGATTGAAGCACTGGAATTTAGGAACTCAGATTCATTAAATAATTGCCTGATCCATTCTTTACCTAATAGAGGCTTTCTCGAACCCCCTACTATGTACATATTAAGCTGACTCGTCTTATTTTTATATTTAAAATTTACTGTAATATATCCTTTACTGCGTACGATACGACCGCAATACGAAACTAACTGTAATTGTGTGTTAAAAATGGTCGGACCTGGACGATTCGGTGAACTATTTGGTCGTTAACGACGGTGACTGCCGCTCCGCTGTCGACCTCGAATTCCATCGGTTTCCCGTTGACCGTTAGAGTAACTAGGAATTTATCCCGATGATTGGTGTGTTCCAGGCTCAAAATTTCCTGTAGCTGATTAGCAGAGCCTTTTGAGAAACAGACGGTACTTAGATGCCCCTGCTTCCCACAGCCGTGACAACGAACATCCCTGCTAAGCGTGCATTTTGTAGCTAAATGTGGCTTTCCACATCGATAACATTTTATATTATTTTTAACATCAGACTTAGAATTAGTGTAACTGTTAGTATTAGGATTGTACTTCCTGGTCTTGCCCTTAGATCGCTTCTCCGCTGCATTCCTCCCGGGAAGTTTCTTACCCGCCTTCAGGTAGTCTAAGGTTGAAGAACTTGCTGGTGTGCCTTTCATCTGCTGAGTGCTCTTCTCGGACAGCTCCATGGTGATTGCGATTTTTACCGCCTCATCAAAGTCCAGGTCCTTTCTTTCCAACAAGCGGGCTTGTGCCTTTTTATTTAGTATCTCGAAGACAAACTGGTTACGTAGTGCCGTCTTCAGGTAGTCACCAAATTTACAATGTATACTCAGTTTGTGGAGGGCCGCAACGAATTGCTGCACTGTTTCCTCCTTGCCTTGCTTCCTCTGATAGAATCTGTAATTCTCCGCTATTTCCATGGGTGCTGGCGCATAAAACTCCTCCAATTTCTGGATTAGCGTGTCGTACGGTTGAGCAAAAGGATCTATTGGATACAACCGATCGCATAAAACATCGAATGCCGATGATCCTATGTAATGCAAGAGATAAGGAACTCTTGCCTCGTCCTTGATTCCGAAGATCAGGAATGCGCCCTGGAGTCGTTGTACCCATTGCTTCCTAATATGGTTGCCTAAGGGTCGAAAGCTTCAATTGCAAAAGAACCGGGAATCGCTGGTCTCTCCTCGCGGATGAGTGGTTGCGGTGGTTGAGCCATAGTTGAACTGCATGTAACCGGCACTCGCCCTGTACTGCTTCTCGAATATTCTAATCCTTAACGGAGCACGTGTATCGTAAAACGTGGCCGCCAAAATCGGAGTAATCGGCCAAGATCACAAGCATCCGGCGAATCCCATCCTCGTCGCCAATTTATGTTGTGTATAGGGCACGTAGGAATAAATTTAGCACAGTATTTTCAACTTAGCAAATATATATTCTTCAATATTCGATATGTAAATCTTCACAATAGAATTACACGCTATTATGACCGACGTGTTGCGTGCCGTGGTCCGCGAGAGAAGGGGTGAGCGTACGCGCTGCTCGACTAGCGGGGGTACTTATCGCGATACTTGCGCGCTTCATTAGGTCGTGTGATCGAAACTGGAGCGCGCGCGTAACTTAAATAGGAATGGTTACATAGGCGTACTCCTTATATAAATGAACATGAACATCTATGAAAAAGAACTCTAATATAACCGCAGTCTCTTAACAGAAGAGAATTTAGAAGATAATTTCTTCTAATCGATGTCATATTGGGCAAAATTAGATTATAGTAGACAAACTGAGCGAATGCTTACACTTGAGTGAATCTGTGCATTACCAATTAACATATTGAGTTGCATATTTATGTTAATGTACTTAAATAAATCTTGTGGTAATTCTACCAAAAATATCATAAAAACAACAACATTGAACACATTTTTATTAATTGGCTCCATAAAGAATAATGAAATGAAAAATCATATCTCTTCTATAGTATCCACAAATATTTTGCGAATCTGGAATTACTCGCAACTTTTGATTCTGGAAATGCGAATATTTCTTTATAATTTATATATAAATGTAATTAATGCGTAACTAATATTTTTAGATCACTTACAAATGGCTAACCAATGATTGCATGTTTATGTTAATTCTATCATAAATATTACATATACAGTTGAATTGAAAGCATTAGAGTTAGAGCCTGAAATAGAAATGTTAAGCATTAGTTAAAGAAGAAAAATATGGTAATAATTTTGATTATAAATTATATAATAAAGGTTATTTATTTTCTTGGACTAAATACTTTAAGGACAAAACAATCTATTTAAATTTTTTTGACATAATGGTTAAACATTTTTTTAAAGCAATGAGAAGCGTCAACGTGGAAATTGATAACTTATTCGGATGGAGCTGCCTTTTGCAATATAATGTTATCGGAGAGCATTAGAATATCTGTCATCGACAAAAGTAGTTTAAATTTGAATCAAAATGAGGAGGGAGAGTCAGTTAGTGATGCTGAAATGTAGATTTTATTAGATAATCGTATAAAAGTTTATAATAATTTGGCAGTTACATTGATTAAAACAGAAGCCTACGATGCAGCTTTAGAAAATGTGAAACATGTTTTGAATCGTCAACCACAAAATGTGTAAGCACTATTTAGAAAAGGTATTGCAAAAATCCTAATCTTCTTTAATTTACTAAATTTAATCTTTCTTTAAAATAAGTTATATTCTTGATATATATCTAATATAAGTATATATTCTTGATTTATATTTTACATATGGAAAATTCAAATATGTGTATATGTATTGTGCGTATCGTAGGATATTGAGACACAAGGGGAATATGCAGAAACTTATACAACACACACACACACACACACACACACACACTCTCTCTCTCTCTCTCTTTCTTCATTGATTCAAAATTAAATTCAGAAATAAAAATATTTACTGCAGAATTAATGATCTTAAAGGATTAATGATCTTAAAGGAAAGAAAATTGCTAAAGACGCAGTAAAAGAAAAGCATCTATATCGTAAAATGTTATGTGTAGTTGAAAACTAAAAATCCGTCTTTTTAAATATTTTTATATACTTATGTATATACATATGTATATATGTGTATATATGTATGTATTTATGTACTTAATAATACTTTTATTATCTGCTTTTATATTCTTTCATAGATTTTTGGTATCTTCAACTACACCTAACATTTTACGATACAAGTGCTTTTCGTTTTCTGTGTCTTTAGCAATGTTATCCTTTAAGGTCATTAATTCTGTAGTAAATATCTTCATTTCTGGATTTAATTTTTAAATTTCAGTGGAGAGAGAAAGAGAGAGATTGCATAAGCTTTTTCATATTTCCCTTTGAATCTCAATATTATTCCTATGCACAATACATATACACGTATTTGAATTTTCCATATGTAAAATATAAATCAAGAATATATACAAATAGTAAATTAAAGATTAAGACTTTTGCAATATCTTTCCTAAATAGTGGTTTCACGTTTTGTGGTTGACACCTCAAAATGTTTTATATTTTCTAAAACTGCATCGTAAACCTCTGTTCTATATAATCAATGCAACTGCCAAATTATTATAAACATTTATATTATCCTCCAATAAAATCTGCAATTCAACATCACTAACTGACTCTTCCTCCTCATTTTGATTCAAATTTGAACTACTTTTGTCGATGACAGATATTCTAATACTCTCCGATAACATTATATTGCAAAAGACAGCTCCATCCGAATAAGTCATCAATTTCCACGTTGACATTTCTCATTGTTAAAAAAAATAAGTTCAACTATTATAAATAAACTAAGAGCCACTGCACACAAGCTTTTGCGTAATTCATTACGTTACATTAATTGCAAGTACTAACCGTAAATTTAGATTTGTATATGTAATCTTAAACTTCAGTCAACGCACAAAGAAAATCATAACGTAGTGATATTTTTGCTATATTAGAATTTTCTTTGTGCGTTGACTGAAGATTAAGGTAACATGCGAATCTTAGTTTACAGTCAGTACTTAACATAACGTAACGTGTTACAGAAAAGCTTGTGCAATGGCCCCAAATCTTGTCCTTAAAGTATTTAGTCCAAGAAAATAAATAACCTTTATTATGTAATTTATAAACAAAATTATTACCTTATATCTCTTCTTTACTAATGGATAACATTTCTATTTCTGACTCTAACTCCGATGCTTTCAATTCAACTATATATGTAATATTTTTGATAGAATTAACATAAACATGCAACTCATTGCTTAGTCAATTGTAAGTGACCTAAAAATATTAATTACGCATTAATTACATTTATATATAAAATATACAGTCATTTCCAGAACCAAAAGTTGCGAGTAATTCCTGATCCGCAAAATGTTTGTGGACACTATAGAAGTGAAATATGATTTTATCATTGTATTATTTATACAGTCATTTAATAAAATTTGTATTCAATGTTGTTGTTTTTATGATATTTTTGGTAGAATTACAAAATTTATTTTACTACATTTACATAAACATGCAACTCATTGCTTAGCCATTTATAAGTTAACCTAAAAATATTAATTATGCATTAATTACATTTTTATATATAAAATATAAATAAACATTATATATGAATGCACGTTCATGCGTATAATTACCAGCTTATCATTATCGAAAACATGGCCAACCAAAATTTCCAAATATTTCTTCAATGCTTCTATAATAATTATTTTCCAACAATTCATTTTTGAGAAATATGTTAATTGATAATGCACAGATTCACTTAAGTGTAAAAGCATTCGCTCAATTTCGCTAATATAACATAACTTTATTCCATATGACATCACTTGTCTTCCTTGTCCTTGCACTATTTTACGATACTCTTAACCATTAATAATTTTATGTCACTTTATCACTTCTTTTCCCTTGTGTTGCACTATTCCGCGATATTCTCATAACCGTTAATTATTTTATTATTTTTCTTCTCGTATTGTACCCCGCGCGTATAAAATATAAACATTATCTCACACATATCCACATATGATTTTGTCTCTTAAGGCGTATCTGCACACTCAAGCGAATAAAATCGTACATGAGCGCTGCAAACGCGCCTTGAGGGACAAAATCGCTTTGCATGTGTGCATGCGAGCATACGTACGTGAGTCTGAATCTAAAACTGAAGAATGAAAAAAGTGTCATTCTGATATACGAAAATATCATTTCTCATGATTGACTGCATCAATCTTATTCAAAATGGTCGCAATCGAAAGCTTGTATCCGAATTATATGATAAAAGTGCCGTTAGGTTATTTATTACAGCTTTAGTTCAAGAAATATCTTAATCGAAAGTTTAACTTGAGGTGAAATTCCGGATAAGCTACTTTGTAGCGCCGCAGCCTTTGTACATAGGCAACTTCGAAAAGCAAAAAAAGTAATTTTTATATACTTGGCGTCGTGACGCTACCGCGTCGCTTGATAAGTTGGATGGCAAAGACTCACCCCCCAGAGCATTTATATAATATAATCTATGACGATAAAAATGTACTCTAGTACACATCTCATTGTAATTTCATTCACTGTGAATAATGTTAGTCCCTAATGCATTCACAAATTTATGATGTTTATGATGATGTGCATAAGCAATTTTGTAAGAATTTTTATTCTTATCTCTTTATCACAATTAAGAAAACTATAGCCTAAGAGCAGAAATAGTTTAACGAAAGGAAAAGAAATAATACTTGAAGAATTAATTTCTTATTGAATTGTCTTGATTAAAATCTAATTACATCTTTTTCCTTAATTAATACAGACGATAGTTAATTTTTTATGCTTGGAGATTATTTTATCGACGTATCACAGCTTATATACAGATAATCATGAAAAGTACGAATAAATTTTTTTATCCAGTGTACATACATGTTGCAATATGTATAGTATACTGATGAATGGAATCAATTGTTGTAAAGAAAACACATAGTTGTTTTTAAGAAAAAGTATGCAATTTGCAACTAGTAGCTAAATATTTTTTCTTGAAAACAACTATCTGTTTTCTTTACACCAGTTGATTTTTCTAATTATTTTGTGCATAAAGGTATTGAGATAAGATTATCGAAAAATGATTATTTTCTGAGATATTTCATAGTTTATGTAAGATTATGTCAAATTAAAGTATAAAATATCTCGTAAACTATTCACTTTTTGGCCATCCTACTCTTATAACTTTTTATGCAGAATATTGCGAGAATCGATTTATATAAAAAGAATAGGGTAGTTTAATTTAAAAGAACTAAGTTAACCTTTAAATGACCTTGAAATCTTCCACCAAATAAGAAACAATAAATGCCATAATATTTCCCCCTTGAAATTGGATAACTTTTGTCTGAACAATTTTTCTCAAAAATGCTGTGTTGCTGAGATAAAAATTTGTAACACTTTATTTTGAACACCCGGTATAATAAATAAAGATTAACATTTCTTGAACGTTTCGGAGTTTGCTCGGAATGGAGGGGGCAATAGAAAAAAATTCAGATCATCCCTTCCCCATAAATCATGGCCTGATACAATTATGAAATAATCTTTTGTGCATAAGCTACCAGTATAGTGTAATGAAGAGGAACATCCGTCTCTTTGTCATTATGTAGCTTATAGTTACTTTGTCTGCCTCTGTATTTTTCAATTCTTATTTTCGAGTACATACGTGTAAACTCATTCTTGAATTCCTCTCTTAGATTATGCGGCATCTTATCCAAAAATGCAAAAGTCTGCTGTGCAGTAACAATGGCTGTCGAAATAAACAATACGATTAAGATAGAATTACAATTCAAATAAATGAGAAAAAAATAATATAAAAAAATCATAATAATCACGTAGCCTAGAATTTAATTTTTGCATACATATCAAGAAAAATACTTACACACAAATTTTTCTGTACTCGTATACATGTTTATCTCCCGATGACTGCAATGATGAACTTGAAATCCGATATCTTCCAGTAACTCTTTTAGCTCTTCTTGAGGTTGAGCCGAATATTGAAATGACCCTATATATTTTCTTTTATTCTGTACAAATTAATTTTAATTTACAATTTATAGTTTAAAAATTTCAAAGTAGTACACGTAATACAAGTAATATACGTAGTACAAATAATACAAATAATACATGTAATATAAATAATATATACGTAATACAAGTAATACATATAATATAAGTAATACATATGCGACATATATACCTATAAAAAGAAAAAACAATTTTAAAAATTACGCGGAGCACATTGCGAACCATTATATTTGATACAGTCGCAATATCAATATTTTCACGACTGATCAGTAATAAGATACTAAATTGCATTCAGAAATCGTAGGTCAGTAGATTAGAATTTAAAGTAATTGCATCTCTTATGTTAGCCACATACACGTATACACTCGGCGGATTTTTAAAATTGATAAAAACGAATTTTCGCCTATGATTCTTTAGGGAGGTCAAGGGGAATACGGGAATTAGTAAATTCCCAAATAAATCTTGGATAGTAACCAAGTATGTGTCTTGTACATATTTCAATTTCAACAGCGAAAATTTTTTTTCGCATATTAAAAAGCACGCACCGACATCTGCGTTTCGGCTCTATAAGCCTAATTATTTGTGTTTATATCTATTTAATATTAAAGAGCCCGCTTAAAAATTCTTGATGTTTATCTACGCCGGCGAGAGGGCGTTTCATTAATATTGTTATTATTTAAAAAGGCAAGAGAAAAGTATAGAACCAAAAAGGTCTGAATAGCTCAGAGGTAAGAGCAGTCGCCCGGCAAGCGAAAGACGCGGGTTCGATTCCCGCTTCAGCGACTTTTCGGATCTATATTTTTCTCGCCTATGATTCTTTATGGGGGTCAAGGGGAATACGGGAATTAGTAAATTCCCAAATAAATCTTGGATAGTAACCAAGTATGTGTCTTGTACACATTTCAATTTCAACAGCGAAAATTAATTTTCGCATATTAAAAAGCACGCACCGACATCTGCGTTTCGGCTCTATAAGCCTAATTATTTGTGTTTATATCTATTTGATAAAAACGATGTTCTAACACACGCAGAAATTATTCTACGATTTTTTCTTTTACCGCATCATTGATGTAATAGTATTCACCCCCATGTACGATGCATATCGCATATCTTGCGCCATAGTTTCCAAAGGTTCAAATAAGGCTGCGTGATGCGCTACGCTTAATATAAGCATAGTTTTATCAGGTCGAAGCATATAATAAATATTCTCAAACATTTGGCTGTTAAACAACAAAGATAATTGTTAATTTTATTTTTGAAAATATATATCTATTAGTATTTTTGTCGAAACAAAATTATGTAAAAGTATATTAGTAAAGTCGTATATAAAAGTTCTTTCTTACGAAAGAAATATTAATTTACGCTCATTTAATAATTTTTCTTACCGAATGTCATAGCACCAATGCAAAGCGTGAAATGAGAATATGTGATCAAATTTCGAAATGTATTTCTCGGGCAATTTTTTAGTTTGAATATTCAGCATTTCGAATTTTAGTCGTTCTTTGTCACTGTATGTTTTATTCGCGTATTCGACCACATTCTCCATAATATCTGTACCTTTATAATATATAATTGTTACATTAACTAATGATAATTTACATCGTACAACGTATGTGTATGTGTGCGCGTACGAGTCATTCTTTTACAAACCGAACGGTTTTTGACCGATCCATTACTAAATCGCTTCATAATTTTTTGACGTGTTCTAGATACAAAATGAGTGAACACGTGTATCGGGATTTTTTTTTAATTTTTTTCGAAAAATATCTGGATTTTAAATTTTAACGCGATGCATTTCATGGTCATTTTCAAATCGCCGTATCTCCGGTAAATTTTAACGAAACAAAAAGGTTTTTTTTTATTTTAAAGCTAAAAACATCAGTTTTCTCGTAAAATTGATGTCCCTGATGTAATTTGAAAAATCACTATTGTTTATAACAAATAAATTGTTTAAAGTTAGTTTAAACAACCGCTCGCCATAGATACGAAATTGTAAAAAATACCATTGAATTCCTCGTCAAATTTCCTAAAAGAAAAGTATTTTTCGAGAATGGACACTTTATTTTTACTATCCCAAATAAAATAAAACTTCCGCTGCGCGACGCCTCGCTGAGCCGTGCCGCGCCGCCGCCGTGCCGAACCGGGCCGGACCGGGCCGGTAGTGAGTTAGCAACTCTCGTTTCATAACTGGTTTAGACACGTCTGTTTTCAGTTTTATTTTGATCGTTGGAACGAATAGACGTGTTAAAATATTCGGTGTATGCGTTTGTGTTTTATTGTTTGTATAATATTTCGTTTTACGTACGTTCTACGAGAATTGTGAACTTAGAAAAAGTAAGTAAATTATTTAAAGTATATAGTTTAATATTATTTGAAAAGTTTATTAAATATATACAAACTTTTAGCACAATGCCGAAAGTTGCGAGGAAAAAGAAAACTGTACATTGGCGTACAGACCAGTGCTCTAATCCGTTTAATTTGCCTAATCACGGTAAGAAGAAAGGATCAACGCTGAGACAAATCACGAAGGGGCAGCTGCGTGCATGGAACATTCCAGTAAATGATGAAAATTTACAGATGAGGATCTGTAATTCCTGTCGTCTTCGACCTTCATTACCAGCTACTAGCACTGTAAATGAACCATCTACTAGCAATGCAAATGAAGAGAGTCATCAACGTCAAGAGGTGTGTATAATTCTTATGTTAATTACAATTAAAAATGTTAATTAAAAATTGTAATTATTGTTAATGTTTTTGCTACAAATTATAAGTATTTGTTCTTTTTAAAACAGGCAAATCCATACGTTCATAATGTTGTATCACCCACCGACGAATCAAGTGAAAAAAGTGTTAAAAGCAGCGACACTTCTGAAGGAAAGAAAGTACGTATTATTTCAGAAGTAATTGCTGGAGTAAATAAAGGAATAAGTTTTGTTGGATCATCCCCTATCAAAATGAGAAAAATTCACCAAACAAAATACTGTAAACAAAAAATAGACAGCATATCAAATGCCATAAAAAACATTTTTCACGTATTTGATGAAGGCTCCGATAATGAAGATTGTTATAGCCCGAGAAGCTATATAGATAAAGTTATATATTAGATATTAAGAAGCGTACCAGACGCGAAGGAATGCACGAAAACGCTAACGCAGCGAGCCACGCGCAGAAATCGACCTTGCGAGAAATGCAAGCGAAGAAGTTCGACTTTGAACTTCCTCGCCTGCATCCGGACGACGAAAAACCCTTACGCTTAGAAAACCTGTTACCAGGCACCCCCTCTTATAGAAAAAAACCGTGATAATAAAGAGGCTCGCCGCTAACACGCGCGAGCCAGTCGGTCAGTAAAGTTCGCGAAATAAAGAAGAACCAGTTAATCAAAAGATAATCGCGACTGTGTTATAAAGAGGGAGAAGGGAGAACGCTAAATAAACTAATAACCACTGTATGTAAAGATTTAAGTGCGTTTAATAAAAAATATAGACAATAAGAAGGAAGGGCTAAGTGGACCTAGGGATCCTAATCCCTATTCCTATACACGATCCCAATAAAACGATTGTGTTCTCCGAGGCACAACAAGATGATGAAAAAACATGTATGTTAAAAGTTATACAAGAAAAATTTACTTCAACATCAGACCGAACAATGAAAGTAAAAATTTTAACCATAGTTTACCAATGGTCTTATCTGAAAATTAAAGAATATTTTCCAACTGCTACAAGGCATATGATTAAAGTAGCAAAGACGATTGCCGTATAACCTCCGCGTTGATAGCCTCTTGTAGTCTCTCTGATTATGATGATAAATCCCTCGGTTTTGTCCGCGCCCATAACCTCGACCTCGTCCTTGTTGTGTTGATCCTCGCTGGCACTCTATTTGTTTATGGCCGGGTTTGCCGCATGTGAAACATTTTCCTCTCATGTCTGTCGAGAATGCATTTGAATTTGGCTGATCACTTTGTTCTTTGTTATTTTTCTCTTCCAAAGACTTTAGTTTAATTTTTGACTTTAAATAATCAACTGTTCTATCTTTTTCCGGTAAGACATCAATTAAATCTCCAACGTAGCTATATGATGGTGGTAGCGCTTTCAACATATATCGTAATTTCTCTTGCTCAGATATTGTTCCTCCAGCCGCTTTCAGTTCATTTACAGTTTTTTCGAATTTGTCGAAAAACGATGTAACATCAGTAAAATCTTTCAACTTGACATTTTCCAAACTGTTCCTACATAGAATTTGTAGTGCAGTTGACTCTTTCAAATACATTTCGTCAAATTTTTTCATTATATTGTACGTTGAGTCGAGATCTCCAATATACTCGAGTTGCTTGTTCGTGATAGAGCTGTATATAAAATTTGTTGCCTTCACATCGGCTTGGTTCCATTCTTCTAGATTGTCGGTCTCCGTTCTCTCTCTAGTAGCCGGATTTTTGCACTTTTTAAATTCAAAAAATTTAAGAATTCTCTTCTTCCAGTTTGCATAATCTGCACCATCAAATATAGGAATCATTACATCATCCACTTTTACGTACGACGCCATAATTTTAGTTTTCTTTAGCACGTGGCCGGTTTATAGTTTTTAATAATTGTTCTCCAATCACTTAACTAACAGTTCCAGATTTTTCTAACCACGCTCTGCTACCATGTCATAATAAAATGGACAGCATTTGGATATAAACAACACTTTATTTACTCAGATATTGAAGAATATTTTTAATATACAGCGCACTTAACTAAACCATCTTGTCTCGAAAAAGCTTTCTTAATGAAAGTGGGGGAGTCTTTCTTTTTGGTTTTCATGAACGCTTATGTGTACTAGCTTAATGTGATTGCCGTTAGATGGTAGCATATGTACCAGAAAATACAAATTTATCGTATACTCAACAAGTACAACTTTATAATCGGTCCAGTTACTTCTCGCGTCCATGCCTTTGTTGACATTTGATAGATATATTTAGTATTTAAACACACACAAGTAGCTGACAGCTGATGCTAATAGTGACACAGCTTGTATTTTTTCTTGTCGCGACATACAATCGGAAGCATTGTAATTTAGCGATTCGTAAGTATACTTCATAATACATGATTTTTGTTTCTTAGGAGCATAAAATATTAAACTACACATTTATTCGAATGTTTAAAATATGCTTCCTTAATAAGTATTACAAAAGTGAGAATATTGTAGAGAAATAAAACCGTTACACGAAATCATTAAACGCACACGACTACACACATATGTTCGATATAATCGATACAAACATGTAATTCGGATAGCTAAAGAATATTTATTTATTAATAACAATTAAAATCCTATTAAGGAAATCTCCATTTTAGCAAATAGTATGTTAATCCGAAATTGCCGTAAAATTAATTTAGAGTGTTAAGCAACTTTTTAATTAAATACGGTCTTATATATTTGTTGAGAGAAGAATAATGTTCAAATTCTGAAGAGAATAGAGATTGTATAAAGCCAATGATTTTTTTCACACATATGCTATGTATGTTTTTATGATAATAATTATTGCATGTAATTGTTAGTGCATTGTATATATATTAATTATGCGGGATATTTATAAAAAGATGTACAACTTAAAAATGTACAGTTTGTTTCTTAATCGCTTAAACAATTGCAATGGATGGCTATGCATCACTCTGATAGATATCGAATCCCAATGCAAATCTGTCTTTGCTGAATGTCAAAGCATCATTCGCTGTTTACTTTATCCTTTTTTTACACTCTCTTTTCTGACTGTTGAAAATGCATTAAAAATGTATACACATTTAGAACGTATAATGCATCTTAAAAATTTAGTTAGAGAGTGAGAGGGAGAGAAATAGAGTTAGAGAGAGAAGACGGAGATAAAATAAATACAGATTAACGATTTGACAGTTGACATTTAGTAGAGATCAATCTGAATGGACTCGATATCTTTCAGGTGAAGATTTTAATATTAATATTATTACAAAAAAATTATACTTCGTATTTAATACTATAAATGTTTGATATTTTTGCAAGAATATTAATGCTTTGTATATCATATTACTTTGTACTTGTGAGTATTATCAAGGAAAGAAGTATATTTATCATAGATACTCAATACTTTCTTTGTAATCGTAGGAAACATTAGAAAGCGCATACAATAAAGAAACTTATTTTGAGAAACTGCATCTACAAAATTTCTTATTTTACCTGGAATTTTAAACGAAATTACCTGGAAGATCAGGGAATTCTCAGAAAATTCTCAGGGAATTTTTTTTACAAGATTTGAGTAGACATCCTGATAATACACATTTCAATAATATGTACATGTTTTGTTTTTAAGGCTGCATGTTAATTGTAATTTTGAAAATATACGTTTATTAGGATATTTTTTAGAAACACAGTTATGTAAAAAGTATATTGGTGAAGTCATATGTAAAAGTTATTTCTTACGAAAAAAAAGATTTATCTACAATTCTTTAATAATTTCTTTTTACCGAATGCTACTGCACCATTGCAGAGCGTGAAATGAGAATATGTGATCAAATTTCGTAATGTATTTCTCGGGCAATTTTTTAGTTTGAATATCCAGCATTTTGAATGTTGGAAATACGAAGTGACTTTACTCGAGCAAGTCGCGATCTTATTGACGCCCTATCTATTCAGATATTTAATTTTCTTTATTTAAATTTGAACATTTCGGTCCTTCCTTTGGACTATCTTCAGCATTATGTTTACAGAATGGTGTACAAATTAATACTGACGGATTGTGAAATAACAAGATCATAAAAGAATGAACTTTGAAGTACAAAACAATAATAGATCATAAATGATTGTAAAATTCTATTGATGGATTGTAAAATCAAAATAAATTATAAAAGAGCGAGGTGAGATGTACCAATCAATAACAGATCGTAAATATATGTAGTCGGGTAATAAAAATGAACCAAATTATTTAGTATACCTGTAACAGAATAAATGACGAAAATGGGACATAAAAGTGGACGATCGCATATTGGTGAACCGCGATATACCAAGTGTGGGTGGTTAATAAACGAGTGACGCGCAATGCACCAACAGAACTCCACGGTTGTATCTCGGATTTAAAAGTTATCAGATTTTGTTTAGACGCTCAACAATTGTTGCGTATATGTGATGTAAACGAGTGGGATTCGATTGACTACGTTGCTTTTGACCACAGAACCCTCTGATAGGTAGACCTAGTAAAAAACCCTATACACCGGTCAATATAATTGGCTGTGGTCAAAAGCAACGTGGTCAAACGGGACGCTCCCGATGTAAACACTCCGTGTCGGTCTGTCGATTCAGACTGTTTTTTTGTCGTTTTATATGAAGCATTTCTGACGTTAATCTTTTTCCCATCGTATCATCCTGTCGCATGGTCTCGCCGTATTGCGTAATATACCTTGAAGATAAATCGCTTGGTGGCCTCTGACATGGCCATATACTCGGCTTTTACACTCGATAGTGCTACGTAGCAGTACGTTGTTTTCGGGCCTCCCAGCACACTGCCGCTCCAGCAAGAATAAATGCATATCCAGAATATGACCGTCTGTCAACCGTGTTGGCACCCCAATCTGCATCAACCACTCTATATAACGGCATGCCTGATTTTCGATACATCAGTCCATAGTCTGCGGTGTCCTTCAGGAATCTCAGAATTCTTTTGGCTGCCATCCAATGCTCAGTTGAGTAATTTGTATTGAATTGACTTGTATGAAATTTACTGCAAAAGCGATATCAGGTCTTGTAGATACCGCAAGATACATCAGAGCTCCAATAAAACAGTGATAGGGATATTGTTTCATTATCTTCTCGCTAGCTCGTGACAATTTTCTCAGTTGTACGTTTGTATCAATTGGAGTCTTTACTGATTTGCAATCCTGCATATTAAAACGTTCCAGAGTATCTTTGATGTATTGACATTATGTTAACACTACGCTATGATCATTTTCATCTTGCTGAAACTCGATACCCAGGCAATAATTTACTGGTCCCAAGTCTTTCATTTCGAATGATTCTGCCAACTGCTGCTTGATTTCCTTCAGCCATTAGTAGCAATCAAAATATCGTCAACATAAATTGCAATCAGCATCACACAATTTTTTCTTCGTGATGTGAACATACAAGGATCTTGACCTGTTGGTTGCATATCTAATTGCTTTAATTTTGTTACAAGGCAGCGATACCATTGCAAACCTGATTGTCGTAATCCGTAAAGTGCTATCTTCAACAAGGACACACTGTCTCGATGCTCGTTCATTACCAACGTCTTGAAGTTCTTGTGACATCTTCTTTCTTAATTATTTCCGCACTTGAGCCAACATGTTTTCCAGCAACAATCTTTGTCAGTACTTCTCGTAATTGCTCAGGTATCTCCATGTATACATCCTCTTCCAGTTCACCATTAAGGTAGGCAGTTACCACGTCCATTTGATAAATTTGTAATCCCAACTCTGCCGCCAATGCCGCCAATAATCGAATTGAAGTTGTTCGTGCAACCGGAGAATAAGTTTTATGGAAATCCTCCCCTGGACGTTGTGAGCAACCCTTTGCCACGAGACGTACTTTCTTCTTCGTGATAAGTTCATTATCTTTGGTACAGAAAACGAACCTGCTTCCAATAATTTTTTGTTTTTGCGGTCTCGATACGATTTTCCAAGTGTTGTTCCGAATCTGTGCAAGATATTCATCTTCCATAGCTGCTCTCCAGGCTTCGATATCGTCGCTTTCGATGGTTGAAGCCGCGTTGGCAAGGAAGTAGAGTCTTCTGTTGTTCTTGGTGTATGCATTCTTGTGATAATATCTTGAGGAACTTCTGTATTATGTCTTTCCTCGATGATAACTTGAGGTACTTTATTATGTTTCTTTGCTTCATCCTGAATCAACTCGTCTTGTTCGTATTTTTCTTCATCCTGAATTAACTCGTCTCGTTCGTATTCTTTAGTTTTGATTTCGTTAGGTTTTTCTTCCTCAATAAACTCTTGATATTCACGATCAAAAGCTAACTCGTTCAAAAATTTCACGTCGCGACTCACAATCATTTTATGCGATTTCGATAGCCACACGCGATATGTTTTTGATTCGTTTGAATATCCCACGAAAATACCTTCCTCTGATCTTGAATCAAATTTTTTCTTTTGTGAATTTTTGTCCAAGACGAAAACTTTCGAGCCAAAAACTTTAAAATATATCACTGTGGGAGTTTTTCCCTTCCACAACTTGTACGGTACTTGTCCATCCAATTATTTTTTATATAGCGATTTCTTAATAACATGCAGTATTTACCGCCTCTGCCCAAAATATTGGAGGAACATTCGCTTAATGCATCATACATCTGGCCATTTCAACCAGCGTTCTGTTCTTCCTCTCCGCCACACTGTTTTGTTAAGGAGTATGCGGTGTTGATAATCGCCTCGCGATACTGTTTTGCTCCAAAAATTTATCGAATTTTTGTTGCAGTACTTTCTTCCATTGTCCGACTGCAATGCTTTTATTTTTCGTTCTGTTAATGTCTCTGCTGCGGCCTTGTATTTTTTAAATGAGCTCAAAACATCGTTTTTGTTTTTCACAAAGAACCACCAAGCGATTTATCTTCAAGGTATATTACGCAATACGGCG